>JACGWL010000012.1:7598535-8323574 GCA_034509725.1 Sesamum angolense
TTGTATGAATTGGAGGAGAAGCTCTTTCCTGGAAACCGAGATCACGTTGCGAATTCCGAAACTAGAGAATGTCGCAGGTGGTCCAAGAAATGGCCAGTGCCTTTGGAGGTGGTGGCATTTGATATGAGACGTGAAATGGAGCAGATGTCGATCCAGATTGGTCTGCTCAAACGTGCGGTGAGCAACGTTCCTGCTGTTGCTCCTGATGCTGGTGCTAGGCTTCGGATTCCTGAATCGAAGCCTATAGTGGTGCTCGTGACGCGAAGAGGTCGAGAATTTCCTTTTCGACATGGAGTAGTATTTCCTTGCTGCGAACGTCGAGGACGAGGCGAGGAAAGTGTCGACTGCGACAATGTATTTGACGGGTGATGCCAAACTGTGGTGGCGCACCAAATATGCTAAAATCCAGGCCAACCAGGTGCGACTGGATACCTGGGCACTTTTGCGGGAAGCGATCGAGAGCAGTTCTTCCCGTAGAACGTTGAGTACAATGCCAGACGGGCATTGCGGAAGTTGGAGCATACAGGCTCCGTGCGGGACTATGTGAAAACCTTCTCGGCGCTGATGCTGGATATCCGAGACATGTCGGAGAAGGATAAGATCTTCACTTTTATGGAGGGCCTAAACCGTGGGCGCGCCTTGAGCTGCAGCGCCAACGGGTTACTGATTTGGGGTCGGCCATGGCAGCGGCCGAACGCTTGACAGATTTCAACCCGGAGAACCGGAAGGATAGGCAGACAACGCCTAGCCCCTCCCAGAATAAGCCGGGCGGGGCGAGATCGTTCAGGAGTAACTCCAATAGAGGTGGGGGAGACCGTAAGCCCCACGCTCAGAGTAGTTCACAGGGCAGTTTTAGTAGGAACAAGCCCCAGGAGAACAAGCAGGGGGCGCCGCAGAAGAGCAGTGGATGCTTCCTATGCGACGGCCCGCATCGATATCGGGAGTGCCCGAAGAAACAGTTGTTGAATGCGTTGGCGACCTTCACTGATAAGGCGTCGACCGCGAAACCTGCTGAGCCACGACCAAATGCGAGTGGCGAGAATGATTCGGAAGAGGACGAGGACAACTTGGGTGCCATCTCTCAATGGTGCAACACGTTGTCCCATCAGGTGGCGGCAAAGAAGATGATGCCACCCCGGGCGAGAAAGACGGCCCCGGCTCTAACTGAGAGCCATACTGAGGAAGAAGCACAACCTCGAAATCCGAGGAAGAAAGGGTTGATGTTTGTTGATTGAAGATCATGGCAAGCCTGTTCGTGCCATGATTGATACTGAGCTACTCACAACTACCTTGTGAGCTCCGAAGTAGAGAGACTTGGGCTCGTGCTGGAGAAGGAGTTGGGCGAGTGAAGGCGATTAACTCGGCCGCACAACCTATTGCTGGTGTGGCCAAATCTGTGCTGATTAAGTGGGTCCTTTTGTAGGCAAGACCAACCTTTCTGTCGTGGTGATGGACGACTTCAAGCTCATCCTCGGGATTGAATTTTTGCGAGACACACGTACCTCGGTTTTGCCGCATGTTGATTCACTGATGATGCTGGGGGCCAAACCTTGTATCATCCCACGCTGGCCGAGCGGAATGGAGAGAAAAATTTATCGGCCATGCAGTTTGAGAAGGGCGCAAGAGGAACGAACCCTCCTACTTGTGCACTCTTCGTTTTGAGGAAATTGAACAGGCGTCGGGGCCCATCCCTGGCGTAATAAAGAAGTTACTGAAAGAGTTCGAGGACGTGATGCCTGACGAGCTGCCTCGGAAGCTGCCGCCAAAGAGGGCAGTGGATCACGAAATCGAGTTGGTGCCTGGCACGAAGCCTCCGCCAGGGCACCTTACAGGATGTCGCAACCTGAGCTTGTGGAGCTTAGGAAGCAGCTGAAGGAGATGTTGGAGAGCGGCATAATAAAACCCGCTAAGTCACTGTATGGGGCGCCGGTGCTGTTCCAAAAGAAGGCCGACGGCTCCTTACGTATGTGCTGCGACTATCGGGCGCTGAATAAAATCACTGTGAAGAATAAGTATCCCATACCACTGGTGGCGGACTGCTTCGACCGTCTAAGCCGGGCGAAATATTTTACGAAGATAGACTTGAGGTCGGGCTACTGGCAGGTCCGAATCAAGAGGGGCGATGAGGCGAAGACGACAGTGGTCACGAGGTATGGAGCTTTTGAGTTTCTTGTCATGCTCTTCGGCCTGACGAACGCTCCCGCAACCTTCAGCACTATGATGAACCAGGTACTCCACGGGTTCTTGATGAATTGTAGTGGTGTACTTGGATGATATCGTTGTTTATAGTGGAACCTTGGCCGAGCACGTGGAACATCTGCGGCAGGTTCTGACGAGACTCCGTGAGCACGAGCTATATGCGAAGGTGTCGAAATGCTCGTTTGCTCAGGAGAGTATCAGTTTCTTGGGGCACATTGTGGAGAGAGGACGTATTCGGATGGACTCCAAGAAAGTTCAGGCTATTGAGGAGTGGCGGCCACCGAGTGATGTTCATGACTTACGCTCATTTCTCGGGTTGGCGAACTACTATAGACGTTTTGTGAAAGGCTACTCCGAGATAGCACGGCCCTTGACGGACTTACTGAAGAAGACGGAGACTTGGGATTGGACGCCCCAATGCCAAGTAGCCTTCGACAACTTGAAAAGAGCGATAGTGACAGATCCTGTGTTGGCCTTACTAGATATGTCGAAACCGTTCACGGTGGAGACCGATGCTTCAGACTTCGCATTAGGAGGGGTCCTAATGCAAGACGGCCACCCAGTTGCCTTTGAGAGCAGGAAGCTTAAGGATGTTGAACGGCGCTATTCAGTGCACGAGAAAGAGTTGCTGGCCGTAGTTCATTGCCTTAGACTATGGCGGCATTATTTGTTGGGCTCTCCCTTCGTGGTCAAGACGGATAACATTGCAGTGAGCCATTTCATGTCTCAACCGAAGTTGACCAGTAGCAGACACGCTGGCAGGAACTGCTGTCGGAATTTCATTTTGTTGGAGTACCGGCCGGCTCCAGCAACCATGTGGTGGACGCCCTGAGCCGCAGGGCATATTTGGCGACTTTGGGGTCGATAGCAGCGCTCTCCTCTAGCGCAGTTGCCACCTCCGTAAGGGATCGGCGCGCGCGAGTTATTATCCGGAGATCCAACAGCGCAGGGCTTGGTCCACCTCATCGAGCAGGGCAAAGCTCGGCAGTTTGGTTAGAAGAAGGACTACTGATGACCAAGGGAAACCGCTTGTATGTGCCGAAAGGCGGGGACCTGAGGAAATCACTCATTTCGGAATGCCACGACACTCTTTGGGCGGGACATCCAGGAGAGCGCACCTATGCGTTGGTGCAGCGGGCCTACTATTGGCCACAGATGCGGACGATATAGAGACGTATGTCCACACCTGTTTGATTTGTCAGCAGGACAAGGCTGACCATCAGAAGAAAGCTGGTTTGCTACAACCATTGCCCATTCCAAAGAGACCCTGGGAGAGTGTCTCCATGGACTATATTCTGGATTACCTAAGGTGGGAGACTTAGGTACTATCATCGTCATGGTAGACCGTTTGTCAAAATATGCCACTTTTATCGCAGCCCCAAAACACGTTACGGCGGAAGGGACGGCTCATCTCTTCTTCAAGCATGTTGTCAAATATTGGGCCTGCCGAAGGACATCGTTAGTGATCGGGACTCTCGTTCAGTGGCGTTTTTTGGACCGAGCTATTCAGACTCCTCGGATCCACACTTTCCATGAGCTCGAGCTATCACCCGCAATCTGACGGCCAGACCGAACGCTTCAATTCTATGTTGGAAGAATATCTTCGACACTTTGTGCGTGGTACTCAGAAGGATTGGGTGAAGCTCTTGGATGTCGCTCAGCTGTGTTTCAATGCTCAAAAGAGCTCTTCCACCAACAAGAGCGCTTTTGAAATTGTCACTGGCAGCAACCGCTCCTCCCTCACACTCTCGACTCCCCACAAGGTGTGAGATCCCCTCTCGCTCGAAGTTTCTCCCAGGAGTGGAAGCAGAACGTTGAAATCGCCAGAAGTTGCCTGGAGAAAGCTCAAAAGCGGATGAAGAAGTATGCAGATAACAACCGCCGCTTTGTCGAGTCAATGCGGGAGATCTTTGATGGTGAATGTCCCGGACCCGAGATTATCAAAGTCATCAAGGGGAGAGATCCTCGTTTGATGCAGAAGTATCGGCCTTTTACCGATCATCAAATTGGTACGATCATTGAGTTGCCTTCCTAGTGGAAAATTCACAGCGTCTTCCATGTGAGCCAGTTAAAGAAATATTCAGCAGACAAGGAGGACGACGCCCGCAATCAGCCCAGCCGCCCACAACTTGAATTGACGAAGACGAAGGAGAAGGTGGCTGAAGCAATTCTGAATCACCGAGTTACGAGCACAGCAAAGCGCACTCACAACGAATACTTGGTGAAATGGAAGGATGCAGCACGAGGAGAACACTTGGAGCGGGTGACGAACCTAAAGGCCTTTCTACCGCTTGTCCAAGCTTACCATGCTTCCCATGCCCGAGGACATCGCCATCTCAGTGGGGGAGAAAATGTCAAGGGACGCCCGTACTCTCGGCACCCTTGACGCACATTCGGCCACGCAACGCTCAACTCGGCCGACCAACCTTCGCCGACAGACGCTAGACTTCCGCAGTCTTAGAGTTTTAGCGTTGGTCTTTATCTTGTAAATATTGTTGATGTAATTACTTTACTTACTCATGGGGCCGTTATGCCTCCTGAGGTGCGATGTACAACCTTTCAGATCTGCTGCTGTCAATAGGAAAATCTGTTTAAGCCTATTATAGGGGGAATGAGTTCTCGAAGCTTGTGTAGTCTACGTGCTAGTGTCCCCTCAAGGCGATCCCTTGCGCTAGCATCGTTGTACAATGTATATGCAATCTGTCATTCAATGAAATCCAATCCGTGCGCAATTTACTGCTTTGCTACTGCACCTTGCTTAATTCTGTTGCTGCTGCTGTTGCATACTGTGTTGCTATTCCTGTCAGCGCGCTGTGCTAGTGTCGGCGGGTATTCGGTTGTTGTTGCTATTGGGCGGAAGTAGTCGTTTACTGCGGACTGCTAGCCACACGGTGCCCCTTTCTCCGCATTGCGGAAGGCGCCTCGTGAGAAGGTATCAGAGCCTTGGTGCCACCATGGGGCCGAGGTTGCTGTGACCCCAGCTAATTCTGCTGCGAGAATGCCGGGCCAAGATGCTGAGAGCCTCGGTGCCAAATTGACTTAGTTTGTATTTTTTATTGTATTATGACTTATTTTTGTTATTGTTGGTTTTTGTTGGTTTTTGAGAGTTCACACATTGGTATTATTTGGTTGCATGATAGTATAATTCGACTATATTGCTGTTGGTTGTATTATGAGTATCTTTTTTGTTATTATTTGTGGTTGTTGGTTTGAGAAGTTCAAATTTTGATTTTGATTAGGTGTATTTGTATGACATAATGAGCAGGATATTATTTTAGGTAAAGAAGTTCAAAAGTTTGTCAAACAAAAAAAAATTATTAGAGAGGATTAGAGATGGGAATGTTTTGATTTTAGAGATGAATTAGGACGGAAGTTTGTTAGGATTTATAGATGGAATTAGAGACGAAAGTAACAAATAAAAAATTTTACGTTCAGAAATGGATTACAGAAAATAAGTATTTTTCTTTATCGGCAGAATCAAGGTCAAATTATCTACGAAAGTAAAAACATATTATTCTATTAATTTGTTGTCGTTTGCAATAGAATAGAGACGGAGATTTTCAGTCTCTAGACAGAATGTTTTCATCTCTAATATTTAGCCACCGGACCTTTAGCCACAGAGTTGCAGTGACGGATGTTTCCGTCGCTATTATTTTTTCAGTGACGGAAATCTTAGTTTCAGAGATGGAATATTCCGTTTCTGATACCCTGTTTCTTATAGTGAATTAAAATTTTCCCCTAAAAGTTGCTGATAAAGAATCATTGCTAAAATCTTGTATCATCTAATTTTGGTATAATTGAGACAATATCATTGTTAAAATCTTGTATCATCTAATTTTGGTATGATTGAGATATATCCAGTTGAGTGTATTAATGACCATAAAAATACTAACATTCATCTTTCCCTATTTTGTTTTTCAATTTGAATCTCAAATACTCGTAAATAAAAAAAAAAGTTCATGAATTTCATTTGATCCTTGAAATTAGTTTTTATCAATAATACATCTAATTTTACTTTTTTTTTAGTGGATATGTTTGAAATATATCATTGAATTACAATAATCAACAACTAATATACGTCAATTATTATATTTAATTTGTTAACTACTATTAAAGTGCCTAATACCCACACACAAGTGGTGGGATACATTCATAGTGGATTTGGGAAGCTCATTTCTTTTAGTTTGAGAATTTTGGAAACGATCTTTTGGCTTCTCTTCCTTAACTCGCTCAAAAGTTCTCTGGCCAACTTTTTCGGAAGATGATCTTGCTTCATCATAAGCAACAACTTGAATAACACTTTCAATAGTTTTTCCAATTTTGAAACATTAGAGTTATGAAAATTCTACATTGTTCAAAACAAATTACATTGTTTTTAGATGAGAGGAGTCAATTGGTGTTTGATATCATCACAACATCACTATCTTCTGAAATACCCCTTTTGATGGTTAAACACAAGTTTCTCACCTTCGAATACCGGCACTGTAACATGGTGAAGAGTTTGTTTTGCCTGAGCTAAATTAAGTCCCCAGTCTAATCGAAAGAACTACAGTCAACAAATTAGGCCCATCATCTGTAATGTTTCGAACTTCTTCCTCTAATTGCAATATTGCATTGACTTAATTTAGAAAAAAAAAAAACGAAATCTTATATCTTAGCAGCAAAAGAGAAAGTCGAGAAATAAACTCCTTGAAAAAATTCAATATTGACAATAGATAACTTGAGACGTCACATCAACATTAATGTTGATGGTTTAGAAGTGTAGGAATCCCTATTCGGCTCTTTTTAATGACGGTCAAGATTGCTTCTCTCACTTTCCTCCAAGGAAAGAGAGTACTTTCTTTTCACTCACTCATCAATACTCAACAATTTGAGGATTATACTTGAGAGGAAAAAACAACATGCTCTTAAGGTGGATCTTGAACAACTCCTTTATTGCATTGTTTTCCTTGTAGGAATCTTATTTGAGTTTAAATCAAGCAACCTTGCCACATTATTTGAAAATAGCCACAATGAATTTAGGCCCATGCCCACTTCTTGTATGCCTCAAACGAGAACTTCTTGGAGGACCATCGTTGGAATGTGTTCGTGGATGCACGACCATTTGTTGGAGGAGTATCATTGGTGTGCGGAATTGCTGGCGGAGGGATGTCGTTGGGAGGGTGATTGTTGGGGGGAGCAGTCTGGTGGACTAGGGTGATGGGGGGGCAGTTCACAGTCAAGAGTGCAAATCAGCATGCTTTGATAATAAGGGAGAGATATAGCTCTCCATCATGTTTGGGATTAAGTTTGGCTGGTGAACAGTGTACATTGTTGGCGTACACATATACCTCTGTGAGTCCGAGTTGTTACCAGTGTACATTGTGGTCTATGGTGAACAGTGTACATTGTGGTCTATGGTGAACACTGTACATTGTGGTCTATATTTGTGCATATGTGGGGGTCTTGCCAACACTAGAGAAGTTACCAAAAATAGGGGAAGGAGTTGATACCTGTTGTGCTGGGTGCGGAGCGGAGTTGGAATCTGTCAAGTATGCGTTGCTTTAATATATGTTTGCGAGACAGGTTTGGGCATTAAGCCATCTACATGGAGATTTATTTCAGTTTGGCTGGTGTGACTATTGTATGTTGTGCCAGCAAGTACATGGCATGGAAAGGGGCAACTTTTTTTATGTACTGTTAGGCCTTTGAAACCACACATGCAAATGACTCATGGAGGATAAAAAATTAGATCCAATTGGCGTATAGAGGGAGGTAGTAGTACTATTCAAGTACTATCAGGATCTCGGAGTTTGGAGTTGTGTCAGTTGTGTGAGTTTGTGAAGAACTGGTGTTGTTTTGTTGCATTTTGGTTAGGACTTACATTGTCGTTCTTAGTTTGTTGTTTCGTTCGTTCTGTTTTCTTTGACCATGGGGCGGTTTGTGGTGACTTTGTTGGTCTGGTTGTTTTATATAAAATTTCCTCTCTCATTATTGAAAGAAAAAATAAATAAATTTTATCCCAAATAGCAATGGTTCTTAATTCTACTTGGCGGTCAACTCTGATACCATTTGTCACGCTCCGAACTCACGATCCTATTAGATGCAAGAAATATTCCCCTCCAATCACACCGAGTGCATTCTTAAAGTCAGCTATGAACAACTTAATGGAAAGGCATATCAAATAAATGCATTTGAAATCTTTTGTCAACACTTATATGTTACTTATCTTATCAGTCTTTAGTTCACATAGGACGAGTAGCATAATTTTTTTTAATATCGAATTTGTATTACATACTGGATTAAATTCTATCAATTAATTAGTTTAGACTAGAATTATATAATATGTAATTAAATCATTGAGACAAAATCGAAAAAAATGCTCTACCTATGATTCTTAGCAACAGGAAAATTCTTACCAAAATCATATTAAAAAATATATTTCGAAACAACTGATCAATTCCCTTTATTTTTTTTGTGTTTCATTAGCGATTCAAAACACTGCTCACTGCAAGAAAACCCAATTCAAGAGCAACCGAGACATCTAATTCCCAGAACAACAATAAAACTCTATTAAACTTATTAACATTGTTGAAGAACACTGCCTGAATTTGTGCAATTATCAAGGAACTATCTTTTGGGCTTTTATTTTATCAATGACATAAATGAGTGAATTTTGACTGTTCCTAAATCCAAAAAAATCCATGCCCTTTGCTATTGTTCATGCTGTCCAACATACACCCTCCTCCAAACATCAAATAAACAATAAGAAAGTTGATACCACTTCCAGCTTCATTGGTATCAATTTATTTTTCTTCACAATTTCATCCCATACAGGGCCCTTGTCCTTCATCCCTTCCAACAAGTTAACATACTTGGAACTTGTCAGCTAAAACCTTCCAGAAGTGTTTCCACTTGAAAAGGTCCCGTTGCTGCAGTTAAACGCTTCGTTCTTCCTATTAAGATCCACCAAACACCAAATTTGCTGCTCAGTCCGACGCCATGAAGTAGCAGTTCTAGGCGGATTTCGTGCTTGGAAATTCGAGCGACACCTTTTTGTGATTGCAGATTGCGGCGTAGACACTCATGTTGTCGAGCATATCCATCATGCTGTAAAGGGAGAACCCGAAGATCACTGTCGGTCTGGGGATGGACCACGTCAAACTCGGCTTCTTCTTGCAGGTGTGCAAATTGACATCTTCCAGCGTGTAGTAGAAGTTGGAGGTGTCCAGCCTCGGCACATCCTCGACGAAAGGCATCTCATGGGGCTTGATCTTGCCGAATGCCTTAAATGGCCCGGTGTAATGTTTATGTCCTATTTAGACACATATGTAGGTGAGGTTGGGGGAGTTAGGCATTATGGCGTCCAGGACGTTCTGGAACATGGCGCCATTGATATCACAACACTCAAATTCCGTGGGAGGTCGGCCCACGTGACTATCCAACAACACCAGAAGGTCTGAACTAAAATATGTGTACGTACATTGATAACACAACACTCAGATTCAGTGGTGGTATCACGTGGCGGTCATGTTCTAAAAATGACAGATCATAGATTTTTGTAGCTTAAAATGTGGACCACAAAGGTTTTGCCCATTTCATATTTCTTTGAGTAATTTTAATATGCTTGTACTTATTTTTGTGATTCCTACACTACCAAATACTTTTAAATTCTGGAGGATCTTAAACTGAAATTGTATTTCTTAATGAGAATAGAATTTTGTCTAAAATTATTTGTTGTATCAAGGTGTTATGGATATGGGAAGTAAGTGTTTAAAGGTATTTACTACTTCTAATGTTTTTTATTTGCTCTAAGAGATGATGTGTATCCTGAAAAATAACACAACGATAAGGCCTGCAAGATAGGTGATCCACCGAGGGTTATTCAACATTCAAGTTGGTTGGAGATTCAAGGTCTCTGAGAGAAGAGCGTAAAAAGTTGGGATAGCAAAATTTGTACTTGATACGGGAGAGCCATTACTTATAGGTACTGATTGGGTTGTACCATTTCACATGCACTCTAGATCTAGAACATGATCAACGGTATATAGTGGGCCCCACATATCAATATAAAATTGACACGAGGTGGTCCAAGTAAGAAAACGTGCCGCACTGCCAAAAGTGACTATAGCGCTACCAATGCAGAACGGTTGTCCTTTTCACTAAGTATAAAGGTCTCAAGGATACCTTACAACTTAGGTGATTTTCGAATCATTTAGAGCCTGGTTATCAAAGATCAATATTTCTCAGCAAGGTCTGTCAATGTCCCAAGATCATAGTTTGGTAGATCGGAGGTCTCTCATGTGGTGTACATGAAGGTCTCTAGTGGGATATCAGAAATATCCCCACATCACTATTAAATTCAAAACAACACTTACATCAGTTCCGATGACTCTTCGATTAAAAGATAATTTATACAAATAAAGATAATATTATCTCAGCAACGATTGCTCTAATCACTAAAAATAACTAAACAAAAAAGTTTATCATCCTGAATCTTTGGAATGGAAAAAAATCGCAGCACTTTGCAATAGATATTGCAGCACGCTTTGGATGGACAACCACTAGATAACCAAAAATGTCGTTGATATGAGCAAACATTTCTCGTTAATAAAGTCATTTACATCAAAGTCTTTTGATCGATCTCTTTGCAAGTTTGAAGGACTTGCAAAAAAACGTTAGTATTCCGACAATCAAGTGAATAAAAAGTTATAGAAATATAAAATCAATAAAAATAAAATAGCAATGAGTGCTTAAGAGATGATAGAATGATGTTGCTGATAAAAATGCTTGAATAGTGAACTTGTATGTGTGCTCATGCAAAAATTGTTACCCTTAGCAGGGAGGGAGAAGGCTTTCTTTTATGACCTTAGTTTCCTATCGAATGACGACATGTGCCCCCTTAGAATTGGGGGCAGGGCTCAACAGATATGCCCTAACAAATGTAGGGGTGTCAGTTGTAATCTCCAAATAATCCTCCCGCAAGTTGCGAATCTTGAGAGGATAAGTATTCGAACTCCTAGGTTGAGTTGTCATCCTTTTTCTTTCCTTTCATAACCACCCTAATGCACTACCCCCAAACTGCCTAAGTTTCTTTACTGGCCAATTTAAGGCAGACCTCTTGATGGATGTTGAATCCACCAAAAATACTTTTCTACTAAAAACTTGTGAAAGTGATGAGTAAGGTCGAATCCACAGAGATTGGTTTTAAATTAATTCCTTCAAGAGTAGAAGTAAAATAAAATGGGAGATGGGGGAGTTTGTTTTAAAAATCTAAGTCTAAAATTAACTAGAAAAAAGAGTAATTAAAAGAGGAGTAAATATGAGAAGAATATTCCAGTTAAAGACAGGATCGTGCTCACTTCCACAGTTGATCATAGATGAAAAGATAACAAACATACATGATAGATAAATTAGTTATGGTCATTCGTACGACTTAATAATCTCACTTTTCCTTACATTTTTGATAGCCAAGGAACATACGTTGACTAAATCCCTAATTAGTAAACAACCTTGGGAATGTCCTCAAGTTTAATTTACCGACATCATTAGAAACAAAGATCCAATTCTAACTAATAAATTCATACGAAGATTTATTTATGTTAGATTGTGCATTCCTCACAATATAATAAAAAACTACTAGATAATCAATTATGCTGCATTATCACTAGTTATTAAACTAAACAAACAATTAGGGATTTGCAAGTTCAATTGGCTAGGCAAATATAATTGATGATGAACAATGTGTCCTATCATTCATAAATTAGATTATAGTAATAAACACACATAGAATAACAGAAATACTAAGATGAATAATAGTAGAAGAATGAATTAGATCTCCAACTCAGAAATTAAGCAATCACCAAATTTTTAACCGGAATTAAAAGAGCTAGCCTAACATGCTAAAGAGGGAACACATAAAAAAAAGAGAGAATTTTATAGAAAATGCAGAGATTAAAAGATTCAAAAATATCCATATGGTGAATCACATCACATATATATACCAACTAGTTACATAATTCTATTAGAACTAAAAAAAGGTAAATTCCTAATTAAAATAAAAGTGCTAAGGAAATAAAATTATTATCCTAAAGAAATTCTTCCAACAAAGGTAGACTCCAATCAGCCAAAAGTATCCCAATTATCTTCAAATTCTTTCAAAAATCGAGTCTTCAACATTCCTTTTTCATCCACAATCCCGCAGGCCTAGGCATGGACACGCCTAACTCTTCTTTCTAATATGTCAAGTGTAAGGTTTTGGCTTCTTTTCTCCTTTTTCACTTCATCAATCCATTGTGGGCTAATGCTACAATATAATACTTGATTAGGAGCATTTTAGTAAAATATTACTTGAAATTATAGTAAAATGCACTCCTGTCACCTCCATCTTCCCATTCCTCATTTCTTTGAGGAGGTTGCCTAAATTTTTCAGGTTCGTCTGAACGAGTAAGTGCCTAATTTTTTTCGCTTTTTAGACAATTTTGCCATGGTCTATCATTTCAATGGTGTCCATCCCTTAAGAAAAAAGTTTGTTTTGGATGTCTTTAGTCAAAAAAGTCTGAGCCAGGTATTTTCCACTTTTTCCCTCGCCGAGTTCGATTTCTTCCTATCCTTAACGCTCCCAGGAACTTGCGGGTTTGTTTCTGCTACGTTCTTCCTTTTACCTATTGGGTCTTTCCCACACGTGGATTTATGGTATTCCATTTCATTCTTTTTTTCATAAGGAAAATGACTGCAAGGCTTTTGCCCTCTTGGAGGATTTGAACCCTGACCCCTATGAGTATAAAGGGTTAATGGATGAGATACTCCTCCCTCACTTTGGTTTGAGCCATGATGAGATTCCCTTCGAGGAGCCCTGGATACTATCATTTTCAGTATTTATTTGTTTCATGCCTTTTACTTTTTGGCTTGTTATCTGACTCGAATATTTATCATTCATAGAGAGAATTATGTCAAGAAGTTACTTTACAAAATTAGCAAGAGAGTATTCCATAACAGTTCATCTTTTAAGGTTTGTATGGAACTGCGGCAGCACAAGTCTGTTTTCAATTTATAAAAAGGATTCTAGGGTTGGGTAGTGCTTAAAGTTGGCAACCGTAAAAAATGTGTTACACATTAATTTTTTTTATAAATTGCGACATTTGTGATTACTGGATTTGTGTCATAAATTTTGATACAATTCATGATTCGCCACAAATCTGCAATAATTCTTGCTAACTGGATACTGTTGCATAGGCTGTCCCAAATTCCATGCCAAATTCAATAGTTATCCAATGGCCATTTCTATGCATTCCAAATACTTCTCTATTTCCAATTGAAACACCTCTATACGATGAGATCATCTTTTCATTTGTATTCCTACACTCTTGCAACATCTCAAACACATATAAGCTCTGTCACTCTTGATTGCTATATATATATATATATATATATGTATATAGGATTGATTTTTTTTCTTTTATCAAATTTGAATTGGTAAATTTTTAATCAATATCCTACCAAAATTGAAATTGGTGGTGCTTCATCATATAACCAGGTAAGAATTCGACCTTTTATTTATTTATTTACTTATTTTTTGTATTTCAACATTGCTTTGTATTAAAATATGTTATTTGCAATCATTGTTAAGAAAATATTATATATATATATATATATATACTATTCCTGCATATTAATAAAAAATGCATGATTATGTCAATGAAGAAAAAATATGCGACTTGGATGTGAAAAATCTACTTATAAATGTAGGAATAAGATCAGACTTTAATAAGACCAGACTTTGAAGCTGGTGTTGTGATTTCATAAAATGAGCTAAAAATCAATATATATATATATATATATATATATATATATATATATATATATATATATATATACAGAGAGAATATTAGATGTCTGTGCAAATAAGTGCAATAATCGTCAGTAAGTTCAAATCAAAACATGAGGTTGCATATGACTTACTTAGGGAGCACATTATGGACCATTATCACAATTAAATTGTACATGACGAACATTGGGCGCAAAAGTATGATCATTCGCCTGCCTAGTAGCGGTCAACATCTCCTGTTGCAACTGAGATGACGACACACTAAAGTGGTATCAACAAATGAATTGGGGCTAGAAGATGACGTTTTATGCTCCTCAGCTAGAGTATTTATCATTGCATGGCAAGCCAATGGGTTTAGCTAAGTTCCACTTGAATTTGGGGAAATAGACTAAACTTTATACTGTGGGGAAGCATATGGTTGTAATGTATTCGAGCAATGTAGTACAGTGATGAGGTTGCATATGACTTACTTAGGGAGCACATTATGGACCATTATCACAATTAAATTGTACATGACGAACATTGGGCGCAAAAGTATGATCATTCGCCTGCCTAGTAGCGGTCAACATCTCCTGTTGCAACTGAGATGACGACACACTAAAGTGGTATCAACAAATGAATTGGGGCTAGAAGATGACGTTTTATGCTCCTCAGCTAGAATATTTATCATTGCATGGCAAGCCAATGGGTTTAGCTAAGTTCCACTTGAATTTGGGGAAACAAGACTAAACTTTATACTGTGGGGAAGCATATGGTTGTAATGTATTCGAGCAATGTAGTACACTGATTATGAGAACCACTCTCAGTTATGGTGGTTGTGGGGCTGGTGAACAGTAAGGCCGAGTGCAACATGCTCTAGAGAGATGCTACAATGAGGTGTTCAAATTGGTGTGTGAATTATTATCGCATGATCATACCCTTTCTTTTTATTACTACAATACGAAAGGATTGATAAGGGAATTGGGTTTACGGGTCAGAAATATTGATATGTGCAAAAATGGTTACATGCTATATTAGAAGGACAACAATGAATTCAGTTTTGCAATTAGGGGTCTAAAACCCCGATGCAAGAAGTCTGCTCTGATGTATAGAGATACTTACTATTAACTCCCCACTTGTGGAGGTTACATGTTTCACCCGCTAATGCAAAGTAAATAACCTAGCATGCCAACCATTACAGGTTAATATTGAGCGTGCGAAAATTACGATTAGATGTACCTAAATTTTGACAACGGAGTCTAAGAATATAAGATTTGGTTTATATGTTGATTAATTTGCATTGCAGAGATAGTTGGCCAGTGATCCTAACACCTTACAATCTCTCCCTCGAGAATGTGAATGAAGTTTGAGTACATGTCCCTGACATTGATAATTCCTAGCTCGTCATACCTAAAACATTTTTGATGTGTATATGCAACAATTGATAAAAGAGTTGTTGCAGTTTAGGCATGTGAGTATATGTACTGTTGCACAACCAAATAATGAATAAGTTGTTAATTAAGCTTGCCATATTGATGTGAAACATCAGTGACCCCCCTGCCTATGGGATGGTATTATGTTGACATTGCTTGAGAGGTCCTACATGGATGCCACATGGACTACCCTTGGAATGAGCCTGAGTGCTTTGGGGCCTCTACTTTGATTGGGGGGATCCAAGGCCCCTTGGCTTCTCAAGGGGCATATGGGCCTTCTTACATCTAGACTGGTTGAGTCTCTTTGGGCCAATTTATTTTTTGGAAGCACCTCTTGCCTGATTTCCTACGGGCACCTAGGCCCTTACTCAATAGGCTTCAAGGCCCTTTTATGGCTTCTTCGATCTTACATTCCTTTGGGGTTTCGTGATTTTTATCTTGTTGTTTGGTCTTCTTGGCCCAACTTATTTTATGGGTATGACACTAACATTCATATTGAACAATTTTATATTAGGTTTTTTATATGTAAAAATAATATTTTCAAATACTGTCAACTTTCACATCGCTATCACTTTTGTACTTTTTAGATCTAATTATTTTTTAGAAGACATAAGTTGTTCCAAACACCCACTCAAGAGTGGCAGTTTTTGCAAAATAACCTTACTATTACTATATTTTTAAAACACTCAATGTTTACACCATAATCAGTTTTCTACTATTTCTATAATTAACTACTTCTCCAAAAGTACAAATATTTACAAACTCCCCTCAACAACGACAACTTTTACAAAATAATTGTTATTAATAATCATTAACTCTTATTATTGTGAAAGGTTAAGTTTCTTATAATTTAACACGTACATCTAGTATAAAGTCATATAATTAAACAAATTCAAAATTCGTTCATTTTAGATTCTTAGCAAAGCCCCAAATTCATCATTTCAAAAACATTTAAGATTTCTTTTCTTAGTATGCAACAAATACAATAAAATTTTATCCCAATTGTGGGAGTGAGGATGATGTAATCCTATCCCATTTATTTAATGCTCCTACACAAAAATGAAAGTAGTTTTATATCATCATAATATATATAACCTTAAAAGTCATTTTGTCTAGTGAAACATTTATTTTTAGCCAAAACAGTGCTTCTCTAGTTCCATTGAACACCGCTATATTTTGCTCTCGCCTAATGTAAGCAATTTCGACCCCAATGTGTTACCCGACGCCATTGGCGACTCATACCAAGAGTTTTAAATGAGAAATTATTCTCTCAGTATGCTTTTTTTAGCAAGATCGGTCATTTGTGAAGGTTGTCATACTTTTATACTATTTTGTAATTGAATAATTACATTGCCTTCTTCTAAGGTTTGATGAGACTGTTACACATAGACTTCCTGTGATTTGAAAAATTGCATCTAGTACCCTGATATTTGTTTAGGGATGACAATTAGATTGGGTTTTTTGAGGCCCCAACCCAAACTTGTTCCCGATGGAGTGGGTTTGGTACTCTTATTACCGAGTTACAGGTGGGTTCGGGTTGGGGGCGGGTTATGGGTTTTGTACCGGAGCCACTGCTGTCTATCTTTTTAATATTTTTTATTATTTATTATTCGTATGTAATACATTATTAATAATTATAGTAGTATATGAAAAATCTGAAATAATTTTGCATATATCCAACTCTATATATGAAATACAAAAAAATAGCTAAATGTATTATTTATATTATATAATTCATTTAAGATAAAAAATATTTTAATTTAAATTGATATTACTTATTGAGAAATTAGAATTTTAGATGATTTTTTTATTATATTATAAAATTCAGTGAATATAAAACGTTTTGTCAAAATATCTAAATCTAAAATGAGATTATTTATTGAAATAACAAAAAGATACTTCATTGCATTCTTTGTATTATATAATTCATTTTAAATCAAAATCTGTTAAATTACTAAATAAAAATGATATTACTTAATAAAAAATACAAATTTAGTTGAGTGTATACTTTTTTTTTGTACAATTAAAATATTTGGATCGAAACTGATATTACTTGATGAGAAAACAAAACATTAGTTGAATGCATTTTTTGTATTATATAATTCAGGTAAAATAATAAAAATTATGTTAAATTACTAATTTTTATTACTTAATAAAAAATAACTGAAATCGTGCGGGGCGGGGCAGGGTGGATTGGCGAGGCGGGTTTGGTAGGATGAGATGGGGTGAGGCAAAACTGGGCTAGGTGGCGACATGGGGCCAGGTTTTTAAGGGGGCGGGCCGGGTTTTCGGGCGAGGTTTCACGAGTTGAGCGGGCATCGGGACAGCCTAAACTCGCCGCAGACCAAAAATAGGATAATATCTGATTGGGTGAGGTGTTTGATGTTTCTTAATGTGCTTCATCGGGCCCACTTACTCTTCATCCGGTTGTTCCATTTTTCAATACAATACATCCAAAGCTCCCTGTTAACTAGTGCGATATCCCTTCTAGTAATTTTGATCATTTTTACGACTCAAACTCTGAAGAGCTTGAATGTAGAATGATTTTCAAAAGAAAAGTCCACTTGCAAGTGTCTGGACAAGATTTCTCGGTGCAGTTTGCAAGACAAGAATATCGTGTGGTTGAGAGAAAACCAAAATAGTGGAAAGTTGCACGCAAGTACGATGAGGCCACTAGGTGGAATTAGAACCTACGAGGGATATTTGGATCCGAATAATTTGGTGATACGAGTTCATATAATCCGAAACGGTAGCACGATCATTCTCGATCTCGGGCCTTACCACCATCAATCGATTGTATGTAAACGTCGTTCACTTACCAATGAGTTCGGGGAAATATCTTGAATCATGCCAAATTGTCGAAGCACACGTTTAGGATGAGGGATTTCAATAATTGCATAGTTAATTAACTGGCTTTTTTTATGTGCCATGGTGTTCGTAAGGGGGCATAAAACGACAATGACTGGATATTGGACCCTCCGCCACCATATGGTGTCCAAATAAAATACAACATTATATCAATTGATCAATACACAAAAATTTATATGAGAATATACTATGTCATTTGAATATACCTCATTTTATTTCATCCGGTCAAACGTATTCGTAATAATTAGAACGGGATTATGAGTTGCATGTGTTTGGAATATATATGATAAGACCACCTAAAAAAAACATAGGTAGCAACAAAAATTTTTACTAAACAATTTTAACTTTATTATACTATTATAATTATAATTATATAATTATAAGTGAACTAAGCATACTGTGCAGCATATGGTGGCTGCGGGAGGGTATTTTTTTCGTCAATTATTATAGGCCTCAACTCTATGTTATTGGTGGAGGGAATCGGCGCTATCTTTATAATATGATACCATGCCCCAAATTTGTAACAATCGCATAGCCCCATCTATATTCACTTTATGTTTCTGCAATGTTGTACACAACTCTCTGTACAAATTTGCCAACACAGCTACATTCCCGCTAGATACACCACTTTCGGGGATGTCTTACATATATTGTAAATACAATAACGTCACAGTATTGTCTGTAGCATTAGGACATAATATTCACCAAGAATGCAGAAAGTACATATTCATGCCACCTGCAATACTTCCTTGAAAGGACAGTCACTGTCACACGTATTACCTAGCAACTAGTCATGCAAGACAGAAGCCTTATTCGTGAATATTTAAAAGCCCTCTCATCCGATTTGACTCCCATAAATTGATGACAATAATCTTGTCACTGTTGAGTAGTCCACTTTGTATATACTCCAATAATAAGATTGTCTTTAATTGGAAGAGCCCAAATGATGGCGATGTACTGACGTGTCACCATTGCTTCAGCAATCGAAACATAAGAAGTTCGGGTTTTGGGCCTCCATCTTTCCACTAAAGCAGTAATAAGATATTGGTCAATTTCAATATAACCACACTGGATAACTCCTAAGAAATCCATGTTCTCCAATACTTATAGAACACAACTATGGCATGGAAGAAGTTGAAGAATCTGGAAAAAAAAATAATACCACGCCGTTTATTTAAAGTTGTGTCCTGACCTACGGGTATATATTCAGATTAATAAGTTGACTTCCGGTATAATACACTACTATCACGTGGACAAAAATTAGCTATAACTCTACTCTCAATAATAATTTTTTTTTCAACTGCTAAATTTTTTTCTCACAACTCTACAATAATTCTTTGCACTAATTTTTATCAGTTGTTTGTGGTCCTCCTTCTGTCGATGCTCAAATTTATAAAAAAAACCTGGTGTTTCAAATACTAATTAATTTGGTATTCAAAACACCAGTGTTTACTGCATGCATGTGTTCAATTAACATGCAGGTAACTTCCAATTGACATGCATGCATCTGTTTGATTGGACGCATGCATGTCATGATCTTTTTTTTTTTTTTTTTAAAAAAGTTTTTGTGTGTAAACACAAAAAAGAATGCATGCGTCCGATGTGACGCATGGATTCTTTTCAGTTAAAAAAATTTATTTTCTGTCAGAAATCCTAGATTTGTTTGTCATTTAAAAAAAAAAGAATCTGTTAGATTTGGTCTATTTCAAATGTAACCTTTTTTTTTTTTTTTTTTTTTTCAAAAATAGTGTTACATATTCCCGGCTGTGCCTAAAATTTTAAAGATTTTACACTAACACCTTTTTTATAATTTTTTAATTCTTGCATTTTAAAAATAATTTTTCTCTTGATATAAACCATTGACAATGTCGAGCACCCATGTATTTTTTTGTATATCCGTCCAGAAATCCATCCAAAATTAGTTTTTGTTTTTTTTTTCTAGTGTTGTCCCAAAAAAAGTCATTTTTTTAAAAAAATATATAATTTTTTAGTGGTGTCCCCGAATTTTTTTTTAAAAAAAATGACTTTTATTTGTTGTGTTGAACTATCAATCCCATACTTCCTTTTAGTTTGGCTTCTTTTGTTTGGGCATAACATACATTCCCAGTCATTTTTTAGCCGAATTGAAAAACTTGTACTTATCCGGGGCAACAATATGTTATAGGGATAAATGAAAATTACCCCCCTAAAATATTGAGAAAGGGCGAAAAACACCTAAAAAATAAAAGTGTCTCCCCAACCTTTTAACAAACAAGCATATTACACCCCTCTGCTAGGAAGTGTAGTTCACTTGCTCATTTTGCAACTCGTTTAGCTATTTTGTTTTGTAATTGGTTACTTTAACCCCTAATTACTAAATAAATTGCACATATTTCCATACAAACTACGTAGATACCATAGAAGAAAACCTCCAATAGAAGATAGAAGCGTGCTGCAATATAAAGAAAGAGAAAGTAATAATATCTTTTAGCTTTTATATCTAGTAATTATGGGTAAAAGTGACCATTTAAAATCTAAAATAGCTAAATTGATCGCAAAAATGGGCGAATGAACTACATTACCCAACAGAATGGGGTAATTTGCTTCTTTTGTTAAAAGGTTGGGGAGGCTCTTGCCTTTTTATGTTTTTTAGGGATTTTTTTTTTTGCCCTTTTTAAATATTTCAAGGGGTAATTTGCATTTACCCCATATTATTGGCAGAAAAAGGTCGATATTTGTGTTTTAATTGTTGTTTTAACTTGTAGTTTTGTTTGTATGTTAATTGTAGAAAATTAAGTTCAATTACTAAGATTGTTAATTTCGTAATTTGTGTTTTGGGGTGTGTGTGTGCAGGAAATTAGCCAATTGCCCGCAACATGCTTACATAAATTAAATTCGATAAAATTGCATGAAATTGATAAAATCTGCAAACATAAATGGGATAATTTCCTTCCCCTCCCCTAAGGTTTGGTGTAATTATACGTAAATCTCCTACAATTTGAAAAATTACATCTAGTATTCCTGAGATTTATTTTCGTTAGTGAAAATTCACTAAATTTATTAATATTAACAAAAAATATTACTAAAAATCAATATTTATTTTCGATTGACTAATATCTCGTTGCATCCCAACATCAATTGCAACTTCTTCTAGCCTTCAATAGAATTGGTACAGAAAATAATGAAAATTACATCTTCGTCAAGTCCAAAGCTTGTTTCTTACAAAACAGTACTAATTACAAGACAAAAAATATAATTTTACCCATTTTTTTCTTTTGTATGTCTTATAACCTTCTTCCCTCCCAAAATCCATTGCCGCCGGTTTTCCACTGTTCCAGCTGAAAAAGTAATAGTTAATTTCCATCAAACTTTTTAAGGTTGGGACTAATTTTGGTATAAAAATTTAAAATATGGGACTAATATTGCAAATCATTCTATACTTTGGAACGAAAATTGCAATTTTTCATATTCAGTCATTTGATGTACACTGATAAATCTTTCATCTGTAATTAACATATGTTTCACTAATCAACATGCATTTTGCCTTTTGCAATAGAAGACTTCACATGATCAGTACATATATAAGTAGTACTAGGAAATTATTTCAACTATATATGTTCATCATTGAAGATCAACATCTGCTTTTTATGCAAGTGTTATATATATATATATACACACACACATATATATATGTTAGCATATGGTCTGGTGCTTGACAGCCGCATATTCTTGAGACCATCACCGTCTGTACTTGACACTATATAAAATTATCTCAATGCCTTGTGTTCTAGATCTCCCAATGAGTTGAAGGATTAAAGAGATGCGCACAGAGAGTCAAAAAGGTCAGGAAGGGACCACCACTGCACTTACGAGTTCTATGCTCCTACCATCAAAAGTTATTGCTGAATCAACTTCTTAGACTATCATTCTTGTGTGCAGCACTCGTATTATATTCGGCGATGTCTAGCTAAGTATTGCCGATGGATCCTTTTTCCTTTTCAATTTTTGTGGCACCGTGATGCTAATTTTCTATAGTCGCCAATGTCCGTTTTATTTATGGATCGATTATTTATCCCTAGAACGACGTTTCAACTAGCCGGCCATCTCGTTATCATTGATATGCATAGTTTGGACACTGAGATGCTTCTGAATTTATTTGCTCAATTTATCAGAAAGGAACACTAAGTTTTGGGTATTTGATTGAGCTGCGCAGTTGTAAGTGAGAAGAAATCAAACATTATTACAGCATGGCAGATTAATCTAGTTGATGCTTTCCTAGGACTGAGTTCTTGCTGTCTCCAAGATTCACCAAGTTCGGTTCGTTGGAGGGATAAGTCGAAGCTTCTTATGAAGAAAGTGAGATATAGTTTATTGCAAAACCCTAAACGGATTAGAAAAAACAAAGGATCATCAAATTTTAAGGAACAAGCTTTCGTTATTCATCACTTCCTCCTAGGTTTAATTATTCTTACCAGAATGCGGGCCGTGTCTTTGTCATCATGAACTTATCACCATGCCTGCCAAGATTACATCAATCAGGGAACGAAAACGAATAAATTATGGGTTCGGTACAAATCAGACGCACTTTCGGGCTGGCGGACTCGAGCTTTCCACATTTCGCGACAAATGTAGGCATGCAAGATCGGTACACGAAGAAAATTAAGATATGAATTGAATAATTAAGTAATTCTAGAATCACTTTCTTGACGAGATTGGTAAAACTGCTTTTTATGTGTTTCACTAGTCTAAAGATGGTTTGTCTGGCAGCCTTGCACTCTTGAGACCATCCCCTTTTGTACTTGATACTGTTTAAAAATGTTGTTATTGCAAGTCCTTCCCTTATTTTATTGCAGTTCAATAATAAAATGGAGTTGCATAATGTAAAAAGTGGTAAGGGACCACAACCACACTTCTGATGTCAAGAAAAAATTTCTGCAGGTGTGTTCTAAACTAGTCTGTCTGGTGCAAGAATTTGGACATTCTTATTGTTAATTGGTACTAGGGGAAATAGCATTTTTCGTCCCATAAGTTGGGCCTGTTTCACTTTTAGTCCCATTCATTACGTGATTAGCAGTTTTTGGTCCCGTAACTTTAAAAAATTGGCAGTTTTGGTCCCAAACTAGTATTCCGTTAGTTTTTTAAAGGAGAAGGCCACGTGCAGAGCACGTGCCGTTAACGTCTGTTTGTGGGAGGGAAAATTGGCGCCCTTTCTGGTTTGGTAACATTATTGAAGGGAATATAACTACTAATGAGGGCAAAAATCAAAGGTTAGGGCAAGAAAAAGGGCTTTTTCTCTCATTCCTTAAAAATTTCAATCCAATCCCTCCTACATTGCTGTGAATTGAAGTGAAGTAGAAGATATCAAAGAATTATGTCGTAAACACACTACATTCAAACTTCATTACACTTTCAATAACACTAGCACTTAACTACAACTAAATAAACGCCGTAAAATGTGAAAATAACTTATATAATGTCATCTCACCACATTCAAATGAAAATCATTAAAATCATAGCTGCAATAAAAAAAATATTGGAGTCGCTTTATCCTTTTCTGCAATATGGAAATCTCAGTCTCTTTTTTGTCCAATTTTCGAAGAAGTGAAGGAATTATGCTCTTAGCTCGTGTGCACATTGGTGGGTCTTCCCACTGAAAGAACCCCACCCATTTGGAAAGTCATTGCAGCCATGAAACCGCCTACCCGGATTATAATTCGTCCATGAAGTCCTCATTGCAGCCTTCTACCCACAATAGCATATAACATTCGACCCACTTGAATCACTTGAATCATTTGTAGAAGACATAATTCTTTGATATCCTCTACTTCACTTCAATTCACAGCAATGTAGGAGGGATTGGATTGAAATTTTTTGAGGAATGAGAGAAAAAAGCCCTTTTCTTGCCCTAACCTTTGATTTTTGCCATCATTAGTAGTTATATATTCCCTCCAATAATGTTACCAAACTATAAAGGGCGCCAATTTTTCCTCCCACAAACAGACGTTAACGGCCACGTGCTCTGCACGTGGCCTTCTCCGTTAAAAAACTGACGGAATACTGGTTTGGGACCAAAACTGCCAATATTTTAAAGTTACGGGACCAAAACTGCTAGTCACGTGATGAATGGGACCAAAAGTGAAACATGCCCAATTTATGGGACAAAAAATGTTATTTCCCCATTGGTACTATATAGTAACCTTAAATGTTCTGGTTATCTGATGTTTCATAGGAACATAACAATACTTTTGGACTTCTCTGGGAAGCTAAAGAGTGAACTATGCTTTTCAAAGGGATCAGGATAATCCAGAATCTTGATTCTGAGATATCTTATGAATTCATGGCCTAAGACATAGAGGGGCATCAGTTCTCCCACAAGGGCTAGTTAAATTCTTGATACACTCAAAGTTGTGTGCATGGATGTCGGAATGATGGTTGTTTGCAACTTTGATTCTGTAATTATAGGTGTTTGACGTTTTGGTCCTTTACGAATTAAAGGCACCTATTGCTGGAAAATTCTAAATTTAATAAAAATTTACGTGCAAGTCACATGCTGGCTTAAATTTGAGGTCACACTTGACTTGCGTGTGTCGTCTTCAGACCAACTTTTAGATTTCCAATGAACTATGTCATCAAACTGCGAAAATTACAAAAATAATGGACCGAATCACAAACTTCATTTCTGAAAAAACCAAAACGTCAAACACTTGTAATTACAGGATTGAAATTATAATAATGGATATGAATAATCATCACATACCTCTTGAGGCGCATGTAATTTGCTCCGACAGCTTTTGAAAAATCCGGCACCAAAAAAATCAAAATTTCGAAATGTAAAAAATTATAAAACTCTTCTACAATCCTACATAATTAAAGGATAAAAATGCGAAAGTTAACTACCCAGTGCTCAATACTTGGTACAATGTCTATAAGACTCTCCCAGAAGTAATTATGAGAATTTACTGTTCCTTGTTAGTATTTAATGTGAACCCTTTTTCACATAAGACAAAAGGGTTTCTATTTAAGGAACAGACCTCAAAATAATAGATGGATCTCAGTGTAGATTAATCCTTTATCTCATGTCCTGGAAAAGGTAAGTTAGGTAACTGGAAAACTTAGGCAGAATCCAACTTCTTGCATTCTATCAGAGGTGTGAAGCACGAAACATAGAATGTCCCAACTTTTACCATTTATTTATGTTTAATATAGGTCGAACAGCCAATATAAAACCCTCTCACATTATGGACTTGCATATATAAATAGGGTTTAAAAATACAATTTACCCTATGTGATATATATCATAAATGAGCAAATTATCCCTCTATATTAAAAAAATAGTAATTTTATCGTCCCGTAGTTATTGCTTCATTTCAAAAGTAGAAGGAGCTAAATTGCTGCATTTTAAAAAACACGAGGAGGTAAATTGCTATTTTGTATAAGAGATAATTTGCTCAATTATAATATCACGGGGTTGTTTGCAACTTTTTTATATATAAATACAATGAATCTGATCAGTTGTATTTGAAAATGCTAAAAGTTAACTGCACAAAGTCTTCTAATGCGCCGCTTAGGCTCACAACTTGGCCTAACCCACTCACTGAACTTTCCGTAGTATCCAAATCTTCAAAAGTGCTTAAACTCCAAACCCTAAAGAACAAAAGTAGAACTCTCAAGTGATCATAACTCTCTCAAGAAAGTGTACAAAATGCCTTTAGAGCAATTTTGCACCAAATCCAGTTGCTTCTTCTGCCTCATGACGGAGCCGGATTCATCGGCCAGGAGGGCTACCATAAAAGAGTACCTTAAAGGCGTACCGTTTCTTGATGATGAAGAACTTATTCTAGTTGTGAGCGGGCTGTGGAACGTTGCAATGACTCGACCCGATGATGAAGAGCTTCCCCCTCTTGGTATCTTCCAATGCATGGCAGATTTGATCAACAGAGCTATACATGATAGAACTTGGCTTCTCATACATCAAAACATCTATATTCCCTACTATGCAGCCCACATCATTGGTTCATATACTATGAACAAAGTTGATTTCGCGGTTAAAGCTGTCGAGTCGGGGGTCATACCACCACTATTGGAGCTCTTGAGGGGGAAGATGAGTTGGGTGGAGCAAAGGGTTGCCATTAGAGCACTTGGCCACCTTGCAAGCTATGAAAGGACCTTTGCACCACTGGCAGTGTATGAAGATGAAGTGGTCACATTAGCTATGAACTTGGCGTCATCTTGTTTGGAACAGGTGTACAGCATGTTTGTGGGCGTTAAGGACAGGAGAAAGAGACTGAAATATCACTGTGATTTGCTTACAAGAGGAGTTGGGGGAGTGGAGACGGAGAACCGGAAGGCGGAGGAATGGGCCAGTCAACTTCAATGTTGGAGCATACATCTTTTGAACTGTTTTGCTGTGAAGGAGAGATCTATAAGTCTCATTTGCAAGCAAGAATTTCTCAAGGAATTGAGTGAAATGTGGGGTGGACTGGTGAATCACTCATCACCAGCAGGAGTTGGGCTGATCAGAATTTTGTGTTACAGTAAAGTTGGAAGAGAAAACATCTCGAAATCTAGATATGTTGTTGAGAATCTATGTAAGCTCTCGAGATCTTCGGATGATTGGCAGTACATGGGGATTGATTGTCTCCTGTTGCTTCTCAAGGATCCAGATACAAGGTACAAAGTCATCGAGATTGCTACATCGTACCTTGTTGATTTGATTGAGCTAAGAAATCTTGGCAACAGGAGGAATGTTGGTGAAGCAATCACAAAGGCACTTGTCTATGACTACAAACATATGAACTCAAAAATCAAGAATGCTGATGTTTAGAGGAGCACTGGAAGAAACATGGGATTTGAAGATCGAAAGAAGAAAGAAAGAGCAGAATACGTGCGACGAGAAGCTTGAAGGAAAACGGGTCATGGTAAAATTAATAAAGCAACGAGCAAACCATAAATATTTGGTGGAGAAATAGAAGAAGCACTTTTGAAGTATAGTGAGGCTCTGGAAATATGCCCACTAAGACATAGAACTGAAAGAATTGTCCTTTACAGCAATAGAGCACGGTGTAATTTGCTGCTAAGGGATCCGGATTCGGCCATCAGTGATGCAACTAGAGCTCTTTGCCTTTCCAGCCCTCCAAATTCTCATGCCAATAGCCTCTGGACAAGATCACAGGCCTATGACATGAAAGGGATGGCTAAAGAGAGCTTGATGGATTGCATATTATTCGTCAATGTTTGCATCAGATCCAAGGTAGACGATCGAGTTAAACTTCCATACTATGCGGTTCGTATGATCAGCCAGCAGATGGACTCAACATGGCTGTTCCGGGCTGCTCAGCTTAAGGCACTGAGCAAACAGCCTGAGAAGGCAAAAGAACCGAATGAAAACTCCAAAAGTAGCACGAGAGGGCACATAAACGCAGACATGATGAGGACTCAAGTGCAAAACAAGAGCTACATATCAGGTCAGCTAATGCTGCACAATTCTCATGATCAGTAACAGATGATATCATATGTACGTACCTGATGATCATCAAAGTTCAATGGGATTTGTGCTAATTTTCTTCAATTTGCATTAACAATTTCCAGCCCTGTCTACAATTTTGGAAGAACCTTTTGCTGGAAAAGATGGCAGTGGGAGGAAAATGATGGAAAGGGGTGAAGCAAGAAACAAAAGTCTCTAGGCTCCATTAATGTAATGGTGATTAATTTACAATATGTAGCAGATTGTGCAAGCTACTGTTATTTCATGGAGCCCTTTTTGTGGTATGCAACTTTGGTGAAATTATTACATTGAATTTTTATTACATTTTTGTCCACCTGCTGTTGATCAAAAGGTTGAATCTTCTGCTTTTCGGAGATAATTAATTCATTATTTGATTATTTAAAAAAATATATGTATAAATCATTATTGGTGACATACTATATTATATGAGGATAATGATAATCAAGAATAAATGTGATCAACTTAAAAGGAAAAAAAAGAATCAGCGATCATTAATAGTAAAGATAAAAACAAATATTACTCATATATAGGTATATAGGAGAAATAATATTTTCTATCTCATTAGTGTCGGTACACTTTTCATTTCATTAGTTACGAGATTTTTATTAATGATCTCATAAATAACAAAAAATCTCACTTTTAGTCATTTTTTCAGTTTCAGATAATTTTTTGCGAGAAAGGTACGTGTTTATGGGACCCATTACAAGAAAATCATTCAATAGTTACGAAAAAACTTATACTAAACTCAGCATCTAGCTAATTAGCAAGTAAGACTTCCGTTGCTAATCTACATCATTTAATATATATTTTACAGAATTTGTTGCTAAGTTCGTTTAGCAAGTAAATTTTTATTTCTAAATTTATTAGCCAGTAATTAAGTTTTTTTATATCAAATAATATAGATTAGCAATGAGAATTTTAGAACTTGCTAATTAGATTAATGCTATTTTTTTATTTTTTTTTTTTTGTGTTGAGCAATTTTCTTGTAGTGACCATTGATGAGAATCCTGTGGCTTTTCCGTCAAATTACTAATAAAATCTGACAAAAGGATTAAAAGTGAGATTTTTTTTTATTTATGTGATTCTAAATACGAATCTCGTAATTAAGAAGACCAAAAATGTATTTACTTTAAGATATGGGATGAAAAAAGTACTTGGATGGAAACCCTACCTTATAATTTTCCACCAACTTCGGCAAAACTTGATTGGTATTATTGTACAATATATTAGACACTCATAATCAAGCTGATAAAAGAAAAAAAAATTATAATTTACGTTCCACAACTTTCTTCCATTGCTATTTTGTCCCATTATTTTAGCACTCACTAGATACAGTCTCATATATCACCACAACTTAGAATTTTAATTTCAACCACAAATTTCTTTATATATTTAACGGAGTACATGCAAATCAATTGCTCCTTCTATTAAAATCAATGGTCAGTAACATAACACGTGCAGATCACGTGCTCCCTCCATTAAATTAATATTTGAAAAAAATTGTGGATGGGATTAAAATTACAAAGTTTTTATGATTTATTGACTAAATCTTGAGTTTTAAAATAATGAAACAAAAATCACACAGAGAATTTGTGAGAGCTGGTAAATTGTAATTTTTCATAAAACATGATATTGTTTAAATAAATGTGTCATTCCATGCTTTTTAAAGTGATCTTCCTTTCCCAAAAAAAAAAAAAAAAGAAAGAAAAGAAAAGAGAGAGTGATCATGACCTACCCCATCAATTAATTAACTTGTGTAAGAATTATTGGTTCTCTTCTATTTTGTATGTATATGTAGAGAGATGAGCAATTTTCTAATTCATCTTTATGCAAGTGAATTATGATGTTGAAGAGGACCACAATTCCACACTGAATTTAAATAATTGTCAATAAGAAATTCCTTATCAATTAAAGAATGTTACCTTCCATTACCTGACTATTTCAGTGGAAGATCTTCTGCTTAATAATTTCATCAGTGCCACTCCAATGTAGTAATAGAAATTTAAAAAAAAAAAAAAAGTAAAATTACACTTTTGGTCCTATAACTTTAGGTAACTAGTACTTTTAGTCTTGTAACTTACTCCATTTACACATTTAGTCATTTTTTGACGAATTTAATCCTATGCATTTCATATTTGGTCTTTTTTTGGCAAATTTAATTAGTCCTGTATTGATAATTTTGGTCCTAACGACTCATAGTTACAGGATAAAAAATGAGATTTATTATAGTGTGAATGTGCTCAAAATTGTCAATACAGGACTAAATTTGTCAAAAAATGACCAAATGTGAGATGCTCAGGACTAGATTCGTAAAAAAAAGGACTAAATATGTAAATGAAGTAAGTTACAAGACTAAAAGTGCTAACGACCTAAAGTTACAGGACCAAAAATGTAATTTTGCCAAAAAATAATTTAGTAAGACTAAAAGTGAACACGAAAGAAGAATGCTTAATAAATGGGTTAATTACACTTAGACTCTCCTCTAAAAATACGAAATTGTACTTTTTCCCAGGGAAGTTTCAAAATAACACTTACACCCTCAAAAAATTTGTTTACACGTGACCCCTATTTCATTAGGGCTTGGATGGAAAATGTTGACGCTAGCAAAAAAAATATATAAATTTTCAGATTTGCCCCTCTTTTAACATTCATATGTAATAAATTTTGTATTTGTAAAGAAATAATGTTATCCTCACTCCATATATGAATTTTACATTAATCTCTTTATAAGTACAAAAATGCACCCATGGAAATGTTAAATGAAGGACAAAATTAACAATCAATATTTTCCGTACAAGAAGGGGATCAGGTGTAAATGGAAAATTTTCTAAGAGGGTGTGGGGGATAATTTAAAAAAATATTTGGAATATATATATATATATATATATTATATATATATATATATATATATATATAATTTCACATTATTAGACGGGTCTTACGTCATGTAATTAAGTCTTAATTAATGAATTAATGTCGAATTACTCCAATAATTATGTGTATATGAATACAGTAAAATTCAATTATAATTATTGGTTGTATTGAGTTTCGTATTTGAGCAACAAAATGCTCATATAAACATTTAAGAATCAACTGAATGGTAGATCAAACTATATATCCGCGAAGTTAATTATATATGGATGGACATACTAGTGATATTAAATTAAGGGTAAAATGCAATTTGCTACCCTAATTATTCGTCATGTAACAATTACCCTTCTAAACTAATAAATTTAACACTTACTCTCTATAGTTAAATTTTAAGACTATATTGTCCTTATTATATATATATATATATATATATATATATATAATTAGTTCAAAGAATTTCTTTTGTTCTTAGTAATTTTGCATTTTAAATTTAATTAAAATTTTCATAATTGGAAAAAAGTATTTTTGTTTATAATGAAATAAAATATAATTACTGAGTTAAATAATTTGAATTTATATTTTTACAAACTCAAAATTAATTAATAAATGACTAACAAAAATGCACAAAAAAATTAATGAAAAGATTTTATTAATTTGGTCAAAAAATTAAGTTATTAACTATTTATTCTTTCAGATAGAAATAAAGAATTACATATCAGTTTCTTGAACATATTTTTTTTTCTAAAATATGATCAAATGTATTTATCTTTTTCTAAAAATTTTAATTTTTGGTAAAGCACGCACGAGCGCACACACACAGACACATATATATATATATATATATATATATATACACATTTGTCAATTTTCTAAAAAGCATATAAGTTGTTGGGTGTATTATATATTTTGTATCTACTATATATATATTTATAATTTATACTCTATTTTTAATTTAAATTCTTTACTTATTAAAAAAATTAATTAAAAAGTAATTTGATGATGATTTAATGTGCAAAATACTAAAATATATAGAAAATAATATAATTGTTCAAAGCATGAGGGGCATTTTTGTCCAACAAAGAGGTAAGTATTATATTTATTAGTTTAGAGGGGTATATGTTACATGACGAATAGTTCAACGGGGCAAAATTTATTTTACCCTTAAATTAATATTAAGGGCACATATATAATTTTCACGCCCATGATACACTATAAGTGCCTACACCCCATAACACCATAAAATTTCCTATTCTACTATAAATACTAAAAATATTATAATTCAATACAAGTTACTATTTATTGAGAAGACCACTCATTCCATCCTCTTTCTACAAAATTCTCTCACTAGACTTGAATTACACTTGGTGGATTGTTATGTTGAGAATAAATTTCTCATTCAATCCCTTAGTTGAAATCACTACCACATCACTGGCGTCAACATTGAGTATGCAAACTAGATCCCTAGCTCATGACGCTCACGGGGTGGACGACCCATGAAACACAAGTGAATGGAGAGGCGTGAGCAGTCACCACCCAGTAGGATAGTCCCCCCACCTCATGAACAAGTCCTACTTAATGGAGAAGTCCTCACACTCATGAAAAAGTCCCACATCCGACCCAGGAAGAATCACACCCCCCCCCCCCAGGTGTTCCATCTCCCAACCCGAAGTCGCTCAGACACAAGAATAAACCCCACTCCCCAATCTCGACAACCTTTCACACCCCTACTGTCAAGGGCAGTCGAGGATCCTTATCTGCCCTTGGTCGTAGCTCCCCCAAGACGCAGTCCTTTCTCCCCCACAATCTTAGCTGAAGCATTTTTAACAAGTGTTAAAGTGTCGAATCGTTCAAAGTAAAAGGAACAAGAGACCCACAAGAGCACTTAGACAAATTCTATTCCAAAATTGATTGGTATGACTTGAGCGATGACACCTATTGCAAGGTCTTCCGCACTACGCTCTCCAAGCGTGTTCTGGTGTGGTTCAACTAGCTGCCTGCTAGAAGTATTTCTAGTCTTCAGCAGTTAACACAACATATTTTACATCACTTCTCCATGAAAAAGAAAGTCCAAAAAACAACAATATTTTTATTCACCATATGCCAGTAGGAAAACGAGCCGCTAAGAAACTACATGCAAAGGTTTGTGGAGGTTGTACACGAGGTACCTCACATCCACCATGAGTTGTTGGCTAGCAACATTCAACAAAATTTACTACCGAAAAGATTCAAAATGTTTGTAGCCAGCAAACCCCCTAGCACTTTGGAATAATTATTCATGCGATTACAAAAATATATTAGAATTGAGAAGTCCAATGCTTCAAACACTTCCCTTAGCGGCAAGAGGAAGGGAGGAGAGGAGGAAAAAGAGCCAAAGAAGAAGGAAAAACACAAACACTTAGCTATAATAGGGTTCACACCCTACAACTCAATGAATGTATGAAGAAGTGAAATATTAGTCGTAGCAAAGCAAAAAAGGTTGATCGACCAATGGTTGAGAAAGATGAAAGATAATCTCAATAGGCTAAAGTCCGACAAGTATTGTCATTTTCACTGAGATAGGAAACACACAGTGGAGGAATTCCATCACCTAAAAAATGAGATAAAAAGATTGATTCAACGTGGATACTTGAAGGAATATGTAAATCAACGTCCAAGAGAACAACAATTCGACCAAGGACCGAAGCACCAACCTTGAGACTCAACTTCCACTCAAACCCCAAATGAAGACAACCTCCCCACAACGGATATTATTGTCGTGATTTGAGGAGGTCCAGCAGGGGAGATCTAACCAGTTCAAGAAAAGCATTAGCCCAAGTTGCAATGGGAAACCATTCACAAGCCCCTATACAAATCCATACCATTAGCTCAGAGAAAAGAGGAAATTTCGTTTAGTTTTGAATACATGGATTCCACGAGGAATCAAAATAACGATGCATTAGTCATATTGGCCACACTTTTAATTTTTTCGGTTTAGAAAGTGCTCGTAAACTATGGGAGCTCAGCGGACCTTATGTTTTATAACGCATACATCCAACTAGGAATTGATAATGCTCAGCCGCAGAAGGTTAACACCCACTCACAGGTTTTAGTGGAGAGATGATGGAGCCATTGAGGGAAGTGACACTGCTTGTCTCTTGGATCTTACTCGGAAAGGCCACAAAAATGGTTAATTTTCTCATGGTCAAGGCTCCATCCCCCTACAAAGTCATTTTGGGAGACCTAGTTTAAACCTCTTTTGGGCTATAGCCTCCACATGAAACTTAAGTTTCCCATTCCTTATGGCTTGGGAGAAACCATGAGAGACGAACAAATGGGGAGAGAATGCTTTGCAAACACTCTAAAGAGGCAGCGAGAGAAGTTGGACGAGAAAGTACCCAATGTGAAAGAAAAGAGAATGATGATCGACATTGAGCACGAGAGAAGGGACACTCCCTAGGATTCCTCGAGAAAGAAATTCGTCCAATATGAGAAATTCCTTTTTTTTTTAACTTTAAATTTATAATAAGAGAGAGAATAGGAGTTTAACATTTCATCCTCTCCCCTTATTGAATAGTTATTTGATGGAGCTTTGTAACTCGAATTTAAGCAATAAAGTTAACTTTCATCTTAGTTTAAAATTTTTTGATGCGGAGATCCCTAGAGTTTCGAGAGGCCCCTTAAGGCAACAAAGAGTTGCCCTGGGATCCCATAGTCGAAACTTCACTGAGATCCTCCCCAACAATATTGGCCCGCAGGAAAATTTTGCCTCGCTTTATGAAGTTGGTAACACTTGAGGAAAAACATCTATTGAGGCAACACCTGACGAAAATAAGTAGTAAAAGAATAAAACAACTGAATAAGTGTAATGATTATATTTATAAAAACAGAATATTGCTGATTTAATATACCAAATTTCCGACCATATAAGTCGGAAGAGAGCAACGCAAAGTACTAAATTATGCCAATTACATGCCAAAATAAAGCAATGCCATGTTCTAAATAGTGTCGATTACATACCACAATATTTGAATACATGTCGAGAAAAGCTATCCAAAATACTACACAGGTTGTGGTCATTCATGATAAGTCTAGATGCTAGACATACAAAATAATCCAAGTAATGGCCAACGACATAGTTCCTAAAACACCTACATACTAAGAAAAATAACTACGCCGCCCCATATCCGAGTCAAGAAGACCAATATCCTCCTTGGTGACTTGGCATTTCTCGCGGAGAGCTCGACGGAGGACCTAACATTAATGAATTGTGTCGTCATAGATGGGAGTAACCCTGTGAGCCACAATAGTCTCAAACTCATCAGAATCTTGGAAGTCGAAAATTGCCTCGTCTCTTGTCTTGTTGATGAAAGCAATACCAGATGCGAAGGCCAAAAATTTCTTGCATGTGGTCATCTCTCTCTTAAATCGACGCTCCCAAGCCACAACATTTTCTAGAGCTTTGTCCCTCTCCCCCTCCAATTGGGAGAATTTGCCATTACAAAGCTTCAATGTAGCTTCCAAGCAACCGACCTCTCCTTGCTCGGCCACTCATCAATTCCACAAAAGTGTAGTCAAATTAAAAGCTTATGAAAGAAAAATAACTGAGTCAATCAAAAGAGAAAGAATGCAATATAAATAAAAGAAGTCATAAATAACATACTCGAGCTATATCTTCGGCCAATAGCTTATCCACCTGTTCGTCACTATGAGTAAAAAACCGCCATAAATCATCTTCAGGTACTACATTCCTCATGCAATTCCAAGCTAAGGAAATATCAACGGTGTCCCAGTTAATATTATGCCATATGCCTGACTCACGTCCATAGTGAAAATACCACCACGTGCAATAGTAGCAGAAGTCGAGGTATAAAGGGTGTCTCTTGCTTTCTTTTGCAGAGGGGAAACACCTACACAAGCCCCCGGAGACCTGGACTTGAGGATAACAAGGGAGGAAAAGGAGCAGGAAGAAGAACGACTACCCACAATCGAGCTGGCATATCAAGGGAGGAAGAGGAGCAGGAGGAAGAACGACTACCCACAATCGAGCTAGCAGTCACATCAAAACCCCTTTCAACCCCTACCCTCTTACAAGCCATCTTAGTGACCAGCCAGCTTGAGGTCATTACCTCGAGCTGGGGAAACAACGCTAGCCCCACCAACTCGAGGCAGGCACTGCTCCCAGCTCGAGGCAACACATCGAGCTGGAGGCGTTGCAGAACGTGGTCGTGCCTGGCTTGACCAAGATGTCATCTCGGCCTGGCCCTTGCCCGTTGTTGTCTTACCATCCCACCTACATTGAGTTACTTCACCACATGGCTCACTACCCGCCCACATTTTCAAGCCAATGAAAGCAATTACACCTGATGTATTGTTATCTCGAGGGTAAATTTTCCATTCCATTCCTTATTTGAAATCACTACCACATCATATATAGTCTTGTTATCTGCTAAATGTTAAAGAATATAATGGTGTTTGAAGGAATACTGGTTTTGTTTGTTTATAATTTGAGAGAACATACATTTTTGTTATATAAAAAATATTGTCTCATTCCCATGAATTATTGCAATAAATTTATTAAAAAATCCATTACAAAACTAATTTGCATGGATTTTTGCAACATAAAATTTTTCATTGCTATAAGGAGCGGTGCAATATTTCCATTGTTTTTTTGTCATAATAAAATTTTGCCACGTTTTTTTGTGGAAAATTCGTTGATAAAAAGTTTGATTTGTTATATTTTGCAGCAACTTTTGCGATAATATATCTGTGACAAAGTTTATAACAATTTTGTTGCAAAATTGAATTTTTTATGCCAAAGATATTTGCAATGGAAGTTGTTGCGAAACATCCCTTCCGAATTTTGCAACAACTATTTTGTTATAATTTGTTCCAAAATCATTTATCATTTACACCGGAAAATTGTTCTGTTGCAAATTTTGGAATAAAATATTTTGCTACAACCCATTGCAAATTTTTATTATATATTTTGCTCTCTAATTTTATAAGTTTAGTTTTAGAATAATTTTTGCTCCAACTTTTTGAAATTTAATATTTAAAATAAAATTATATTTAATTAGCCACTAACAATTTATAAAATTTAATTATGGCAAATTATTCAATCAAAAGTAAATAAATAAAAGATAATTCAATACATCGTACATCAAACATATAATAAAAAAGATAATGCAATTTTGCCCAAACTTCATCGGACATCCAATCTATTTTATTCTTGAATCTCTTACATCACCCCATTAACTCCTGAGTAATTTCTAAACCCTAAAGTTAAAGTTCTTGCAGATTTGGCGTGCATTCATTACATTCCACGTGTGCTATGTTTGTAAAATAAAATAGAAGTAGTCCTTATTAACTTTCTGGATATCCAAATTCCTACAAAATAACAAAACAATAATTATTAATAACATATATAATATAATATTTGAAAACACTTTATAAACAATCCAACATTTCAGAAAATTTTGAGAATTGACTATGTTAAATTAATTTAGTTTTAAATTCTCTTGGGATGCCCACAATTAATTTAGTCTAAAATAAGTAAGTGAAACTAATTTAGTTGAAACTTTTAAATTAAGAGTTAATTAAGTTAAATTACTATTACTTTTGGGATGCCCACAATTAGTTGAAAAATCCGGCACCATTTTGGACGAATTTGTAACAAATGTGGAATTTTTCATATGGATTTCTAACAACTAGCTGGGAGCTTGCCATTTACGTAGTAAAACCAAGAAAAAAAAAATCGTCCCAAAGACCATCGCGAAATAGGATATTAAAAACTCTTTGTTCCAATCTGAATATTTTTTTGGTTAATTGTTTATGATGGAATTTTAGATGGATGTACTTCGGTCAGAAATTTCTAACGCCATTTCGTAAAAAATAATTTTACTTTTAATGGTTGTCTGTGGGTCCAAATTTGTTATAGTTGTGCATCAGAAATGCAGTCTCAAATCTTCGATTTGGGATGATATTTAGGACGGCTTTCGTCTGCTTGATTTTTCGACAGCTAATTTATAATAGTAAATGTTGTCGTTCCTAGTTCCAACCCAAAAGCCATCCCAAATACGATCCATCTCATAAAATTTTATATTGGTGCAAGAACCAAACAAATACGGGGCATTTAGATTCAAATTAAATTCAAATGATCCGTCTAAAATAATCCTAAATATGATCGGTATTACCATACTTTGGAGGAAAAATCCAAAAAGATTGGGGCTGATTTTGGAACGAGCTTTGATAACATTAATGATATTGCAATTAAATTTGACATACAACATAGTATTACATCTACCACTGCCGCAATATAATACATGTGGTCACTATTTGCAAAATAAGCACAAAATTTGATTCTTTTCTTTTTTTTTTTCAGCCAAACTAAATTTGATGACTATTGAGACAGAATTCCCAATAAATATTTAATTGCAGAATAAATGTTCGTAAAAAATATATTCACAAAAATGGGGGGGTTAGAAAACAATTCCACAATTTCACAACAAAAGTTGTGATGGACCTGTGAAAATTCTTATTTTCTTGCTAAATCATATAGGTGCCAGTTGAATAATATGCAATATAATTTTGACAAGTCATCTGTCAAAAATTTGAAATGACTTTCTATTACAATTTAGGCAGGGGATTTAGCAAACCCGCAAGGTGCGCAATGGGCTAGGCCAGCCAGGCCAATACAAATTGGCCCCTAAAAATTCGATGCGAAACTGGAAAAATTCTATTCATAGTCATTTCTGGGATAGTTTTACGCCATTAAATGAGTTCAAATTGGGTCCAATTTAAAACCTAGGTTTAATCCATATATGGACTATCTTGGCCGAGGTCTAACCTATGCCCAGATCTGGCTCAGGCCAGATTGGGCCTATTTTATTGTTTTTATTTTTTTTATTTAGCTAAGCCCAAATAATAAGATATGGTATAATCTCAGTCCAAATAAAAAATATAACTAAAAAAATGATGGGGCTAGGTTGACGCTGGTCTAGGCGCATTTGTGATGTACGAATGTCATCGTCGATTGACATGTGCGTACATTCTTTGTGCATGTGAGCCTTGAAATCCTACTATCGGCATGTCAAGTATTGCTTCTGTGCATGACATCTATCCGTCCTTGCTCTTGTGTGTGCGTCACCCCTCAAATATGCGTACTTGGTTCTACCTGCACGCATAGTCCCTCATCTACCCGCATAATGTTCGGCCAACGCCTACAACTATCCGAATGAAGCCTGTTGGGGTAGTTTCTTATATGCCAACTAGTTAATAGGATATAAACTAGAAAGCACGTTATAAATGCCATATAATAGACAGTCCTTTTGTTTCACATTAATATATTATTAATTAATTATGGCATTCTTTATTCATTATCTGGTTGTTTAATTATATATATATATATATATATGTATATGTATAAACGTGCATTAAAAAGAATACAATCCCTATATTGTTCGTGACTATGACACAGTCAAGCATTTGATGGTGCTCATGAAACATTCATCCAAGGTCTAGGCCTTAAAAGTTCCAAGCTAATGGATCAATTAAGATGGAAATATCGATTGTCTCGTGGAGGTTTGCTCACATGATAAGCACCTCTTAGGGGATCATCACGTTTCATGGATATTGGTGTGGCATGTGTGTGTGTGGCTGCTCATTAGGAACGAGTTTATTGAACTATTCCATAGAAAATTCTTTGTAGGAGTGACAATGTCGAATTTAAAGTCCCTTTTACTTTCAATCTATTCATTGATCATCTTGGTGATCATAAATTGAATATTTTGAATTAAAGCTCGTCTAAATATTAAGGTTAATGAGTAGCATGTCGAGTAATCATCAACTTGTAATTTCAGCCTTTATATCTCCTATGCTCTTTACCTGATTAATAAATCATCGGCCAAGGTATCACAACAACTAGACATAGGTTTCCTAAGTTGATCATCTTAATCAAAATTTAGAAGGAAGTGATGCGTAGTTATCGAGTTAACAAGGTTTCGACTCACTATCCATGGCTTGAACTCAATAATGAGATAATTCATCAACGGACATAAGTTGCATGCCATGGTACTCATTATGTCAAAGTACGCATGGCGTGTTGCTAAATGTCAACCATGATTAATGGGTTCTTGAAATTAAAGAGTGAATTTCAAGATGATTTAATTAATATGATTAATTAAATTAGACAAGTCAAAATAATTGTGAATCTATAACCATCACTAGGGTAAACCTAATAGGTCACACACTTACTCGGAGAAGCCCACCTCCTTGATTTCAATTAATGGTTGAATTCATTCAAATAAAAAAATAAAAAAAAACATTTATTTCATGTGTTGAATTGAAGATATCTTGAGCTCAATTAATTTAGTCCTATTAAATTAATTGTACAAAATATTTATTTTAATTAAATTAAAAATATTTATCAAATTGAACAAGATCAAGAAAATAACGTGTAATATTACTAGATGAGATCAATTAATTTGGTCCTTGATTAATTTTATAAGATAGCAAAAGTTGTAACCCCTAGATTGCTAGCAAAAAACTTCCAGATATGAAGCTAAGATTGAAGAAATGAAGATTGAGGAGGACTTTGCAAAATTGAAGAGAAATTGTAGAAAAATGAAAATTAATTTCAGTAACTTTTGTTCTTATTTTCTGCTTTAGGTTCTGCTCTGGATAGGTTCTACTTTCAGTAATATTAAGTGTATTTCAGTAGGGTGTGTAATGTATTCAAGTGTAAGGTCTTTATGATTTTCTCCCCGGTTCCCCACGACTTCCTACACATATCCTGCATCCCCTCTTCAGCACACCTGACTCATAGGTATAGTCAAGATAAGATTGCTTATCCACTGTTTTTGCTTGTATAGCAGTCTGAAATAGGGTGTTATCTTCATAACTATTCTGTACTTCTTGCATCCATAAGGGTACCTGTGTAGTGATAGCATACGCTTGAGGCCCTGTCTCTCCATGCTCCAATCTAGACAATGCATCTGTAGCCCGGTTGTCATGCCCCTTCTTATATTGTACTTCATAGTTGAGACCTAACAATTTAGTAACCCACTTCTGTTGCAGCATAGAATCAACCCTCTAATCTAATATATGCTTCAAGCTCTTCTGATCAATTCTTATGATAAAATGGCTCCCTTGCAGATAATTTTCCACTTGGTGTATGCCAAGACTAGTGCTAGAAATTCTTTTTCATAGTTGGACAATCCCAAGTTTTTTGGTGCTAGAGTCTTGCTTAGATAAGCAATTGGTCTGCCACCTTGCATCAACATAGCCCTTATCCCTATTCCACAAAGCATCCAAGAAAACTAGCACAAACTTTTTGAGATAAGGTTCAAACACTTGGTTCATTAATGCGTGAAATGTGGAGGGAGCATTGCAAAACCCAAAGGGCATTACTAGAAACTCATAATGCCCACTGTGTGTTATAAAGCTGGTCTTAGGGATATCTTCCTTCTTCATTCTTATCTGAAAATATCCTGACCTCAAGTCTATTTTTGAGAAATATTGAGTACCATATAATTCATCTAATAGTTCACTAATCACAGGAATGGAAACATTATACTTGATAGTCAATTTGTTTAAGTACGTGTAATTCACACATAGCCTCCAACCTCCATCTTTTTTCTTAACCAATAGAGTAGGAGATGCAAATGAGCTTTTTGATTGTTTCTGATTATCCCACTTTCCAGCATTTCCTTAACAATGTTCTCTATTTCTATCTTCTATACACCTATAGATGTGTTGCTTCTTGGGAATTTAGTCAGGTAAAAGACCAATATTGTGCTCAATTACCCTTTTAGGTGGCAAAGTGCTAGGCTCTTGGAACACATCTTTAAACTGGTAAAGCAGCTCAAACAACCTTGGATCATCCTGCCCTTAATGAGATTCCTTTACCACTGTGTGGAGTTTACTCTTAATTCCACATGCTCCTCTTCTCAGCAATCTGCTCAAAGAGTGGACTGAGAGTGTTTTCAAGTCTCTTTTGTCATTCAAAGCTTTCATAACCACTTTCTTCCCTAATTGATTTATGGTTACCTGCAGCTGGTGAAAATCCAATTCTATGAGATTGTTGGCACTGAGCCAATCACAACTTAGCACAAAGTCATATCTATCCAGTTTCAGGATCCTCACAGGGTGTGAGAATTCATGCCCTTGTATTTCCTAGGATAGTGCAGGGCAGAGCAGCTTACTAAGAACCTTTCTTCCATTAGCCACCCTTACCATCATTGCTGGAACAGGTTCCAATTTACAGCCCAGTACATGAGCTACCTTTTCATCTAAGAAATGATGGGTGCTGCCATTGTCAATGAGTATGTGAACATCCTTACCATTAACTAGCAGTGTACTACTGCTAATGCTCACACATGGCATGAGAAGAGATAATGGCATCCCCTTATTCCATTGCCCTTCTCCTTGCTCTATTTCCTCCTCATACTCCTTAGTTTCTTCCTCACTCATTAGCATGTAAACATGTCTGATTTTACACTTTTGTCCAAGTGTATAAGGCTCATCACATTTGTAGCAGAGGTTCTTCTCCTTCCTAGCTCTTCAGCTTTAGCCAGGAACCTTCTTGGCTGGAAATTTTCTTTTTTGTTTTCGAAAAAGGGCTTGAATGTAGGTTTATAAGAAGAGTTATTGTTAGGGGAATTATATATGGCTTTGATTTGACTATTTTTTTGGTATTGATTAATTTTCTTCAGTATAGCATCAACCACGGTTTCTTGCTTTCTTGCAACACAATGGCCTGATTCAAGGTTGTGGGCCTCATGGTAGCAACATAACCCTTTATCTCATCTTCCAAACCACTTATAAACTTCATCATGAAAAATGCCTCATCCAGATTCTTGTTAATTATGAACATGTGAGCCTCTAGTTCGTCAAACTTCTCCATATATGCATTCACAGTAGTTTGTTGCATTAACATATTAAACTGAGACACCACTTTTCTCACAGTCCTGATCTTCAAATATCTCCAACACAGCCTAAGTTAAGTCTATCCAAGAAAGCACCCCTCTTTTTTCAACATCCTTGGTACCAAAAGTCAACCCTACCTTGCATATTGATAGATGTTAATGACACCTTTTGATCCTTAGGAACTGACATCATTTGGAAATATCTGGTATATCTCCTCACCCAGATTCTTATCTCTTCTCCATTGAAGAGAGGAAACTCCATTCTATATATTGCATTATAATTTGTTGGGTTGGTTTAGGCAGGGTTTTCCTTACCAAGTGAGTGAAGAGTAGTGATTCTTGATGATGAACCCCTCTCCATAAATGCAGTGAGTCCTTCACCAAGTATGAACCTGTTCCTAGTGTAATGCTGCAACTGCTCAGCAATACTCTTTAACTGTTGCTGCATTACTCCCATTGAGTATTCCATATTCATTACAACTACTTGTAATCCTTCTTGTGCCTCATTAGTCTATTGTGCAATTGTTCTTCACTTGCTTGCCTTCTTGGTTTCTCATCTATCAGTATTAACTCAGTTTTCTTTTGAAACTCTTGCAATTCTTTTAGTTGAGTTCCATCAGCCATTACTTCCAAAGGCCTAAGGATCGATTAGCTCTAAGGCCAAATGTAACGTATAGCAGATAAGTTTTAGAAAAATAGAAACAGAATAAGGGGGTGAGAAGAAAGAGGAAGAAGAAGAGAGATGAGAAAATTGAATATTCAATTCATTTCATAATGTTATGCTTTCACCCAACTCGTCACTTTACAAGGAATTCAATAAAGAAATTTTTAACAAAAGTGAAATCCTAAAAGTACAGCTAAAAATAAAAATTGTCGCCCAAACCCCTTCTTCTTGATCATGCTTTAGGCTGCAACTTTGTCTCCTTAGTGAAGACTTCAAAAAGCAGCTCCCTTAGCTGCGCCAACTACCTCTCTTAGACAACCTCCATGTGTCCATTTGTTGGTTGCTTTGGTGCCTCAATTCCAGAAGAGAAATCCCCAAATTCACCCCACAATTGATTTTGCCCTATTTTCTCTGAAATGATGTCGCCTGCTGTCAAAATCCCCAATGTTTCCCCAATTCCAATTGAACCCTAACTTGGACGCTCCAGATTAATCGTGCCCATCGAACGGCCACAACTTAAAGTCACATTTTAACCTTAAATCGTGACACGATGATTTGCCGTCAAACGGAGATTCAAAGGCAGAGAAAGAATGGTCGAAAAATAGTGGAACTGGTGCGAAACTTGCATGGTTGCGATCTGGTTGAAATATTGACGGAAATGAGTAGGTGATTATAGCACCCTCCATCGATACTACGACTATATCTCCCCTAAATATTATACTTAAAGTAAATTCTTTTTATATATATAAATATGCACATAATTCATATGCACACATAATTCCAACGTCACAACAAACACAATCAACCCATAACATTATAATATATATATATATATATTATATATATGCACATATCACATATCACAAGATAAACCACCATAAATTATTCCCACACTGTCCACATTTTTAGTTCCTCTTTATACATCCAAAAAATGTAATTAGTAATTAACTAACAAATGAAGAGAAAAATGTATTCTGACCCGACATGACAAATGTAAGGTTTGGACCAAGCCCTCGGTGGATAAAGACCTATACTTGAAAATGTTAGCAGAAGAATGAGCCTGCAACTCAGTAAGTAAATAACCAGCACTATCTCTATATGTATATCAAATATAGTCTAGATAAAACCAGATGAGCAATGCACGTAGTATAATCAATTTAGTTTCAAACACAAATAAACTTTATTGAATACGCAGTCAACTCATAGCACAACAACGAATTGAGCTCATCATTTCCTAGGTCTGCTTACCAGAAGATGATATAGTATTTTTCTCCATTAACTCAATCTCACTGTTTATTACATACGTAAATCCCTTGACACGCTGACTCATCAATCTTATTTCGCATCATAACTCTTTCAATTCGCACTATAGCTTTTTTCAATCGCATCATAACTCTTTTCTTTTTATTTTGCCACATAGCCTATTCAATAACATCAAGGGGTATTCACATCACAATTATATTCAATTTCCACCAGTCCCTCAATTCCACGTATCACCATTCTTGTAAGCAGCTAGTGACGTAAAATCATATATAGACATATTTCTAATTACAAGCATCAATAACACATCATCCAAAAAATATAATATTTCAATGCATTTCTCATTTTACGTACACAATATCATCATTCCAATTAAATCATCCACGACTCATACATTTTTAAATAATCAGCTTCAACATGAATCACAAATATTTATATATAAGTATACCACAAAGAAAGGGAATATTTGTAGATAATACTAATTATTTACTTACCTCGATCTTAGAATGCTTTAATTATCAAATAGACAATTGTTCAGTCCTCTCATTTTATCTCCGAATCCTATAATGAGTTATAATGCATATAATTAATATTATCGAGACGATCATAATTTATAAATAGAATATTAAATATTATTCGTACAATTTTCAACAATCATTTAATATTTCATTTCTATCAAAATACAAGTCTTCGTTCCGTATTTTCTAACTGACCAAACTTTCTAAGCTTCCCAGGTATATATTTAATTTATCGACTAACTCATAAAAATTCATTTAGTCAAACCCCTTATATCTTTATAATGATCTTTCATAATAACATCTCTAAATTGAATTATCACGAGAATCCCATTTTTCTTTTTAATAACCATCATATTTCTCAAATATAATTTTATAATATTTCTTAAATATAATTTTTGAATTTTTCTATAATTTTTCATCAATTTCTTGCTACTATATAATTTAATTAAACCCCAATACCAATAATTAAATATTTGGTCAATAGGCCTGATGAAATTAAATAAATTAATTAGAGTAATGATTAAATATAACAAACTTAGTAATTTAATTAACCAACTATATATATTTTTATATCAAATGTGATATTTAATTTGACACTAATTTAAATAGCCAAACTTATAAATTTTTTCGATTCAATACTACATCGGACAATATAAATTACATTTAGTAAATGGACTAATTAAATAATATAATTTATATAAATTAATATAAATTAAAATAAAAATATTCGTACCTGTTCATCCGCACGGCCGATTGTGTGTCAATGCATGTATGTGTTTATGTATGTGTGTGTGCTTATATGTGTGTGTGTGTGTTTATGTAATTTGATTGAGACTAGGCGGTGGCCGCCCTTCCTCAATTAGTTTATTATATATTTTTTTATTTTTTTCTAAAATACCCATTACGTCTTTTCTATTTTTTTTAATTAATATAATTTGCTCCCAAATATTATATAAAGCTCCAATTTACTTCGTTCAAGTTTAATATAATCATCTATAATTTATTTACTGATTAACTAAATTCGTAAATATTTTCCAATTAATCCCAAAAAATTTATGGGTGTTACACTGATGGTGTGTTAGAATCTTTTCGAGTGGTGGTGCTCCGGCACATTGATTCGATCGCACGACAATGAATCAAAGAAGACGGAGAATGGCGGTGTATAGACGGGACCTAATGTAAATGTTGATGAAAGTAAAATCCACTTGGATGGGAGTGTTCGCCTTTATGAGAGGATTCAAATGGTGTAGTCGGCGACCGGTGTTTCGTCGGAGTGACTCCAGAAAGCTAGAGAGAAGTTTGTAGTGAAGGTTATCGAAAAATTGGGTAGCGGGTGAGGGCACGTCTAAGCTCTGTTCAGCTGATGCACAGGGTCATTCCGTAGATCGACGGCCGATGATTCGAACAGCAATGCACGTGGCCGGCAATGCGACAGAAACTCTTTTTGGCTGCCGGCTAGCAGCGGCAGTGCCGCGTTGATGGTAGTGGTTGTCGGTAGTCAGTAGCTATTTGTTGTGGATGTTAGGTGGTGTTGTGGTGGTTGGTAGGTTAGAGGGATAATGTCTGAAAATCTCCCACACTTCTAGTCAGTGGCTTTGTAGTTATGTTATGGGCATGTTGTAAGTTTCTTTGCTCCTGCAGCTTGATTTATTGAGATATTCCACCTTACTTCTTCAATTGCATGAATTCTGTAACTGTTCTCTTAGGATTAGTTTTGAACTTGTGAAAGTATTTTTTGGAAAGCCAGCTTGATTTCATGTTCCTCACATTAAATAAGATGCTACATGTGTGCGCAAGAACATAATCTCTAATTTGAAATGCGCACTCACCATTCACGTGACAAGCATATATTCTCCATTTACAATTTTTATCAAAACACTTCGCATGCACATGTTTTCTGTCATTTTTAGCAAACATTATGTTTCTTTTTGTTTTAATTGCATGTGACTGGGTTGCAGTTTTTTTTTTATTTATTTATTTATTTTTTTTTTTTTTTTTTGTGTGTGCTAAAACTCATTCCAAGAGCAAACTGAGGGTTAAATATACTGGATGGGTTGAATATAGGGAATGTTTCTCCTTTTTCATCTGTATCAGACCCCTTATTGGAGTTTAGTTCTTCATCGCTTCATACCAAATTCTCCTCACCTGACCAGTTATCTAAATCAGTATCATCAACCCTTAGCCCTTCTGCATCAGAATCTTCCTCCCTGGCCTCACTCTTTTTTCCCTCATCTACCTCTGTGATCTGATTATCTACTAATTCCTCCCCCTCAAATGCCTAATCGTCATTTTTCAGTTGCCACATTTTCCTCTTGATCCTGATGTTCTTTCATTTTGTATTCATTCTCACTGTCACTATCATTAAACTCCTCACCCCCTAAAGAAGATTTAGAATCATTCAAGCCACCCACAACTTCATCCCCCTCAGACTCATCGCCCTCCTCAGCCACATAATGCCCATTTATATAGGTATCTACCTCCCTCAAAGGTTGAAATTTAACAAATATTTATTACAGGGCTGAATTTGAAGTGATTTGTTTTAACAAATTTTCTTCTTTTATAAAATAAGTCTTCTCCCCTCTAATCCCCACGTAGTTTCCTAACTCATTCAAAGTACCAAGCCCCATATATTTGTATTCAACATTGTCAAATTTATAGGTTTCCCCTCCCACATATCCTATTTTGGTCACACTCCCCCCGTAATGAATACTCATTGTAATGAACTCATTATTTTTTGCTGTGAAAAGAAAAAAAAAAAAAAAAAACAGCAGATTTAGAGACAGAGAATCAGCAGTAAACATAAAGTCACTCTTCAAATTACAAAAAGTATAATAAAAAACACACATTTAGAGACAGAAAAATCAGTTAAGGGCCCATATTCTGGCAATATGCATACCAACACAACTTTTAATACATAAAGGGACCACATACTTCCATATTTTCGAACAAAAATAAATACAAAATAAATTAGAAAAGCATTCTTGAATAGTAGAAAGATTCCCACACACGGGACCACAACTTTAAAACTAAAAATAGACATCATTCTATGCTATTTATAGTCGGGGGAGGGTGAAAAAGACAATACAAGCAATCTATTTATAGTTCGGTGAAGAAAAGTCGTTAGGGATGAAAAACTAACCCTAATCGAGGGGAGGATTGCCATTGAGGGATGGGTCTCTCATCACCACCATTTTAGCACCAAAATCCAAGGGTTTTGATCTTCTTCTCACGTCAACAGATTGAAATCAATTTAGAGTTCAGAGAAATTAGGACTGAAAATTGGGGAAAATGAGTTTTAGTTGTCATGTTTCTTGTTTTTTTTACTGAGACTAAAATTAATTGCAGACAAAGTTATTGGGCCAAAAAAAAAATTTCCTGATTAGGTTAGTTGTTGAACGACTGTTAAAATCAATGGGTATTAATAATTTTTCAAATAACAAGAGAATATTTCATGTGTGAATGCTGTATTTGGTCCTTAAGTTTTCGTTTAAAAATTACTTTAGTCCCTCAAGTTCATTTATTGACTTTAGTATTTCTAAACTTTCATTTTTGTCTCAACTTGGTCCCTCTGACAATTTTCGGCAAAAATGTGATCGGAGTTTGACTTTTTGGAGTGTAAAATGATTAATTTAAGTTTGATTTTTTCACTTTAATTAGTTCCTTAAGTTTGTAAAATTTTCAAATTAGTCATTTTCTGAAAAGAAAACTATTTTTTTATATTTTTATATGGTATGATGTAATTATCTTGTATGAAAAATTAAAATTTGGAACTCTTGTGAACATAATATTAACTTATTGCTTAACTTAAAATAAAATAGTCTTTTTTTTTATTTTCAAAAGTGACAAAAAATATCAAAATTCTAAATATAATAAAAAATCTATGTTGGTTATTTAATCTTTGAAGTTAAAGATATGTCTAATAAAATCAAATCTTAGCATGCTATTAAATATTAACCTCGACAATTTTGAAAAACAAAAATTCGTGGAATGTACTTTTAATTAGATTATTTGGTGGATTTTAAATATAATATATATATAATATATATATAATAATATATAATTCATTTTTAAGAGGTTTTTATAAATCTTTTTCTATAAGATGGGATTATATATTTAGAAAACTTCTTAAAATGATTTTCATATATATAAAATCCACCAAATAATCTAGTTAAAAAACATAATCTACCAACTTTTTATTCAAAAACTCAAACATTTAATAAATATTGTTAAGGTTTAACTTTTTTAGACTTATCTTTAACTCTTAAAATAAAAAATTACCGACTTAGGTTTTTTTTTTTTATAACATTTTCATATTAGATAAGTTTTATAAAATTTAATCATAATTTTGGTTTTTTTAACTACTAAAAAAAAAGAAACTTAAGCAATTTATTCTTATTATGTTAACAAGAGTTCAAGGTTTTCATTATTCACATAAAATAATTACAACATATCAGCATAAAAAAATATAAAAAAGTTTTTATGCGAAAAAAATGATTATTTGATAATTTTACAAGCTTAAGGGACTAACGTGGTAAAATTAAACTTATTGATCATTTTACCCCCAAAGAGTCAAAATCCGGTCATATTTTCGCCGAGAAATGGTCAAAGGGACCAAACTGAGACAAAAACTAAAATTTAAGGATATTAAAGTCAAGAAATAAACTTGATGGACTAAAGTGATTTTAAACGAAAACTTTAAAAGACCAAATATTATATTTACGGGAAAAATTCAAGGAACTCCCCTATGATATTGGAAATATTCAAAAAAAAACCCTGAGAAAAATAAAATATCAAGCACACCCCCTGTGATATGAAAAAAGGATCAAAAACCCCCTAAGGTCAGAGAGAGTAATACACTTGCGTTGACTGAGAGTGTGGGTCTGAAATTTCATTCTTTTTGACAATTTTGCCCTCTCCTCTCTATAATATAATATTATATATTTATTATATATAATTTATTAAATTTTAAAATAATATATAATACTTTATTAATAATAAAATTTATTTTATATGTAAATATATAATTATATTAATATTTTAATATAATATTTTTTATTACATAATTAAATTAATTAATTTTTTTTAAAAGGCTAAAATGCATTTTACCCCCCTGTGTTTTGTTGAAAAAGTTAAAAATCCCCCTGTGTTTTAAAAATAGCTAAAAACCCCCTTGTGTTTTAATAAACTCAGCAAAAAACCCCCATTCTGTTAGAAATTAACGGAAGGTGAGATGCACGCGCCTGAAGTGCGTTTGGGCTTGATTTTTTGCGGATTTTGACATTTTTATGATCCTTAATTGACTAAAATACCCCTATATTGTATCTAAAATTACTATAGTCAAAATGACTTTTAAATTTAACTTTTTTGTATTTTTCTCTCCTCTAAAAATACAAATATTAATAATTATAAAATAATATAATATTAATAATTTAAATTATTATTTAATTAAAATATTTAAATAAATTTATACTTAAATTTAAAATAATTATTATAATTATTAAAACTAAAATTTAAAACTTTCCTTTAATTATATTTAAACATATTTCAATGAATTACTTTTATAATTAATATGATGTTTTAGTTATTTTAAAATTAAAAAATTTATTCTTAATTAATTTTATGTTTAAATTCTTTTTAATTAAGTAAAATATATATTTAAATAAATTTAAATACAATAATAATTTAAAATTATTCTTAAGTAATTATATATTTAAATATAATTTAAATTATTCATAATTAACTAAAATATTTAATATATAGTTAAATTAATTCTAAAAATAAAAAAAAAATTGGGGGCGACGGCGACGACGTCGCCGCCGCCCAAACCATGGGCGATGGCGGCCGTCGCCCTTCGTCATTATCTGGGCAATGTCGCCGTCGCCCAGATTTGGGGGCGATGGCCGTCGCCCCTATCTGCGGAGGGCGCCACAGTCGGGGGGAGCGGGGAGGAGGAGGCAGGCGGCGTGGTGGGGTGGGCGCGCGGGGGGGGAGATTGGGGGGGGGTAGGTAGCAGGGGGTGGGTGGGGGTTGAGTAGATAGTTTTTTTTTAATAAAAATAATTTTTTTTATAATTTTAAATTATTTATATGTAATATAAATTAAATAATTAGTTGAATCCAAACCTTTCATTTTTTTGAAATCTAACGGTTGAGATTAATTTATTAGATCTAACGGCCATTATTTGATCAAAGAAGATCCAACGGTTACTAAAATAAAAAATAATATATATTAAATAAGGGGTCATTTTGTGAAAAAGTTAACACCGTTAGTTATATTTAACGAAAATGGGCGATTGAGGTACATTTAAAAAACACAAGGGGATTTCTAGCCTATTTTTTAAAACAGAGGGGGGTTTTAGCGAACTTTTTAAAACACAGGGGAGTTTTATGCATTTTAGTCTTTTTAAAAAAAAAAGGAAGCCGCTGCCGCTGCGGAGGAGGGTTGCCCTCCTCGTCTTCGGGGGACAGCGGCCGCCTAATGCAACCAGGACGATGCCCATGGAAGCGAAGGCGACGCCGTCGCCCATCGGATCTGGGCGACCGCGTCGCCCTCGCTTCTGGGCAACGCCGGTCGCCCAGACAGCGGCGGAGGGAAGGGAGGGGGTGGGTGGGTGGAGAAGCCGATGGTAGGGTGGGGTGGTTTTGGTGGGTGGGGGTGGGGTGGGGTGTTGGGGGGGACTACTTTTATAAATTATAAAAATTTTAATTTTTATAAATTATAGTCATTTATATAATATAATTTATTCAACTTGTGATATAGTTTTCTAAAGCCACATAAAATTAAATGCCTCCAAAAAATATCAACTTAGCGTGCCATGTCATTTTTTGGTCAAAAATTAAAATTTTCGCCACTAAAAAATTAAGTTTCATTAATTTTAAAATTTAATAAATTTATAAAAAAAATGAGTTAATTATCGGACTAAAATTAATATTAAGCATATTTAATGGACTAAGAAAAAATAATTTTCCTATATAAAATTAAATATAAATAATTTTATAGGTATATTTTAATAAATATTTTAGTTCTATATAAAAAATTATATAGATTATTTTTCTATATAAAACTTTTTTTAAATAATTTTTATATATTCTATATATATTTTAATAGGCATAAGTTGACCAAACTGACTAGGAGGGGCATTTTAGTCATTTTCCCTATAAAATAAGGCTATCTTTGATCGGGGGCAGTGTGATCCATTCTTTGTAATATAGGGGGTGAAACTGATATTTAATTTTTCACAGGGGTTTTTTTGATCTTTTTGCATAACACAAGAGGCAAAATGAATTTAACTCTTATATTTACTCTATTTATAATTGTATCAAATATTAGGAAAACTACCTTCAATTTACAACTTTTAAAACTTGTACAGATAGGAGTGTACGCGGTGCGGGTTGGGGCAGGTTAGGTAATTTTTTGGCCCAACCCAATAATTGCGATTTTTAGAAATCTCTACCCAAGCCCAACCCAACGATCATAAAAATCGCACTTTGCGGTCTAATTGGGTTGGGGCAGGTTGGGGCAGTTTTGCAGTCTTTAGTGTATAGAAAACCACCTATACAATTATATTAGTATTTTGTTACAATTTATACTTTTGTTACAATTATTTTGTCAAAATAAATGTATTTTTCTGTAGTACTAATTATAAAAATATGATATATCAATTACAATATGTAAAAAATAAACACTTATGCATGATTATATGTTTATTTTAAAAGACTACAAATAAATATTAAAAATATTATCAATTTTTTTATGAATAAAATTGTGAAAAAATTATTATTTTGAATTAAGTATATAAAAAACTGATCATAATAATATATCTTATTAAATAAAAGTTATTTGAAATAAATAAGATGGTAATGAGATTATAACAAAATCGTGATATCATTTATTTCAAATTCCTGCATTTATCTACGGCATAAAATATAGAAGATTGTCAATAACCAAAATTAATGAATTAATTGATCTCGTTTACATATTTTATACATATATATTATACAATACCAACAAAAAATATCGTCATTATTATTAGTCTTGAATATTAGTTTATGCATAGTCAAAACTTTTGTATAAACATATGAAGAATTCTAGTATATTATTATTGCTCTCCTTCATCATCATCATCATCATCTTCTTCTTCATATATTATTACTACTACTTCTACTATTACTATTATCATTATCGCGGTCGAACGCGGTCTATGTGGTTTACGTAAACATAAAACCAAACTCGATTGCAAAAATGTGGTCTTTTTTTAATTAGCCCAAGACCAACCCAACCCACCTTTAGCCCGCTAATTGCGGTGCGGTTTGGGTTGGGTCGATCGGTTGGGGCGGTCCGACGATTTTATTGAACACCCCTATGTACAGAGTCGGAAAAATTTTGCATAGACAAGTTTAAAATCATTTTCAGTAAGAAAATTCCATTAACCTAATCTTACTATATAAATAGAATTCGCAAAAAGTAAAGTGAGGAAAAGAAAAAAATCATACAGTTCTATTAAATTAAAATTTCTTCACTACATATCTATCTGATTACATATTTTTATCACAAGTGGGTCCAAATTTATTACTTCTTTATTGTAAATAATGTTTCAGATCAGATGCATTTGGAGAATTGAGACATCAAAACGTTTAATATTAATATTGTGACTATATACTCCATCATATGAATTAAGAATTGGTAAAATGAATATTCGATAAATTTGATCAAAAAATTTAAGTGCCTTAATCATATATCTTTTCTTTTCAAGTTTTTTACACTATAAAAAAATTCAATAACTATGAAAAAAATTGGCGCTAAAATTAGCGTCGAACTAATTAGTAAGTAAAATTTTCATTGCATAATTTATACTATTTAATATATATATTATAAACAATTCGTTAGCAAGTAAATTTTCATTGCAAAATATTAGCAAGTAAACTCTTGTATTAATACTGTGATTTAGCAACGAAATTTTTTCTTGTTAATTATCTCAACGCTAATTTTTTTTCGTTGCTATCAAACTATTTTTCTTGCAGTGTTGCAGCTAATTTTTTGGATGCACTTAGTGTGTTCCAAGACAATTCTCATATGCAATGGGCTCGTGGGTTAATGGCATAACAAATGGTATCAAGGTCGATTGCTAAGGAAATCGAGAACTAAGTTTAATGCAGTGCAAACTGTTATGCGCTGGAGAATCACCTGTTGAATCAACAAGACAAAGTGCTACATATGCGAAGCTCCCTCTTCAACTCGTCGAAGCCACCTCTAAAATCCCAACGTTTAGGGATCGATTATGGGATGTGTATCGTTGCAAAGAGGATGTCGTGGTCTAAAATAAGGGAAAAAAATTTAAGGAGCCCCTGTAATGTTGGGAATATTTACAAAAAAAATTGAGAAAAATAAAATAAAATATAAATTACACACCTTGTGATATGAACAAAGACTCAAAAAACCTTCTGAAGTCAGGTTGATCGGGAGGATGTGTGAGTCATTGTTCATAACATAAGAATGATTTTTTATATTTAAATTTTCACAGAAATCTTTTGATATTTTTTCATATCGGAAGATCAAAATGAATTTAACTCCTAAAATAAGTTACGTCATCCTAACCATAGATTGTATCATGCTGTAACGAGAACATTGCGTTCTAAAAGAGAAATGATGAAATATTCCATAGAAAATGAATTAAAAATTGATAAAATAATTATGAATAAAAAAAATATATTCTCACATCCAACAAGCTTGCAGAGCCGGACGGCTCGAAGATCTTTAATGATAAAATGGCAAAATATTCATCTTGTCCCTTTCCAATAAAATTAAACCATGCAATCTAAGACGACAGTTAAATATAAAAACATTATATTGCATCTAAAATGCTTAACGTGATTTATGGTTTGCCCCTAAGACTTATCATTGTTATCATTCATGCTTTGTTCTTGCAACAAATTATGTCTATATAATATATTTCAATATAATTCAAGACGACACTATCCTATTATCATGATTCATGCTCTATTCTTGCTTATCCAATTTATTTTTCTTGTTAAACTTATTTAATAAGAACATATTTAAATAGGGCTAATGATAATTAGACTCTTTATAAAAAGTATTAAATTATACATTTTTTCAAAAAAATATTGAAAGTATACTTATATTTCCGCAAAAAAATCTCGATTTACATCTGACCCCCTTCTGTTAAGGTGTGGATTAAAAATGCTGACATGATGTGGTTAGAGATTAAGGAGTTTCATGGGAAAAATACCCTCGGCACACAACTGCGTCCCAAGTCTTGTATTGATCGAGAGAGAGAGTGGCTCATGAGTTGTCTTGTCAATAAATAGTGAACTTAGTTTAAAAAATAATATATGGGGCATTTGTAATGGTATTAAGAGTTTTAGAATGTGGTAGAGTGTATGTGTTTTATTGTGTGGCTTGCTTATTAAAAATTACTTTTCTACCCTAATAAATAAGTGGTTGCTACCAACATATACATCATGATGTAAGCAAAACAAATACATAAATTTTTTTATTTTACACCCCATTTAATGTTTTCATGTATATTTTTGTACTTATAAAGGGATAAATATAATACATATATATATATGGAGTAAGGTTAATATCATTATATTTTTTTCTTCATAAGTACAAAATTATTACATGAAAATGTTAAATGAGGTAAAATTGAAAGTTTATGCAATTGTTTTACTAATTTCACACTACAAGAAAATAGAAAATTAGTGACAAAAAAATAAGTGATAATTTTAATATTATCACTATTATATATATTATATACAAGACTATTTATTTTATCATAATAAAATATTTCATGATTTTAATAATTACTATTATTTTGAAAAAATTGATATTAACATGAATTAGTGACAAAAGGAGGTGCACAAAGTTGTCACTAAATACAATTAGTGACTCATTCATAGTGACGATCTAGTGACAATAAATAATAGTTGTCAATATTTATGTTGTCACTATAGATGTGCCATTAGTTGTATTCGATGACAACTTTATACACATTTTTTTGTCACTAATAATTATATAGTGACTAGATAAAAATCACTGTCACTTAATATATATTATTAATGATAACTTTAAAATTATCACTTGATAGTTTGTCATTAATATTATATTTTTTTTGTAGTGTCAGTGTTTTTCGTCTAAATTCTAACAAAAAAAGGTCATACGTAAAGAATGAATTTTCAGAGAGGTGCGAGTGAAATTTCAAAACAGAAGGAAGTGTAATTTTACATTTTCAAAAGAGGTATAAGAATAATTAACCCTATTTAAATATGTATAAAGTAATAATATTTATAGAAATTACATGCACAGAGTGTGCCACAAATTAATAATAATAATAATAATAAAAAGAACCACCTAAGGAGTAAGTTGGATGGTCAGCCACAGCACAGACATGCACTTCAGCCATAATAATCAATCTTTGCATATTAATTAAATTAAGATGAATTTTTGCTGGACACAAGAAATGAATGATCAAAATGCTCCACCACTTCACGCACAAGCTCTCATTGCCATAATTATAACCAGACACCACGCTTCATCATCATCACTTGGCAAAATTCCACTATTAGTTCTTCATTCACACAGGAATACGTTTATGGAAATCTAAGCCATCATGGAAACTGAAATTTTGATGAATGATCAAGAAAATATTAATCAATTTGACTTGAAGATGCTCTAATTCAGCTTGAATTACAATTGGAATTTTACAACATCAAGAGAGGGGAATACATATTTTTGGCATTACAGTCAGCGTTTGAGTAGGGGAGAACTATTTCTCATCGGCATCTTCCGCTGGAAAAACTGAGTCCAAAATGGAACTATGAACCGAGAGAGCTAAAGGCTCGTCGCGAGTATATATACAGATTGAAGTAGACGAGCGATCAAAGGTGGAAAGTTCCTCAATTTGAAGTGGACTGGCGACTTACTACTTATCTGAGCTTGTCGGTCTGTACCATGGAACTAGCCTGATAATTGCTGAAAATGGAGAGATCGGCCTGCCTCTTTCCTTATATGTTCATTTTCACTACAATATTGTTGACATTGCCGTCATGGGATCTGCCCAGCGCGGCAACCTTGGCTCTATAAGCTGCGGCTGCAGCTGCTGCTACAGCAGATTTTACCCTATCTTCTTGGGGAAGCTCACATGTTTCACTAATGGAAGCAAATCTTAGTTCAGCAGGAGGTATGAAACAGTCTATGGACAAACCAGGAACATTGAATGCTGCTTCCTCTATCGTCCATACTTCTTCCATTCTAGTCTTGGTGTGGCTCATTGCTGTTTCACCAAACCTGAAAAGGGTAACCACAGATCGGCCCGAGTGAGCAATCATGATCCCCTCAACTGGCCTGTAATCATCGAGAAATGAATTGATTGTAGTCTCCCAATATACAGCATCACCCCCATTGGTCTGGATACGGGTCAAATGAGAGTCTTCTAAATGAACAAGCAGCCCTGTCTTCTGGCTGAAGTAACCAAATAAAACATGCCTGATGATCTCTGCAGGTCCTTCGCTCCTGGCTTTCAGTGTATGAGGATCAGCACAAAGTTTGAGAATGAAGCAATCCTCTCCATTGATCTTCTTCTCTCCCGTGCACCTTGCATTGGCAAACATGTTTGCTGTTGTCCTTGGGTCAAGACCCTACAATTCAAAGGCAGGTCATCCCCAAGTGTTCTCAAGCAAAACTAACACCCAAAAGCATGAATTTGTCACTAAACACGCAAGTTTACCTGGAGGGCCCGACGCAGAGGTCTAACTGGCCCTTTGGCCGCATGTGCACCAAGCCAGGGGGTATGCCGCCACACGAGATTTCCATTGCAACCAGCATGAACCTTGCTGCTGCCTAGTGCAAGTTCCACATACCACATGTCGGGATTCATTTGCCAGAGCACGAATCCCCCCGACTCAGCCGCTTTTGCCGAATTTCTGCTCTTAATAACCCTTGTTGCCGTTTCTATATCAGATGCCAACATTTTCACCTTTCCCATTGCATAAGCATTCTGAATTGAGTTTTGAAGCTTCTGCCCTCCAGATGCTGCCAAATACTGCTGCAATATGTACTGGGCCGACGAGGTCTCCTGAATAACGTTTACACAAGTATTAACATTTCATCTAAGAAAACTGAATAGCTCGAAAATGACAGAACTCCAAAACAAGGACCACCACCATGTGCAACAGAATCTATCAATTATCCTTTCTTTTTCCTGGTCTTGATGAGTTAATGAACATTAACTATGTACCAACCAGAAAATTTCTGCTCAACAATCTCAATCCTGACAACGTCGTTTTATCCTTCCTCTTTATCTCCATGTTCTTACATCTTTCTTTTCCAATTCAAATAGCAATCATTTATATATAGCAGACTAGCAGCGGCTATTAATTCAAGAATAACACATTACTTAACTCAAATAATTAACAAAATTTTTACCAAAGCAGCAGATGAACAGTTCCAGGGGAATATTTTTTAATTTTATGGAATAACAACGTTAACTTACGTGAAAGCCAGAAAGAAACAGTTCCACAGAAGAACACTTAATTCAACAATTCTTTCTTTCTTTACGAAACAGCAAAAATTCCAAAAACAAGAATGAACTGACAAAAAGAACAGCATAGGGCAATAATGAGAAAAGATAAAAAGGTAATAAATTGAAGACGGAAATGGTAAGAAAAATACAGAGAGAGGCTACTAACAATGGGAGTGTCTTTAATACAGAGGTGAGGCAAAGGGTCATTGTTGCGAACGTGCACAGGGGCGAGGGGCGCACCCAGTACGCCGAGGAGCAGCCTCAGATCGGACCTGGAATAGTCCGGGCCGGCAGTTGAACCCGAAGGAGCCCGACAAAGCCATTGAGGCCACCTGTCGCTCCGCGGGTCCTCAGAATCTGGGCCATTCGGATCCGGGCCCTCCCTTAAAGGCGAGAGGGTCTCCAACCCCGGCCTCAAACTCCCAGATCTCGATATGAACAATTCGGGCTGGCCCAAGCTGCTCCCCCTCCTCCGCCGGAGCAGGCCCGAACCTGACGGAGACTGGCTCCGACCCCTCCTCGAGCGACCCGGAGACATGCCCCGAACCATTTCCTGCTTTAGAGCCGAGAAAAACCCATGCTTTCGCTCCATGCTCACAGCAATGCAGCTCAATATACACTGCTGCAATTAGTATCTACAGCAGGCAATGATTTGCAAAAATTTAGAGGTGAAGTAGTACATATGTACCGAGCAAAAAGGGTGGAGAGAAGGGGAGACGAAAAGTAGAAAAAGACAGAGAATGACGTTTACAAGAAGCAAAACAGCTTTTTGTTTCTCTTTCGCGTTTATATATATAGTGTGAGAGTGAGAAATAGAATAATTGCTCATTTTAATATAATATGGGATGTTGTAAAATATTAAAGGGATAATTACACCCTCTTCCCATGATATTTAATATAATTATACATAAATATTTTATGATTTGAAAAATTATATGTAACACTCTTGAGTTTTGATTTTATCTAATAAAAAGTTCATTTATTAATTAAAAGTCCATTGAATTTGTTGTTATTAACGAAAAAAACTAGATAAAAATTGATATTTACTCTCGATTGACTTATAACAGGTCAAATAATTTTTTTCTAACTAAAATACATTTATAATGGCGAAGATATACTTTCTCAAATGCATTAACGCGTGAAGACATATGAAAGTAATTTGGTCATAAAAAATATTTCTTTGACTTGTAATAAATTAGTAATAAATCAATCGGAGGTAAATATAGACTTTTTCCGATTTTTTTTAATATAGTAAGTTCTGTGAATTTAGACTAACGGAGGGACTTCTTTATTAGATAGAAGCAAACATTAAGGGTGCTAAATATAATTTTTCAAACCACAGGGGTTTATGTGTAGTTACACTAAACCTCAGGAATGGGAGAGTGTAATTATTCTAATATTAAATTAAGTATTTTTAAATTACAATTAAATCTAGTTAAATAAATGTAGTTGGACAACTACGATTTTTAACTGTTTTAAATTAAGTTAAAACAAGCTAAAAGTTGTAAGTTGGTGAGAAGATATTTATCGTGATTCAGTTATTTTTGTAAATAAGTTCAATTTTTTTATGATTTTTTCTTTGCCCTAACTATTTCTAGTATATTTTGAAGGTACCTCATTTCAATACTGGCTAAAATCTAAGCACACATCAGGTATTTGATGATTTTACAAAAAAAAATTATATTTTTGATCCCACATGATAGAAGGTGTTGTGCTTTTGATTCTACAGTTTACAAGCTTAGTAAATTTGGTCTATAAAATAAAAAGTTTTAGTATTTTTTATCCCTTAGGCTAAAAAATTGTAGTACATTTGGTCTCATAGAATAAATATATATAATATATATATATATATATATATATATATAATTTTTGTCATGTAACTTAGGAGAAGTGGTATTTTTAGTCTTGTACAAATTAATTTTCTTGATTTAGTCTTGTAATTTTATAATTTTGGCAACTTTAGTCCTTTTGGGGGCCAAATTGGTCGAAAATTGCAATTTACTTGCAGTTTTGGTCCTGTAAATAAATTCATGTACGACCAAAAATACCAACTCTCCGAAGTTATAGGACTAAAAATACCAATGCCCCCTAAGTTACAGGACTAAATTATAATTTAATTGGGTCATGTGCAAGTCGCATGCAATTTTTTTTGCCAAAATTGGATGGAAAATGATAAAAAAATTGCCAAATTTTTAGAGTTACAGGACTAAATTGCGAAAATCAATACGTGTAGAACCAAAAATGCCACCCCCATAAGTTACAGGACTAAAATTACATTTTTTTTGAAGAAAAAATTATGGTATTTTTTTTTTATCTCAAATACTATAATTTTTAGCCTATGAAGTAAATGTGCTAAATCCATAGATTATGAGACGTAAAAGTGCTAATAACTAAAACGAAATCATCCGAACTTTTGTTTATTGAAAAAAATATATATATTGATTGCCAAAAGTCATTAAGCAAGGAAAATCGTCGCCTGGACCTCGCTAGGCCAAACATGAACCAATCATACTTGACATGTGATTGGTGTATAGTTTAGGAAAAATAACCATTACACTTGCTCTGTGATTTGATTGGTTCGACCAAATCAGGTCCGACTAAGAATTTTTCATTAAGCAAAGCAAATTGAAAAGATGAGGTTGTACATATTTGTCAAGTATTTTTAATCTCATCTTATCTTATAAATTATATTTTTGATTGAATGTGATTGATTGTGAGAATTTTCAAATTATATTTCAAATACATTTCACTACTTTAAGAAAAACTTATTGGATCAAGTATAAGGGAAAATTATTTTTTCAATGCAAGAAAAAAGAAAAATAATGAAAACAATGTTAGTGAAAAATATTTAAAATTACAAAGTTTTTGAAAAAAAAATACATCTCAAAACAGATATGGGATTTGAAATCCAGATCAAACATAAAAACAAAAATTTTAAATGTAAAGCATGCATGCGTCTGGACGATGTGACACTTGCATGCTTTTCTGTGTTAGAATTGGGATTGGAGACCCCACATCTGACACAAAAACTTGAAAAAAAAATAATTTCGTGAATACATGCATCCAATCAATTGGACATATGCATGTCAATTGGAGGCATGTAGCATTGTAGTAAAAATTGGTATTTCAAACACTATTTATTGGTATTTGAAATACCAAGTTTCTTCAATAAATTTAGACATTAGTAGAAGGACCACAAGCAACTGATAAAATTAGTGCGAAAAATTATTATAGAGTGGTTAGAAAAAAATTTAGCAGTTGAAAATAAAAATTGTTATTAAGAGTAGAATTATGGTTAATTTTAGTCCATGTGATAGTAGTGTATTATATGGACAGTCAACCCATCAATCTGAAGATGTGCTCATAGGTCAGGACACAACCTGAAATATATGGCGTGGTGATATTTTTTTTTTTTTTTGGGAAGGGGTTCTTCAACTTGTTCCACATCACAGTTATGTTCTACAAGTGTTGTAGAATCTGGGTTTCTTAGGGGTTATCCAGTGTGGTCATATTGAAATTGACCAAACTGCTTTAGTGGAAAGATGGAGATCTAAAACACATACTTTTTATTTTTCGATTAATGAGGCGACGGTGACACTTCATGATATCACCATCATTTTGGCTCTTCCGATTGAAAGCAATCTTATTACTGGAGTATACAAAGTGAACAACTCAACAATGATAAGATTATTGCCATAAAATATTTGGAGTTTCAACCGGATGAGAGGGCTTTTAAACATTCGTGAATAAGCAATCTTGCATGACTAGTTGCTAGGTATACATATGATAATGACAGCCTTCAAGAAGGTATTGCAGGAGAGTAAGTGCTTTGTGCATTCTTGTTAGAATATTATGTGCTAATGCTACGGGCAATACCATGTTGTTATTGTATTTACGACAAAAGTAAGACATCCACAAAGGTGGTGTATCTAACTGAGGTGTAGCGGACTTGGCATATTTGTACAGAGAGTTGTGTACATCATCGCTGAGATAGAAACTGAATATAGGTGGGGCCATGCAATTGTCACAAGTTTAGGCATGGTCTCGTATTACAACGATAGCACCAGTTCCTTCCACCAATAACATAGAGTTGATGCCCATAATAATTGACAAAGAAAATATTCTCCCGCATCCATATATACTGCACGATATGCTTATTTCATTTATAATTATAATAGTAAAATAAAGTTGAAATTGTTTAGTTAAATTTTTTGTTGCTACTTATAATTTTTTAGGTGACCATATCATATATCCTAAACACATGCAGCTCATAATGCCATCCATATTATTAGGAATACGTTTGATCGGATGAACCAAATGAGGTATATTCAAATGACATAGTAAATTTCTCATATAAATTGTTGTGTATTGATCAATTGACATAATGTTGTGGTTTATTGGACACTATATGGTGGCGGAGGGCCCGATATCTAGTCATTGTCGTTTTATGCCTTATGAACATCATGGTACATGCCCGTTGATTAATTATAAAATTGTTGAAATCCATCACCTTGAATGTGTTCTTCTATAATTTGGCATGGTTCAAGACATTCCCCCGACCCTATTGGTAAATGAACGAGGTCTACATACACTTGATAAATAGGGACATCATGAACAAGATTGGGTATGGTTCTGTCAGGATTATATTGCACAATAGAATGACATGAAATCATAGATGGTGGTAAGGCCCGAGATCGAGAATGGTAGTGATACCATCTGAATTATATGAACTAGTAGCACCAAATTACTCAGATCCAAGTATCACATGAGATCGGATCGACAAACGCCCCTAGATATCGCCTAGTAAACCTAAGTGAATTGGAGTATATGGTATGCATTCTGTGTTTTTTTATTTTATTTTTTTTATTTTGTGGGATATTATGGAATCTCACCGATTCCATTTGAAGACATTGATTTAAACACTCCTATGGAGCAGAGATAGGAACAACCTACTCGCCGAAATAGACGACATTCATGATGCGACATTGGGGGCATTACTAGTTATGATAGATGTATCATAGCATATAATTTCTTAACATGTATAATGCCTCAGTAAATAAAAATATTGCATATAATGAAGCTTTACATATTTTACATATTGCAAACTATTACACACACAAAATCAAACTTCTAAAAATATTGTATACATTAAGCTTGGCATGCTTGATATTATTGTCGTGCACAAATTTGTGGTGTATCCATTTCATTATGTATTCGTGTCAAAATGTGTCTACCATGCCTGCAATGAACACATAATGCCGGACTATGCATAAGTTCAAAATTGGCAGGATTCCAATACTCCTCCCCCTATATTGGCTCAAACCTCCCCTCATTTGTCTTTATGTATGCTTGAATACTACAATAGGGTGGAACAAAGTTTGAAGTATTAACCCCCAAAATGCCAACATGCCTATATGGCATGGGAACATAGAATTCCACGATTTTCGTACTTCCCACACAAACATTGATGATGCTTCAATTTTACCATGTAAGTGCGTGAACCTTGACCGGTCAAGCTTAGTGTTAAAAAACGGAAGCAGATTGTTGATTATAATCAAACTTCTGCACAATATGATGTACCGCTTCACCCTATCGAGACTCAAATATTCTGAAAGAATAATCAACCCATGGTTGATTATCAATCATCATCTGATGACAACATGTTGTGCACTCCATAAATATTGCTCTAATCGAGAGAATATTATGTGTACAATCGCCATTATGGGTAGGCATCTAGAACTCTTCAGGACTCCATTTATACACTCGGACATGTTTGTTCTTAGAATACATGTTCGCCAACCACTATCATGGGATAATGTCCATTGGGTTTTGTTAATGCTTTGTAGTGAATTAAATGTTTCTTCATTCACCGTCTTATTTCTTCCATTATTTGCTCAAACTTACGCACATTCTGCTCTGCACCTGCCTGCTAGCACAGATCCTTCAATTGAATATTGTTGAACTTCTTGTTGAAGTCCAAACAAACATGTCGTAAAATAGAAATGGTGGACTCTATGAGAAACTTAAAACCTAACACAAAATTAATAGCACTGATTAATCCATAGTGCCCATAATTAGACAGATTCGTCATCATCACTAAGCATGAGATGTTTGGATAGCATTTCCATGAACTATTGCCATGACACCAGTGATTCTTCATCAATCAATGTGAATGCTCACAGGCAGACCTGTTGATTTGCAGCAAAAGTTATCGCAACCAATAGCTTATGCTTGTACATAGTGTATAAATGAGTTTCGTCAACACTTATAAGATTGCAAATAACTGAATCCATCTATACACGGTCTGAAAATCCAGAATACATAATTCAACATTTTTAGACTAGGCCTTATCAGTGTCCAGATGCAACCACTCAACAATGGTCCCCGAATTCCATTTATGCAATGCAGCCATGTATCTAGGCAATTTTTGCATATAGCTATCTCAAGTTCGCTAAACCTCTTCTCTAGCCGTTTCCAAAGCTTATCAAGCCTTATGATAAGATATTTCAAAACAAACCTATCTTCACATTATACTAGATATACTTGATGTCATATGTTGGGTCTTGATGAACCATGCTAAGCAGACGTGTTGCAATCATACTCTCACCTAAGTTATGATGATCCAAGAAATCTCATTCATCAAACAGGTATATGGTCCCACGTACTTGTTAATTTTAAATAATCCCATATTGGCTTTGAATATCCCTCGTAGCATCCAGTTGCACCCAATTGCCTCATTGTACTTGTATGCAACTTTCCACAGTTTTTATTTGCTCTCAACAACACGATATTCTCATCTTGCAAACTGCACGAGAAATCTTGTACGCTCGATTTCAAGTAGGCTTTACTCTTGAAAACCATTCCACATCCAAGCTCTCCAGAGTTTGAGTTGTAAAAATGACCCAACTATTAGAAGGGTATCGTACGAGTCGACAAGAACGTCTGGATGTGTTGTACTGAAAAATGGAATAACTGGATACGAAAAAGGTGGGCCTGATGAAGTTAATATGTTCAAATCAATCCCCTCTTGAACATGGCTTGACGACTCATTACCACTACTTCCAAGCACATCCAACATAACTGGAATACTGACTTCATCATCATCATGTTCATGATTATTATCATTTTAACCCTCTATCATTTTCAATTGTTTAAGAAAATATCTGCTTTTGGCTCAAAATAATCATCGTCTTGTTGGTGGAATGTATATGGACCAGCATAATCTTCATTAATCCCAATTATTCCCGTTGCTTGAGTTACTGTTGGCAAGTTGTGTGTATCTTCTGTTAACAGACATATATGTTCCCCAATCACCAACAACTAGGTCATCCGCTACAATATTTTCATTAACTTTCTCTGCTTCGACAAAAATTTCAGCAGACCCATATCCACTTACCGAAGAGAAAAAAAATTGGACATGTTCATCTGTATTAATTGGCAATACCATCTCCCATCTTCTATGACCATGATATATTATGCATTTAAAATATACTTGTAACTTAAAATCCATCCTACTGAGGTTAATTTTTTCATACCAAATAGACTCCATTCTACAAAAGTTGTATTATGACATATTCTCAAAAAATTGACTGAAGGCGATCATGACTTACACAATCATGTAAATCAATTCATTGACCTTCAAAATATATAACAATAACAATATTATTTTGTTGCGCCATATCTAAACAATAAAATAAAATATATATTAAAAATTAAGCTCATAACAATATTTCTACGAAAACAACGAAATGCATATAAATAAAAATATATAATCAGTAAAAATAACTTACTATACTAGTTTTGACACAAAATTATACGTCGGACTGAAAAAGATTTCACACAGCAGTAGTTGTGAATTTTTTTAAGAATGAAGAATGTTTTCGGAGGAAGAATGAAAGTTTTTGTAGATCAAGAAAGAAGAATTTTCTGCAGTATTTTTATACATAAAATCAGATTTTGCAATACTAGGTTTGCTCGATTTTTACATGTATGTGCCCCATTAGGATTCAGTGGTCAAAGTTTTGAACATATGTGGGATTTGAAATTCCATATCTAACTCATATATGGGGCATGGGTTTTTCATTTCAGATGAAATCTTAGATATTTGGGCTTTATTTTTTTTGCTCATTTATTTTTATTTTTTTAAAATCGTGAAATCCCAACTTTGCCTAAAATTTCAACACTTTTCACAACGCACCTTTTTCATAGTTCTTTTTTTTTTTTTTTGCATTTTAAAAATAATTTTTCCTAAACTATAATCATCCATTTTTATATTTTTTTTACCTACATCAAATCAGATATCAGCATTACATTTTTATTTCAGAAATATGATTTTTTTCTATAATTAATTAATATGAGTAAAAGTAAAAAATATGGAGAATATTAATTAACTCTAATTGCGCAACAACTATTAATTGTTCGTTTTGTGAATGAGGTCAAAGCATTTACTACAGCTAAAAACTGTGGCAAATGTTTTGGTCATAGGTAAAATTATGGCAAATATTGATTATCATGGTTAAATTTAATTTTCACCTCAATTTTATTTGACTTTGATATATAATATTGATAAATTACGATTATTAAATCATAATAATTTATAGTGTATGAAATAATATTTTGTTTAGTTCACATTGAATCACAAATACTGAAAATATGTTATTTCAACCAAATGCATTTCGTCTTATCTCTTTCACTTAAATGAGATGAAATCATAAGAAATCACACCCTAATTCACTTTGCTTTGGGTATTTTCACATTTTGATTATTCAAAAACAATATAAAATATTATGAATATTTTTCTTATTTTTACTAAAAAAAATATTGAATTTGGACAGGATATTTTAGAACAGACATCATCCTTTATAAATTGAAATAATTTTTGTAACGATTTTGCAACATATTATTAATGTTGATCTTATCTAACCCTTATGTTAAATTGTTGTGTTTTTGTAATGAGTAATGTGTTAAAACACTTATTCCAACTTTTTAAAAAAAGTGAATGTTAGTAAATTTGTTTCAAATGTGGGACACCATTTGGAATGGCCAGTGTCGTGTTGGAACGGTTATATTGAAATTAAATTGTCATACCAATTGGTGTATAAAAAATCATACAAATTTGGAACGGTGGGGACTATTGCAAAAGGTATTTTACAATTATAACTTTTTTTTTTTATTAGTGATGTGTTACAAAAGTCGTTCTAAAAAGATGTTTTATAGCCTAACGTCTTTTGGTTGCTCCAAACATCGTGCCAAAACACATTCTAGTAAATCTTATATACATGTGTGGTGTGTTGGTTTGCTCTTCATTCTTTCTAATTCCCTTAAATTATTAACCCACATACACTCTCGATCTCTTTGATTTTCAAGCATATACAGTTGATCAACTAAAATTGTGTCATTTGATCATCCCTGGCTGATCTTTTTAGATGGTTGATCAGATAATAATTTGAATTCTTTTTGTTAATTAAAATACAATTTAATTTATTATATTTTTTATATTTTTATGTTAAGTATATATATTATTAGTGGCAAGTAATATTTAGTAATTTATAGCTCGAAATATAATTATATATATGTATGTTTGAGATTATCATGTTAAGACAATTGAGAAAATGGATGTATGAGAATAACATGCCTGGGAGGAGAGTCTTAAGTTGGGTTTGAGGATGGTGTTAATACTTTTAGAGAATAAGTCAAGTGTCAGCATGAACATATGAACGGCGAGAAGATTAGGTGCCCGTGTTGGAAGTGCAAAAATAAAAGGTTCAAAATACTAAAGGAGGTAAATTTTGACTTATGCATTAAAGGATTTATACTATAATATTATAGTTTGACTTCTCATGGCGAGGAGAGAACCAGAAGATGGATTGTGCGTAGAGGATGATTTATGATGTAGTTGGGCTTGTGTTTTTTTTTTTTTTCGTCCTAGCACAACGATGTGGCTGGGTGCATGGTCATGTCCTATTGATGCATGTCCTAGTTTGTAGTAAGATAAGGGACCCCTATGATTATGTGTCGGGATTGGCAGACCATTATTTTGATGGAGTGCATGCTGCCGACCAGCTGTTGTGGAGCTATTGTACTCAATCTTAGTTGGCGACAGTTGCTGAATTGGTGAATATTAAGGCCGAGAATAATTTTTCTGAGAAATGCTATGATCAAGTTGGTTTGTCATTGGGTAGGGAATCCCCTACCCAAGCCCAGTCCCATGCCAAACCCAATATAATAATTGATGAATGGGCCGAGACCCGACCCGAGACCCGTTGGGTCTCAGACCCGATTTCATGCTGCCAGATCCAACCTATTCTTTTTAATTATCATTTCAGTAGCCCAACACTCTATTGGGCCCAAAATAAATGAATTTGGTAGATTCAGCAGCAACACTATTTGGCCCTCAAATAAATGAATTACATGGATTATGTAAAGTGAAAAATTCAAGAAAATAAAATAAATCACTAACAAAATTACATTTCAATATGTATATATATATATTTAATTCGTTTTGTTAGTGTTTGTGTATCCATTCTTTTAGAGGATATAAGTACCTATGTGGAAATTGTTGGTAGCTCTTGCAATTTCTTGATAGCTAAAGCACCTAAGCAAAGGTTGTTTTTGCTTCTGTTTATTGAATAATGCACCATTATACTTTCTTGTGCTCTAATCAAAAGTCAGCAGGCGAGAAGACGACGAAATCAACTTGAAAGGCGACATCGGTTTCTTGGATTCTTGTTTCCCTTTGATTTTTTTTGCCATAAGAGAAGTTACTGTGCTGCATGATTCAGTTTCTCCTGAGGTTGAAATGTCTTCACATACATCCAACACTATTCTTGGTGAAGGCTTTTTGGACTTCATGTTTGAGGAGATTTCGTTCTCTTCCGATGAAAATGAGTTTTCAGTGCATGAATTCTTTTCAGACCACCTGCAGCGGGACCTATGATCAGAGTTTGGTATACATCAAAGCAACAAGACAGTTACATTACAATGCAGTAGGAGTTTGTTGTATGAAATTATCTTTAGATAACATATTTTTTGTCCAAGAATGTAGTACAATCCAAGACTAACCTTGCGAATCTTGTCTTAGCCCTTCGTTTCTATGAACCAACACTAACAAAAAAGAAAAAATACATAAATTTTCAATAACAATTAATATTCAACTAATTTTCCAATACCATGTTCTGTTTGTTAATCTAAATTGAAATGTTAATAAAAAGAAAATTTATTAGCCTTAAACCATTAGCATTTAGCGTTATGGATGTAACTCTGTCACTCACCTTTATCCAATTTCTTGTAAATCATGTGAAAAATACTACGAAGAAAAATCTACTTAAAAATTAATAACAGAGCACAAGAAGGATATAAATCTAGCAAATCACTTTAAGTATAAAAATGACTCATCAAGTATCAAAGTTGGATCACATACATAGAAAATGAAGACTATCAACTATTAAAGTTAGATTTTGTTGATAAATCACAGAAGAAATGCATGCAATTCATCAATGTAATTAGAACATGCTACTCAAGTAACTCAACATTTCTTAAATCATCCCATCAACCCCTAACAGCAAAAAACTCCTCCCAAAAATGATACCAATCAATTCAAAACTATGCCTCCAACACCAAAACAAGTTTGAAAATGTATTCAACTGTCTTTGGTGCGACGCTTGGATAGAAACCAAACCCAATGCCCCCATAATTTGTTTGCATTCCAAGAACATTCCATTTAAAAAATAAAAATAAGAACTCATGAAACTAACACACACTACCTTTCGAATTCAGTCATTAGAGCCCCATGAAAGTTTTTTTATTGTGAAACCACAACACATAGATCAAGATAAAATAAAAATAGAATTTAAGAAGAAAAAAAAAAAGAGAGAGAGGCAAGAACATAGAATCCTCTAGAAGCAAGATGCTATAAATAATTTATCTCTCTCACCTAAATTTTGCAAGTCCATAGTCCATTTTGCAAAACAAAACCCACATTTTTTCTCTAATTTTAAGGGGAGTGGACATCAAAATCCACTTAATTAAAGAGATCTTAACAATTCATAAGCATGATTTACATATCCCTACCCCCTTACCCCCCCCCCCCCCCTTCATCCAAATCCCTACAAAATACCAACAAAAATCGAATAAAGCAAGCAATTAGCTGTTGCCTTATAATTTCAATATTTTTATCAATTCATCAACCAAATAAATGGGCTAATAAAAAGCACAAATCTTCCTAAACCAATAACAACCCTAGATTTTTCTAAAATGGGTAAGAACGGATTTATTATCCAACCCAAACCCAATTATTTTAGTTTAATGGGTCTAGGTTTGGGCTTGAGTTACAAGTGCGGGCCTGGGCCTGGGCCTGGGTCTAGGCCCGTTATAGTAGGTCTGGATCTGGGTAATTTTGCCATTGATAGGCTTACAATCAGGTGTCCTACTGGGCTAGTAATATATTGCCCCGTGATCACATCATGCCCACCGATTACTACAGTACAAAGAGGATGATAAGAAATTTGGGTTTACTTGTTTAGAAGATTGATATTTGTAAAATTGGTTGCATGTGTTTACTGGAAGGATGACATTGATTTGGAGTCCTGTTCGTTTTGTGGAGACGCAAAGTATAAGCCGAACAGGGAGTGGAACCATCATTGCATGAAATCTCCATACGCTATCTTAGGTACCTGTCGCTAGGGGTGCCAATGGGGTGGGTTTGGGTGGACTTGATACCCGCCACACCAACTTCGGGAAGGATAGGGGACCCACCCCCTATTGTTTTTAAAACTCGCATGTGCAGATCTAACATGGTAGAACAAATTATATTTATTTAATTTATCTATTTTATAAATGTATATATATATATATATATATATATATATATATATTAAAGAAAGTTTAACATATCAATTACAAATAAAATTATTCATGACCTAACTCAAATATTTAAGTCCAGAAAAAAATATTTCTCACGTACAAATAAAATTATTCATGAAAAAGTAATTCAAACAATTCATAGCAATTATACATTACGAACAACTTCTTCATTTCCACCTTTTTAAGTATTATGGGACAAATTTTCAATTCATCAATGGTTGTACAAATACTGAACAATAAACAAATAGAATAATATAATATTTTGTTAGTGTTTATTCTACCTAGATAAAGTATAATATATATATTATATATATATATATATATATATATATTAACTAATTATACTAGGTCGGGTTTCGGGGCAGGTCTCTGGCCCGCTACCTGTCCCACCTAAAGTCAAAACCCTCAAAGGCTCAAACCCTCACCCAGTCACCCTCAACTCTCAAGCTGCTGAAGCTTCTCGATTCACTTGCTGGCCGTCAATTTTTTCTCCCGACTCGTCGCCGTCAAAGACTCAAAGCTCGCCGTCGGTCGCCGTGAAAACCCACCGCAGCTCTCCTCAAAGGTTGCCGTCGCTCTCCTCAAAACCCGAGTCGCTCGCCGTCGATCTCCTTTGCTTGTCGTCGATTGTCCAGGTTTGATGCTGAAATTAGCAACCAAATTCTGAGTAATTATTTTGACTAATTTTAGGACATACAGTAACAATATTTTAGGACGTGAATGCTCATCGGGCACGGTTTACAGACAAAAGGATTCACATAAAATTGCAATGAATTTACAAAATTACACTCTGTCAAGCCAATTCCATGACCAAAGAAACTATAATAGTACCACTTTATTTGTCCCTATTACAAGGATCCAATTTCATACTTGATTCTTGGATCCATTGGGGAAAAAGAAAAAGAAGGAAATGGATGAGAATGCAATGACATCAAACTAATTTTTACATGAAGATTCTTGGTATCCATATTCAAAGATGACAAGGAAAGGAATTTTACATACTTACAAGTTAAAAAGCATATATTATGTTTTAGAACCATCAATTTTTCTTAGTTAATGTCTATTTCTTATTTGATAATTGTTTTAGTTAATTTTTTATGTTGGATAAAGGATTTGATATACATTCTTAATTGTTGTAGTAAATGTCTATTTATTATTTGATAATTGTTTTACTTAATTTTTGGTGTTGGATAAAGGATTTGATGTACATTCTTAATTGTTGTAGTTAATGTCTATTTATTGTTTGATAGATGGAATCTCAACCGGAAAATATGCCTCTTGATGAATCAATCATCTTCTACAAAAGCTTCCCACGAAAGATATGCCTCTTGATGGAAATGTACTTCACATGCGCTATTGTGCTCAAATTCTTAATTTGATTGTGAAGGATGGATTGGATATTGTTGGTAGTTCAATTAAAAGAATATGTGATACTGCTGTATATTAGACTGCTTCACCTAGTAGAGTAGAAAAGTTTGAGGAAACTGCTCATTGCCTGTTAATTGCACCAAGAAATTATGTCTGGATTGCAAGACACGTTGGAACTCAACTTATTTGATGTTAGAAATTGGTATTATCTACAAAGATGTGTTCCCACGTCTTAAAGTCCGAGAAAAAAAATTATAAAAGTCTACTAACTGAAAAAGATTGGGTGAATGCAATTGAAATTTGTGGAAAGTTGAAACTTTTTCATCAGGTAACAAAGATGTTTTTTGGGACTCTTCATCCTACTTTGATTTTTATTTCCAATTGTGATATCAAAGTGAAATTAGATGAATGGGTGAAGAGTCCAAATACATTGATTCAAGATATGGTTTTAAGCATGTCAGGAAAATATGATAAATATTGGGAGGTTTGTCATATTTTGATAGGGGTTGCTGTTGTTTTAGATCCTCGATACAAGGTGTCCTTGGTTGAGTTTTTCTTTCGCAAAATTTATCATGAAAGTGCAAGGTTTAAGATTAATGAGGTTCGACAGAATTGCTAAAATTTGTTGCTTGACTACCAATCTAGATGTTGTACTTTAAATTAACGTAGTTTAAGTATTGGCGGTCTGGAAAAAAACTGCCATCTGATGTTCACAGTAATGTTAATGTGGATGAAAGTCTTGATGAGTTTGACCAATTTGTGGTTTCAAAAACTTCTGGTGCTACTAACATGTCTGCGACGTTGGAGTGTATTTAGAAGAAAGTCTCTTGCCAAGAGCTCATAATTTTGATATCTTGAACTGGTGGAAGACAAATGGAGTTAAGTTTTCTACTTTGCCGAAGATGGTTAGAGATATTTTAGCTATTTATGTTTCTACCGTTGCATCCAAGTCTGCATTTAGTAGTAGCGGAAAATTGATTATTCCTCATCGTAATAGGCTCCATCACACTACTGTGGATGCATTTATATGTTCTCGTCTTTGGTTGTGGAACAAAGCAAATGGTAAGAAAATTAATGAATTTTTTTATTACATTAACAATAATAATTACTATACTTATTTTATTCTCTCTTCTTTTTTTTTTTTTTTCGTTAGATACTTGTTCGACGAGTGATGGTATGCAAACTTGTCCTTCAATACTTGATGAAGAAGATGACAAAGATGATTGCGATAACAAGAAAAGAAGCATAATCAATGTATCACAGATTATGAACATGTATTTAACTGTTTACAATTTCAAACTTGTTATTTTTTATGTCAGTTATGTGGATTTTACTTGTAGTTTGTATGATTGTATCCCTTGGGATTTCATATTTGTCCTTGAGAATTTTATTGATGGGTTATGTTTGTTATGATGGATTTTCTATTTTTATATGTCTTTGATAATTTACAGATATTGTGAACTGCTGCCAGTATGGTATGGATGATCAGTTATACAGAATCATGAAAAATTTTAATTTCTTGTGTTTAAGAAATGAAAAAAAAAGTACAAAAAATGCGATAATTCCCAGGTCAGGTCAGGGTCAGGTCGTGATAGGGCGGGTTGGCGGATTGGGGCCAGGTTTTTAACATAGTGGGGTGGGGCGAGGCGGGGCGGGTTATGGGGCTTGCATAAACTTAATGGGGCGGGTCTCAGGTCCGGGCGAACCCGTACCATACCTGCCCTATTGCCATCACTAATTGTGCATAGATGAGTTTTTACCGCACTGACAGTATGATTGTATGCACAACTAGGGATGTGCATGAAGCTTGAGTACATGTTCCTGATGACGATGATCTATGGTCTGTCTAATTCAAAGTGTTTCATTGATGTGTACTTGGGGTCGCTGATCAAAGAGTTGTTGCAATTATGGCATGTGGGTGTACATACTCAGGACAATACAGCGAACCAAGCATTCATGATGCGTGTGGTGTTGATGTGGATCGTGAACGACGTACTCACTTATGGAATGACTAGATAGAGTACTTCGGGTGTTATAGGGTGCCCAGTATGTATGGATGACACACGAGTATTCTATTTGCAGCACGATAGGAAAGCATGCTACTTTGATTGCCACAGGTAGTTTTACCCGAGGACTATTCGTACCACAGGAACAAGAAAGTCTTGAATAAAAATCAGGTGAAAAGATCTGCAATCTAGACTATTCGGGGAGTAAATCTGCAGTTGAACAACCACTAACACTCTCACCAAGCTATGGCAACGTCCACAAGTAGATGAAAAAAAAACCATATAATGGGATCTTCAATATTGGGCAACATATCTAATACGACATAATCTTGATATTATGCATATTGAGAAGAATGTGTTTGACGACATATTCAACACAGTGATGGACATAAAGGAAAAAACAAAGGACAGTCTAAATGCACGAATGAAAGAAGATAATGAGATTAAATGAGAATAAAAAAATTTGGAACGACCATTGAAATAGTATTTAGAACACGTAAAATAGCCGTTGTAGCACATTCAGGAACATACATTGGAACACAATTAGGAACGATAATCTAGCCATTGTGGTGCTATTGGAACAGTTATTCTAGTACAATATTTTTAACACATAATTTCCTACAAATTTCACATTTAGGAAAGGACGTTGTAATACACGTTTTCCCAAGTATTTAAAGTGTCTCAAATTGTACCTCATTTTGGAATGGGTCCCAACTATTAGCTTGTCATCACACTTTAGAGCACGTTTTGGAATAGTAGTTTTCGACTCATTCCAATTTTTAACACAGCATTCCAATTTGAGTTGCAAATTTTTACCATTATATGTTTGGAACGACATTAAAAACACAACTTGTAACACAAATATTGGAACGGTAATGATAACGGTTCAGCCGGTCCAATAATAAATGATGGAACAAATGAGAACCCTGACGTCAGCAACCTTAGTCCGTTCCTTAAGTTCCAATGATTGTTCCAATTAGGAACAATTTCTGGATTGGTTGCATTATCCATCCCAAATCCCGCATTTTTTTTTGTAGTGCATGAGAGACAAAGCTGATTAGATAACTGTTTGCAAAAAAAAAGCTCGAAGAGTAGTTGATGGTTCTCGATGGACTGATGTCGTATATCAACTTGATCATGCAGAAGTCATACTTGTTTCAAAAGTTATTTCAGAAGATCAGGCATACGACCTGCTTGATCCAAATAGTCGTTGATCTTCCTGTGGCACTTCAACAGGAAGCAGGGACATCCCATTTAACCTTTGGTAAAATCGATATTGAAGATTACGAGGATGAAAGAAGATAGTTTTGATGACTATGAGACTGAATAAGATGACAACACGAGTGTGTGATGTTAGTTTCTGGGTATTTTTCCATCAGTTATATAATTGTTCTTGTATTAAAATATCTTACTTTATAGTTTTTTTATGAATAATTGTCTTGAAAAAATATTTTAACGCTTTATTTAACAAACTCGTTTGAAAGGACATTAGTAACAAAAAAATTAGAATGATTTTTTATAAAACAAATCGTTTCAAAGGATGTTACAAAGTAAAACTTTATTGGCGTCATGTCCAGAATTTGGGGGGAATTTGAAATTTTGGATTGGTTATTCTAAATTACCGTTCTAAATTATTTTGTTTCGTGCGAAAAATTAAAAATTTAATTGGATTCCATTTTTCAAAAACTTGTTCGAATAAGTATTAGAAAGTCATTACAAATATCAAATAACCAAAGCTATTTCAAACTTTTAACAAAATCCGTTACAAAACTTATCATATCATACCCTTTTTTCTCTAATTACGATATTTCAACATCTGTGACCTGGATTTATACCACACTTCAACATATACAAGATTCTATTTATTTGATCATATCTAATGGTGTGATTTAAAATTGGATAACTTGATTGAATGATACACCGTGCAAAAAGACTCATTATATATTCCATGTACGATATCTCGATAACCGTCTATTAAATTGATACAAAACTTCATTGCATGTTTTCTTTTTTTCGTTTGGTCATATCTAGCGGTCTAATCCAAAATCAGATTGTCTAATTAAGTGGTGCAGTAAAATAATATTAAATGATAGTAACATCAATATAATATTTACAATTATGAATATACAAATTCATATCATTTTGGAAAAATATACCAATCTCACGCAAAATATATGTTTATGTACTTAATGGTATTATTTACAAATTATATACTTTTATTCAATATTAATGCATCCGGAATGGGTTATTTTTTATTTTTTATATCTAATTTATGGGAAAAATATTTTTTTTTTAAATGGCTTTTGGAATGACCTTAAAATAATTTAGAATGGGGATGTGTGATATACACAAAAACGTCGTTGTTTAGGAATTTCAAATGGGTCCGGGAATAGATTTTGTAACGGTGTTTGCATCACTTGATTTCTGTAATGGAGTTTGTTACGGCATTTCTAAAATGATGTTGAATTCGGATGGATGTTCTTTAGCAATCATTTGTCGTGCATTTTACACATATAATTATTGTCTGTCTTGGGACAAAACCTTAGACCAAAAAAATCAATGAAGTTGCGTTGCGCATTTGATGATAACCATGAAATCAACTTTCAATGGTTAGTCTAAGATATTCCAAATTGAGAACCCTCAAGACAGGGCATTGAAAAGTTCTATACAGACAGACATATACTAAATATTGCATTCATATGATGAGTATCGTGTTTCATCGACGACAGATATATAACATCTATGCACTTTAGTAGGTCCGTGATTCAGAACAAAAGGATTGCAAAAGGAAAAAATCGTACCTAGGAGGGGGAAAGGGAAATGAGGAAAAACTTTGGACCTCTACGAGGAAGGATGAAACCTGCAAAAACTCAGATTGGTAAGAGAAAGAAAAATAAATAAGAAGACAGTGAAAGAAAGGGATGGTAACCCACCTAATCGGCCATTAAACTTGTGAATGCATCGATCATGAGAGGATGGCCAATGGTATTAAAAAGAAAAGTTGAGGAGCTATCTTATGCGACTAGGATTCTACCTCTCTTTGCTTACTTGATGTCGACAACCAATTAGAGGGCGCATCACACCACACTTCACGGGGTTTGCCCTATAAAACTGCGCTTGTGATTATCACTTGTCTTCGTGAGGATTTATGCAAATCCCACCAAATTCGCTTAGATGGGGTACGTGGATAAACCTCCTACAGCGTAGCAGGATACGCCAAGTAAGCCTGCATGATATTCCACACTGGTTCAACCAAATTCTTGAGATGAGAACCTCGTGGAACAAGAATATTCGTTCCAACTCCGACAGTTAAACACAAGTCTTGCACTAGTTTGGGAAGAGTGATAATGCCTCCCTCGGTCATTTTTCTAAAACCCAAGGCAAAGAAGTTGTTTATCGGCCTAGCAGGCCCAAGTCCTATTGGCCCAATAACAAATGCTAAAAAAATTATTTTATCAAAATCAAGCTGATGGCTAGGATCCCAAAAAATGTCTAATTAGGAAGCCAACTCACGGGACAACAAGGATGCCATGTCATGAGGATTCAACACGTCAAGGGCTGACATCCTAAATAATCTCCAATTAACTCTTTTTGTATCAGTGGGATGAATAGAATCAATTAACTAGTAACTGAATCTCCTATTTTTCAGGTTGACTGGACAATGACTATTCAAATGGTCATAACTCCTTAAAGATAAGCAAGAGTAGATGAGAATACTCTTGTTAGGTAGCTAACATCCATAGGTTTCTATTACTATGTAGCTTTCCCAACTTACTCTCGCATTTTGCTCTAAATTCCTATATAAATAGAGGTCATGTTGAAGTAAAAAAGGCAACTCAAGTCATTCATATTTGACACACTTAGCACTCTCTCGAAGTAGCAAAGATGCACATTTCTTGCTCATTTTATGCACTCTACAAGCTCATTTTTTGGTTACGTTTTCATATTCAATCACTCCAAGTCACTCGTTTATCATTATATCTTGTTATTCAAATTTTTTCATGTATTTCTTAGTAATTCATTTACTGATTTAAATATTGGAGTGTTAATCCTTATTTTGCAGATTAGTCCCCTTCAATCTTAGATTTTTTAAGAAAATTCTTAAATTATGTGATGCTATTGGTTCCCTATACTCATCAATATTATTACAAAAATATGTAATTATTAAATATGATGTTTGATATCCTAATTGAAAGCATTTATCTACTTGCAACTATTTTTCCCCCGTTTCTCGTTGTAATTTGAACTTTAATATATTTTATTATTTGTTATAAAATTTTCCATATTAAAGTGCAGGCATTGCAATTAATTTTTCTTGAACCAACCAGGCCAGATCTTTCTGCTTGGCGTTTTATACATATTCTTCGAATTAAATTGAGGGCAAATTACATCAATATCCCTAAGTTTAAGCTAATTACACAAATATCTTTAGTTCCTTTAATATTATAAGTACATCTCTAAGATGTAATTGTAATTTCATCGAAATCTATTTAGTGGCAAATATTTACATAAATATTTCTCGAGGGAAATCACATCGAAGAGGTAATTGTAATTTTATAAAGAACATAAAATATTTGTATAAGATTTAACATTAAGTAATTGATGAAAATAGTTTGGAAATAAAATTATGGATATATCTTCCCTCCCATATTGGAAGAATAAATAAATCCAAAATTATTTATAATGAAATATATCTCTTTAAGTTTCAATATAGAACTTGGATAGAAAGTTTAAGGGAATAAAAAATAAATATATAAAAATATATATTCTATTATTTTTTATATATACTTGGACATGTGGCACGTGCTCGTGCTTGAAAGAAAGAAAATAAATAATTCTATTTATTTATTTCAAAATTAATTTTTAGAAATTGAATTTTGAATCTCCCTGCAGAAACTGAAAAATGTGACTAACATTTCTTCTTAAAAGTTATCCTTTTTTTTTTTTTTTTTGCATAATATGAAACATTGCAATGATTGAAAAGTTATGCAACTTTTCTGTAGAAATACATTGCAATCGTTATGATCCAATTTGCAATTTAAACATTGCAATTGTCCGAAAAAAAAGTTTGAAATGCTATATACATAATAAGTATCAAATGACAAATTTCATCTCCAAAATTTTGTATTCACATAAATCTTTTCTCTATCTGTCGTCGAGTAAAGCCTTTGAAATTATTATTCGCGGACTTTAATGGATTTATCATATTTTAGAAGTAAATTTTCACATAAACCCGATAGTAAATTATAATAGAGACAATTATCATTTTTAAAAAAATTATGTGCCGTCCTCACCTCAAATTTAAATTCATTTTATTTCTTTCTTGTCCGTTTTTTTTTTTTTTCTTAAATAAGGGAATATCGTTACACTTTATCCATAAATTAATGAAATGCCAATACAATAAAGGAAGTACAAGTGGGAATGCATTTGTTTTTTCTATTGTTTTTCTTGGTCTTCTTCTCCTAATGCAATAGGGAACAACTTTTGGACTTATCTCTTTTGTTGGTTGTTGGTGGAGAGGAGAGACGCCCCACCACCAAAAATTCTAATTCAATCCTAATGTTATTTGAATAGTTTTTTTTTTTTTTTCTTTTCTTCTTATTTTTATTTTTGTTGTGGATTGTATAAGTTCACATTTCTTGTGATTAATTTTGCACGATCTAATCTAATTACTTAGCACCTGGACTATCGGATCCTATGATTGAACAGTTGAAATTTGTATTTTAAGTGTAAATGATACTTTTTTATTATATTGTTTGGTTCTTTTTTTAATAACTAGCAGTCGTGGCACGCCATTTCTATGTGTATAGAATAAATAATATTTTATATTTTAAATTATATATGAATAAGAAAAAATATATATAAATCAATACATTATATTTTTTAAAAGAAAGAAAGAAAGAAAGAAAGCAATAAAGAAAAAAGAAAATCAACTTAGGGATATAATTGGCATAACGATAAAATTAGTTTGGGATGTTACAACTACCGTTGTGAGAGAAAATACTTTTTCTTTTTATATAGTATAAATTAATTTTGGTATTAATATCCACATAAAATAGATTTTAATTGTTCTTTACTGAATTACCTATTGTGTCTTTTAATATTTTGTTTGTTCCTTCATTAACATTAAATATGAGGTTAATTTTAACATTTAGCTATTATTTGTATTTGTCGATTATGAAATTGTGAATTCAAATATTATAATTATTTTTCTTAAAATTAATTCCCACGAAATCTATTGTACAACCATCTGACCAGTTTTAGACTAAAATTTATCAACCCATATTTATCTTAAAAGTATACTTAATTTGACTTATTCAAAATACAATCACAAGTCAAAATATCTGCACGTACAATGTGATATAATTGATACATATTTTAAGAAAAATAATTAATCATAAAATAAGTATAATTAAATTTGATGTAAATGATTACTTGCAGCACAAGCGGAACTGAATTTATATTTTGGCATTTTAAATCCCGACATGATTTTGGCCTAAAAACTTTAAAAATGAACAGAATGATGAGCAGCAATGAAGATGATTGGGCACGAAAGAGAGCATGCAATTAATGAATAATATACATAGCAGCACAAAAAAGTCAAACCATGCAACCCTTCCAATGAGTGGATGTGGATGTGGATGTGGATGTGGATGTGGATCCATATCATGCACGGAGATCATCATTGCTCAATTTCCCTCACATCATAATTTGAATCTCGTATTTGTGTATTAATTGATTAATCAAACGTTGAAGACGTCTCCATCATGTCAGGACTAGGATTGGAACTTTTAGTACTTAGACAAGATGTTAAGAGTTCGTTCGATTCGATTGAAAAAAAGAAGAGAAAGTAAAAAGGAAAGAGGGACGATAATGTCGATAAAAAGCGAGATTGATTAAACTTATTTCGTAGGGGCTCGCTTTATACTAGAGTTTGATATAAGTGATTTACTTACTTTCAACTGAGAAAAAGACTGAGGTATTTATTCTAATATAAATGTATGTTATTTAAGGTAGGTATGGATAAAGTACCACTTTAATCCTCACCTACCCCCTATGACATGGGTATGATTCATTGATTGGGATTATTCTAGTAATTTGTCGTAACACATTAATTTGGTAAGTCTAATTTAAGCCTTCATTTTTTAGAATATCATCTTTACCTTGTTTGACTTGATTTCTTTCCTCTGTCAATAGCCCCCAGGTCTTGGATATAATTAGGATATTTAGAAATTAAACTCATGTGATCTTGGGCCCTTCTTCGGGTTTGGCCTGTATCTGGGTTTTGCTTGGGTTGTGACTTTCCTCTGTGTAAACACTACCCTGTTTGCTTTTTCACTCTCTCTTTGATTTTCTTGGTAAAATCCTTCCATGGCTAGGAGAGATATTTTTAGCTTATAAGCAATTCTTTATTCCTCCTCTTCCCATATTATTATTGTTGCATTTCTTTTCTGCGGGTTCTATTTAAATTAGCTTTCATAACTCGACAAAGCACCAAGGGAACAATTATGTTCCCACCGTGGTTAGGCCGCGATTTCTCATGTAGAGGATGTTTTGGAAATTATGTAAGATGAGGATGCATCGCATTCGAGGGGGAGGTGTTGATTAAGAAAATTACATGATATATTTTTCTGTTGATGTCCCGATATTCTTGTGATATGATACTTGTTCTTGGGTGTATTTGTGACGTTTTAGGTACTTTTATGGAAGGAAGGAAAATTACAAGAAAATGGCTAAAATGTGAAATAAGAAAATATTTCAATAGCAGCACTGCCAAGATAACCCGTGACCCATGGGTTATCAGAAATCCGTAAGATAGAAACTGGCTTCACTGTTACCTGTGCCCACGGGTTATCAGACACGCAATAGGCGAAAATTGAAGATTCCTAAGTTGAGCGCTGATATGAAGCTTGTTATGGAGCTATTCTATTCCTTGTAAAATATTTTTTAGAAGCTTAGTAGGAATAGAACTAAAAATGAAAGAAAAGAAGGGTTAATTGAAGGCATATTCCTTGTCCCTCCTACCATATTGAGGAACTCACATGAAAGGAAGAAAGGAGAACAAATAAGGCATCTTTTTAGCTAGAGAATTCTGCTAAAACGCAAAGGAGAAGACGAGAAGACAAGTGGAGAAACAAGATCTGGCGCTGGAGTGATAGACCGTTCACACCCAATTTTTGACTCCATGAGTTTTTCATTTTTATTTTTCTCTTTTGCGTTTGAGTTAGATAGGATAAACTAATTTAATATTTGCTAAGGTTTTTGAGAAGCCTAATTGAGACAATGTTATAAGTATTTTTATCAGTTTAAGCTACAACTTTGTTTTCATATGTGCTATATGTTCTTCGTGTCATATGTTCTTTAAGCTATAACTTTGAGACCATATAAGACAATTTAAACCGCATTAATTGTATTGCTTTATGTTCTTTTGTTACTGATTTGTTGATTCTACTTGTTGCATATTCATTTTTGGGAACTTCTTAGGAGTTCTTTAAATTGCATTTATATACTTATCTTTAGAAACTTCTTAGGAGTTCCTTTTTTATGTATTTTTTTCTTGAGCAATTCCTAGGAGGGTTTTTTTTTATGTAGTTTTTCTTGGGAATTTCGTAGAAGCTCCTTTAGTTGAATTCATGCAGTTTTCATCTGGAACTTTTGAGGAGTTCTTTTTTTTATGCATTTTTCCTTAAAAAATTCTTAGAGTTTCTTCTTTCTGAATTTTTTCTTGAAAATTTCTTAGGAGTTTCTTCAATTGAATTCATGCATTTTTTTTTTTTTCAGGAACTTCTTCGGAGTTCCTTTTTTATGCATTTTTCTTTAGGAACTTCTTAGGAGTTTTTTTTATTGCACTCATGCATTTTTCATTGGCAACTTCTTAGGAGTTTCTTTGATTTGCACCCATGCATTATTCTTTGGGAACTTCTTCGGAGTTCCTTTGATTGTATTTGTTCATTTATTATTGAGAACTTCTTAGGAGCCCCTATAATCAATTTTTTTCATCTATTCTTTTGGGAACTTCATAGGAGTTCTTTTGATCAAATTTTTGAAGAACGATTGGGTACTTTTTAGGAGTTCCTATTCCTTTTGCGTTTATTCTTTAGGGAACTCCATAGGAGTGTCTTTGATCATATTTTCACTTTGGGCGTCGCCTTATGCATTTTTTGGGAGATAATTGCTTAGGGACCTCTAGGCTTTATTTTTTTATACATTGCTCTTCCTGAGGTACATGGTGAGTCGTACAAGGCATGAAAGAGAGATTTAGTAAAAGGGGGACCAAGTTATAATCTTATATTATCAACTTGTGAGCCTCTCGCCTGAGTTACATAATAGGTTTAAACATGTGTTCGAGGAACCTCTTTTCCATCCAACTTTTGTAGTTTGTAAGTCACGTTCCCTAATTATTTCTATAATTTGATGGGTCTTCCCAATTCGTATCCAATTTCCAAATATTTCCTAAATGTCCAACCTTCTCCATACTAAATAGCCTACTTGAAAGTTCCTTTGGTGGACTCGGGTGTTATACGCTTTGGTTATGCGCTTCCTACCCCTTTATACTTGATTAAATTCAGGATTTTGAATCCCAGATTTTACAACTTCAGCCATCTAGGGGAGTGAAAAAGTGGTGTCTTTTTGGTGGTGTAACCACTAATGTATAAGTTGAGATTTTCCCCGATCTTGCTGGGTGGACAAACTTGAGGAGGTACTTGTCCTTCCATCTTCATTTGAGGTTCTCCTCCTTGAAACAATACTCCTATGAGAGGGGGAGGTGCTCTTCCTCATCTCTCCCCTTGAAGTTTTCTTCATTATCATAGCTCTCTTCCAGGAAGGGGAAATACTTGACCTCCTTCCTTTCCTTGGGCCTCCTCCTCGATATGACATATTTCTAGGAGGAGGAGGTGCTCCAACTAATCTCTCCAATTGAAGCTCTTTCCTTTGTGATGACTCTCCTCTAGAGGGGAGGCGTTTGACCTCCTTCCTCTTCTTGAGTCTCTCTTCCTCGGGATGACATGCTTCTAGGAAGAAGAAGTGCTTGACTTCTTCTCTCCCCTTGAACCTCTCTTTTTTGCAAAACCTCGTATTCAGGAAGGAGAGACAAACCTCTTTTATTTCCTTGGGGTTCTTCTCCTTGAGATGACACACTTCTAGGTAGATGAAGGGCTTGGTTTCCTCTATCTTCTTAAACCTTTCTTTATTGCAATGGCTCACCATCAGGAAGGGGAGACGCTTCTCCGCTTTTCTCTTCCATGGGGCTTCTCAGAAGAGAAGTATTTGACCTCCTTTCATCTCCTTCGGTCTTCTGCTTGAAATGACACCCATCCAGGAGGAGGAGGTGCTCAACTTTTTGTCTCCCCTTGAACCTTTTTTCTTTGTGATGGCTCTCTTTCAAGAGCGGGAGGTGCTTAACTTTCTCTCTCCTCTTTGGGATGACTCTCCTCTAAGAAGGTTAACCACTTCACGCTCTTGGAGAAGTGTGTAAGATGCACTTAACGTTCTCTCTCGTTTTGAGGCTTGGTTCGAGATGATTCTCCTCCAAAAGAGGGAGGTGCTTGACATCCTCCCTCATCTTGAGGCTCTCTTTCAAGAGGGGAAGGTACTTGACCTCTTATCTCCTCTTGAGGTTTTCCTCTAAGAAGCTCCAAGAGGAGAAGGTGTTTGACCTTCTCTCTCCTCTTGAAACTTTTTTCAACATGACTCTCCTCTAAAGAGAGGGGAAGCGCTTCACATTCTCTGTCCTCTTGAGGTTTGCTTCGAGATGACTCTCCTCCAAGAGCGGGAGGTGTTTGATCTCCTCTGTCATCTTGTGATTCTCTTGCAAGAGGGGAAGGTGTTTGATCTTCATTGTCTTCTTGAAGCTTTATTCGAGACTTTCCTCCAAGAGGGGGAAGATCATTAACCTTCTCCCTTCTTGAGGCTTGTTTCAAGATGACCCTCCTCGAAGTAGGGGAAGTGCTTCACCTCCTTCTCTTTTTGTTACTATCCTCCTAGAGGGGAAGATGTTTGACCTTTGTTTTCCCTTTATTCTTCATGATGACTTTCCTCCAAGAGGTGGGAAACGGTTGGCCTTCTCTCCTCTTGAGGCTTGCTTGGAGATGACTCTCCTTTAAAAAGGGAGGTGCTTAACCTCTTCTCTCCTCTTGAGGCTCTCCTCCCAATCGAAAACGTGTTGACCTTCTATTTCTTCTTGAAGCTTCCTTTGGGATAACTTTCTTCTAAGAGGAGAGAGGTGCTTGACCTCCTCTCTCCTCTTTGAGACCCTCCTCTAAGCTACTGACTTGTACTCACTATTCTTAGCAAGAGGGGTCATGGTAGCGTAGCTTGCTCTGCAATGTTCAAGAAAACTGCCCGAAAAACTGCCTGAGATGAGGTGTCTTCGATCATCTGTTGAAGGCTTTGTGTGTGATCTAAAGCATAGGGGAGGGACTTACTCCCAATCTCCATGCTTTTTTTGTTATTGATTGTCTTCACCCCCCATATGGTGATGTTGTTGTCGGACTTCCACTCTCGAGGCATGCTCAAAGGTACCTTCAAGCTTGCCTAAGCCCAAGTTCTCATTTCTTGCTCTCAATCTAGTGTTTATATTCAAATGTTGAATCATCTGTTTCCCAAAGACGATGCCAAGTTGATATTGCCAAAAAGTGAGATCGACTAAATTTGTATTATAGAAGTGCGACTAAATACATTTTATACTAGAGTTTGATAAAAGTAATTGACTTACTTTCAAATTAGAGAAAGAGAGGGAACTTTTACTAATACAAATGTATGGCAGTTAAGTTATGTATGGCTAAAGTACCACTTTAACCCTCACCTACTCTCTATTACTTGTGTATGATTCATTGGCCATGGTTATTCTAATAATTCGTTGTAACACATTCATTTGAGTTTGACCTAGACCTTTCTTTTTTTAGAAATATCATCATTCCCTTGTTTGGCTTGAATTCATTCCTCCATCAGAGGGAAAGAATAATAATTTTTCTTATAATTTTTTGGTATAATTAGAAGGGAGAAAATATCAAATACTTTCCTTTATTTAGTATGAGAAAAATAGATTGAGAAGAGAAAATTAATAATGTAATTTAGCAATTAACACTTTTTCTTCATTTTGTGTTAAGAACTAAACAAGTTAATATTATAAAAAAATAATTTTAGTATTAAAAAAAATTATAAAGCTTATTAGTAAAATAATTCATCAAACAAGAAAAAAAATATTTTATATGAATAAAAATATTCATCAAAATGGGTATTTAAACAATTCAATGTTAATAAAATAAAAATTACTATCAACGACCTAAAATAAAGAATTCAAATTTAAGCAAAATATGTACTTTTTTTTATGTTTTGGCCTTATACTCCTAGTTCTCCCAATTTGGATGAAAACGAAATTGAATTTCGAAGGACTTTCATATACCCTTACTTTTATTTTTCCTCCAACTATTTTCCATAATCAAATACCAATATTTTTCTTGTACATTCATTTTTACTTTCACTTTATACATCCACTTTTCAACCCAACCAAAGAAACCCTAAGTCCACGGCATAGTTTGAGATCATGTGTTCGAATCTCATCAAATGAGTGGATGATTATCTCACTTTTATATGAGTTTATTTTAATTTATTATTCCATAATTTTTAGGTATATTGATGTATTAATTGAATTGATGTATTATCTAATTATTTAATTTATTCAAATAATATAATTGACGCATCTATTAAAAAATTAAAAAGAGACATTAAGTTTTAGATTCGGTCATGTTTCTCAGTATTTATATCTCTATACATTAATACATATCAGCACTATAATTGCATTTTTGCTTAGTCATATAATACTGATCAATATATTGCTAACATAGCACATTAGAATATGGCAGGGAAAATTTATCAACGAACAATAAAGACCTTTCATCAAAGAGAAGATTGAAGGCTATGTTTTTGCCATTTTACCAATTTGTCTTTTAAGGGAATACACCATCTAGGGTGCAAACAAGCCGAGCTCGAATCGAGCACGACCAAAATTCCAAGCTCGAACACCCTATTGTGAGCTCCAGCTTGACGAGCCTTCTAGAAATAGGCTCGTACTCAATTTTTTTTGTAGTGGTCGGAAATAAATTTTAAAATTTTCTACATTATCAAATTATTTCTAAAATTTTATTTCAACTTAATGTGTCATTTTAATTTGATATTTATTTGAGGTTTATGATCCCATTATTATAATAATGTAATTGTGATCTTATGAGTATTAGCCCGTTATAGTTTTATATTTATGTGGTCCATTTAATATTGATTTGATTATGATGATTATTAATTTTAATTACGTCACTTAATTCTTTATACCCGTCAAATCCTTTAATCTATTTAAAGGGTCATATCCTTTTCATTTGGTACATTGAGGGATATGTGTTTGTATATTGATAAAGTATTTATGTGACTTTTGAGAAATACTTTATACTCTCCCACAAATTTGAGAGTTTTGGCAACGTGATTGTAGACTGGTTCTTCACATCCTTTTGGTCGTGCACATATAATGAGACACTGTTGAGAGCTTATGAAGTTTGTTGTTAAAATTTGCACGTAAGGAGAGAATCATGTCTTTAAGACAACTACAAGTATTGTGACTCTCTACGATGAAACTTTTTAATTTCAAACTTTTTTTTATTTATTTCATCACTTTATATATTGAGATAATATATTTACTGATATTTTATATGTGAGGTTATTTGAAAATATAATAAAAACACAAATCACATAATATCCACGATATTATCCACCATGAAAACTGTTTTTATCATGAAGTATTTTTCTATGATTTTTAGCCATGACAAATGTTTTAATCATATTCACAAAAATAAGAAAATAATAGTTGTGTAATTGTGGTGAATGACTATTTATTACAACTATCTATTTTTAATTATGAAAATTTAAATGGTAAATTCTGCCAGTGAAATGCATGTTTTGCATGTGAGGGTGACGTGTTAAATTATCTATACTATTATAAAAAAAAACATATTGATTGTACCAATTTTTTACTGTCCCATTTTACTTTTTCATTCATTTTATTCTTTAAAAAAATTGTCATAATAGTAACTTTAATATTTTTTAGTTATTTAAAAATTATATATTTTTTCTCTCAACTCACTACTCCATTTTTCTCTCATGTTTTTCATATTTTTTGTCTCACAAACTTCCATAATTTTAATAAACCCTATTACAATTAATTTTTTTCTTTCTCACATTCTCCAAATTTATTTTTTTTTACAAACTTTTATATATATTTTTAAAAAACCCATAATTATAATTTTTCTTTCTTACTTACTCTACCCCGCATTTCTTTTTTTCTTATATACTTATTCTTTTTCATCACCTCACTACGTTTTGTGTTTTTTTATAATATTTTTCTTCTTCATCTCACACTATAATTTTTTATATGCTTGCGGGAACCGCGTGGACAAGAACTAATTAATATTAAATGATTCTATTCTCAGAGTGTGTTTGGTTGGGGTAAAAATTGAGAGTATAAGAGAAGTGGAAGTAAAATAAATGTATAAGAAATATATGGTGTTTGGTTAGAGGGAAGAGATGGAGGTAAAGTAAAACTCGATATATGAACATCTCAGGAGTTCAATTTTATTTCCGTCCAAAATTGGGTGGAAAAGTAGAAGTATAAGGCCAAGAAGACAAAAAAGTATAGTTTTTATTTTTATTTACTCTATTATCCATATATATCTATATATACAATTTCCCTCCAAAGTTGTTTTTGGTATTAACAAAGGCATTGATATTTGAACTCGAATTCGTTAGTTGAAAATATTGTTAGTAATTTTTATTTTATTTAAAATAAATAGTTTAAAATAAATGAACAATACTCATTTTGATGAATATTTTTATTAATAAAAATTTATTATTATTTTCGTATTTTATAAATATTTTTATTAATAAGGTTCTTAATTTTTTTATATACTAAAATTATATCCGTATAATAATAATTTATTTATTTTCTACTAAAAAATAAAGAGAAGAGTTATTCAGTAAAAGTATAAAAATTGTTCTTTTATTCTCAATTTATTTTCTTCGTACCAGGAAAAATATTTGAGATTTATTTTCCTTTCAATCATACCAAACAACTTGAAGGAAAACTATTATTCTTTTCCTTCCCCTCCCCCTTCACTTTTCCTCCCTCTTTCACTTCTCTTTTCGTCTCACTTGAAGCAAATGAACCCTAATAGTTTAAGCAAGTTGTTTAATAAAATAAATAAATACAAAAGACTCCAATAAAAATACACTTAGCAAGCCCCAAACTTCTTGATTTCTTTAACATTTGTATAAATTTTGATTTTTTGGTATATGTATTAATCAATCTCTCCAATTATTTTAATACCCCAAACAATCTGCCACTGCAAATCCAGAATATATAGCAAAGTATATATATATATATACTTTTATTTACTTGAGGCACATATTGGGTGACAAATTTATTTACAATATTTTTATAAAATATTATTGCTGAAGTTTATTTTCAAAATAAGCTCTTAAATTTCATAAATAAACTTTTTAGAGGTTAAACAAGATTGATTAAATTTGAAACATATGTCACGATTTCCTTATATCTTTTCGTGGGGAAATAATATTTTTTGTTCTCTAATTGGGGCATTTTGACTTTTGGTTCAATTGGTTATAGGATTCTTATTTTAATTGGTCCTATAATTTCTACAAAAGTAGTATTTTTGGTCCCATGATACATTTTGATTATATATTTTAATAGAAATTGGTACGTACGCTTTAGGATCTTTACACTTTTAATCCTATTGGTTACAGATTCCTACATTTTGGTCTCATAATTTTAAAAAAGTAATTAATTTTTGTCAGAAAAGATTGCAATTTACGTCCCACAACTTACTCTATTTGCAATTTTGGTCCCATTGTTTACCCCTCACCACATTTAGTCCCATAAGTGTAAAAAACTTACAATTTACGTCCCACTCACATTTTCTGTCATGTTGACGGAAGGAACACATGCTTCATTAACTTAACCAACAGTTGACTGCAATAGTGTGGAAAATTACAATTTACGTCTCATAACTTACACTAAAATGGGACCAAAATCGCAAATGTTGTAAGTTGTGGGACGTAAATTGTAATTTTCTCCTTTTTGTCACAAGTAATGAATGGCCACATGGTATTTTTCGTTAAATATCTAACGAAAAAAGTGTCAAAATACCAAAAATACCACTTTATCAAAAAGTGAAGATTTGTAACTAATGAGAATCAAAAAGAAAAATCCCCTAAGTTATGGGACAAAAATGTTATTTGTATGCTTTTTGACAAATCTATAAGCTTCAGATACACGCCTTTAAGTTTGGAATTTCATGAAATGTCAACTTTAAAAATTGTCATTTCAGATAGACTTATAGCTACCCCATGAACTCAGTCAAAAGAGATTCTGCATACTCATGACTTAGTTTCTAATTTAATTGGTTAGACAATAATGTCATAGCCTCTAGTTGTAAAGAGGACCAAAGCTGCAAAGCTAAGAGCTGCAAATTGAACCACAAAACTAGGGTTTAAAATAGTATAATTAATTACGAGTATTAAAAATTAAAGAAGTGTTAGGCGAGAGAGATGATTAATTGATGAAGGAGACCAGTAGAGTCAAAGAAGACGATAATTGAAGTGGGTTTGGACTTTTGGCGCAAATGGTGGGGGAGATATACCATTTGCATTATTATTGTTTGACGAGTGCTATGAATTGGATTTTTTTATTTCAATTTATTTTATACTTTTATTTTAAGTTATGTTTTATCTTTTATTTTTTATTATTATATATTTACATGTACATGCATGTATCCAAAGAAACGAATTGTAGAGAATTTCTAATGTAAAAAAAAAATCATAATAAATGGGTGTTTTTATACTATATATATATATATATATATAAGATAAATATCATGACATATCATATCAAAATTGTTTTATATTGTAGTGTTATGTACTAAATAAGCATGATAAAGACCTTCTTAGTGTTTTTCCTTAAATATACCAACTATAATAATGATTGGGTTTGTTTGTGGTTAACCCTAGTGATCATGTGGTCATCTGATCATCGGCTGATTATCCTCCACATAGTAATCCAATTCTTTTCCTAAAACAGCTCGAGAATATAGATCAGAGTGGACGGAGACATCTCCGGAGATGCCACTCTAATGCTAAAGTCAGCCAATAAGTAACACAATGGGACAGAAGATCACAAAATAGAATAATAAGATAATAAATAGACATACCTACTGAATATTGTTGGTGGGTATTTATAATTTCTCGACTTTTTATGGATGACTTCTAGCTCCTTAGGATTAAGCCACATGTAATGCTCCCAACGATTATGATTTGGAGTTACGAATGTGTCTGGTTGAGCTAAACCGATCAATTTTTGCATATTCACGGATCCCAAGTGTTTTGGTAATCTTGTACTTGTAACGGGCCCTCCCAAGTTATTGAGTACTCTCCTCAGCATTTATTCTGTTCAAAAATGGGCCTGGGCTTATCTTTACACTGTAGCCCATATCACTCGTATTGCTCTCAAATGAGTGTAGGCTAGCCTATATCATTTTTAATTCCTTTTAATGGGCTTGGGCTAATGTTTACTATATATATATGATAAATTTTATTTCACATCATATTAAAGTTTGTTTTATATTTTTAATGGTATGCACTAAAAAAATCTCTTAATGTTTTTTTATTGAATATACCTACTATCAGAATGATCGTGTCTCTTTGTGGTCAACCCTGGTGATCACATGCTCACCAGATCACTAGGACTTGATCCTCCAAACCTTGATCCAAATCTTTTCCTGAAACAGGCACAAGTCGGATTGGCCGAAGGCATCTCCGGCCATGCTACTCCAACGCTCAGGTCAACCAAAAAGTAACACAAGGGGTTCACAAGTTTGTTAATATAAAGTGAACAATTCATTAAATGCACATACCTATTGAATAGTATTGGTGGGTATTTATGGTTTCTCACATTGGTATGGATGACTTTTGGCCCCCTGGGATTATGTCATGTGTAATGCCCCCAAAGGTTACGTTTCCTAGTTATGGAAGTGTCGCGTCGAACCAACCCCAGCCTGTGCTTCAAGATACATGAATCCAAGTTTCTTGGTAATCTTGTACTTTTAATTGGTCCTCCCAAGTTATTGGGCGCTTTCTTAGCACTTATTTCTCTAAAGTGGGTGTGGGCTTATCTTTAGACACTAGCCCATATCACTTATATTCCTCTCCAATGGCCCTGGGCTAGCCTATGTCATTTGTGTTTCTAATAGGCTTGGGATAACCTTTTAATATTTGCCCGTATAATATTACTCCTCTACTCATATATTCGAGGGATTTTTTAAATTTGAATTTCAAAACAAAAAATGTTGGATGGATAAATAAACAAAGGCCGTTGATTTTACAAACCCCTTCAAATTTGTGTTGTCCTTTTAGGTGGTGATAGGACTTTTCCCTCTTCTTTATTTATCCACTTTCACCTTTCTAACTCCCCTACACCTTAAACAACGACCAATTTCAACAAAATTCCTTCTTCTACACGAGCTCTATGATAACTAAGCCCTTTTTTTAGTTTAGTTTCTCTAGTTAGGTTGCGACCTTAGTCCAATGTCCACATCTAGTTCTAATGTAACCACCCTTCGAATATCCCTCTTCATTGGCATTTTCACAAATCGGACTTTCATCAGTTGAGAAGACCCTTATGGGATGAAAAATTTATAGAAGATGTATTCACTCATAATTGGTTCAATGTTTCTAAGCTAAACACCAAGGAGTTCTTTTCCTCGTTGGTTTGTCCCCTGCTAGGATTTGACCTTCTATATCTTTACGTAACTCTACTTGTTGTCCCGCCTTTGCAGCTCCAGCAGTGCGTCCATCTCTAGTGGCTTACTTGATTAAAATACCTGCAGAAAGGGCTCCAGGACATCCAACACCAAGTTATGGGAGTACCTTTGGAGAAGTAGCGAGGTGTCCCATTCACAGATGAGGTGATATGGACGAGCTCCTGCTGAACTACCAAACTCCGACTATTGCGAAATATGATGGCACTACTGACCTTCAAGAGCATCTTCCCTGTTTTCAGAATGCGGTTCTCTTACCTATTTACACGAATGGGATAAAATGTCATGTCCTTGTCACCACCATCATTAGGGCTGCCCAGCAGTAGTATAACTAGCTACTAAAGGGAGCAATCGAGTGTTTTCAGTAGTTTTGATCCATTTTCCTGCAGTAGCTTGCCAACAGCAAAAAACACTGAAAGACCGAGCTCAGCCTCTTCGCAATTAGGCAGAAGGAGGGAGAACCCCTAATGAGCACCTCCAATGATTCAACATCGCAGCTCAGGAGGTACACTCAGCTACTCAAGAGATCAAGGTCAGCGCTTTCTCTCAAGGACTCCTGAACGGGGATTTCTTCAAGTTGTTGGTCAAGAAGCCCGTTTCCAAGTTCGACACCCTCTTAGCTCGAGCTACAAAATACATCAATATTGAGGATGCTCAAGTATCCAAGAGGGAGGAACATGGAAAAATATGAAGGAGACCAAGGAAAAAACCCTTCCAACAAACCCCAATTAGACTTCCGAGATAAGAAAGCAGCATTCCAAATGATGAATCTTGTATACCCTTAAATGCCCCCATTACTCAAGCCCTCATGGCAGTGGAAGGCCAGGGTCTGTTGACCTAGCCCAAAACGACCAGGGATGGCGCCCGTCGACCCAAGTCTGATAAGTACTACTGTTTCTATGATGATTATGGACATACATCGACACTTGAGGAACGAGATCGAGTGGTTCGTCCATAATGGATACTTGCAGGAGTTCATTTGTCGCGAGAAAGCTCAGCATACATGATCGTATTAGAAGTAGAAACAGGATAAAGCAAAAGTAGTAAAGGACTCCAGCCTAGAACTCTTGCTTAAGGAAGCTTTTAGGCCCACAACAATCGAAAGATCTAATAACGATGATCCCCCTCGCAAGGGAGTGATAAGAATGATTGTTGGAGGGCCTATAGGAGGAGACTCGCACAAAGCTAGAACAACACAAGTGCGAAAAGGTACACAAAGTGGCCTTAAGGGAGGTTTTTTACTTGGAAGCTGTGGAGAATAACCCCTCCCCCCATCTAGTTTGGACACGTGGAACAACTCGGGTTGGCTATTTCTCACAATAATGCACTATTCATCACAACTTTGCTGGTTAATAATGAGTCAGACGGATGTCTTGTTTGGTGAGGCGTACAACCAAATGCAGTTAGGGGATACCCCTTTGGAAGTAGTGGACACTTCTTTGTACGGATCTGCAGGGGAGGTAGTATACCCTAGTGGCATGATCTCGGTCCCGTTGACTCTAAGAACCAAGCCATTCAAGGAAAGCTGCCTGTTAAATTTTTGGTTGTGGATATGCCATCAGCAAACAATGTTATCTTAGGAATATTTGCTCTTAACTTTTTTCAGACTATGATATTCACTTACCATATGAAGATTAAAATCCCAGTACAGGGAGGTATAGGGGGATCAGTTGTGATCCCACAAATGTTATGTGGAGGCTATTCGAAAGATGCGAAAGTTAGGATCAAAAGATATACCGAAAGAAAAATCTAAAAGAAAATGCGAGAGAAAAACCCTTTGCTTGTAGAAGAAGATGGAGTTTAAGGAGGAGATGCCTATTATAGTTCAACCATCCGAGGAACTGCTCACTATAGAGCTGATGCCAGGAAACCCCGAGAAAACTGCTAGGATTGGCTCTCAAATGGAGGACACAACTCGGGAGAAGACCATCCCGTGTCTACGATGAAACATATATCTTCTCTTGGACCCTTTAGGATTTGGGGGAGATAGAACCTGGTATCATCACTTATCACCTCAACATAAACCTCAACATAAAGCCAGTAAACAGAAGAAAAGGTATTTCGAGCATGAGAATGACAAAATAATCCAGACAATGGTGGATAAACTTCTGACGGTAGGACATGTTAAGAAAATACAATTCTCTAAATGGCTATTCCCCAAGCCGGGAGAAAAATTGAGAATGTGTGTAGACTTTCGAGACCTTAATAATGATTACCCCAAGGACTTTTACCCTTTCCAAGGATTGATCAATTGGTAGTGATGCGTTCAAAAAACTCACGATTCCAATGGATATGAACTATTGTTCGAGGTTTGGGCTGGAGTGAATGTGGATCCTAAAGAGGGACCTGCAAAAAACTCGTTAACACTCCGACGCCCAAGTTAGTATTGAATTTGAGATTGAATAAAGTAAAAAAAAAAGTAAATGTGATGGAAAATCGTGATATAATGAATAAAATTAAAGTAAAATAAAAGAACACGTGGTAATATATTTAGAGAGCGTTTAAGAGATAGTTTAGAGAGTAAGAGATGTGCTTAGAGAGTGAGAGGGGCATTAGAGAAATCCGAGGGGCATGAAGAATGTGAGAGGAGTGTCTCTTTTGAGTACCCGGGAATGTATCAGGGGTGTGTGAGAAAGTGTCCCTCGTATCGAAGACTAAGGTTGTACTTATAGAGGGAGTGCCCTCGTCTACTGGGGTTTATCCCCTTTCCGAGATTCTTAGGGAAGTTGATTGGGATAGGATAAGGGATAAGTTGTCATTATCCATAACTAGTAGTGCTTTAGTAAAAGTCTTGCTTCAATCTGGGGAAATCTCTCGTCTGCAAAAAGTCCCAGCCGCCAGGGATGTCCTCCTTGCTAGGGCTGATGTGGTCCAATATGACTGCTGACACTTGTTGATGAGGTATCACGTGGGAGTGTGGGCTTCCATGTGTGTGGGCCTTTGGGCCGAATGTTTTGCGGGAATTAACCATACTCCATGTCAGGGGATGTCCCAAGTCTAGAGTCTAGGGATATCTTAGGTCTTCTTTCCTCTTTATGAGCTTCTTGGGCTATTTGGGCGTACCTAATTAGACTATAGACTAGGTCATCCTTGGCCTCCTGGGATTGTTATGGGCGTAAGATGTCCTGGGCCTCCCAAACGGTACCATGGGTCTTTCGTTTCTTTATTATTTTTAGACCGTTTGAGCTTCTTTGGGCCAACTATTTTTTACGCACATCAGGTAGATTTTACGTTAGGATGCGAATAACTGAGTTTGATACATGCCTCGCACGAGTATCACCAGATCATGCTGGCTCCCAAAGACCACAAGAGAGTTAACATCATTACTTCCGCCGGTACATTTTGTTATATAGACCATTTGGTCTAAAGAATACAAGGGGCCACTTACGAACTCCTAGTTGACAAAATATTTCACCCCCAATTAAAAAGAAATGTCAAGTTTATGTGAATGATATGCTGATGAAAAACAAGAAAGCATGAGACCTCATCACGGATTTAGAAGAGACTTTTATGTTCTTAAGGAAATATAGACTAAAACTTAACCCAACCAAATGTGCGTTCGAAGTACGGGGAGGATGGCTCCTAGGATTCATGGTAACCCAAAGGGACATTAAGGCAAACTCCCTCAAAATCAAAACCATCCTCGACATGAAAGACCCCGCCCAATATTAACGAAGTACATGAATTGATAGGAACAATAGCAACTCTCAGTTGCTTTATCTCCAAATCTGCTGAAAAGAGCTTCCCTTTCTCAATATCCTAAAGAAAGCCAAAACCTCGAGTGGGACCACGATTGCCAACAAGCATTTGAGGAGCTCAAGAAGTACCTCACAGAACTTCCCGTGCTGGTCAAGCCGTCGCCAGGAGACACCTGTTATCTTTATCTCTCCATCACCCCCTGGTGGACAAAACCGTTCTCATTTGGGAAGAGGGGGGAAGCAGATGCCCCCATCTACTACGTGAGCAAGGTACTCAATGGGGCAGGATGACAGTATACCTTCCTAGAGAATATAGCTCTTGACTTAGTCACGGTTAGAAGACTATGTCTTTACTTTCTCTCATACCGCATAAGGGTAAGAACTAATCTCCCTCTAAAGTAAACTTTGGGTAGACCCAACACCTCAGGGAGGTTGGTGAAATGGGCTATAGAATTGAGTTAGTACGACATCTCTTACTTGACACGAATAGCTGTCAAAGCCCAGGCCTTGGTGGACTTCAATTCAGAAATGACAGGGTTACCTTCAGAGAAAGCTCCTTAAGGAGGTTTGACTACTCCACGTGGATGGATCGACAACACAAGGGATTGGAGCCGGCATAGTCATTACCTCTCCCAAAGGGGAATGCATGGAATTTGCCATAATATTCGTCAAAGCCTCTAATAATGAGTTTGAATACAAAGCATTTGTGATAGGCCTTAGGATAGCATATGAAGTCGGAGCTTAACACCTGGTAGCTTACTTGGATTCTCAACTCATAGTTAAACAAATAGATGGAACGTATGTGGACAAAGAGGATAGATTGTGTAATACTCATAACAAATAAAAGAGCTAAATGCAAAATTGAGAGTTTCTAACTTGTGCACATCGCCAGTTAGAAAAATGTTAAGGCTAATTGTCTATCCAAATTAGCCAACGCTCTGAAGGACTATCGGACTAGACGCATCACCATACAATATTTAACAGAGCCCTGGCTATCAAGGAGTAGCCCAACCCCTTACCCAACCAAACAACCCAGAAGGGAGGAAGGCATGGAATGGCCTCTCACAGCCCTATTCTCAAACAAAGCCCAAAGGGGCGTTTGGCCCAAAGCGGTAGGTACACTCAGTGGCCCCCACTCCAGCAAGGAATCTAGTTAGGCATTTTTGTTCTATCTGGAACTTGTCACCTCGGACTAGATCAACCTTAAGGAAGCCCACGAGGACGGGGACAAACTTTTGAGAGAAGTATCGTCTTCATAACCATGGAGTTTCCTAGATAAAGGTGACTCTCGCAAGACACAGCCACCTACGAGATAAAGAAAGACTCATCCATTGCCTAACCACTTCCCTCAAAATCATCGAAAGCCATCCCCCCTCCCCCCCCCCCCCCCGCGCCATTAGGGGACTTTCAGTGTAAATACAGGTTTTGTTCCTTTGTTGGGGAACACACTCTTAGTCATTTTTCTTTAGTATTTCATGAGCATACTAATACATATTTTCGCACTGTTTACCAATCTTCTCACTATATTTCAATCCCATTCGTCTTTATTTACCTTTTCAGCTTCATTTTATAAAAAATCTAATACTAATTTGGGCATCACAATGCTAACATCTTTTTTGCAAGTTCCTCTCCTTGTGACTGCACACACTTTAGCTTAAGCCTGAAATATCAGCCCATACCTATCTAGGATCATGCAACTTTTGCACATATAAAAACATTTATGTATTTCATATAAATTATATTAGAATTAATAAAATAATATTTTTTTTATTAAAAGTATTTCTAATTATTAAATTTTTTTTTGTAATTTACATCATTGTTTTGTAATCAGACTTCACCTCAAAGTAGGAGTATCAATGGATAGGGTAAGACCATACTTAGACCCGTATTCTAATTTAAAGGCCCATATCCAAACTCAATGAATATTACTAGACTCAAATCCAAGCTTAATTTCATCCAAACCCATTAAAAAGGATAAAATATACTTTGACCCTGAACTATTATTTATGTAACATTTACCCCTTAAACTATCAAATATAACACTTACCCCCTATAATTAAATTTTTGGATATATTGACCTTATATTATGTTTATGTATATTTAGTTCAAAGTTCTTTCATTAACAATTTTTTATTTTAAGTTTAATTAAAATTTTCTTAATTGGAAAAAATATTTTTTTTATTATAATAGAGTAAAATGTAATCACTGAATTAAATAGTTTGAATTTTATTATATTTTACCGACTCAAAGTTAAGTAATGAATGAGTGCAATAACTACCCAAAAAAATTCACAAATTTCTTTTATTAAATTTGGTTATAAAATTAAGTTATTAACTATTTATTCTTTTAGATAAAAATAAGTAATTACATATCAATTTTTTAAATATATATTCTTTAAAAAAGTTATGATAGAATATATTTATTTACTTTTCTAAAAGTATTGAACATTTGATTAAGCATATATATTTGTCAATTTTTTAAATCATATATGAGTTGTTGGTTATATTATATTTGTTGTTTATCTACTATATATATTAATTTATACTCCTCTTTTCATTTAAATTCTTTACTTATTAAAAAATTAATTAAAAAATAATTTGATGATTTAATGTACAAAATACTAAAATATATTGAACGTAATATAATTGTCAAGGCATGAGAGGCATTTTTGTCCAACTAAGGGGATAAGTGTCACATTTGTCAATTTAGGGGGGCAAATATTACATCAAGAATAGTTTAGGGGGGCAAAATGTATTTTACATCAATAAAACATGCTATTACAATAGATAACAACTCTTACTATGCAGTAGACCGTCTCTTGTTATACAGCAGACTATATCCTATACATTTGGCAGAGTTCAAATTCATGATCTCTAAAATCATAGTGTCTCAGTTTCGTCAATTAAACTAAGCCTCATTGATGTCATTCTCTTTTTAAATAGAGTAAATTTTTAAAATGTAGTTAAATAAAAACACGAAAAAGCTCTTGGTTTAACACCCAGGTGCTTTCGGCCATTTTCTAGCACAAGAGATACTTTAGCAACTTTAACGTAAACACAAAAGATTTCACGTAATTATTTTTTTTTTCCCAAGCAGAAAACTAGAAATAATACTACCCAATTTTTAAAACTTAAACTAGGATAAAGGCATAATTGTAAATTATTTGAGTTGAGTCGAACATAAAATTATTTAAATTTATTTAAATTATCGAGTTTTAAAAAATGCATTTGAATTTGAATTGATTATTGATTTAATCGAACTCAAACAGGCTTTTGTCGGATCAAATTAAACACGAGTCGAACTCGAGTAATTTAATATTTTTATATATATTTTATTTTTTTGCACTATTAAATCGAGTTCAAGTCGAGTTCAAAAGTTCACGAGACAACTTTTTTTTTCAAGTTCGATATTTTTAGTCTAATAAATCGAGTTCAATCGAACTTTTTTCACTCAATTTCAATCGAGTATTGAATAATTTATTTTGTCTTTCATTCCTAAGTTAAAATTGAGATATCTTAGATCTTGTACTTCAATTGATGATCAAATAGACAGAAATTAGACAAAAATTATATAGACAGAAATTAGACAAAAAATGATTTGGAGAAAAAAATAGACAGAAATTTATCTATGTCCGATTATATAGACAAAATCCCACCTAATTTTCCATCCAAGATTGAATTGACTGTTAAAACATAAGGGTACTCAGACGAATGAAAATTAAAAACTTTGGGTACCAAATCTGATGATTTGAAAACCTACGTACTAAAACTGAAAAATAAGTATACTTTGGGTACGAAAAATGAAATTATTCAGATTCCAAATTATTTGCCTTCTATTTTAAACTATATTATACAGTATTACAGTGAATTTTATATCTACTTAATATGCTTTCTTCAAATCCCCATTCGAGCTGATTTGAATTTGAGGGAAAGAATTAAGAAAATAATTTCAAATGACTTCATATTAAAAGAATATAAAATTCATCGACATTTTACAAAATATAATTTAAAATGAGCATTAAAGATTGAAAATCATTTGCAATATGGAATTTGCCGAAAGGATTTGTTACAAAAGATTCAAAATCCTATTTTCAATTTCATCGATCCAAACACAATGTAAATGTACAAATGAAATTAATACAGATGAACAACAAACAGACCACCAAAAATTTCTCGACAGAAAACCAGATGCTGTTAAAATAAGAGGAAGTACATCAGATATCTATCCATCATATAAAGAGCATCAGACCCTTTACATGAGGGTTTCGAAACCATTCCAACAGGCCTTTCTCAAGTGACAATGTCATGCACAAGTATATGTGAAGTTTATTCAGAACACAAGGTAAACATGCATGCTATATCCAAGAACAGAGATTTATGGGCAGTAGAACTCAGCTAACTTGATACCCACATTGCGTGAGATGTCCTAGAAGTATTGGGGAAGACGAGCAGGGGGCCTTCCTCGAATTTTTACCACCGATATCATGACTGGTTCGTTTAGGTATGCGTATGTGCTCTTAGTCCACCTGCAGTGCCAATTCGAAAGTGTCAGCAGATCTTGTATATATAAATTCTAGTGTTCATGACTCGTAATGCATGTGTAAACTTGATCACAATTTTCAAAATGCTAAGTTTAGATTCTCTCCCATTCAAAGCCTACATTCACGTGTCAGGATTTTCACATTGAAGAACTGTGCAAAAATTTTACCCGGAAACATCATTTCTTATTGAAAAACTGAACATAATCTCAGTATTTCTGGAAATGTTTCTACTTGCCAGTCCTTTATTCCCACTCTTATCTCTTCATTCTCATCTTTTCTGCTAGATGCTTTCACGTTGTTCTTGTTCTTGTTCTCGTTCTCGTTCTCCATATTCTCATCATCCTCCAAGGAGGCTTCAAACTGGAGGTAATCATTCTTCTGCTAACAGGAACTTTAATAGAGTTACCACAAAGATAATATCAGTCAGATTTTGGAAGCAATAATGAAATAGATTGTTAATTTCAAACTCTTGTGTGTCAATTGTGATATCCTTCACAGAATACATCTCAATGACAATGAGCACAGTGTTACTATGGGTAGCCATACATCACTGAGTTCAGCAACAAATTCCACGGAATATCATAAAAGTGGTTTTTTAGCATAATCGAGCAGCTTGCAAGATAATACGTATAAGTTCAAAACCGTCCAAAAAGAAGGATATTACCAAGCTCTACGGTTCAAACATGAAACGTGCAGTGAAGAGGTTGTATGCCTTTCTCATCCATGATAACAAGGAGCAGAATATATGTTACAGACAAACACGCGTCTGACCCTTAGTATTGAAGCAACCAGGGAGAGCGGTGAAGGAAGCAGCAGAGAGAAACATGTAGGTTTAGCTAAATATTACAGAAAGGTGTTCCTGATTGGTCATCTTTTTCCCAAGGGTCATTTCCTGATTACTCCTAAGGGATACTTGCACCATTGAAAACAAGATCTTCTGCCTCAATAGCCAATTTGCCATAAAAATTCCAAATCTGACCCTCCAGCATTTTGACCATGTAGACTATATCTTTGTAGGAATATAGTGAAGGCAATTGAAATATATAAAAACGTTTTCGTTAGCAACCCACAACATGTCCTGCCTCTTTTTCAGGCAGTCTTTTAGGAGATCCAATCTCGTCACCAGTATGGGCATTTAAAAAATTCTAATACAAACATATAAAGATTGAACAATTTTAGGAGTTACAGCTTCTGAAAGTTAACCCAGATTTTGGCAAGTTGTTATATTGCATTCATTCATTTTGGTATAGCTTAACCTAACTCAGTTCCTTCAAGTCCAAGCATGGGATCCTTCCCAAACAAAACATAAACTGTTTAAAAATATAAAAAAGTGATGAATGGATTAGAACTTGTGTGAACATTATTTATGTCTGATGCAGATAGAACTCACCGAGAGTTTCCGAGCCCGGATACGAGCCGCAGCCTTTATAGCAGCAGAGAGATGATCTTCTTCTAACATGCGCCTCTGTCTCCAATAATCTGCAATTTGTTACTCGGTCACACTTGGTGCAACTAGAGACTTAACCATTTGTTTCCCCAGCCTAAGAAACCTTGGTACTGGAGGTACTGGTGGCACAGGAGATGGAGAGCTAACCTTCTTTACTTTGTCCATCTCAAGTTTATGCAATTAATTGCACTCAATATTCTTGTATATCCATGCAACAAGGTTGACTATGCTACAATTCCTTGGACAAGAATAATAAAAACAAAAAAAACAGGTAGTTGAGAACCTCGGAGCATGACGAATAATAATTTGTACTTCTTCATGAGCTAACCCCACCATCAAATTTTCAAACAATAACTAGACAACCAGAGGTTGAGATTCCTGCTGCAATGCTTATCAAGAACATATAATAATGTAAATTAACAAGCTATTTCAACTGTTTCCCAAAGTTGGATTGTGACAACATGTAGAATACACAATAAGAAATTACTAAACCTTCCAGAAGTTCATTCACCGCATATTGAACAATCGGGTTTTGCTACAATGAACCAGAAATGATGCATTTGTGAATGCAAGACATGGATTCCAAGTTACGACCGACACATCGTTCAAGGAATCTTAAAAAAAGACCCTGAGAAATTGTAATTCAACTGCACGCTGTCCTCCAGGTTTGACGGTAAGATAATCATTCAGCATAACCATTTCACACAAACTGACCCAAGAAATATTGCTAGATAGATGCATAGTTAAGGTAATTCCAATAATCAAGACGCATACCAGCTATAAATTCTCTCCCAACTCCTAAGAGTTCCCGGCAGGCTCTAGCTGATTGTTTTTGCACAAACCAAATAGTATTTGCTGAAAAAGAAAAGAAAATTCTAAGTTCTCCCTACAATTGCTGTCATTAACAAATAATTCCATGTTCTCCATGAATAGCCATGTAATTTTGAAATGATAGTGCTTCTGTTAACTTCCAGACACCATAGAATCATACTTGGCAGCACCATGATCACAGTTGAAGTTGGTAATGATACGGTAGATAGTTGGTGAAACAAATATTACTAAGAAATTTTCAGGTCGATTGTAAATTCCATTCTGCTTACAACCGAATGCAGTTTTATCCAGCCAAGGAACAAGTCACAAATTCTGCACAGACTACAACCAGACAAGGATCGTTCTAATATCACAAAAATAGATGAATTTTATTTCAAGAAAACGTATATCAAATATACAAAACGAAGCCCGTTTAAGCAAAGCCCACGAAGCCCCTGATCATCATTACAAAACCCGTCCAGGAAAAGCACCCAAAATAACAAGACAAAATTAATCAAGTCTGTGAATTAATGGCCAAAGCCTTGTTCTTGAACCTGTACCTAGGGTTTCTAGGCACAACCTGACTCGGGCCGAACCCCAACTGCCCATTGCTATCAGTCAACGGCGGCCCATCGTCGTAAATATAACCCACCAGCTTCCCACAACTGTTACACTTGATCTTGGTGCGTTTCCTCTGAATGCCCCAGTAATTGACGGTTTCGAAGAAGGGCCTAAGTTTGTCTTCTTTCTCGAACCTGAACTTGGAGGAATCAACGGAGGAGAAGGAAAGGGTGTTTTTGTTGCCGGCCTCGAAATAAAAGTCCGGCGGAAAGAGGTGGCCGCCGTGGAGGTTCAGATTGGTGCCGCACTCCCTGCAGCAATACACCGTCGCCATTGATGCAAATACTCTTGAATTAACGCGGCGGAGGAGAAGCGGCGAAAGGTTTTGTAAAGATGAAGAGAAGCTTCAACTTTCAAAAGCGTGTTACGATGGAAATTTCCGCCTTCTAGATTTATTTGGGACTTTTATTTTATTTAATTAACTAATTAATTAATGAAAACTGCTGAACCTTTGAGAGGTTTTGAATGGAAGAGGAATATTAAAGGAGTGTGCAAGTTTTATGGAACAGATTGCATGTGTTTGGTTCTTAAATTCCATGAGAATAGATGACCAATTAGACTTCAATTTCTTATATTGATGAAGTTGCAGAGCAGTTTCAATATTCTAAGGCCCTACTTTTTTGGTAGGCAATGACTTCATATTTGACAATTTGATCGTTTATATCCATATATATATATATAAGGAGTTAAATTCAATTTGTTCTCCTGTGTTGTGCAAAAAGATCAAAACATCCCATGTGAAAAATTAAATATCAATTTCACCCCCTGTGTTACAAAGAATGGATCACACTGCCCCTGATCAAAGATAGCTTAATTTTATAAGTGCAATGACTAAAATGCCCCTCCTAATCAATTTGGTCAATTTATACCTATTAAAATATATCTATAATATATAAAAATTATTTAAAAAAAGTTTTATATAGAAAAATAATCTATGCAATCTTTTTTATATAGAACTAAAATATTTATTAAAATATACCTACAAAATTATTTATATTAAATTTTATATAGAAAAATTATTTTTTCTTAGTCCATTAAATATACTCAATATTAATTTTAGTCCGATAATTAATTCATTTTTTTATATTTTATTAAATTTTAAATTTGATGAAATTTAATTTTGTAGTGGCGAAAATTTTAATTTTTTGACCATAAAATGACATGGCATGCTAAGTTGATATTTTTTGAAGGCTTTTAATTTTATGTGGCTTTAGAAAACTATATCACATGTTGGATAAATTATATTATATAAATTATTATAATTTATAAAAATTAAAATTTTTATAATTTATAAAAAATAAAATTATTATTAAAAAAAAATCAAACTCCCCCCCCCCCCCCACCACAAACCCCACCCCACCCCACCCGCCCCAACCTTCCCTTCCCTCTGGTCGCCCAGAAATGAGGGCGACCAGCGTTGCCCAGATGCGATAGGCGACGGCGTCGCCTTCTCTTCCATGGGCGACCGCGTCGCCCTCGATGGATGAGCGACGGCGGTCGCCCTGGTTGCGTTGGGGGACCGCCGTCCCCTGGAGACGAGGAGGCCAACCCTCCTCCGCAGCGGCGGCTTATTTTTTTAAATTAATTAATTTAATATTATATTAAAAATATTAATATAATTATATATTTACATATAAAAATAAATTTTATTATTAATAAAGTATTATATATTATTTTAAAATTTATTAAATTATATATAATACATAATTTATAAAATTATATATAATATATTATATAATATTATATTATAGAAAGGAGAGGGCAAAATTGTCAAAAAGAAAAAAATTTCAGAATCACACTCTCAGTCAACGCGAGTGTATTACACTCTCTGACCTTAGGGGGTTTTTTTATCTTTTTTTCATATCACAGGGGGTGTGCTTGATATTTTATTTTTCTCAGGGGGGTTTTTGAATATTTTCAATATCACAGGGGGTTCCTTGAATTTTTTCCTATATATAAGAGCAAGAAAATGTGATGCTCGAGCCCACCTGAAGTAAAACGAAAATAAATGCCAGAAGATAAAAGAGCGTATATGAGTGAATTGAGAGTGTTATTTTTCATTTTGTACGTACTAATGAGGGTCTGATGCAAATGAAATGTCTAACCATGAAGTATAAAGTTTTTTCAACTTGACGGTAAAAGTTATAGCATGTAGGCTCAAAATGTAAATATATGCCTTCTCTTATTGGAGGAGCTCTCTATTTAAAAATAACGATTAGTTGGTTGGAGAAGATCATGAATTTGGGAAAATATGATCCGAAGTAGTTAAATAAAACTGAATTCCCGCATATTCGATGGAGAATCCCTAGCAGTTAGAGGATTCCCCCAGGATTGGAGGGAGGGTTATCTTTTGGCAGTTGGAGAATCGCGATTCTCGGTGGACAGTTAGAGTTCTTTGTGGATGAAGGTATATTTTAGAGATAAGGATGCTTTTGAGGCATTTCAGGGAGGTAGTTGACGAAACACCTTCTCCTATTTGAGTCAAAACTTTTAAAATTTATAGGTTATTTCTGACTGGAGGCACTACGTGTCCCTGAGGGACTACTAGTCCTTATCTGATTATGTGAAGTGTGCCTCTAAAGACCCTACATGGATGCCACCTAGACCACCCGTTGACACCATGTGAGATGGGCTTTAACTTTAGTTGGAAGATTTCAAGTCTCTAATCTTCCTTGTAAGCTTGTGAGGCATTCTAGATCCGGGTCCTCTCAAGTTTGGACTAGTTGGGCTTCACTTGGCTAATTAATATTCTAAGGGCCAACTCCTGCCGAATTTTCTGAGGACTTTACTCAGATTGTATTTCCTAGGGGCATTTTAAGCCCTTACCCGAACTGGGCCACCTGAGGGCACTTTTAGGCTTTGCATTTCTTTGACTTGTTGCTATATTTTTTTTCCTTTTGACACGCTTGAACTTTTTTGGACTAGCCATTTTTATAGGCATCATTTATTATTTATAATTTTTTTGGTAAAACGTTTTGAATTTTGGGAAAGAGTAGAGATTTCTTGAAACTAAGAATATGATTGCTAAAATTAAGGATTTGAATCCCAATTTTCATGTGGTATTTTCTCTCTTTTCTAAATTTCCTGTATGTTAAGTACTTTACTCATTTAGAAGTACATATAACGTTAGGCTTTCTTGTGGGCTAGTGGGGTCTTCTTTTAGGATCTAGGCTACTTGGGTTTCTTTAGGTCAATTAACTACATCAGCAACTCCTTTAGACTCCATGGAAGCACCTGAGGCCCTTACTTGGACTGGTTCCTAGCCCCTTTAAGGTTTCTTAAGCATTGTATTCTTTTGAGCTCTTGTGATATCTTTTTTCATCTTGAGTTGTTGGGGCCTCTTAGGGCCGACCCATTTTTATGGACATTATACAACCCCCCTACTCTAATAGGAGGGGACTCTGTCGCCTTATTAGAGTATGCGGCTTCATCCAATAGAGGCAAGAGTTTGACCAAAAAATGGAGTCATTTCTTTGTTTGTTTTCATACAAAATTTTTTTAGTAGCATAGCATGTTTATTATGAGAAGGGTTTCTTTATACCTGCAAGGGGTCAAAGGGGGTTTAGCGGATGTCTTCTATGCCTACCCAGGTGCAGGGCTTTATTTGTCTGCATGAAAAAAGTTAATAATAGGGACATGTCTACTATAAGTAGTGCTTATTAGTGCCTGAACGGAGCAGAGATCTTTTTTTTTTTTTTTTTTTATCCCTATGTGGAAGACAGGGATTTTTTAGCTTGTATGTAAAACAATACTTTTTTATATCTGTGTGGAAGAAAAGCCTTTTCCAAGGTACCTGTTTAGAGCAAGGCTTATGTGACGACATGAAGCAAAGCTTATTTGAAGGTGGTCAGCTTGGAGAAGAACTTACGTGCCGATACTGAGCAAGGGCAAAAGGCTTTATATGCTTGCTTGGAGCAAGGCTTAGGTGCTTGTGTGCTTGTGTGGAAGATAAGGTTTTCATGTGTTGCTTCTATTCCATGGCTAGATCAACATCTAATATTACATCAAGTCTCTCAAGATTTTCAGTAAGAGCCCATCATCTTTAACCCATGTTCTTGGACTGAAGAGCCTTTCGTCGTACGGGTTTGAGAAAGTTGATTTCTTCCCACCCTTGAATGTTCACTAAACAACTCTTGCAAGTGTTAGTTGATGTCAATAGCATTGTCCATATGCACGTCCTACTTTTGAAACTCATCTGATATGGATACTAGCAAGTAACATCGAGCTTGGAGATCATTATCAACTTGCTTGTGATACTCTCTAAGCTCTTCCACTGGGCTATCCTCAAAGACGTTAGATGTGGCATACACTCTAGGACATAAGCCCTCTTTTTACTTATAAGTGTTGATTTGTCATAGTTTGATGATTATAATGTCTTATTTTAAGAGCTAAATATTCCTAATCATATTGTTTTATTGCATTTTCAGCAAAAACAAAAAACAAAAGTGTGATGAGGAGTAAAGATGATAAATTGGAGTTAAAAATGGTATTTAAAGACATTTTAAGGAACAAAGAGAAAAATATAGCAGATTTGCATATTTGACTAGACGTACCCATGCTTAATACTGCAGTTAGCTTTGAAGAAAAAGGAAAGTCACAGATTTTGCCAAAAAATAGAATGATTGTTGAATGATTTTAGTAAAGATTTGTGGTATACTTATTTTGATTGCTAGGAATTGATTTGTTAACTTTTTTTTATAGGCAATCATGTATCTATCCCCTTTATGCCTAGATTTATGAGGTACTAATAGTATAAGTAGGAGGCACCTCACACCTCTTGAACCATCTTTTATTCAATCTATTACTCTATCTTACTCTATCCTTAGATTTCTCTTTAGTTCTAATGCATTGCCGATTTGCTAATGGAATTCCACTTCTTAGTGTGTTCTTCTATTAGCATTTTAGGCTAATATTTTTATTTTTCAGTAAGGTTAGGGTGATTGCTTAATTTCTAAATGTTGCAGATCTAATTCATGCTTACCACTCTCATTAAAACGAGTATTCATGTTATTCTTTGTGCTCTTATTACAAACATCTGATTTATGGATAATATAGCCAGTTGTTTATTGTCAAGACAGTTTACTTAGCTAATTGAACTTACAAATACGTAACTGTTTGTTTAGTTCAATAACTAGTAACAACATAGCATGGTTAATTATGCGATAGTAGTTAATTATGTTATGGGGAATGCATGATCTAACTTAGATAAATCCTCGTATGAATTTATTAGTTAGAATTAGGCCTTTCTAATTCCTAATGTTGTTAATCGATTAAATCTTGTGGACGTTCCCAGGGTTGTATCATTGATTAGGAATTAGCCAACGGACGTTCCTTAGTTGACGAAAAGGTAAGGTTGTTGATCATACAATGTTTAATAGTTATTTTTCTCATGGGATTTTTTGAACATTCTAATATCACAGAAAGTTCTTGAAGTTTTCCCCATATTGTTGTGCTCAACAAGTGCGCATCTTCACAATTTTGTCTATAGCCAATAGTACATTTTGTTCTAGCGCCAATAATGGTAAATTTATAATTAATTTGTTAGATATTATTGAGACTGAGAAATAAGATTTAAGAATTTAGAAGATACTATCTTATTTTTTAAAATAAGTTCATGAAGTATTTGGATAAACTATGATTATGGGGCTCTTAAAAATGCTAGTAACGGAAAATTTGTAATTAACTTGAAAAACATTATTGAGATTTTAGAAATAAATTGGCAACTCTTTACCTGTTTTTTTTTTTTTTAAGAATTTGTAAGTTTATAACCACTTGTTCTAAAAATTTTGCTAAACAATTTGTAGCGTCTTATAAGTTTTTAAACATCCTATAATATCTATACTAATATAAAAAGGAAAGGGGTTTCATACTCACAAATGGCGGTTAGTGACACCGTCGCACCAATTTTTTGTAAAGTCAAAAATGCCCTTCAACTAATAAGATAACCAACCAATTCCACTTTCCAAATTATTCATTAACTAATAAATTAGTTTACTTTTATTTTCTTTTTACTGTCATGTATTGATTTGCTTATTTTGATCTTATTTATAATATATTTTAAAAGTTATAAAATTATTTATTATACGCACGCAAGAACGGCGTGCCACAACAGCTAGTATTTTAATAAGTTTACAAGCTTACCCAAACACCGTCTAATTAGATTTGATTTCCAGCTCATGTTGCCACCACTGAGTAATATACGCAATATACCAGGCATTTGCGCATTACGTCCGAACGTTCTTGTGGGATGTCGATTTATTTTGATTAGGACAATACAAATTTTATTTTGAAAAGATATCTCGTTAGGAAGTCGAGAACTCTTGACCTATTATATATTACTTAGGTCTTTCCTCTTTATTTAATTACCAAAACTTAATTAGGATAAAGGGTGAATTGAACATTTTGGCAAAAGGGTTTTTGTTTGATCAGATATAATCGATTATTCCAAATTCAGGGAACACATCATGTGAGTGAACATATATTGAAAGATGTTTTCAGATCATATTCCAGAATGCTCTGCGTCTGCATGCTGTGGTGTCCACATAAAGTTGGCACAAATATGGTACTATGGAAAAAGAAATGTCTATTTATAATAATACAAAAGAGAATTATGTCATATCATCGGATTTTAAATATTTAAATTTGTTCTTTTAGTTTATTTCATTTTTAACAAAATTTGATCATAATAATAGTTTCATTATTTTTAATAAATTTATTAAAATGTCGCTCAAACTTGCACACATCTTAATTTTAGTATAGGGAAAATAATATTTTTTGTCCCGTAACTTAATGTATTTTCACTTTTAATTCCATTGGTTAGGGATTCTCACTTTTGCTCCAGTAATCTTATAAAAGCACCAATTTTGGTTCCATCATACCTTTCTGTTAGATGTTTAATGGAAAAGGCTACGTGACCGTTAAGTGCATGGAACCGAAAGTGTAACTCTTTTTTAAATTATGGGACAAAAAATGAGAATTATGTAACATATGGAACCAAAAGTGTATAAACACATGGTATTTTCTCTTAAAATTTTAACAAAAATGTATCATAAAATCAAAAGTGTTACTTTTTAAAAATTATGGATATAAAAGTAATAATCCCTTAATTAATGATATTAAAAATAAAAAGATTTTAAGTTACAAGATGAAAAATATTATTTTTTGTTTTAGTATATTTTATGTTTTGAAGCTGTTGTTACATGACTAACGATCAAACCCATCAATAACGAAAAAAATTATTTGTTTTCTTGCAATATATATATATATATAATCGTACGTTCCCATAGTGGGCTTTATCACCAATATTATCATAATGTGCTCTAAAAACGAGAGACAAATTTCTGATTGTTGGACACTTGGAACTGATTGATTTCCACATCTTTCAAGCAATAATGGGTATCAAACTGCAATGTATCCACACTTTAAAATATTATTTTAATATAATGTCGGACACATATTGCATATGAACATGACTCAGACAGGCTTTGAACATGGCATTAAGGAGTCTAAAAATATAAAATAAAAAACCAAAAAAAAAAAAAAAAGGACATGGCATTGGATACGCCACACAGACATATCTGTTGGTGTATCCGATATGTTTTCAACATATCTTTTATTTTTTTATAATTTTAAAAAGTTTGGGTTGTTTTTTTTAAAAGTATTTTGAATTGAATAGAAAAAAAAATAATGACTCACTCTTCTCAAACTAAAAGTTTTGAAATGAAATTAGTAAAAATTCGAGAGATAGTCATGATGATTGAAATAATTTTAGATATTAAAATTTTATTGCGTACTTTTCAAAATAAACTATATTTGGTAAAAAAAATATAGATGCCAGACATGTTTATTTTATATTTTTTCTTGATATATTGCATATTTTAATTTTATGAAAAATTAAAAATATATATAATAAAATATATTATATATATAGCCGTGTCAGTGTCGTTTCATGTTCTACTTTTTTTATATTTTTTTTTTATCACCGTGTCCGTATCATATTATATTTGTATCGCTGTATTCGTATCCATACATCATAGATATCAAATTTTGGTTCAATTTTATGGTTTATGTGAATGGCGGGGTCGTCTTTCAAACTCAAGATACGCAGTGGACCAACCTGGGTTAGCCCAGCCCAAGGCCAATTTGAATCAATAAAAGAAAAGGATTCGGTTGACCCAGGCTTGCTTGGGACTGGGCCGGTCCCAAGTATTGAGACTTAGGACCAACTCAGCCCAGTGGCCTAAGACCACCTGGTCCAGAACCGGGCATGGGCTGGGCCTGTTGGCCCATTATATTTTTTAATAATAATTAATGACATAAATTTCATTTTATTCTCCTAAACTAAGTATTTCTAGCAGCTTTTTTATATTTCTGGAACTCTAAATATTATTATCATAGTTGCTCTACTTCTAAATTTTTAGTACTTTAATTCATTAATATTTTTTACTTATTCTTTTCAAAGTTTATTATTTTGAATTTATTATCATCTAAGTTCATTATATAATATTAACTATTTTTCTAGTTATGATTTTTTGAGTGATTTAATTTATTATTTATTGTAGTTCATATTTTACAAAAAAATTAAGCAATTGTTCAAAAGAAAACTTCTATTTCTTAAAAAAATAAAAATAAAAATAAAATAAGCACATTCCAGCCTGGTATGGTCCTGGTCGGGGGCTCAATGGGGCCGGTTCACGGGTTAGGCCTGAGTTTATAAATGGACCTAATATGGGCCCATTTAAAAGCTTAGGATCTCCCCATAGCCAGTCATGAATAGTAGTTAGCTAGTTCTGGGTCGGGCTTTTTTCGAGCTGGTCCGGGTTGATCTTTTGCCAGCCCAGCCCACTGTGCACCTTGATTATAGGCGTTAAGCTATGATACAATATAAAGGGAGTGTTTGCAAAAACTTCTGCTTTTAAAAAAGTGATTTTTGTAGAGAAAGTTGGAAGTTGTAGCATAATCAAAAGTGGGTAGTATTTGTAAAAAAAGTGAAAAGCAGATAAAAGCTAAACTGGATAGTGTTTGGAGAAAAATCACTTTCAAAATAAATTTAATTGATGAAAGACTGTTTTGTCCTTATATATCAAAAACATACTATCTTTTTGCATATTATTTCACTTGTTGTTTGTCATTAATATTTATTTTTTCAAAAAAAAATATAAATTTTATTTTGATTAGTATTTTATATTTATATTTTTTAAAATATTAAAAAATATATTTAATTTAATAATAATCCCATTAAGTAATTTAATTATTAATTCATACACAAAATTTAACTTACATGATTGCAAAAAATAATTATTTTATTAATTAATTAAATAATAATATGTGAAAGAAATAATATAATGAGATGATATAGCGCATAAAATAAAAACTTAAAATATTAAATATGTGAAAGTGTAAATTTAATTATTATTATTAAAATTTAAATTATTTAAAAACTTCGATATCAACTTTAATCTAAATTTAAAAATAAATTAAATAAGTAAAGTTGAATTAAGGTTATTATAATAAGGGTAAAATAGTAAAAAATAAAGTTGAATTTATTTACAAAAAAGCCAAAGCAGCTAAAAGCACCCCCCAATGTGCTTCTAGCTTTTGGCCTAAAAGTGCTTTTTTTAGCCGTTTCAGAAGCAGAAGCTGACATCGCAAACACTTCAAAAGTACTTTTTTGAAGCCAGAAGCTGAAAAGCGCTTTTCAGAAGCGCGCGCAAACACTCCCAAAATTAGGATTAATTATACTTATTGATGTGCACAACCCAAAGGAGTTTGGCCCGACACACTTGTAAATATGGCCCATGACCTTAGAAGGTAGAAGCCCAAGGCCTTCCCCACCAGCACAACAGCATGCATGAGAAAAAGGGCCCAAACTATTCATGAAGCCAGCCCAGATACACAGCCCAACAAGGAGGATTGGACTGGAGTCCATTGCTAATCGTCCACGAAGGACGTTCACCTAGACTGCCACGTGGGATTACTCAATCTACATGGAAGACACGAGTCAGGGAGCCTCCCTCCCCCAGAGGAAGAAGGACTCCTCATGAGTTAAGGAATGTGAAAGAGTTCTCGAAGACAATGATTCCCCTTCAATTCGGAAACTTACCACACAAACAAGGTCTATTGAAGATGAGGACAGATTATGCTCTATCTTAACCACCTCTAGCCACTCCTCCTGAAAATTAGGAGCACATGCACACTTCTACCAGAGGGGGATACCCCTTATATAAACAGGTTTGGTCCTAGTCAGGTGGGGCTGCCTACAGACTCTCTTCTCTCTCGAATTCTTCGCTCTTAAATGTTATTTTGCACTCTGTTTGCGGTCTAAACATGATTTATCTCACGGATTCTATTATCCTATCACGATTCTTCCTTCTCAATTTATTTCTTACACTTATTTTCTCCTAAAATCGATACTAATTTGAGCGTCGGAGTGCTAACGCTCTGTTTTGCAAGTTTCGTTCATCAAGTTTTTTAATTTTTGGGCCAGATCCAGGCTCTCAGTCCAAACTCGTTGGACCCATACTAAAACTGCACGCATCACTTATTTTCTCTATAAATAAAAAATTAAAATATTTTTGGAAAATTTTTAAAATTATAATTACACCCTCTCGAAAAATTTTCGTTTATAACCATATTCCAGTCGTTAGGATTTGAACAAAGAATATTAAAATTTTTTTTACATAAATTTCTAATTTTACGTTATTCAGCATTTCGAATAAATTGTTGATAAAAAAAATAATTGGTTAACTATAATTCCATATAACTAAAGTTTAAAATTTAGATTAAAAGTTTATTAACCAAAAGAAAGGTTAATATTTAGATTTCATGTCATAAACCAGTGGTTGATCCGAATATAGTTAATTTTGGAATTGTCAACTTTCACCATGGTTTAGCTTACAATATTTTTTACATTTATTCCCATTACAAAAGTAGGAGAAATTTCAAATTAACACCCCCTATGAGTAATAGCAAATATTAATTAAATACAATCAAATAACCCATCAAAATAGCAAACAAAGTAACTGATACTTTTAGCAAAATTCTCTATATATAGTTAAGTGGAATTTCAATTTAAAATCTTTTACCAAACAAAGAAATGTATAGTCAAGAGAACAAGGGTTTTGATTATAAGAGAGGTAAAAATTTTTTTTTAGTGTCTTGTTAAGAGCATTTCAACAGTTATATAACATGAAAATCATATAAAAAATAATATTAAGTTTTCTTTAATTATTAGAAAGCACACTACTCTTTTTCTTTTTTAGAAAAAAATATAGATTAGGCCTTGAACTAAGCCATCATTAATATATTTCGGGTAAATTAAAGCTACTTCCTCTATAAGATTTGTCAATTAGCAATTGTTCCGAAATTCAAAAATCCATATATATACCTGTAAGAAATAGGCAAGATTTCAATTTTAGTCATGTAACTATAGAGCAGTTGCACTTTTCACCCTTTATTTTTTAAAAAATACATTTAGTCCTGTAATTTTAAACTTTTTAACAGATTTAGTCTTGTAACTATTGATTATATATATTTAGTTTTGTATGTATTTTAGTAAAATAGATTTAGTCCTTTATGTTTAACATATATAACAGTTTTAGTCCTATTGTTCTTGAATAAAAGAAAAACGTTTCCTGAAAAATGCATAGTGAAATGCATGCGCAATCACCTACTTAATATCATTTCGCACAAGAAAAAATAAACACATTTTTCTCAAAATTCCAAACCTAATTTTCTCTCCAAACTTCCGATTTCTACTTACAAACCCCAATTTTTCTCAAAAATCCCCCCTAATTCTATTCATGAAATCCTCTCAGCATAAATTTTTTGAGTTTTTTGTTTGATAATATATACGAATTCAAAATGTCCGAGAATTCTTGAAATGCGCTTCTTTAATTGCAAATGCAGCAGTCCTGCTCGGTTAAGAATATTTTGGACAAATGATAATCAATGCGTTTTTGTCTCTACTCCACAACATTTCGCCAAAATTAAGCTTTCTTTTTCAACAAGTCTTGAAAATTTTTGTATTTTTGTCGATAATCATTTGGGGTATTTGGAAAATTATGGCGTGTTTTGGAGAATGCAAGGGGGAAATTAGGTCTGGGCTTTAATTGAGTGTTTGGGGGAAATTAAATATCTGATTGTGTTTAGTAAGTAATGTGTGCAAACACGCTCATTTCCTTCGTAACATATCTCACTCGCTGGCACAATAAAATTAAAAGTGACACATGTTAAACATAAAGGACTAAATCTGTTTTACTAAAATATAAACAGGACTAAATTTGTTCAGTCAATAGTTACAGAAATAAATGTCAAAAATTCTAAAATTAAATACATTTTTAAAAAAAATAACGAATGAAAAGTGCAACAAACATATTATTATAGGACGAAAAGTGAAATTTTACCTCAGAAATAATGCAAATAAAGCTTGCATGATCATGTTCTTGATTGCAGTTGAAACAATCAAAATCAGAAATTTCCAGTAGCAGAGTTGTATCCAACTTTTGATCAAAACAGAAACCACCTGACAGTCTGTATCCCACCCTCCATTTAATTCTTTTGCCTCACACTTCTCCTCTTTCCTCACCTACCATATCACCCCCACCCCACCCTATATCTATATATATATATATCCTCATGAATGTAGCTTCTCATCATACCAATTTCCATTCCCCCCCCGCCCCCCCCTCTCTCTCTCTCTCACACACACACAACACACACACACAGAGAAAAAGAGGGTTCAAGAACTAACCAAGATGAAGGTTCAGTTTGCACTTGCAGCACTGCTTCTGCTCACTCTTGTTCTGAGTTCTTCACTCATAGACACCACAATGGCACTTTCAAGTGAGTCAAACATCACAACAAGCTTTCAAGTCAAGTCTTGATTTGTCTAAACTTTCTCATCAAAGTTTAAGGATAATTTGTTTGTGTTGTGTTAGAGAAATGACAGTACTACATTTGTATGCTAACAACATGGGATTTTTGTTCTGTGGAAAATAATTAGGTTATTGTGAGGAGAAATGTGGAGTGAGGTGTTCAAAGGCAGGAGTGAAGGACAGATGCCTCAAGTACTGTGGAATCTGCTGTGAGGAGTTCAAATGCGTGCCTTCTGGTACCTATGGGAACAAGCATGAGTGCCCTTGCTACAGGGATAAGATCAACTCCAAAGGCAAACCTAAATGCCCTTGATCAGCAGATTTCACCCATCTCCCTTATATATATATATTATATATGTTATAGTATTCTCTCTCTCTCTCTCTCTCTCTCTCCTCTCTCTCTCTCCTATATATATATATATATGTATGTATATTGAGCCGTAAAATCATGTGGGATATGTTATAGAGACATACAGGGACTGGGATTTCTATGTATCTGTGTGTTTCTTTGATGTGCTCTCTGTGATGTAATATTTTAAATTTTAGCTTGTGGGAGTTTTTGCGTGCATATAAATAATTTTTTATATTTTAAAATATATTATAATAAAAAATAAAATATATAAATTAATATCAAGAAAAAATTTAAACTATGGATTAATGTAAAATTTAAAATTTTGAATAAGTTAGTTATAAGTATTTTTAATTTTACAAAAATTAATATAATGATGTTATGAAATGTTGTTTGCGAATGTGGTGGATATTTTTTTTGTGTGATAATACAGTCTCTTTTTCTGAGATTTGGTGCAATTATATGTAGGCCTCATGTGGTTTGAGAAATTACAGTTAGCACCCCTGATGTTTGCTTCCGTCTAACAAATTAGCCCCTTCGTTGTTTCAAAGTTTATTAAATTTGCTAATATTAATAGAAAAACTGAATAAAAATTTATATATACCCTCAATTGACTTATTACTAACTTATTAAACTGAAAGGATTAATTTATTAGAAGGAAGCAAGCAAACTTTAGGGGTGCTAGGTGTAGTTTCCCAAATTACAGAAAGTCTACGAATACTTATATCAAACTTTAGAAGAGATGAGTGTAATTATCCTTTATATATATATATATATATATATATATATATATTAGTACAAATAACATACTTAGAAATTGGGGAGTGTCAACCAATTAATGAGAATTTTTTTCCAAGTACAAGTGATGTAAACAATTTAAATTTATATGAGTAATAATTATTTCCTTAAGTGTTTGAATAAAAAGTACGAAATTTCTAACATTTCAGTTTTAACAGCCTAGTACTTTGCCATTACCTCAACCACGTAACATACCGACAATTAAGTCTCAATTTTGATTATGAAGTCTAGTTTAGTTGGCCAAATTGAAACTTTATGATTCTGGAGGTAATGGGTTCGAACCCCGTCAAGTGCGTTAGATGTTGTCTGCTGTGTAGCAGAATTTATCTACTGCATAATAGGAGTTGTTGTCTACTGTAATAGTAGGTGTTATTGAGTAGTATATGATTATTGTAATAATATTTGTTAGAAATTAATGTCGACGGGAATGATTGTATTTGTAATCGATTTATTTCAATTAATAATATTTCATTGTTCTTACCTCACAAAAAAAAAAAAAAAAATCAATTTTCATTATATTAATTATTACAAAGAAATTATGTTAGTTCATAATGAAATACGTTGTCATAAAGTAACATGATACATTCTTTTTAGTGAAGATGGAACTAGTAATATTTATCTCAAACATTATCCTATTGGTCATCAACATTGGAACAAATTTAACATTTAATCATGAGCGTTAAAAATAAATAATTATATAAAAATAATTATTGACTACAGCCACACAATGATTATCGATCATAGTTTTTGCGAATATGGTTAAAATATTTATCGTAGATTAAAATCATAACAAAAATATTTGCTATGCCTTATAGTCATGGCAAAAATAGTTTTCATAATGAATAATTTAAGTATTACATTGACTTTTATTTAACCATAATTTTTTTTCGATAGGGATAACCATGATTATTAATAGGGTAAATTACAACTACCTCTTTTGAGGTTTGACATAATTACAAATTTAAAAAATTACAAATACCTCCCTAAAATGAAAAAGAATTATAAGCCCCTAAACGATGAAGTGAACATTATTATTATACCCTTGCTAATGTTTTTAAATATAATAAAAAAATATATGTAAAAAATATAAAATATTGAGGGTGGATAAAATAAATAATTTAGAGAGAATATTAGTTCATAAAAATATTTAAGAAAATTATAAAATATATATAAAATTATAATTTATAATTTGAAATGATATTTTTGATCAGTTCACCATAAAAATTGGATGAAAGTTTAACGGAATGGGCTCATTGTTAGACGGATGTTAAAATCAAGGGGTATTTATAATTTTCAAAATAAAAGTATTTAAATTAATAATTATTTACTGCGATTTTAGTCCATCGAAAGCAAATTATAACTAATAGTAAATTTTCTTGTAGAGTAATATGTAAAATTGTGCTATATCAATCGTACAAAATCTACATATGTTGTATGGTCCTTGGGCAGGACCAACCCCAGAAGAAAATTACCTTTCCATATGGGCAGGAAATCATGCTCCTCAGCTGATCAAAAGTTATACATGAAATTCGATTTCAAAGGTAACATAATCAACTTCAGTGAATATTTGAATGGGGAAAATTATATCATATGCTGATATCACCAGAATAATTTATCCGATTTAGTTAAGTACCTCGACTTGAGTGGTATAATATGAAATCGAGTAAATTACAATTTACATTCCACAACTTGTATACTTTGCAATTTTGATCCCATTGTTTTACTCCTCACCACATTTAGTCACATAAGTATAAAAAAAAAACTGCAATTTGCCTCCCGCTCACATATTTCGTTATATTCTTGACGGAAGAAGCACGTGTTCCGTTAACTTAACCAACGTTTGACTACAATAGTGTGAAACTTGCAATTTACATCCACAACTTACACTGCAATGTGACCAAAATTACAAACGGTATAAGTTGTGGGACATAAATTGCAATTTTCCTCATAAAACCATATGAAAATAGTGTGGATCGATACACGTTAAAAAGAAAAGAAAAAAAAAAAAAAAAAAAAAAAAAAGCAAGGAATAATTCTAACAATTCGGGGTAGGTGATGCTAGTAGCGCTAAAGTCATGACAACAACATAGGATTAACTCAACACATCGTAGCATAGGTCTGCAAGAGAATTCGACTGAAATGCTCTTGCAGCTTTAGATATTTCAACAGCTTCCTAAATGTTATTTCTAGTACAACATTCTATGTATTGCTGAGTTCAGTTAAAAAGGGTAGAGTTACATCAGAAAATGCGCGGTTCTTGAAAATGGCAAGAAGAGTTATGAACAGAGACCTACCGTCATGAGTATCTTCTCATAGCTAGATAATACCAAAACAGGTAGAAGGAATTTACACACGTCTTGGCCCTCCTGTTATGACCATCTTTGATTTATACACGTCTAAGCTTTTTGGAGCTTCCTCATTTCGAGGGTAGCAAGGATCTTCTTCCCATAAAGGTTGCTTTGCATCAACCGTTCGTTAACTTGGATCAACTTAAGCATAGCATCACGGGCGTGCCCCTGACATTGTACAGTGGAGAGCATGTTAGGCACAAAGAAGAAAAAACTTTGAGATAGTACGCCGTTTGTGAAGGCTGAACAACAGTTCAAATGCACTTGAACATTTAGGATCGCTCTTGGGGTGAATTCTAAACAAGAACATATTTGGATATCATCAAGTTGTAGGTACTCAGAATATTATAAATCAGCCATATTGACCGCAACCGGACCATTTCCCCCAAAATATTCTAGCTAGGCTTGTCAAGAACATCACTCTCCTAACAAGCATACTTGATATAATGACACTTAAGGTAGTCCTGTTATGCTAATTCTTTGGATTTCCAATGATCCAAAGAGAACATTGCCCACTAACGGTACTAGATAAAATAGGACAGAAGCTGATTAGTTTCTGTCGGAGAGTCAAACTTCAGATAAATACATTGGGAAAATGATGTCAAGAAGATTTTAAGACGTTCATGTACAATCACTATCAGCCAAGTCAAAGAAAGAATTCTAGACCTGGTTGAAAAATTCTGGATTGAACTAAGTGGATTATGTTACCTTTGATGCTGACAATGCAGACTGAATGACAAAGTTCCCAAAAGGATCGAGCAGAAGCCTTGGGGCACTTCGACTCTTCAGCAGTTCCATGATAATTGTTTCGGAGTTATTTTCTCCTGATTCTAACAGAAATTTTTCCACCACATTACTCGCATACTTATTGCAGGAGAGAGGCGCAAAACACCCTTTGAACTGTTTCAGGAGACCAGTCGTGACTTCTGGTATCCTCATTCCGAGTAGGTGTTGCACGACATAGTTGCTAGAAGAGATTAAACGAACAATAGATAAGGCTACAAGAATTTAGACACTAACTGAGCTTGAATTAAACAATGCAGCAAGCTTTTGAATCATACCCATAAGGATCTTGAGCTAGTCCCACAGCATTTTCTATTATCTCATTTATCAATTTCTCTCTTACTTCTCCAAGAGAGTTTTCCACGCACGATTGTAGCACACAGCATCCACTTTTGTTGGTTGCAATTTTAAAGCAGTTATTTGCTATCTCATTGAAAAGATGCTGTCAATAAGAATCCAATATCAGATAGATGATTGAGCTCAAAGAAAAAATTTATGCCAAGAGGCGATGTTCGTCATACTCTGAGATAAAATTAGGACGAACAGATATCCAACACTTAGAGGATGACACTAGAAGATATCCAACACTTACCGGATGACACTAGAAGTATGATTCTCAGGGAAAGGCAACCGCCATTTCATCTATCGGATAATGAGAAGCACAAAAAGGACCAGATTTTCAACAACTTGATTACAACTGATGACATATAGGAGCAGCTAATTTAACAGCACATTTCTTCAAATAAACAATTAAAATAATTATGCCACCGCATTATATAACAATACATTCAACTACGGAGTTCATCACTCATTTATGCAGCAGCACAAAATCCAAGTTTTTGCCTCGACCATTTTTTGCCGCTGTCAGACCCTGATGAACATTAGGTCCATCCAGTATCAAAACAGAAATCTAAGGAATACAGCCTAAGTCACAATTGGGGACAAATAGGCTTAAATCCATTTTTGGTCCCGTAACTTACATCATTTGGCATTTTCGTCCTTGGGTAGCATTTTGGTCTTGCATCTCTTTAATTTTCGCAATTTGACTCCTTTTTCTCACCAGAATTCACCTCCATTGGCAAGAAGGGTGAACTCCAAGGAAAAAAAAAAAGGACTGAAATAGCGAATAGCGAAAATAAAAAAGATGAAGGACCAAAATGCTACACTAAAAAATTAAAGGACAAAATGTTGGCAAATAAGAGCTAATAGTGACAGTAGCTTCAATTTTAAAAGGTCATGTGAGATGTACATGCATTTTCCGGCAAAGAAAAGGACTACAATCGCGAAAATTAAAAAGATGCAGGACCAAAATGCTACCATACAAAGCTAAAGGACGAAAATACCAAATGACCTAAGTTACGAGACCAAAAATGAATTTAACCCGGACAAATATATATATATATAATTGATGATTAATGGGAGATGAGTAACTTTAAGCAAAAACATCTCCATAGCCAAGAGGTGAGGCAGTCAACAAAATGGTAACACTTAATTAGGTACTAAGCCACATCATGTGTATGGAGTGTAGATGTTCTTGGATGAGATTATAAGAGCATCTTACACAAATGTCCGAGAGTTTAGAAAATGTTCTAAAGTAATTAAAAATTCTTTTTAGGAGCTTATTAGCTCTCAAAATAAGGTATCAAAATCTTATAACTCCTTAAATAAAGGTAGTCAGGACTTGACTTTGAGATCTTAAAATCTCTTTTATTTTGATCATTTAAATTACAGATTGCCATTTCTAATACCATACAAAGTCTATGATCTTACTTCTTCAACATTTCAAGACTTATTCTAAAATAAAACCTAGAATTTTATAAGCTCAAAAATTCATCTTATATAATCTAGGAGCTTATAACATACTTTAAGTAAGATTAACTGAACACCCTCTTAGACATAATTTCACCTTTAATGGTGTTTCATGCATTCCTTTCATCTTCAAACCTAGATGATGAAACTTCAGGGTGGTGAATGATTGAGCTACTTTATACAAAACAGAGTTGGGATTTGGAAGTGAGTTTTGTTTGTAGCATTCATCTGACCAATTCAGAACTTAAAAGTTAAATCTGGCACTAGAGACTAAGAGCAGTAACTCATCTTTCGGTCCGATATTTGAAGAATCAATCTTCCACCAGTTATTGGTCTTTGCCAACAAAAATGGTGATGAGAATCATTGTTTTTGTTGTCAGCATCATACCATTTTCAAGCCCAGTATTTCATTGAAGGGAGTGAGTGCATACAGTGGCACCTGGATCAGCGTGATATTTAGATGGTAGTGAAATGGTGAAAAGTGGTGGTATTTCCAGAAAGCATATCTTACCAGTGTTAGCAGCAAGAATTGATGTGAAAGTTTGAGATGATCATGTGCACAATATGGCAAGTAGTATCGTCAAATGTTATGCACATGCTTTTATGAGATTTACATCATTTGTGAATTAGTTACTAAGGAAGGTGATAAGGTATATTTTTCATGTCCAACCTGTGGGATTATTAGGTAATAAACCTACATGGAGGTTGTTTAGGTGCCTAATCTCAAGAGGATTGCTAAAGCCAACATCAGCTTCGCCAACTATTCTAACAACCTTTAATACAAAGAAGCTTTACATATATTCCTTCTTTTATAATTAGACCATTAGTATCCACCAAAAAGGAACAAATAAATAAGTAAATAATGGAATAGATGTATAAGAATAAAAAGTGAAAAAGAAAGTGTGGAGTAGAAAGCAATTGATCCCCTGTATAAGGACTGCTGAAAGCATTACTGTCTAGCATATAGCATCAAGTATAAATTCTGGATTGGCTAGTCATCAATCAAATGTACTTTTTGGTCAGACCTAATGAATAAGTACCAAATATTCCAGTCATTGTAAGTAAGAGATGAAGGAATTTCTAAACAAGTTAAGCTATGTTAACTACACAATTCAAATATGATTATAAAAAAACATGAATGTAATATATTTCTCTGAAGTTTATAATAAAAACTCCTGTAAGCACAACAAAAGGCAGTTCCACCTTAACAATTGACAAAGGATACTTCGTCATAGAAACAGTTCGGCGATTTTGCTTGGTTTCTTATGACACACTCAAACAACTATCGGTTTCCTCATTATCCATGCTGCCAAGATTATGGTTTATAGACAGCAAAGCAGGGACTACTTGTTTTTCCTCTATGTTTTAGCAATTATTTTCTCCGAGCATTGAAACCACTAGATGCTTTAACCGAGCATAAAACATCAACAGGTGAAACAAAGTAATCTCATTTTAAAATTACAGCACTTATCTGCTGTTTGACATTGTAATTTAAGTAATCACTAGTAGACAGAGATGCCATATTTTATTACCTTATTATATTCTCCCGGGAATTGCTTAACACAGTACTGTATAACATGCTGGCCGTTGGGGTCACTGGCCAAGGCAATAGCACCAGGGCTTAAAGCGGAAACGACAAACGATATTTGTTGAGGTGTAATTAGCTTCTCCAACAATTTTTGTATTGCTCTAGCCCTGAGAATCCTCAGATCATAAAACAATATGCATCAAGATTTTCTCAATAGCAATATAAATCAAGAAATGAAGCATCTTGAAATACCAGAAGTCAAATTCATTCATACCCATATGAATTGAGACAAATACTAATGAGCTTAAATGGAAATTTCGTGAGGGCCATAATGATCCTAGTCCTCTGATTCTCATTGCATGCCACAAAAAGCTTCTGAACAAAATGACTCCCAAACTGATTCCTCATCAAATCACCTAAGAATTCCATCACCTCTGGTAAAACCATCTCTGTTTCTTCCTCACTCACCCCCTCTTCAAGTTTCAAATTCAGAACACCACTCCACACTTGATCTTTTGCTAACGTAACTATTCTTCCCCTCATGTTTTCAAGACTAAACTGTTGCTGCCACTGGTGCAAGTGCTGGTTACTGTACAAATGAGTGGAGCTACAAAAATTGCTTTGTTGGGCCGAGGATAGAACTGGGAAAAGGGTGCTGCCTTTTCTTGAAGATGGTTCCTTGCCATGCAAGAAAGACAAATCATTATAATCACAAGTAGCACTGTAAAACTCTGGTCTTTGAGGATACTTCATCGATTTCAGGGGATGATCACCACCATTAACATATGGGCCTCTCCCAAGAAAACCCACTGACTCCGGGTCCACATGGATATCCTGGTGGGCCCCAAAAAAGCCAAAAGGCCCATTGACTCCACCATTGTTACTTTGCGACTGAGCCCAAAAAACAGCCTGCTGTCTTTCTCCAAAAGCCATTGGTAAAGGAACTGATCCAACCGTAGGTACAGCATCAAGGGTTGCCGGACGACTGATAAAGGACGGCTTTTGGCCATGAAAACCGAAATCGGAGAACAGGGTCAGTCTTGAAAAGGCTGATTCAATAGCTTGATCGGACGAATGAAGGTCTGTGATCAATGGAGTCTGCGGGTGGTTTTCAGCGGAAAGAAAGCGTTGGTAATGAGGGTTCAAGAAATTTTCAGGAGCCTGAGACGCTGGAGAATAGGGGATTTCAGGGATTTTCCTCTCCATCGCCGTTACGAAGAGAATAGCGTATGTGTGTTGTGTGTGTTGTGTGTGTATGTTGAGGATTTAAAGGGGTTTTATTGAGGGGTTTTATTTATAGGGCGAAAACTCATCTCTTTTGACTTGTTTTAGCCTTTTAGGCCATGTTGGCCCTCAAATCTCAATGAAATATATTGAAAATAAAATAAATAATTCAAAATAAAGCAATAAATTAGAAAAAATCAAGTGAAAAGAATATGTTTGTATTTCATATTCATTTCACAAAATTCAAGTTCCAAAAATAAGATTAAAGTTGAAAAAACTTTGAAATGCAAATTCTATTTTTATTTCTTTTTCCCTCTTTTTTTTTGTTAAAATGGTCCATATTTATAATTTGAATTACTCAAATATATATATATATATGTATTTTATATTGATCTTTTCCCAAAAAAAAAAAAAAGAGTAAATGATATGGACATACTCAAAGTTTAAATCTAATAATACAAACACCCTCTGCCCACTACAAAATTACACGTACACCTGTTGAGGGATGTCGACGTAATTTTCCTCAAAAGTCTTTTCGTAAGATTTTACTCTTGACTCTCGAGGAAGTGATGATGTAGGTTATAATTACGATACAATCTCAAGGGACGTACTTGTGATTTTTTTAAAAGTCAGGAAGTATCGATATATTAGACCTAATCGTGTGCAGTTTTAATGTAATTTACCGTAAACAATAGTGACAAATTAATACAACCTAGTTGCGGCGGGTTCATACGTATTAATGTCGTTAATGCTGCATGTATCACACAAGTGTTTAAACAGACACGTAGACGGACGGATGAGACCGCAGTAATCGTTTCACTTTTCTCATGATAATATATTTATTTATCATTATTACTTTAAAATAAGAAATAAAAACAAAAATCTCAATTTTGTTTTTCTAAATCAAGAATGTATGGATGAATAGTAATTTGAGTGACAATTTACATTGATAGAGACTAAGCAAAGAAGGAATGAAAAAAAAGACATAAAAGTAGAGTGGATTAGGAGTAAAGGAGAAGGAGAAAGAGGGGCGTGCATGCGATTTGTGGAAAGGTTTTTCATGCGTAAACGCGCCTACGTGAACGCGGACTCTGCCAACTTTGACGCTGCTTCCCTGCGGTGCCGTGTACAGTTCCCAATTCAGCTAGTTTCCATTCAAAAAATAGAAATTCCAATTCAACCCCTATACTCAGAAGGAAATTCCAATTCAACCCTTTGGCTTCATGCAGTTATAACACAAGATATTGGCCCTTAGGAACTTTTGTTTTTTCTTTTTTAAAAATAAATACATCGATAGTTTATAAAATCAATCTATCATATTGTTAGTACAATATTCAGATACGATTTAACGAAATAATAAAAGAAAATTTACTATTGGCTATAGTTTATTAGCTATGAATTAAAATTATTATTAATCATGGTTAAACAAAAATCAGCGCAAAAACTTAAATTATCCACTGTGAAAACTATATTTGCCACGTGAATGAGTCATAGCAAATGTTTTCGTCGTAGCTTTTAGTTACGTCAAATATATTAGCCATACTTGAAAAAGTTGCTGCCTTCAATTATTGCGTGATCGTGATCAATAACTATTTACTACAGTAATTTATTTTTAACCATGGTTAATGGTAAATTTCTGCTAGTGATATTTCTATTTAAAATAAACAAACAACAACATACTATTATTAAAATAGATTAAATATCTGTATTCGTAAGACTCAAACTCATAATTAAAAAATTATAAGACCTCGACCTCACCAAATAAGGCATACTTTGGTCCTCAGGACCCCATCTTTGAATCCACTATTATTGGTTTATTATGAGTATATATGGTTAGCAATTTATGAGCCAATTGCCTATTAGGGTTGAGTTCCCATTATCTTATTCTTGATTCTTGACAAAAGGATTTTGAGTATAATTCCACAAGAAAAGATTTTTGGTAAAGAGTAATTTTGGGAATAATTGACTTGAAAGACTTAGGTGACAGATGTTCGTACCTAGGAATTCACACGTTTACTCATCCGTAATTTTAGTAATATCTGTGCGATTCATTATATTATTCAATTTATTTAATTTTAAAAATTAATTTAATATATTAATAATTAAAATTAATAAGATAAAAAAATATTATAAAAATAGATATACATATAATCTCATTTTTCACATAAATTTGTGTCTTATTTTTTTGGTTTTAAAATTTTATATTTGTTAGAAATTGATGTAGATGAGTGAAGACATGTTTGGTTTGTAACATTAAGGAGACGGAAAATTTTGTAAATGTCACATTAAATTGATTGACTTTGTGGGTAAGGTGGCGTAGTATTAATTAGGATGTAGGTATGATCATAATTAATTATGAGTACTATCTAAATGTATGCAATTATAGCACTTGCATATATAAGGGTAAGTTGAAACTATTCTTCCTGAAATTTGATATAATTATGAATACTCTATTATTATTTAAAAAATTAGAAATATATAATTCAAATAGAAATTAATTATGTAGTCCGTAAATAGTTACGTGAAAAATACTATTTTACCCTTGTTGAATATCATTTGTTGTAAAAAAGAAAAGTTTGAGAAAATTTTAAAAAAATTGAGAGAGGGTAAAGTAAATAATCCATATGGCACATTAGTCCATAACAACATTTTAGAAAATTTAAAAAAATATATAAAATTACAATTCATAATCTAAAATGGAGTTTTGGTTAGTTTAACACAAAAATTTGGATGAAACTTAATGGACGAATGAAATGAGTTTGTTGTTAGACGAACGTTAACATCAGGGAGTAGTTATAATTTTTCAAACAACGAGAAAATATTTATAATTATGTCAAATCTCAAGGGAGGTCACTATTTTTGGAACAGGTGACTAGAAAGTCAATTAGATTTATTTTTTAATCTATTTAAGCAATTTCTCTTTTTATTTTTATAATATTGAATTAAATGAATAAGAGTAAGGGTTCATTTGACCTTACTTTGTTGTTCTTACTTATATAATTTTGATACATTGCAACGAAGCCCACGGATTACTGATCAACCAATAAAGTTGGGTTGCGCATTTGGTAGCAACTATGAAACCAACTTTCGAGGGTTAGATTTGAAATGTTCCAAGTCGAGAGCCCCGAGAATATGCATTGAAGGTTCTATGGAGACTTGCACTAAATATTGTGTCTATATAATAGGTGTCGTGTTTCATATGCGACAGACGTATGACGTCTATGCAATTTTATTGGGTGATTGACAACGGTTGTCATACCGACTAAAACTGACACGCAGGAAGTCATCATATGGAAGCCCGTGAGGCTTGGTCATTATGACTTGAACTCCTTGACTCTGATAGTATGGGGTTTAGTCCATAGACTTGAGGATTCACATAGTCTTATATATGGGACGACTGTATCTAGGGCCTGGTAAAAGATAAACATGTTATGATGTGGTTATTAGGGGATCCAACCTATCATGAGATGACAACGATTTTCTGTGTTCTGATGTGTGTTGTGCTCTCGGGAGTTTATGGCCATAGCGGGGATCAAATAGCAAAGTGTTTTTCTATGTTGACCAAGTGGAGAAACATAATCTGAATATAAAGTATAGATGTCTAGTCCAAGATGGGAACCAATGACCAATTCCATGCCCTAGACTAAGACCAGGAGATAGCCGTTGGCAGGATCGTACCCATGTGGCACTTGGTAACCTTAAGGTTCACGTCATTTTCACCTATTCTCTAGTGCCATAGACTCTTACTAGACAGTCACCCATGGTGACATGTGCTTTTGGATTAAGTGTTAATAAAAAATAATTAATTAAATATAATTTAATTAATCTAATGCAACATATTTGCCAATTAAATTGTGTGTTGACACAAGTTTAAGTCTAGCTGAGAGTAAACCTATAAAGCCATAGAAAACACCACTCAAGAAAGTAGTATAATTAATCATGAATTAATTCTAGAAGGATGAATTAATTTAAAGAGTTTAAATTAATTTGAGAGATTAAATGATATGATCATTTAAATGAGAGAGCCCATGTGATGGAAAACTCAAGATTAATTAATGAGATTAATTAAATTTGGGTTAGGTTTAATTAATTTGATAAGAACAATTTACAATTGAACCGATGATCAATAAATAGGATCAATTAATTAGAGTTTTGACTTGGTAATTTAATGAGATTGAATAAACCAGGTATGAATGAATTAATTGGGCTATGGGCTACAATTTATTTGATCAGATCAAATAAATTCCATTTGGATTTTTAAGAATTGATTGAAATAATTCAATAGAAGCCCAAGCCTATGAGTTTAATTTATTTTTGAATTAAGCCCAATATATATATATATATATATATATATATATGAAGTTGTAAAGATGAGGGAGTTATTGCTTGAGTACTGTGGTACTAGTAGATAGTGTACTATGGGACACATTGTACCTATTTTGACTTGACATGCGATTTATACACCTGTATACATACAACAAGTAAATGAGATGTCTCTTATGTGTGTGTATGATGTATAGGCTGTGTATATGTCATTTTATATATAATACACAAGAAAACGCTCATCTCATACTTATCATCTTCACCTCTCTCTTCTCCCTCTCTTTCTCTCTATTCTTGTTCTTCTTGAACTAGTTTCAAGTTATAGTAAGATCGTCTTGAATTTGATATACTAAGTAAATAAACTCCGCCACATTTTGATCATAGATAATATAGATCATAAATTTGGGACTTCAATTTGACAAATTCGGGTCTTTGATTTGTATACTTAAACATAAACTGTTGATCCATATAAAGTAATGTATAATAGTTGATAAATAAGCGTATTCTTATCATTTTATGTAAAAAAATCCCAACATTTGGCGCTTGTTCCACAAATCTTGCTCTGAGGGTTGTTTTGCCATTTTACTCATGCGGGTAGGGATGGGAGTGTTTGAATTTTTGGGTTTTAAGGAGATAAATTCATTTAAACCATTTCATCTCATTGCTCTTTTCTTTTCTTCTTCATCTCTGTCTTCATCAACTTATACCTATGTGAGGTGGGATATTTATAAAACAGAGATTCAAGAGCATTAAGAGATTTATCTATAAAAAAGGACTCTACAGGAGACCTTCGTGAAATGTATATCTAAGGTCTCCCCAAAGACCCACTTATGAGAACATAATATTCCATGTACCTAATGTATCGAGTGAAGACCTTCGTACTTTCAACAAGGACCTCCATACTTCCCCATAACGACTTTTATCTGTCCATATTATTGTTAAAGATTCCTGAGAGACCTTTTGTAGGGAGTATTCAAGGTCTAGCCATAAGGCTCTCTGTTATTCTAGTATTACATGAGTATCAAGATACCTATGAGACATTCTTATCTAGTGAAAAGGACATTGATCCTTCACTGACAGAGTTTCAACATCTGTTTGCCTAAACCATATTTTTCACTGTCTTAAGCCTCATATGTATGACCCACTATGACCATTAGATCATTTTAAAATCTACGTCACACATGAAATCATACAATTAGAACCCTCTCTCTATATATTGGCCCTCCATAGTGAAAATATAAGCTTATGCACCCTACTATTTCTTAATATATTTTTCATCTTCTTCAATTATGGACTAACTTAAGCACCCGAGGGCTATATCTGGACTTCCCTATTATGGTTCTAATGATTGTGTGCTTTATGGGTCTTGTATCGGGGATTCACGCATACCCATTTGAGTAGGGGTAGCATTATACGTTGTTCTATATCTTTGAAACAACATTTAACGTCGTCTGTGGAGTTTATAATAATTTCTTTTGATTTTGAGAAATATGGTGAAAATCCAAGCAGAAGAAGTTGATCTACATACCCTAATAATATTCAAGCATATTATAACAACCAAGAACTAGTTTCATAGAAAAATAAGTAACAGAGATGGGGGTGGGAAGAGAAAATAGAAGAAGGAAGAATGGATCTGAGTTCTATTTCATTTTCAAAATGAATCTCCCAAAACATATGTTTTTCCCTTGGAATTGCAACCAATTTCGACAAAAAAGTAAAAAATTGAAATTTACAATTAATTATATCAGAAAATATCGCTCTCAAAATTTCCCTTCTAGCTTGCTTTCGACTGATCTCTTGATATCTTCAAGCTTCAAAAAAGGAAACCCAACTGCAACTCCATACCTCCTGCTCCAGCTACTTTCCTTCCTCAACCTCCACTTGTCCACCCGTCGACCCCTTTTGAGAGCAAACCTCCACGTCACAATTTCCCAATTTTTCCCCAATCTGATTGCACCCTAATTCCCTAGAAATGTTGCCGCTTTCAGCTGAATTTACCAATTCAGCCCTAAATTTAATTGGACCCTCAATCGGACGTCTCATATTTATCATCTCAATCACAGGTTGTCGTTGAAAGTCGTATTTTTGTTTGAAATCGTGTCATTCACTCCTTTTTTTAACTTTGTCCCCAAAGGTCGAACCCAAAGAATCGTGATGCTATAACACTATATTCTTCCCAGGTTGCTTGATCTGGGATGCATGAGACAATTGAATCAACACTTGTGCAACAACCACATTGCTCTTGGCACCAATCTTCTAGATAAAATGGCCACATGGTAGACTTTGAAGATCTCATCTTCAAATTCAAGGAGGTTTATGGAGGATAAATACTTTGACCTAATTTTTTTCTTTAGCAAAGATAGGATGAATTTTAGCTTCAGGGGGTAGTGCTAACTTGTAAGCTACTTTTCCCACTTTCTCCAACACTTTATATGGACCAAAGTACTTAGCATATAATTTCAATTGTTTCCTGAGGGCTACTGAGGTTTGTTTGCAAGGTTGAAATTTGAGGAAAACTTCATCTCCCACCTCAAATTCTCTTTTGATCTCTTCTTATCCGCATACAATTTCATTCTTTTTTGGGCCAAATGCAGATTATCATTTAGTAACTGCATAACCTTGATCCTTTCTTGCATTAATCATTCCACCTTAGTGTGGTGGCTCTATAAATAAGAGCCAATAGATAGCGTGTGAGGTGGACAACCATAGAGAGCTTGGAAGGGAGTAACTTTTAACCTAGTGTGGAAATTGGTATAAAACTAGAATTTCTCCGTTGTGCCCATTTCTTTGGTTTTTGATGACATATGCACATCAAATAATTCTCTAAACATCGGTTAACTCTTTCTGTTGGCCCATCCGTTTGGGTGATATGCAGATGACATATTCAAGGATACTCCAGATAAGATAAATAGCTCCTTCCAAAACCTGCTAGTGAAGACTTTATCCTTATTGGTCACAATACTTACAGGTAGTCCATGTAGTTTGTAGATGTTGTCAAAGAAGATTATGGCAATTAAGGTAGCAGTGGGGTGTTTGATTGCTAAGAAATGAGAGTACTTGGTCAACCTATCTACATAAACTAGGATAGAATCTTTACCTTCAGAATTAAGTAGCGCTTCAATGAAGTTCATAGAAATGCATGACCAAGCTTGGTCAGAATAGACAAGAGTTGCAGAAGTCTTAGATAAGGGCTACTGTTATGTTTGGCATTTTGACAACCCTTACATTCTTTCACCCATGTCTGTACATCATTCTTTAAGGTTCGCCAATTGAATAGTGGTCTGATTCTTTGGTAAGTCCCATTAATTCCAGAGTGTTCCCCAAATCATGTAATGATTTGATAAGTTTTTATCTGACTCCTCCACAAGTATCTATACAAATTCTATCCCCTCTTTTGAGTAAACCTGATTCATAGATGTAGTCTGAAAATGATTGAGCATCCACTGCTTTTGCTTGATGAATGTTTGAAACATAGTATTACCCTCATAGCTATTCTGCAACTCTTGAACCCACATAGATATCTGCGTAGTGATGGCATTAGCTATAGAGTTCATTTCCTCATGTTCCAATTTGGAAAGTGCATATGCAACACGGTTTCATTCGCCTTTTTGTAATGAACTTCATAGTTGAGACCAAGTAGCTTTTGTCACCTATTTTGTTGTAGCTGGGAATCCACTCTTTGGTTAATGATGTGTTTCAAGTTTTTTTGTCTTTCTTAATGATGAAATGGTTACCTTGCAAATAATGTTTCCATTTTGTAATAGCTAGTAATAGGGCCAAAATTCTTTCTCATAAATTGATAGTTTTTGGGTGCTAGAGCCTTACTCAAATATACTATTGGTCTTCATCCTTGCATCAACACTACTCCAATCTCTCTTCCATGCATCTGCATTTTCTAAGATTAGGCTAGCACTAGTTCCTTAACCATCATCTCTTTTAGTTGATTCCATAATGTATTAGCTTCAAAATTCCATCTTAAGGCATCCTTCTTGAGAAGAGAAGTCAAGGGTTTGCTAATGGCTCCATAACTCCGGATAAATTTTCTATAATACCAAGTTAGTCCCAAGAACCCTCTCAAGACCTTGATAGTGGTTGGAGTGGTCCAGTTGACCATACATTCAATCTTTTGAGGATCAGTGGAGACACCCTCCTAAGATATGATGTGTCGAAGATAATCTACCTTCATTGAGCAAGAAAACACTTGCTTTTCTTGGATATAACTAATGTTTCTCAATAGCTCGAACACCTTCTTGAGGTGCACTAGGTGCAGTTCCCAATCCTTGCTATAGATTAGGATGTCATCAAAGAAAACCAAGACAAATTTTGTGGGGTATGGTTCAAAGACAAAGTTCATTTAGGGCCTAAAAAGTTGAAGGTGTATTGCATAGACCAACGGGCATCACAAGAAACTCATAATGACAACTATGAGTAATGAAGTTGGTTTTTGGTATATCTTCCTTCCTCATCCTTATTTGGAAGTACCCTAATCTTAGATCAATCTTACAGAAAATTTGGCACCATGTAAATCATTAAGAAACTCATCAATAATAGGAATAGGAAAATTATGCGTAATTGTGAGTTTGTTAAGATACCTGTAATCACACATAACCTCCAACCTCCATCCTTCTTCATTATCAACAATATTGGAGAAACAAATGAGCTTTGGCTAGGTTTAATGATCCCATTGTCAAGCATTTCTTTCACAATTCTTTCAATTTCAGTTTTTTGACCATATGAATACCTATAAGGGTGCTGCTTCATGGAATACCTTCAGGTAGTAACTCGATCCCATGCTCAAATTTGTTTCTGGAGGTAGGGAACTTGGCTCCTTGAAGTCATCATCATACTTCATATTACTGACGTAACTCAGATACTTTGGAATTCTCATCAACCCTGTCTATAGTTTTACTCATCAGAACTAGCTCTCCCTTTGGGTCATGATTCATTCTTCTTAACAGCTTTCCTAAGGAGTGAGCTGCCATGATTTTGAAACTTGGCTCATTAGACAAAGCCTTAAGGATCAACTTCGTTGTTGCATGGTTAACGGTGATCCGTAGCTGGTGAAAATCTAACTCCATAGATTGTAGTTGCTAAGGCAGTCACAACCTAGCACCAAGTCATAACCCCCTAACTTCAGCAGTCTGACAGGATGTGAAAACTTGTTTTCTTACATCTCCCAACTGAACATGGGATAGATTAGTCTGCTAACTATCTTGCTACCATCAGCCACCCTAACTATCGTGGGTGTAGTTTTCTCCAGTTTACAGCCAAGAGTGCTAGATACCTTCTCATCAACAAAAATAGCGAGTACTGCCATAGTTTATGAGGATAAGGACTTCCTTATCACCAACTAGACCATTAACCCTCAGTTTTGCAAACATCTCCTAGAGATACTGCATGTAGAAACCTTTCAACTGAAGACTCATCTTGCTCAGCTCTATCATATTCTCTTGTCTCTTGATCACATAGAAACATATAAACCTGTCTGTATTTGCATCTATATCCAGGCACATAAGGTTCATCACATCTATAATGCAAATTCTTCTCCTTTTTTGCTCTTACTTCAACCTCAATAAAAGATCTTTTGGTTTGGGGAATTGCTCTAGAAGGAGGGCTCTTGTTTTGAAGTTTGTAAGTGGTTTTGACCGAGTATTTATACTTGGTTGGTGGGTTTATGAGGATAGCATTGACTTTTTCTTGTATCTTGGCAAGTATAACATGCTAATTTAATGTGGTAGGATTGCAGGTGGAAACAAAGGACTTAACCTCATCTTCCAGTCCACTAAGAAACTTCATCATGAAGAATATTCATCAAGTTTTTTTGTTGAAAATGAGCATTTGATCCTTTAGTTCTTCAAACTTTTCCAAATATGCATTCACAATGGTTTCATGATGGAGTTTGTTGAACTCTGTCATAACTCTCTCATTATCTAAGTCTTCAAATCTATCCAATATGTTTACTACTATCTCGTCCCAAGACTAAAACTCCTTCTTTTCAGTATAGCTTTGGTACCACAGCTCTGTCCTTCCTTGCAGATAAATTAAGGCTATAGGAACCTTTTGGTCCTCAAGTATTAGAATATGTTGAAATTACCTGGTGCATCTCCTAACCCAGCCTCTGGCATTCTCTCCATCAAAATAAGGAAACTCCATTTTGTTTAAGGCACTATAAGTTTCAGTGTTCTGCTGACTGTGGTGTTCCTGCCTGGAGATATTACTGCCCTCTAGTCTAAAAGAGTTGTGTACAACAACTCTTGATGTCAAGCTCTTCTCCAAAGATGTAGTCAGACCTTTCCCAAAGATAGACTTGTTCCTGTTGTATTGTTGTAGCTGTTCAACCACACTTTGGAGTTGTTGTTGAACAGTTAGCAACCTATGTTCCACATTTATAACTGAAGCTTGAAGCCCTTCTTGCACCTCCATTACTTGATCCGATCGACTATGAATTCACTAGCCTGCCGCATACCTTTTTCATCCATGAACATTATGTATATTTTCTTTCAGGTTTCTTATATCTCTTTTGATCCTGTTCTGTCAGCCATTTTTAGTGTGTCTTAGGTCGAAGGATCGAGTGGCTTTGAGGCCAAATGTAACAGCGTAGAAATAGTTTTGCAGAAAAATAAGTAACAGAGAAGGGGGTTGGAAGAGAAGCCAGAAAAAGGAAGGAATTGAGCTCTATTTCATTTTCGAATGAATCCCCCAAAACATCTGTTTCTCCTTTTACATGGAATTGCAACCAATTTCGACAAAAAAGTCAAAAAGTGAATTACAATTAATTGTATCAAAAAAATATTGCTCTCAAAATTCCTTCTTTCAGCTTGTTGTAGACTGATCTCTTAATATCTTCAAGCTTCCATAGCCGCCTGCTCTAGCTACTTTCCTTCGTTGACCTCCACGTATCCACTTGTCGGGCTCTTTTGAGAACAGACCTCCATGTCACAATCTCCCAATTTTTTCCTAATTTGATCGCGCCCTAATTCCCTTGAAACGATGTCGCTTTATGATGAATTGATTGATTCAATCCTAAATTCAATTGGTACCTAGATTGGATGGCTCGCATTTATCATCTCAATCGCACGATTGTCGCTAAAAGTTACATTTTTGTCTGAAAAATGCGGCACATATGTGAATCTTAGTAGAAAGGAAGAGAAGATTGTGAGAACGAATTCGATCGTTTTTCTTCTTCGCACCTTGCAACTCTACTTTGATCAATTCTAGAGATTTCTCCTCTTCTATTTTCAATTTATTACTACTCCATTTACATCTAGAGCAATTTTCCAATTTATTATCAAAGATCTTTTCATTGATCTTGAATCTATCTCTCTTCTTCGATGAAGGAGAAGTTTAATCCATGGGAGATCGAATTATCCAATTTAGAACCTAAATTTCTTGGAAAAACCACTTCATTTTAGATTTTTGGTTCTTTTTGAAGTACAATAACGGATATCTCTCGCCGAGTTTGCTGAAATGCCAATTATTACGATGATATTTCACTGATTGTTGGAATGTTCAATGGTAACAGATATCTCACCGGCGGGCCTACCAAACTGAATGTCTATAGTGTCGAACTCCTTAGGTAGGGAGGAAGGCATGGAGTAAATTGAGTTGCTTGAGCAAGAACGCATCAGTGCAACATTTTTTTGAACAAATTATTGAAATTGCAAACAACAAATTTTCTGAAGTGCATGAGTTTGAGAAACCAAATGTCCTTGCACACTCATTCATCAACTCCAATACTTTCTTATAATTTGTTTATGTCATCTCATCCCTTAGAAAGACTTGAGAATACCCCTTCACTTTGATCACGAGTTATTTGTTGTGCATTTGTTGAAGTCCTTCAAGCATCTTGTCCAGAGAAAATATGAATGTCTTTAAATAACTAGTATGATACTTAAAACAAATTGCAATTTACCTCCTAGTGATTTGAAAACTAATGCAATTTATCCCCTTGTGAAAATTTACGGGGAGAGGTAAATTGCATCATTTTTTAAGTCACAAGGGGTAAATTGCACTTTATTTTTTCCCTTGTCTTCTAGGTTGTTATGTTGGTTCCTCCAAATATTCGGCAAAAATTCCTTAACGAAGTGTTCTTTCGTAAAATTCTATGATAAAGGCAACTAAATAATTCTATGCTTCAGAAAAGCAAAAAACACATCACTTAATAGTGTTGAGTTTTCATGTGTACTGCCCATATTTGATTTCTTTGGGCTTCAAAGTTAGCAGTAATGGAATAGAAGGGATGTCGGATATCAATTTTAGGTATTCGAATATCCAACGAAGTTCTGTGGTGGATTTTCATCAATTTGATCTCAAATCGATATGGATGATTTTCTACACCAAAGAATTCATTTAGAAAATACAAATATACTGGAGACTTTTTATTGCATTGTTTATTCAATGCTGAATTGGTTGAGTGTGTCTTGTTGGATTGGATTATTTGGATGACAACATTGACCCCATTTCGAATTCTGATTACTTGGATTTCTTGGGTATCTAGTCTCTAAGCATTAGTATATAAATCACAGTCTTACCACTCTCTATAAAATTAAATCTGTTCAATATTCTAGAAATCTCAATTATTTTGATTTTTTTACACTCGACAACCTTTTTTACACACCTGATGGTGATTTTGGATTAAGCAAAAGTGTAATTGTACCACCTAATTTAAAAAAAATAAAAAAATGAGAAAAGATGGAGAATAATTCCAAAAAATTCAATGCATGATCTGTAGATAAACAACTTCACATTAAAAACTCAAATCAAACTAGTAAACAAATGGCTTTTTGAACATCAACAATCACAAGTGTGTGAAACCCCTAAACTGAACAAAAAAAAAACTTTAAACATCAATTTACAAATAAAAAACTTCTATATAACCACAATGAAGAAAAAAGAAAGAAAATTATGTGTATTTCTGTCGCGCCACCATCCAAGTAGTGAAGCCATCAACCCGATTTCGTCGATTTTTTCTTAAACCTCCTCAACACCCTAATCATCTCCCACAAATCTATTTTTTCGATGATTCACTCTACTCCGAATAGGTCCTACTTTTTCATCAAACTGATTGCGATCAAAACCCTTTTCTTCGACCCCCATGGCTTGCTTATCTGCATTATGAAAACAAAAGAGAGAGATTATAGAGTGAGTGAGGAGAGAGACAAGAAATACTAATACATACTTTAATTAATTTATTTTTTTAATTGGGATGTGAAATTATAATTTTACTTAACTCTAAAATTGACGCAAGGCGTACGTGCACACACAACCAGAATATATCACTTTAATTCACTAAAACGTAGAACAAAAGGAAAAGTACAACAAAAAGGAAAGGTTGGGTGGTCAAATGTTAAAAAAAAAAGTTGGAGCACAACAAAATGCGTCAAACATTTGTTGTGGGGGGGGGGGGGAGTGTCTACTACTAACCCTAACTTACAAATATATAAATAAATTATGAAATTTATGATTATACAAATGTATATTTTAATTCTCGGAACATGTAGACTTGTGGATTTCAACTTGCCCTTCATTGTTGCAATAATAGTTGTAGGAGTTAATTGTATTTGTATCATTACACGTACATTTAATTTGCAATAATTTAAAGCCCACTACAAAAAATATTAGTGACAGAAAGTGACAATTTTAAAGTTGTCAATAAAATAATAAATTAAGTGATAATAATTTTCATCTTCTTAGTATATAATTATTAATGAGAAGAATTATATATAAAATTATCCCAATAGGTATTTATGATACATCTATGGACAATTTGGTAACAAAATAATATTATAACAAAAATTATTTGTCACTATGTCATCATTAGGTATATGTCTAATATGCACTAGTTTTTGTTACTTATTCTTTTGAATAATAACTTAACAAAATAATAATAACTATTTCAATGATAATTATTATCAAGAACAAATAAAAACCATTGCTATTAAATATACATAAATAGGGAAAATAGATTTGGTCCACTTTCTTAATAACGGCACTTTTGGTCCAGGTCTAATTGAAAATAGTAATTCAGGACATTAATAAAGAAGAATTGGCAATTTTAGATTAAAAAAAAAGCTTTAATTTGGCTGGAATAGGTCAACTGGGCAGCATGTGACCGCCCAAAATTGGGGGTTGCTTACCTATCAACGACATCAGCTTTCCACTTCGCTAGCCCTCTCACTTCATCATTCGCTTGGAGGAAAAAAAGGAAGTAACGACATCTTTATTATTACTCAAATTTCAATTGCTCAAGAACCTTTGCTCTTATGTGAAGAAAGTGGGATTTACATCTGAACCCTCGATTCAAGGTGAAATTGACCAAGCAATTGAAGATGAACAATGTCAACAATCTCATCAATGCTATTGTGGGAGGAGGGTAGTGCTTCGGACTTCATGGACTGAGATGAATCCTGGAATGAGGTTCCATTCATGTAGAGACTACAAATGTAAGTTGTTTCTTCTCTTTCTTTTTTTTTTTATTTGTTCTTTTTCACTTTGGTGAATGACATATCATGGTGTTAATTTCTCTTAATCATTCAACTGATTGTAGAGGGATAGGTGTGGTTTTTTATTAGGTGGATCCTCCAATGTGTACAAGGGCACGTGCAATTATCCTTAGTTTATTACGGGAGAAGAATGAAATAGAGGTTGAGATTTTGAAATTGAAATGCAATGAAAAAAAAAAAAACAACTGTGGAAGGTGGTTTGATTTTTTTGGTCTTCTGTTTGATATGCATTTAGGTGAGCTTTGAATATTTTTTGAATAAGCAGGAAGATTACAACAGGAATCTTGAAGATGAAGGAAATGGTTGCTCGCAAAGTGGATCCATAATGGTTTGAGTCTTTTTTTTTTTCCTTTAATGTTTGTGTAATATATCAGTTCATATTGTCTAAGTTCTAACACATTTTTAGGTTTTGTTCAAATATATTTTAATGTAGTGCTTTTAATGTACTAATATTAGACTTGGTATTAATGTACTTGTATTAGAATTATGTCATATCTAATGTGTTTTAAATTAACCATTGTGTTGGTTTTTGGTGCAATGTAATATTCATTTTATAATTGTTCATCAAAATTATGTTGTCCCATATAAAATAAAACATTCACCAAAATAGAATTTAACATTGAAGCCATAATTTTAGCCAAAAACTTCAGATACAAAAAGCAAACGCCATTGACATTAACTAAAAAAGCAACAGTTTCATTACCTGTTATGTGTTTCTTCATAGTGCACAATCCACTTCCACACTTCAATCTATAACAATATGTTGCTATATGCACATTTCAGTTTATACCAAAATATATCCACCAAAACTGCAAAAACCAATTACATTGCAACTATTCCTAGCACTGAAAGTCTGAAACAAACTACTTTTGTTGGTGATTTTTGAAAGTTCGAGAAGGCCAACTGGAGAGATCAACAAACTTTTTACCATGCTCCTTAATTATGGTTTTGGAAATTGGAATTGCTGGTCTACTTGAGAAACAGGGCATGAAACCTGTACTGGTCAGTGGAGGAGGTATTCTGATGTTAAGTTTTGGTTGCAATGTTATTTGTTGCTGGACAGGCATGCCTGTGTGGGCCATCCACAATTGCTCATACATTGTAGGCCTTTGCACAGATGCTCTAGTCAATGTAGGGCCAAATTTAATCAGTATATGTAGTGTAACATCAAGCTAGATTGGCTCCTCTTCTTCTATAATTAGAGGTAAAATAGGCTGTTGGTCATTTACTCCACTTTCTAAAGCAGTCATATTCATCTAAATCAATGCATTAAGCACACTAAAATCAAGATTTAAGCAATAGTACATGATCAATTATAAAAGAGAGGATATTTCTTGGAATGCTTGATAATGAAACCTCTTTGTATCCCTGGTTGTATAAAAAGAACACATTAGTGTTAAAAACAATAGTAGATTATAAAAATAATTGAAGTATGTAGATTGAGGCACTTCTCATTTTGGTATTTTAAACGACCATCCATTATTTTCTCATCAAGCCCTTGTTCTTGCATGCCCTTCCATAATGCATAACCTTTTGTATTATATCTAGCCTCACCACATATCTTGCAGTGGTGTTCATGTTATCTTATTATCTTAACAGGTGTCTTACCACTTTCTTTCTAGTCTTATCTTTCACTTCATTAGGCTCCCTATTTCTTGCTCCCACAGTTATTTTTTTTTTAACTTTCCACCAATGCATGTTTCTATAGGCAAATTCCTATGTTCTTCCCCATAAAAGACTGCTACACTTATGTTTTGTGATGGGTTAGAAAATAGGAGAAAGAAAATAAAAAAAAAAAACTAAGCAACGAACAACAGACAAATAACATCACATCATACAAAAATATTAAATTATATTATGGTACCCCACATGTTGAGTAGACCACATTTACAAAAAAGCAAGAACAAACAAATGTCAGAATCTTGGGGGGGCCATGTAAACATATATCAAAAAATATTTTTTTCTTTAAAAGGTAAAGACAACTAGACACGCAAATGCACAAAAAATATTCTTCATCTTCAAGTACAACGCAAGGACCTACGGTATGCAGGTTTGGGCATTTTCAAATGCCTATCTGCACAGATCATGACCATCCTTTTCGAAAATCCCTTCACCTCTTGTTGGATTTCAACTTTATAAGTGGATTGCACAAACTCTGGGCTGCCATCAACAAATTTTTTGGTCCTCCTGAGCTAGGAATTTGTAGACAATTTGTTGTTCCTCACAAGCTCGAAACAACCTTTCTTCAATTTTACTTTATTTTTTTCTTATGTAATGGAAAAAGACACCACGTGTTAATGACATGTGGCCTCTTTCCCTCCAAAGGCAATACTACGTGGCAAGGCTGACGTGGTTATTTTTTCATATAATGTTATTCGTATTTTTTTATTCCACATCAACTATGAGCTTCAAACAGGTAAGAAATCCCCAATTTCAGATGTCACGTGCAATCCATGTGACGAATTCCATCCAATTAGGATTGCCAATTTTTTTTAATTATTGTCCTAAATTATGTTTTCAATTAGACCTGGACTAAAAGTGTCACAACCTTTTAAAAAAGTGAACCAACATTGTAATTTTCTATGTAAATGGAGACAATATTAAAATTGTCACTCACTTTTTGTCATTAACTTTTTAGTCACTCTTAATGAATTTAATAAATTATTGAGAAAATTTATTAATTAAGTTTTGATAGTGTTAAACTAACTTTTGGGTTTCACTATTGCCTCCAATGAAATATTCCACTGAGAACAAAACATTGATTCTGGGAAAATATTTTACAAAATTACGATGTCGTTCGCACAAATTAACATTTAAGAGGCAAAGTGCATTGCCTTATGTAAGTTGGGACGGTGTCCGTTTTTAACCCAAGAAAAATTTATAATTAGATGCCATTTTTTTTTTCCGTATAAATTGTAATTATCAATTAAGTATATAGGTGTGCATATAATGTCTTTGCTTATGATATATATCTATGAATAAATATGTGTAATATTTTTTATTGAAAAAATTAATATCAGTATAACTAATGTTTAAGCAACTAAAAATTTCATTCATATTTATAATTAATAATATTTTATAATTTACATAGACATCGAAAGAAAGAGGTAACTATAATCAAAGAACACTTATTAAAAAATATATTAACCTTAACAACAAAATAATTTTCATATAATAATTGATGTTACTTATCTTAATTACTACTATTTATAATCTTCTACAGCAAAAAATTTAATATTTCTTGATTTATTACATTTTACATTCCACAGCATTCTACACAAACTTGATAGTTAGAAAAAAATTAAATTGTAACACTTGCAACTCTCATACATTTGACTAGTTATGGTAAAATGTGTTTAGTACAATTATGGCCTTTTTCACGTGTGCCATTGAAAAATTAGAGGAAGAAAAACAAACAAAGACTTACGTCATTATGTTGTACCACTAACCATTCAAATAAAAGACTATAGCTTACAGAGTAATAATCTAAGCAAAAATTTAACATAAACTGCTTGTGATCAAGAAAAACTTTAGACTGTAATGATTTGGTACTGTATGAGCCGCCACTAGGCCTCCAGGGCGTCAAACTGGACAGATGTTTCCTCGACCGGAGTTCTGTATAGTCTATTACTATTAGGCCTTCATGTATCGAAGAACGTTTTATCACTCACGTACTGAAGTTCGATGCTTCAAGTTCTAATATAAGCAAACCCATCAAACCGTGATCTGCCAAACCAGGAGATAATTAGGCTGTTGCCACGAAAAATAAGATAGAAGAGAAATGCTACATATGATGCAGCTACAAAGCAGACTACGATTCCAAACAGCCATCCATGAACTTCTGATCTGAAGAAGTCGACCAAAACGTATCCGTTTATCAGTATCACCACTGTAGCCACACCCCAGGATATCCTCTGAGAAAGAACAACAATGAAGTATAATGAGTAGATTTTACCTTCTCCTGTAGGCAATGTTGTTCAAGTACATGCTGAACATTCATGACTCGACTCTAGAATGGTCCGAGCGTACTGATAAAATTTTGGGATAATTACACTAAGACCTTATCTATGATCGAATTACAGAAATCAATTTTACTGATTTCAATAATTATGACACCCCATGTTAGTGATGTTTACATTAAGTCAAGAGGCAACGTTGCAGTAAAACGTTACTAACAGGGTATCAATGCAATAGAAGCATCATTGACAAGGGTGTCTCAGTAAGTATTTAAATAGTATGATGGTTTTTATACTTTGACATAGATAAGAGGAGGTCTAAATGTAATTATCGATAAAATTTGATGGGAATTGGAATCAAAGAGAGGCATGCAAGCAGTAATAGATTCCTCAAGCAATTGTTCTTGACATCATGGACAGGCACAAATCATGTTACTGTTCTGGCATCGGACAATATATGACATCCATAGCACAATACCAGAAAAATGCATAGATAAGTTTAGACTTTAGAGTATATATTGATGTAGAAGTCAACTGATATGGATTATAAATAGCCATTGCTGCTATCAAAGTCCGCCATCATTTGGGCTTACATTTTATGGATGTGAAATAAAAATCATAGTTTTTATAGACAACCTTTGCTCCAATGATTATAAGCGTTGAAGCATGTCCCATGATTCCATCAACTAGTTTTTATAGACAACCTTTGCTCAAACGATTATAACATAGGGTAAAATACAGACACCCTAACGTATGGGGTCATTTGCACTTTGCCCCTCAATTGCTTTTTTTTTTTATATATATTTTCCCACCCAACCTTTGGATTTTGTTGCACTTTACACTTTTCGAGGAATAATAATGGAATATTCCATCTGCATGTTACATGCGCCTAAGGTTAAATGCAGATAGCCCCCCATCGTATGCGATTATTTGCACTTTATCCCCCAATCTTTTTACAGAAAAAAATAAATTTAAAAATTAGAAAAATATGGAAAAAAGTTTCAAAAAATAGAGAAAAAAAGGAAAAAACAATTAAGAAAATTTAATGCTTGATCTGCAGATAAACCACTTCATGTTACAAGCTAAATCTAATGTTGGCAGGGATTGAAATATACATATATGCTTGATGATGGCGCCGATTTTCATAGAATAGTATTGTATTTGATTTTGTTATGAAGTTACACTCTTTCGCGATTTTTTTCATTTGAGTTGTTGAAGTTCAATCTCTTCATTTGGGTCGTCGAATTTTTCTTATTTTCTCATTTGGGTTTTTTTCTCTATGTAAAATCACCAGAACATTACAAAGATTGAAATAACCCATATAAGAAAATAAGAAAAACTCAGCGACCCAAATGAAGAGATTGAACTTTAACAACATAAATGAAAAAATCACAAAAGAGTGTAACTTCATAACAAAATCAAAATACACTACTATTTTATAAAAGAGAAAAAATCAAACCAGAAAATAAAGAAAAAAAATCGTGTAGTTCTATCGGTGCCACCATCAAGCATATGTATATATTTCAATTTGTACCAACATTAAATTTGGCTTGTAACGTGAAGTGGTTTTTTGCAGATCAAGCATTGAATTTTTTGAAAATTTCCCCCTTTTTTCTCCATTTTTTGAAACTTTTCTCCATATCTTTTGTATTTTTTTATTTTTTTATTTTGTAAAAAGGTTGGGGGACAAAATGCAAATGATCGCATACATTGCAGGGCTATCTACATTTAACCTTAGGCACATGTCACTCGAAAACTGAATATTCCATTATTATTCTCCGAAAAATGTAAAGTGCAACAAAATCCAAAAGTTGAGTGAAAAAGTGTAAAAAAAAAAAAAAAAAAAAAAACAATTGTAGGGCAAAGTACAAATGACCCCATACGTTGGGGGTCTCTACATTTCACCCTATAACATAACTAAATTCTGGTAATAAATTGATTAGTACGTAACATATATAATACTTTCAAGTGTTTGCATCAGAATAGAGCAAGAATATAGATGATTATGCCTGAGCATATATATATCATGTAGATAATAGGTTTTTAATGAATATAAACAAATCAGACAAGACATAAATGTTCTGATTATCTGTAATAAATAATTACGCTTCATGTTGTGCTCAACTATATATCAACAAAATCAGTATCATTCACTGTAGTGGCAATACATAGAAATCAACCTTAATTTGATATAGTGTGTTACGAATAAATTTTAGTGATAATTACACTAACACCCCTCATCTAACCAAATTACCGACACACCATGTTAGTGATGTTTCATTAAGTCGAGAGGTGACGATACAATAAGAACGTCAGCAGCAGGGTGTCAATGCAATGCGAGCATCATTAACGAGGGTGTCTCTGTAATTATTCTAATAGTAGAGGTAGTTTTATAAGTTGACATAATTAAGAACCTGTAAGTGTAACTATCCCTAAAATTTGACGAGGAGAAAAATGCAGTTTTAGTCCTATAATTTATGGGAGTGATATTTTTTGCCCTATATGAATTGATTTTCGCAATTTAGTCATGTAAATTTAAAATTTTGGCAATTTTCGTCCTTTTTCGGCATTTTTAGTCATATAACTTAGGAGGCACTTGCATTTTTAGTCCTATAACTTAGGAGAGTTGACAGTTTTGGTCCTAAGTGAATTTATTTTCAGGACTAAAATTGCAATTTCTAGCCAAAAAGGGCTATAATTGCTAGTTACAGGACTAAATTGCTAAAATCAATTTGTATAGGAATGAAAATTCCACCCCTTTAAATTACAGGACTAAAATTACAATTTTCACTTTGACGAGTATCAGACAAAAGAGGAGCACGCTTTGCAGTGTTTACATTTGAATAGTGCAAGAATATGTATTGCTACGTCTAAGCATTATAATATCATGTAAAACCTTGGTCTTTATTTCATATAAATAAATCTGAAGAAGACATGAATGTTTTAATTTTTTTTATAAGAAATAAACTCATTTCTAGCGACACACTCAAGTAGGTATAGCAAAATCACTATTATTCACAGCATTGGCAGAAGATAGAAATTCATGCAGAATGATGGAAAGATAACGAAGAATGCATTACCTCCAACGTAGTTCCAATTGCAAAGGCCCCCATAATCTGCTCGCTCGACACTAAATGGAGAAGAGGGACGACTGCAAATGGAATTTGCACTGCCTGAAGCACATTAAGCCACTCATTAACAACATCAAGCAACTCTTCTGATCTATTGAAAACGATAGCCACAACGATAGTCGGCAGAATGGCACAACTTCTGGTGATCAATGATCTGAGCCACTTTTGAATCTGAAGATCAAGAAAACCACCCATAATAAACTGCCCGGCATAAGTACCCGAGATGGTGCTACTCTGGCCGGCTGCGAGAAGACCAATACCCCATATATAGAGAATGGGGAGCAATCCCCCACCATATCTCAGTTGAAGATATTCTCCTGCATTTACTAACCCTAGAGTTTTGGCTTCTGAGGTCCCATAGAATCCTTTTGCGAATACAGTTGTGACAAACAAATTGATGATGAAAGAAACAAAAATGGCGATGAATGCCTCGATCATGAAGTAATTGAGGGCCTCTTGTACTCTGCCTTTCTTCTTCAAGTCAACTTTTCTGGATTGGACTAAAGCTGAATGCAGGAAGATATTGTAAGGTGATATGACACAACCGACGACTCCAATGGCTTTTGGGATTGTCTCCGAGCTAAGCTTAGGTACCACCAGCCCTGAAATAGATTAAATCTCTACTAAGTTAATGAATTGAAAGCCTAAATGTAGAAGAATTAATAAGAAAAATACCTCACCTCTCATGAGCTCCTTCCCACTAGGTTTTGTGTCGAAAAACATCCAGGCAAAAGAGAATGCCATACATGTAATAAGAACAGCGAAAAACGCTTCAAGCTTTCTAATCCCGTAGTTCTCAAGGAATAAGAAGATGAAACTGTTCATGAAAACACCATGTATATTAAACAGACGGAACATAATTCATTGGATAAACCGTCAAGGATAATAACTCAGCATGACCATCATCCTTAATCAAGACTGGGAATTAATCACTACAGTGGAATAGTTGAAGCTCTGTAGTAAGACCAAAAAAATATTTCCTCAACTAAAATAAGCCCATTGTTCTAGGCAAGTAGTTTCTTGAAATATACTAAACACGGTTGATAAGGTAAAAACTAGTTGGTTGCCAAATGTCTATGGTGAAAAAAGTTATATATATATATATATATATATATCAACTATTAGAACTAGGAATGCACAGTGCGAAAAATCCACAATGTCTTATTAGTACTATACTTGTCACATGGACATCTAAGCAATTACTCAAATCTTTCTGTTTTATTGAACGTACATAAACTTGTTAGCGTACAACTTTGTTGAAGTCCAATAGAGAAATTGTGCCGTCGGCAGCAGTTTATGCTATACAAGGAAATATACTTTTTGCAGTTCCATTCCATTGAGACTTTAATAACAGTCTTTGATGATTTCTCACACTGAAAAGTGAGAATGTAAGATAGCAGTAGAAGAGAAGATTTACCAATCGAAAGCAGTGATAAGGACACCAGCCCAAAGAGGCAACACCCCATTGCTCAAAATCTTGATAGCAATGGCACTGCCAATCACCTCCTGAATATCTGCGGCAATCAACGCCAGCTCCGACATCAACCACAACATCAATGTGGCCCAATGGGGATACTCCTCTCTGCATATCTCCGCCAGGTGCCGGCCCGTAGCGACGCCCAACCTCAAAGACAATGATTGAACCAAAAGGCCCATGATTGTAGCCCACATGAGAAGCCACAACAATGAATACCCTGCGATTGCACCGGACTGGATATCTCCCTCCAAGTTTCCTGGATCAAGAAACGCGACGCTCATCAGAAACCCCGGCCCCGTGAATTTCCAGAGCTTCCTCCAAGAAAACGGTGGCACTGACAGGCCAGGTGAGGATTCGGAGAAAGGCTCGATCTCCACGGCATGTAGAAGAACATTTTTTTCTTGGGATTCATTGAGGTGGGTTGGTAAGGGCGGCGGTGGCGGAGTCGAGGTTGACGAGGCGAGGAGGGGGTTGGAATCTTGATGCTCTGCATGGCGATGGTGTTGGTGGAACCTAGGGGATGAAGTGGTACTATTTCTGAGGTTTCTGGGAGAAGAGCTCATTGGATTATTTGCATGTGATTGTTATTTGTGGCTAAGCGCATTTGCCAGAAAAATTCGATATGATGATGTTTGAATGTGAATGAGATCTCATTGTATTTTCTCGCACCAAGTGTTAAGATTCTCGTTGGAAAATGTTTTTATGGACTTATTTATTTTAATATTATAAAAAAATTATATAAATATTACTTTTTTTTTTAAAGTTATGCAGTTCTAATGTGAGTGGCATTTTAAATGAGGATTCGTGACTCTTGTTCTTTTGGGAAGAAAGTCAACGACTAAGATAACAACTTGACTTTTAATTTTGCGTTTTCTTTTAATATATATATATATATATATATATATATATATATATATATATATTGATACTTTATTTACTTTATACGTTATTATTATTATTATATTAAATTATTTTTTATTAAATAAGAAAATTAGTTTTGTTATTTACAATATATTTTAAAATTTCTATGATTAATTGCTTATAAAAACCTTCTGAAAATTACTTTTCTAAAGTTTTAAAATATTTAAATTTTTAAATCTATCCCTAGACTGAATTTGGCTATTAATATGAATTATTAAATAATGGATTTTTTTTATAAATATTGATAAATTAAAATTCCAATGTTACAATTTCAAAATCCTCATACACTAGAGAATCTTAACAATTGAAATTCTAAAGACTCGTTTTATTTTATGATGAGTTGGAGGAGTTACCTGATGTCCTCCATCTGCTTCCAATCTCTTTATGTATAGGGATAATTGCATTTACACTTCTTGATCAATAGTCTGTTTACACAAATCACTCTTATCTTTTAAATAATTACACATAAAACCATCAAAATATTATTATCACTTACACAATCACCACACCCCTTACATATTTGAAACACTAGACACCGTGACACGCAGTATCTGCATGCGTAATATTACTAATATTTTATTTTATTGAAACCTGAACAGCCCATAGCATTCGCGCTACTCCATCAAACGCCATTTCAAAAGCAAGTAGGTCGTTCATGGTCCATAGCCTCAAGCATCATGAATGCCTTATTCGTGAATTGTTGTGCATCTGTATACCCACATGCCACAATTGCAACAAGTTCTCAACAAATGCTCGAGGTATACATTGATCAGATGCTTCGGATTAATCGTCCGGGAAGCACAACATAAACAGCTTTAGGTCCTTGCACTTCCAATGGAATTCAACCTCAGGCTCCCCCGAGATCTTAGTTTTACGTATTACATGTAGGACCTCCGTCACAAGAACAAAAAGATAGGGCGAAAGAGGGTCCTCTTAGCATAGTCCCTCGCTCCTTGGAAAGATCCATGTGCCTTGTGGTTAATGGTAATAGAAAACATAACGGTTGAAATGAATTTCTCGATTCACCCAATTAATTTAGGCTGAAATTCCAATCCACGCAATTATATGCCTTCCTCAAGTCAACTTTTAGGACACAACATGCCGGCGTCTGCTTTTGATTGCATCCATGGAGCAACTCCTGAGCTAACAAAATATTGTCGCCCAATATTATCAAATTTATTTGCTGATTTCTGCAGCCAAAAATTTATAAATGGTACTAATTTTTTATATTTTAAATAATTTTGTATTTGAAATGGGACTAATAAAAGAACACGTAAACTAAAATCATTTACATCGTCAAAATGGAAGTATTAGTTTCCAATCACTAAATTATGAATAAATTTATTTCAACAACTAATTAGATCCTTTGGAAGTATTAATAGTTGTGATAAACATTAAGTTATTTAATAAATTTATTCCAATATCCAATTAGATTCTTTCATACTTATTATTTATAGTTTATGTATTTATTTTAAGAATATATCAAGTTTCTCGTAGCGATTTAAAATGGTAGTCAGGTGGATGGTTTCCGTATTTTAATAAATTTCTAAAAAATATTTTTAATAACTAATAAGTGATGTATTTATCTATGGCAAGGTGCAATTTACCTACCTCTAATACAGAAATATACGATTAGCTCCATTGTAAAAAATAAAATAGTAATTTATCTACCTTTGTTTTCTAAAATACAGTAATTTATTTCTCTAGTTTTTTAAAATGAAACAATTTCTAGGGAGGTAAATTGCTTCATTTTAAAAGCATAAGGGGTTAAATTGTTATTTTATGTAGATATAAAAATACAGAAGTTGAAGTTCCAAGGATAACTAGCCACTCTGCCATCATACTTTTCCCATCATACTTCTATAATATCTTTGGCCATAGATGACTATATTCCTCAACAATCACCACAGTGGTCTCAATCTGGGAAAGAAGCTTTGTTGCCACAGGCCGAGCTCTGCAGTACGCCATCAATGGCTCTGCTTTGGGCATTGATAATCCCACACCTTCATTCATGTCAACTAATTCTTTCCCAACTCTTTCCCAATCGAAGCACTGAATCAGACATCCCAATCCGAACCCCACCATCCGCACGGCCAATGCCTCCCCGGGACAACCCCTCCTTCCTGAGCCAAACGGCATAAGTCTGAAGCCGTCTCGGTTCCCCTCCAGCCCTTCAAATCTCTCTGGCTTGAATTCTCTAGCATCCTCCCAGTTCTTGGGATCGTTGTGTATAGCCCATGCGTTCACTAGCAGCATAGTGCCTGCTGGAACGCGGTAACCGCCAACTGTGCATTGCTCTGAGGACTCATGAGGGACCAGCAATGGTCCTGCAGGATACAGACGTAACGTCTCGTTCATGATACAACGTAGGTATGGCAGCTCAGCAATGTCTGATTCATCTATTAACCGGTTGTGTCCGATGTGATTGTCGATTTCGAGTTGTGCCTTCTTGAGGACATGTGGATGGTTGAGCAGAAGAGATAGTGCCCATTCCGTTGTTCCGGCTGATGTATCTGTACCGGCTGTTAACAAAACCTACGGCATTCGTAAAGTGAAAATTGAGTTAAATATTTCACTCTATACTTTTCACTTGATCTCAAATTAGTCCATCTCATGTACACATTAATTTTCAGCTAAATTGTATGATTTTTCCGAATTACCTTCTAACAATTTCACCAAAAGATGATAATTTAATTGCATTTTATTTGTTTTCAGACAAATATGCTTGGAAAAATCAATATTTTGGTCAAAGGTGAGTAAACATGTGTGTTGTTATTAAATTTTAAGTTAATAAATTATCAAGTAGGTATGTTAAATCTAACTCATGTAGAAGTCCTTAAGTTCAATAAATATATTTTATGCATAAAAATGGATATTGATATTCTGTTGAAGGTGAGCAAAAATTATGTGTTTATTTAATGTGAAGTTTATAAATAATTTAATTTAATAAATATGTTCATATAATGCGAAATAATAAAGGATTTTTATTTCAAAATGTATTAATTAAATATTCCGAATTTTGCAAGAGCTTTCACGTCATTTTTCCCTGTAAACTAAGTATATATCTTAAAAAATATTAATTTTTCCCTGTAAAACTATTGTCAGAAAAGTATTTTATTAATTTGTACGAAATATTAGATCCTTCTTGAAAAAATATTTTTATGAAATATTAATTTTGTCTATGCAAATTTATTTGTAAGGACTAAATTGCATTCGAAATTTAAATGTGAGGAGTCAAATTAATTTAGAGCAAGATCTCTATAAATAAATAATGTCGGGGACCATGTAATTTTATTAATTTAAATATATTTTAATTAATCGATAAATTAATAATTTATAAATTTAAAGATAATTTTTTGATTTAACGAACCTATAGTATTCTTCATAAATAAAACATATACATTGTATCATGACTAATTGAATAATGTTCATGTAAAACGTGACTAATTAAATATAATACATTCCCTAAAAAAAAAAAAACTTCATTGTACATAGTACGTTAATTACTAGTTAAAACTTAATGCAGATTCATGTACGGTGAGGAAATCAATCACTAGATAAACAATATCAAACATTTCTAATTAGTCGATCCAAATCAAAATCAACCAACCATAGTTTCACATCTAAAAGGTAACTAAAATTCCTACTGAGGATCAAATTGAAAATGATAACAATGCTTTTGCAATCAATTACAAGGAAGGAAGTACTCATAAAATGGTATCCAACAATTCTTCGCAATTTTTTGTTGCATGCGCAGTACCAGAGCTTTTGGATGTAGTAGCAATGTTTGAATAAAATACAATTAGATTTAAATTTTAAAAAGAAGCAAACAACAATAAAATCATATTTTATTTAAGTTATCCTAGCTATATTTATAATTTTATAGAATTATTAATTTATAATATTAAAATAATTAAAAACTTATATAAGGGTCTTCCGCAAAATTATTATCTTATTAATTTATCGAAATTAGTAATTTTGAGCTTGAATCTAAGTGGGGATTAAAAAATTATTATTTTATGGAATATTAATTTTTATAGAGAGGTTCAAAGCGTAAGTGGAGATGAGGTAAAAATTTTGGAACGAAAATTAAAGAAATTTCACATGTCAAAAGTTAAAGAAAATTCGTTGAGTTGGGGTTACCATCATGAAGTTTCTTATGAGAGCATCTGTGTAATAATCGGGTTCTTTTGCCTGCAATGCCAGCAGCATCTCAATCATGGTTTTCGTCTTCCCTTCCGCCACCACGTCACCGCTACCGTCGCCGCCGTAACTGTTGAACCTTCTCCTACACCCTTCAACCAGCTCCTGCATAAAAGCATCCCTCTTTCTCTGCAGCTCCACCAGCCCTTTCTCCACGCCGCCCACTCCCAACCACGTAATCACCGGCAAGAAGTCCCCCATATTCGACGTGCTGCTCGTCGAAAACTATCCTTAACAATTTCCCTAAATCGCTGCGCTTCCTCCACCTCCCCCACGTTCTCGCCGTAGTACCTCTTCCCGGCTATCATTCTCATCATCACGTTCATCGTCAGCTCGAAGAACACCGCCTTCATGTCAACGATACGCCGCTGCTCCGAAGCCCGATTCAGGGCCCGGACCGTTGACTTGACCTCGTCCACACGAATCCCGTGAAGCATCTGCAGCCTGTGCGTGGACAAAATCTCGATTGATGAAATTTTACGCAGGTTTCGCCAGTGATCACTGTAAGAAGCCCAGACCAAGGAAGTGTAGTTGTTGCCCAGATGTTTTCCAGCGAGCAAGTGCGGGCGGTTGGCGAAGATGACATCATTTCTGGTTAAACACTCCTCGGCGGCGGAGGGGGAGGAGACGAGGAGAACGCGGCGGGAGCCGAACTGGAGGAGGACGACGGGACCGTAGCGGTCGGAGATCTTGGCCAAGGAACGATAGAGGGGTTTCTTGAGGAGGTAAAGGTGGCCGATAAAGGGCAGGTTTAGAATGGGGGCGGGTGGAAAATTCCTAAGTTTGTGGAAGAAATGGTGAGTGAAGCTGTAAAGGGCAAATATGAGGGGAAGATACAGAAACCATGGAGCAGCCATTGTTGAGGAGAAATGTGGTACAATGCCAGGATTAGGTAAAGTTTTATGATGATTTTATAATTAGTCGGCCCAATAAATGTATAGTTGACTAAATGGGATATCATCCCTTAAACCAGGTACCACGTATGGAAAACAAATAACATGGAGTAAAAGAATAATAATTAATGTTTGTTGACTAGATTAACTATAATTATGTGTGAATCTCTCGTATATTTGTTCGCATTAGGAGACACTCCCAAATTTTTGAGTCGTTTTGCATTTTGCCTCCAATCATTTTTTTTTATAAGTCATCCTTCAATCTTTGTATTTCATAACACTTAACTTATTGTTTTCTTTTTGGGCGAATCTTGGAAGAATATCTCTTTGTGTGGAATGCACGCAATTTTGGGCTGTCTTTTTAAAAGAAGTTGCAGTGGTGAAGGTGGTCGGCAATGGCGGAAGAAGAAGATGATATTGAATTTTTTTTTTTTTTCTTTTTTGATAAAGAAGACCAATCTGCGAAGGAGGTGACTACAATTGCGGAGGAGGGTTGCTGCTGCGAAGATGGTGGTGTAGCCGTTGGAGGTGAATGTCGGTGGGAAACGACAAAGGAGGTAGGCGGTGGCTTGGACAACGAAGGAGTTGAGCAATGAAAGTGTTTTGGGTTTTTTTATTTATTTTTAATTTTTTAAAATTGATGAGTGAAATTATGATTTTTGCCCAGCTCTAACTCGCCAAAATGTGCATACTTTTCACACAATGGAATATTCCAATTACATTTGACTGAAATGGAAAAAAATGATTAGGGGCAAAAGTGCTACAAAAATAAATGGTTGGGAGGTGATTGTAGAAAAACGGTTGGGGGCAAAGTGTAAAACGACCCAAAGGTTGGGGAGTGTCTACTTTTTAACCTTAAAATTAATTACAAAAGAATAAAATTATATTGAAATAATACTATTTAATAGTCCTAATACCTCTAAAACTACATGGACAATAATAAATATATCACATCTTAAAAGTAGAACTCCTAAAGGCTCTATTCTGGGGACATGACAAAATCGAAATGTTAAAAATAATTTATACTCATGAAAATTAAACATGATAACCACAACAACTACAAGTCTAGCCATTCAGTCTCCTTCTAGATCACCTTGAACTCTTTTTTAGGTCAGTCAAATTCTAACTCGATCAATTTATCACCTGTATCTGGAGGAAGGAATTTAAATTACATAAACAAAAGGTTAGTGAGGCCATGAGTCAGCATATATAAGAAAATAGTCAACAATAGAAAACTCAATCAAAATACTTAAAATATGTTATATTAACCATGAAAATAACAATTGAACTTGTGAAGATCACATCAGGCGAAAATGGAATAACATGATCACCACCTTGTTTCTCCTGAAAGACCACTTACTATCTTATCCTCCATGCAAGGAGCGACCGAGCGACCGCATAGAACTAACCATGCATTCCTAGGTACATGGCAACGCTAATCACACACATCCAACCTCCATCCTACTTGTGAAAGGACACCATGGGAACTGAACGACGGAGCTTCAACTAGCAGCCTAATATTATCCCAGTGTGCTCCTCAAACTGTCCAACCCTATGCCCATTGACCTCTTAACAAGATCCGTGTGATCAAATTCATGAAGCCAGTCGAATTACAATCATATAAAAAATAGATTATTTAAAGACCGCATGCACGTTGAATATTATGACAAAATAGAATAAAATCAAGATATATTAAAAGGGCCCTCTTGGATACTCATGCATTCTAGAGGTGGCTCCTAAAGCAAGTTCGTGAAGAATGCCAAAAATACCGTATAATAAAAATATTAATCACATTGTAGCATTTAACTCTATTGAGTTCTGAAGGCCCATTCAACCCCAAATACATACCAAATATATATTCATTTTGTTTGTCAATAAACAATTTCAAGAAACATATTCACTGAGGGTTCATTGTAAGAAAATTCACTTTTGTACTTATATATAAGTAGACATGCATAATGTGCATATAATATTCCTCCAATTTTACAAGTACTTATAATTTTAAATGGAATTTGCGGTAAGGTCCATGTGCTTGGGTACCGATTACGAATAAATTCCTTTCAAGTGACTCCACGCATAATTAAATAATTATAGAATTGAAAAAGCATCATGATAAATAAATTAATTATAAAATTAACTAATATAATCAATAACTATTCTAAATGACTAATTGAACATCTTTTACTGAAACAAGATTTGATTGGTTAAATATTAATGGGTAAATTGTATAACACCCCCTGTGTTATGGTGAAATAGCGCGTAATTCCCCTATATTAATTTTATAAGTAAAAACCCTTTGTGTTATTTCAAATACAACAAAAAAACCCCTCTCCATTAGAAACTAACAGAAAGTGGTTGACACTTGCCTATTTCGCAAGTGGGTTTCTTTTTTGGTCTCTTTTAGGGTTAGTTTATATGTGCAAATGTCATTTTTAAACCCCGCCCCTCCCCCCCCCCCCCCTGACATTCACATATTATAATTAATTAATAATAAAATATTATTTAATTCAAATATCTTTTAATAAATTATATTTATAAATAAATATATTAATTAAATATAAAAATATTGTATTAATTTTAAAAATCATATTAATTAAACTAAAAAATATTTTAATATATATATTAATTAAACATGAAAATATTATATTAGTTTTTAAAAATCATATTAATTAAACATAAATATTATATTAAAATTATCATTATAAGTATTTTAAATATTAATAAAACATAAAAATATTATATTAATTTCAAAAATTATATTATTAAATGTAAATAATGATTTGAACTTAAATTATCATTATAAGTATTTTTAATAAATTATTATTTATTTTTTTGAAAAGTTATTATTTTTACTTATTTAAAAGAAAAAAAAAAAAAAAAACTAACCTCGCGTCTCCTTGCCTGCCTCCCCCTTGCCGCCAGCCGCCAGCCGCCTCCCACCGCCCATCTGGAGTTGATCTGGGCGACGGAGGTGGCCCAGTGAAGTGGGCGACGGGGGGGCGATCACGCTTTGAATTTGGGTGGAGGTTGCCCCTTTCTCCAGGGGCCTAGAGATGATCGGCGACACGTCGCCGCCTGCTGAGGCAGCGGACCGGCGCTGTGTGTATATATATATATATATTATATATATATATATATATATATATATTGTATTAATATATATAAATATATTAAATATATAATTATATACATGATTATATATATATATATATATAACTGTACAGTGTATATATATAAATAAAAAAAATATTTTTAGATTGTTTTAAATCTGAACCGTTGATTTTTAAACTATTAAATATCAAGGGCTATCAGAAAAGGGTATAACGGGCAATTCATCAAAAATTTTAACACCGTTAAACCTAATTAATGGAAGGGGAGAGTGTACATGATTTTCAATAACACAGGGGTTTTTTTCCCTATTTTTTTAACACAGGGGGATTTTTCGCTAAATTTTCAAAACACAGGGGGATTTTATGCAATTTATCCAATATTAATTGAAGAAGTTTATTCAATTACTCAACCATGTTTACTTAATTAATCAAAGTTAAATCAACCCTTCCGACTAATTAACAATAATACATTCAATTAAAATTGATTAATTAACTAATCATTAACTAATAAGAAAATAAATAATTTTAACTAATTTGAACCTTCTGTAACTAATTTAATTAATATCGGATTTAAAAGAAGATAAAAAATAATTGAACCAACTTATTGTTCACTAACTGTTCAGCAATTAAAATGCATGATACAAATAAACTTTTCATACATAAACTTTAAGCAAAAGTAGGTGAAAAATATTAAATCTTATTGGTATCATAAATTAATTTGTTAAAACTATAATTAACAGGGCGTCACAAGTATATCTAGCCAAAAAAAAATATAAGCTAATAATATTTCTACGAGATTAATTTAGTAGAAGATATTTTTAAAGTACAATGATAAATATATCCAACTAAAAACATATAGACAAATAATATCTCCAACTAAAAACATATAGACAAATAATATTTCTATGATATTAATTTATTAGAAGATATTTTTTAAATACTTTAAAATTATTAATTTTACTGAGACACGGTAATATTTAAAATGAATAGCATCAAAATAATTTATAAAATACTGATATAAATTTTAAAAAGTATATATATATATATATATATATATAACATTTATTGATTTTAAGTCTGCCTATACTATAAAGACTGAAGAACAAGTCTTGCCATTGATTTCAGATTAACAAACTTTGCATTTATTTCAAAGTCTTACCATTGGTTTCAGATTAACAAACTTTGCATTTATTTCAAAGTCTTCAATTATTAAACATATTAAAAATGGATATAAATTTCTGCATATTAGTCTTGTTCAAATTGCTATTAATCCTTTAACAAGAGAAGGATTAGATACCAGTGCATTCCTCGCTTTCTGAGATTGTAGGCACTTGAATTTCTATGACTCTTTACTTAGATTAGTATAAACTAGTCTTTGTCGTCTTTGTTTAAAGAAATGCGTTGAGGAAGGGCAGATATATAGAACCTTTCAACGAGATGATGCTTTTTTAACTCTCTCTAAATTTTACCATTTCTTTTAGTGATCCTCATAATTGACATTCTTACTTTAAATGTAAAAAATTACAATTATAAAATGAAGTCAGGATCTCATATTTATGAAATAGTTTATAGGATTGATTACAAAATCACTAATACTGGTCTAGATATTCAAGTCATATCTCACACCAAATCACAGGACAGACAGTATTTTAAGAAATAAATAGAGTCAAATTTTATCTTATGGTTTCTAAGACCATAGAATGGAAAAATGTCACCTTACTAGAAACTTGGAATCTACCTCCTAGGTCAATACCACCACTTCAGCCTATAGAAAATTCAGAAATTGATCAAATTACTAAACATCATGATGGATCTGCAAGAGTCAAGTTTTGTAGATAAATTTCGTTAAAAACAAATAGGACCTTCTACTGCCATCCTGTTACTCCTTCTAGACCTTCAACTTTAGAAACAATTAGACATACTACCTCAAAATTATGAGGAAACAAGATCGCCTAATTCTGCACCTTCACAAATTCTTACAATTAACAAATTTTTTTAATTGATAAAAGTTTTCTTAAAAAGACTTTCTTTCATAAGAAAATATTTCCAGTAGGAAATGGTTCATGAATAGTTTTTCTGAATCTCAAATAGCAAACATTACATCTAATGGTATGAGTTCATGCATACATTAAACAGAATATTCATTTTTTTCTCTTATTTATTCCAAACATATGAAGAAGTAAATTAACAGTCATCCAAAAAACTCCCAGAAAATGGACGAAGCTTGATGGGTCAATAATCTCCAGTGAACATCTACCACTAGAAGAATCTGGAATCTCCATAAAAGGTCAATTCATCAAGTGTCTTCTTGTTAGTGAGTCATCCACCAATGAGGTACATATTGTTCAAATCAAACAAAATAATTTTTCAAATTAAATTCTGCATTCTATAAAAAAACAATTAGATTGAATAGAAAATAGGATTGAAAAAGTTTCAGGAAAAAGAAATTCAAATTCCTCATCTTCTTTTATAATAATTTCTAAAGATCCAACTCTTCATATTATTGCTGATAATCGTCCTTTTCAAATTTATGATTATATACCAAAATTAAATTCAAAAAATCCATTCTTTTAGGGATTCAATAAAGATTAAGAGATTTAGGTAAAGACACACACACACACACACATATAATATATATATATATATGAAAGAATAAATATCATATAATTTTATATAAAAATTATCAGTCTTATTAATTAGAAACACTTCTGAAAATTTTAAAACGAGTGACATCTAACTAATTGATCTGCTTTAGTATTAATAGTAGAAAATTGTTTTGAGAATATAATTCACGTCATACTTTTAACTTTTACCATATAATATATTGGAGGTAAAATAATACTAATAAGTGCAATTTATGAATATAGGAAAAAATGCATAAAACCCCCTGTTTTTAAAAACTTAGCAAAAAAATCCCATCTATTTTAAAATACGCAAAAAAAACCCCTATCTGTTTTCCTAAATATAACCCAATCGTCCGTCTTCGTTAAATCTAACTAATAGCGTTAACTTTTTTTATAAAATAGTCGTTATACCCTTACTTAATATATATTATTTGTTATTTTTTGGATCGTTGGATTTGTATTAATTATACTAGAGTCTTCAGATCTACTCAATTAATTTAGCCCGTTCGATCTTAAATTTATAAAAAAAAAAATCAAGGGTTCATATTTTATTAACTAATAATATATATTATAAACAAATATTTGAAAAAAATTAAAAAATTAACCCCCCCTTGCCCACCCTCTCTCCGATCACCCCCGCAAATCTGTCAATCTTGAGACAATTCTCGCCTAACTCAGTGTACTTTCGAGCCTTTCCCCACCCCCCTCCCCCACACCCCCGTCATTCCCTACAAATGGTGATAAGGATAGGACATAAAACCTATTGGATATAATAATCCAAGAATCAAACGTATAAAAATAGGCAGCGATAATCCCAAATCAATGATCTAGTTTGATCGTACCTAGACCTTAGAAAGACCTTGACCTGTTGGCTATGTAATCACCTAAAAACCTTAGTATGGTGAGCGCCACAAGATCTGGCTCAAGAATCTTGATAAGTTCTAAACAATTAAAACTCTATAAAGAGAATTAAACCTCACAAGAAGAAAGTTTATAATATTTCAAGTTTGCTTTTTTACAAATGATAACCATAACCTTTTATAGGTTTCAAATGGATGCTCAAGAGTCTCAGGAGTTAAGTCTCTACTTGAGACTTTAGGAGCATTAAAGTGACATTTTTTACCACATAATCATGACTTAGAAAAATTAGAATGACCCTTTGACTACTATGATGACTCTTGGTCTACTAATTTCTGAAAATAAACTATTTTAGATAAAAAAAAAAAAAATGGTTTCTTTTTGGGCTTTGTGGGTTGCACGAAATTATGGCCCATTTCCTTCAAATGAAGTCTTCAAACCATGAGCCTAACTTTTTAGATGCATTTTGGCCCATCCACTTGGAGACACGTAAACGTCTTATAAACTTGTAGCCACAGTGGTTGGTCGAATAGAAAAGAGATCCATATGTCTAGCAATTTTATAATTACCATATTTTAAAAATAAAATTTTATAGTAATTTTATTATTTTTAAATTTTGAAATATTAAATTATTTGTACTTATTTTTCAGAAAATAAAATTTTCAAATTCAGATTGTTTAACATTTTATATATTCATAAACAAAATTTATATGAAATAAAAAAAGGGGGGGAAGACTATTGTCGTCTTCCCCACTTCCGGCCAACCCCCTCGGCCTCCCCCCACATCCTCGCCGTCGCCCAGATCGATGGGCAACGACAAGGACGCCCAGATGTGGGTGACCTCGCCATCGTCCGTTTTTCTTGTAGAGTCTAGGCGACCTCGTTGCCACCCACAGAGGCAGCGACAACATTTAATATATATATATATATATATTATGTATAACAATATGTATAGATATATAAATGGACATATATATAAATGTATATGTATACATAACTATGTATATATAATTGTAAAATATATATTTAGAATAAATTAAAATTTGAATATGAAGATCAATGGCTATCATTACAATAGCATAACGATCAATTCTTTAAAAAATTTAACTCCGTTAACTCTAATTAATGGAAGGGGAGAGTGTGCATTATTCTAAAAAATACAATGATTTTTTTGCCTATAAAATTAACACAGGAGATTTTTAGCTAAAAAATTAAAAACAGGGGTATTTTATACTATTTACCCTAATATAAAACCTGTTAGAAACACCATAAAAATTCCATCACAAATTAAATAATTAAAAACCGTTACAAAATATGCTGAAAAGGCTGTTGAAACTTTGAATTTTGTTATTCATCCTTCGTCTCTTGGATGAACTTTTCAATGATTTTCTTGTGTCCGTTGGAAAAACTTTCTAACAAATTCGTTTTCCTCAAGAAATTATTTCTAACACGGTCTTTTTCGATCGAGACTTCCACCCAAAAGTATAATTTTTTTGTTATTCCATTGGAATTACTTTCGCTATTACATATTTTTGTAGTGATTAACATAACGAACCTTTCCAAGACACCACATTTATTCCAAGTTGTGGACGAAGAGGAGCAACTTTTCAAAAATAATGATGTGACATAATCAACAAAAATAACCCACAATTTGATAGGAATGTACACGGTGCGGGTTGGAGCAATTTAGGTAATTTTTTGGCCCAACCCAATAATTGCGGTTTTTAGAAAGTTCTATCCAAACCCAACCCAAATATCATCAAAACCACACTTCGCGGTCTAATTGGGTTGGGGCGGGTTGGGACGGTTTTGCGATTTTTAATAAATAGAAAATCACTTATACAATTATATTAGTATTTTGTGATAATTTGTGTTTTTGTTACAATTATATTATCAAAATAAATGTATTTTTATGTAGTGCTAATTATAAAAATATGATATATATAATATATCAATTACAATGTGTAAAAAACAAACACTTATACATGGTTATATGTTTATTTTAAAAGAATACAAATAAATATTAAAAAAATTACCAATTTTTTTATGAATAAGATTGTGAAAAAATTATTATTCGAATTAATTATATAAAACACTGATCATAATAATATATAATATTAAAAAAAATATTTGAAAGAAAATAAGATGGCAATGAAAACAGATTATAACAAAATCGTGATATCATCTATTTCAAGTTCTTGCATTTATCTACGGCAAACAAAATATAGAAAATTGTCAATAACCAAGAATTAATAAATTAATTGACCTCATTTACATATTTATACATATATATATTATACAATACCAACAAATATCGTCATTAGTATTATTATCAATGAATATTAGTTTATGCATAATCAAAACATTTGTATAAACATATGAAGAATTCTAGTATATTATTATTGCTATCCTTCATCATCATCATCATCATCATCATCTTCTTCTTCTTATATTATTATTATTATTATTACTACTACTACTATTATCATCATCGCGGTTGAACGCGGTCTATGCGGTCTACGTAAACATAAAATCAAACCCGATTGCAAAAATATGATCATTTTTTAACTAGCCCAAGACCAACTCAACCCACCTTTAGCCCGCTAATTGCGGTGCGGTTTGGGTTGGGTCGATCGGTTGGGACGGTCCGACGATTTTGTTGAACACCCCTACAATTTGATGGAAAAGACGACCCATAGTAACTTTTTTGGTCATTTCATATAACTATGCAATAATGCCAGAATTTATGGTGGTGTACTCTTGATCAGATATTGGTATATTGAAATGGAGCCCGAGTCTGTTGATGGTTAGGGTCAAATTAAAAATAAGGGATAATTACAATTCCCTTCTTTAAGGTTTGGTATAAGTATGTGTAAATTCACTGTGATTTGAAAAATTACATCTAGCAGTCATGATCGAGGTTTACTTTCATCTAACAAATAAGTCCTTCCGTTAGTTACAATTCATCGAATTTGCTGATATTAACAAAAAATATAAATAAAAATTGATATTTATGATTGAATTGATTTAAAACTAACTTATTGCAGATCAAACAATTTTTTTTCGAACTAAACTATCATTATAACGGTGAAAATATACCTCCTCACATACATTAATACGTGAAGACGTATAAGGGTGATTTGAACATAAAAAGATTTATTTGACCTACTAGAAGTTAGTAATAACTAATAAGTCAATCGGAGATAAATATAGATTTTTTTTTTTATTTTTTTTGTTAATATCAGCAAATTCAATAATTAACGAAGGGACATATTTGTCAGACGGAAACAAACCTCAGTGGTGCTAGATGTAATTTTCAAACCACAGAAAATTTACATGTAATTACATCAAACTTTATGAGAGGAGACTGCAATTACCCCTAAAAATAATTGCTCAATAGCTTCGACAATACTCACCAAACTATAAGTATATTGATCGAACTCACTAATGCAAAGCATTGAAAGAATGAGACAATTGTTAACTACATCAAACGCTAATTATCTCGACAGTATTTTTTACGTTGATATTGAATAATTTTCTTGTAGTAAACGGAGTTGTAGTTTTGGGACTAAAAAGTCCAAAAATCACATTTTTTGGGACTAAAAAGTCGTGTGAGTTTTATGATATTAAAAGCTTCACTCGTTAAAGTTATGATACCAAAAAAAATTCTACTTATATTTTAGGGTTAAATGCAAATTACCCCCCTGTGTTATACGAAATGAGCAAATTACCCCCCTGTGAAAAAAATTTAAGTAAATTACCCCCTGTGAAAAAAAAATAAAGCAATTACATCCATCACGCGAGTCCGTGTATTGTACGCGCTTTTTGTTCAATTTTTTAAATTTTTTTAATTTTTAATTATAAATTACATTTATAACCTTGTTTAATAACCGTTGGATATGATTTAAATCTAAGGTCCAAATTGAATAAATAAATCTACGGTTCAGATTTTGAAGTATTCAAATCTATGGTTAATATTTAACAAATATATAAATTTAAAACAATATATATAAATAATATAAAATATATATTATATATAATAAATAGTTATATATATATATATATATATATAGAGAGAGAGAGAGAGAGAGAGAGGGAGAACAGGGGGACGGGGGAGAGCGGCGCGGCCGGCGGGGAGACGACGCGGACGACGAGGAGGGGGAAGGAAGCGGAGGAAGAAGTTGAGGGGGAGGCGACGGCGAGGGGAGGGGAAGCGACGACAAGGGGGAGGGGAGAGAAGCGACGGCGGTGGCGCAGGTGGGTTTGCCGGTGGGGTGGCTGGTTTGGGGTGGGGGGTGCCGCAGGTGGGTTTGCCGGTGGGTGGCTGGTTTGGGGTGGGGAGGCGCAGGTGGGTTTGACAGTGGGGTGGCTGGTTTGGAGTTGGGTGGTGCAAGTGGGTTTGCTGGTGGAGGTGGCTGGTGGCGCGCGGTGGGGGTGGGTGCTGGCTGGTGGCGCCGGTGGGGGTGGGTGGATGGGTAGGTGAATGGTTTGGTGGTGGGGTGTGGCTGGTGGTCGGTGGCCGGTGGTGGCGGGTGGGTAGGTGCGTGGGTGGTTTGACTGGTTTTTTTTATTTTTTTGTTTTAATAAAAATATATATTATTAAAAATATTATATATTTATATATAAATAGTATATTTAGTTTTTAATAAATATTTATATATATTATAAATTAAATATATAATATATTGTACAAAAGTAACTTTTTTTCTAGAAAATATCATGCACACTCTCATGAGGGGCGAGTGCACTACACTCCCCCTCTAAGGGGATAAATTGCTTTAATTTGAAGAACATAGGGAGGTAATTCGATATTTTTTTTATCACAGGGGATATTATGCACATTACCCATAACACAAGGGGTAGCATATATTTTTCTCTTATATTTTATGGGATTAAAAAAATATTTCGGCCTTAAAATTAAATACTAGGCATAGCACGAGATAGATTACTAGTAGTTAGATATTATAACACCACCAACCATCAATAATCTCACTGTTAAAGCCAACAAGTAGCATTTATTGGGCCGACTGAAATCTTTATCCAGAGGAGAAAACTTCAAATAATTCTAACACCAAAAAGTCATACTTAATTTCTCAACAATGGATGCTCCATGGTTTGTGTATCTTCCCCTCATATTTGCCCTTTACATCTTCACCAAACATTTCTTCCACAAACTTAGGAATCTGCCACCCGCCCCCCTTCTAAACCTGCCCTGTATCGGCCACCTTTACCTCCTCAAGAAGCCCCTCTATCGTTCCTTGGCCAAGATCTCCGACCGCTACGGTCCCGTCCTCCTCCTCCAGTTGGGCTCCCGCCGCGTCCTCCTCGTTTCCTCCCCCTCCGCCGCCGAGGAGTGCTTGACCAAACATGATGTCATCTTCGCCAACCGCCCGCAATTGCTCGCTGGAAAACATCTGGGCTACAACTACACTTCCTTGGTCTGGACTTCTTACGGTGATCACTGGCGAAACCTGCGTAAAATTTCATCAATAGAGATTTTGTCCTCGCAAAGGCTCCAAATGCTTCAGGGAATTCGTGTGGACGAGGTCAAGTCCACGATCCGGGCCCTGAATCGGGCTTCGGAGCAGCGGCGTATGGTTGACATGCAGAAGGCCTTCTTCGAGCTGACTATGAACGTCGTGATGAGAATGATCGCCGGGAAAAGGTACTACCGCGAGAACGTGGAGGAGGTGGAGGAGGGGCGGCGATTTAGGGAAATCGTTAAGGATACTTTGCTGCTGGACCCGTCGAATATGGGGGACTTCTTGCCGGCGATTAGGTGGTTGGGAGTGGGAGGCGTGGAGAAAGGGCTGGTGGAGCTGCAGAGAAAGAGGGATGCTTTTATGCAGGAGCTGGTTGAAGGTTGCAAGAGAAGATTCAAGAGTTGCGGCGGCGGCGACGGCGGCGACGGTGACGTGGTGGCGGAAGGGAAGACGAAAACTATGATTGAGATGCTGTTGGCATTGCAGGCAAAAGAACCGGAATATTAATCGGATGCTCTCATAAGAAGCTTAATGCTGGTAAGTTGCTAAGCCGGTAAAATTTATTTGGAAAAAAGCAACCAATTCTCTCGCAGAGCAAGTGTGAGACATTTATATCACATTTATTTTATAATTGATAATTTTTTTTTAAATTATACACTAATCACATGGTAAGTGTATTGCACTTGTCATGTGACTGGTTCACGTTCGTTCGAGTCAGATTCGAGCAAGAATTTTTTTATTTTTTTTTGGGTTAAATGCAATTTACCCTTAGATATGTGAAATGAGTAAAACTTTTTGAGAAAAAAGAATTATCACGTATTTAAAAAATAAAGCAAATTACTCTCTATCAATGTTTTAAAGAGGAGGTAATTTGCTTCATTTTTAAAACATACAAGATAATTTACTATTTTATTTTCATCGAAAAAAATTTACACATTTATCATATCACAGACGGATAAATTGCACTTTTCCCAATTTATTTTTGTCCAACTCAAATTTATGAGGTCCTTTTTATTAATTTTAAAGAAGTTTTTTTTCGATGAATTTTCGGCATTAATTTTTTTATTAAATTATGAGAATTTTCTTTAATTTTAGTTTTTAAAGATTTTACTTTATTGACATAAATAATTTTGATTCCTCACATTTAAATTTCAATTATAATTTAGTCCTTATAAACATTTATCTTAGACAAAATTAATATTGTTGTCAAAATATTTTAAGAATACATTCTTAAAATATATATATTTAGTCTTTGCAACATGTTTATTTACAAAATAATTTAATCCTGTAACATTTATAATTTTTTTTGATGTAACATGTTTTTTCCAACACTAACTTTTAACAAAGTATATATGATGGAAAAAATTATAATTTTAGTCATGTAATTTAAGGGATGGTATTTTAATTTGGTCTTGCATGAATTAGTTTTCGCGATTTAGTCCAATCACCTCTAAACTACAGGATTACAATTATAATTTAATTAGGTTATGTGCAAATTATATACAATTTATTATCTTAAAATTAAATAACCAACAAACATATTTTGTAAGCTTTGATGCAAATATTTTTCTTTTCCTAGAATATTTCCTAGTAAATGACTAAAATGCAATTAAATAATTATAACGTGAGGGACCAAAACTTTTGGTAAAGTTGTTAGAAGGTAATTAGGAAAATAATATAATATTGCTAGAAATTAATATATGTCGAGAAATTCGTATATACGAATCAATTTCAAATTAGTTGAAAAGACTAGAGTAATTAAGAGACATTAAGAGCCTAGCATCCTCGTGATCTATATATGCAAAAAAAATCTTACTCAATCACGTTTTGTTGAACCAAACCAATCACAAAGAAAGTGTATCACACTTATGTGATTGTTCACTTTTTTTTTAACTGTAGACCAATCAGACAACAAGTGTATTACACTTGTCATATGTTTGATTTAGATTCGATCGAGTTCGATCTGGACTGAAATTTCCTATATGTAGTTACTCTATAATTTGTAGAACTGGAAATGTTCAGTCTAGGAAAGTATAGTGTGAGAATAGGGATTTTGCGGCAACTGTACTTCAGATTCATAACTCAATTTCTCACATTACAAATGCCACAGGTTTTGTTAATAGCCGGCACAGATACGTCAGCCGGAACTATGGAATGGGCGCTATCTCTTCTGCTCAACCATCCACATGTCCTCAGGAAGGCACAGCTTGAAATCGACAATCACATTGGACGCGACCGTCTGATAGACGAAGCAGACATTGCCGAGCTACCATACCTACGCTGCATTATGAACGAGACGTTACGTTTGTATCCTGCAGGTCCGTTGCTGATCCCTCGTGAGTCCTCAGAGCAATGCAGTGTTGGAGGCTACCGCGTTCCAGCAGGCACTATGCTGCTGGTGAACGCGTGGGCTATACACAACGATCCCAAGAACTGGGAGGACGCTAGAGAATTCAAGCCAGAGAGATTTGAAGGGCTGGAAGGGAACCGGGACGGCTTCAAACTTATACCGTTTGGCTCAGGAAGGAGGGGTTGTCCCGGGGAGGCGTTGGCCGTACGGATGGTGGGGTTGGGATTGGGATCTATGATTCAGTGCTTCGATTGGGAAAGAGTTGGGAAAGAATTGGTTGACATGACTGAAGGTTTAGGATTATCAATGCACAAAGCTGAGCCATTGATGGCGTACTGCAGAGCTCGGCCTGTGGCAGCGAAGCTTCTTTCCCAGATTTAGACCAACTGTGGTGCAATGTTGAGGAACATACTTATCTATGCCCAAAGAGTGAGACAATTGATTTGTTTTAGATAGGCTAAAATGCATTTTACCTCCCGTGTTGTTGAAAATGCTAGAAACCCCTCCTGTGTTTTAAAAATAGGTAAAAAACTTCCCTGTGTTTTAGTTAAAAATATTTAAATAAAATATATTAAACTTAAAATAATTTTTATAATTATTAAAATTGAAATTTAAAACTTTTCTTTAATTATATCTAAAATATTTCAATGAATTATTTTTAATTTAATTAATATGATTTTTTTAGTTATTTTAAAATTCAAAATTTAGAAATTAAAAAAATTATTTAAAGTTATCCTTATATGTTTAAAATCATTTTTAATTAAGCTTATAGCTGTATATCTATATATCCATTTATATATACATATATATACACATATTAGCAAAAGTCAAAACATATGCACAAATAGTTTTAACTTATAATAAATTTATCTAAAATGTTATGAATATAAGATCCAACACAGTAAGAGCTATTTAAAATATTGGGATAAAATACTAAAACAAATTAAATAATTTAGTGCATGGAACTTAGAAAATGAATAAAGAAATTATGTTGGCACAAAAAAATATACTATTGTCCCGTTGTTTTTGAATTCACTACACTGCATTCATCACTAGAAAAAATTTGATTTTCCACAATGGTCAATTACCATAGCCAAAAGAAGAAAATCGTAGTAAATATGAATTAACCACGGGTTCGCAACGGCCATTAGCCGTTGTTTCTGCAAGTGTGGCTAAAACATTATCCATAGCCAAAACATGACAAATGTTTTGGCCATGGTTAGAAACCATGGCAAATAAGAATTAAAAGTGGTAAAAATTAAATTTTTGCTTTGACTTTGTTTAACTATGGTTAATAGTAGTGATTTACTATTGTTTTTAAGCCATGATCATTTATAGTGTAGCGAATACTCAATTTTTTTATAGTGCATAACTTCCAAGAAATTGCAATTTTCATTTCTAACCTTATTTTGTTAAATTTAAAAGGAAAGAGCACATGTATGGCACGTGCTCGATTAAATTTTTAGAGGGGAATCAAGGATGTTTCTTTAAGCTAATGGAATTAAGGCTTGGGATAAAATTGCAACTTTTTTGGAGTTATGGAATACAATGTGGTTGAATTAAAAAATAATAGGATCAAAATTGCAAAGAGGCTAACTTGTGGCTGTAAAATGCAATTTCCCCCCCTTTAAAATTAGTTTAATCCCTCAAGTTCATTTCTTGAAGTTAGTATCTTTAAACTTTAGATTTAGTTTCATATTTGTCCTCTCATCATTTTCCAACAAAACATGTGACTGAATTTTGATTCTTGTGAAAGTAAATGACCAATTTAAATTTACTTTTATCACTTTAATTCCTTAAATTTGTAAAATTATCAAATTAATCTTTTTTTTTAAGGCTGAAAAAGTGTTGTAGCTTCCAATGTACAAAAGTCCTAAGCAAATTATTCCTAGCTTGGTGATGAATGAAAGTAGTTTGGATAATTATATTTAGAAGCTCCAAAAAGCACATAAATGTATGAAAATATTTTTGGTGATAGTTTTTTTTTCTTTTGAACATAATTAAAACATTTCATTTCATAAGATCATTAGCTTCATACATCTTGGGAAGGTATACATCTTGAATATGTACAAGACATGTCAAAAAGCAAAATATTATATAAAAAGTTTGGTCAACTTTCAAAAAGCCAATAACAAAAAGGGTGGCTAGCAGCGTGTTTAGCAAGTGTGTCAGCTGCCCAATTTACTTCCCGAAAGCCAAAAGTGAGTTGGATGTTGTTAAAGTTATCCCATAGCACCTTGCAATCCTGCACCAGAGGAGAAGATGGTTGGGTGGTACCTTGTGCCTGCAAAATAGATTGATCAACATTTGAGAATCAATTTGACTAATGATATTGTCAAAACCTTTCTTTTGTGCAATGACTAGCCCTTGTCGCAATGCCCATGCTTCAGCTGTGGAATTTGTGTTTATGCATGTGGAAATGGAAAAAGGCGTAATGAAGTTACCCAAATAATCCCTAAATAAGTCTCCTATACCTGATTTATCGGGATTCTGTAAAGAGCATCCATCAATATTTAATTTGATCCATGATTGCGGTGGGGATTTCCAGTCCACATGCATTAATTTTTTTTGTTTAAGCCGCTGATGAGATACAAAAGGCATTGCTAAATTTATGTTCTTTCAAATTATATAAGTGTTTATAGTTTGATTATCAAAAAGAGTTTTATTACAATAGGATCAAATTAACCAAATTATTCGTAACAACAAGTTTTGAAGTCGATGCGCTATTCGCCATTATGAAGAAGACAAATTATATTAGTATTTGCAAGTTCTTGCAAGGCAGGAAAATACATTGAAGAAATTGAGAGAAAATACTTACACTTGGTAACTATATGCTCAATAGTATCAGTTTCTGCTTTGCAGAGAGAGCAGATTCCAGAAGGAATTCTGTGCCATTCGTAAAGGAAGTGAGCTATTGGAAGACTTGAATGTCTGACTAGCCAAGCGTGGAATAAAACTCTAGGGGGGGCCTTAATTTTCCAGAGGGATTTCCAGGGAAGATGGATATTATTTAAGATTTTTTATTTAATATATAATCAAATATAAACAGTATGAACAGAGAAGTTACCTGATGAACTCCATGCCCACAAGGAAGTGTCCTGCTGAGGTGTAATAGGCAAAGGCATTGATAGAATTTTGATTCTAATTTCCTCAGGGATTAAATATTAATAGCTTGAATGGACCAATTATTATGTTCAATTATATCACTAATTTTTAAATTATTAAGATTTGATGAATTGTAGGCACTAATTTATTCATGTATTCAAAGCAGAATACTTCTGAAATAAAATCTTTACTGATTCAGAGGTTAATCCTCATCATAGTTGGATTTGGAAAATGTCATAAAATAACTTTTACTCTATTTTATTGATAGTCATAAAGTAACTTTTTATTAATACGTGTCATGTTAAAAGGTACTCCCAAATATTTAGTATGAGGATTAGATTGAGAAAGTTGTAAAGATTTGAGAACTTGATTCTTTATGTTAGTAGTAGTATACGGGAAAAATAAAGCTATCGATTTTTCCCAATTAATAGATTGTCCCGAAACTACTGAAAATTCATTGAGAATTATATTCAAATGTTGAACCGTTTTATTATTAGTGTTTAGGAATAAGAGACAATCATATGCAAATGCTAAAATAGGTATAGGAGGTCCATTTTTAGAAGCCTTCATAGCATTTAGTTTATTAGAATTCACATCCATACATATGCGTTGAATAAAAGGTATTTTTGGTGATACTTTGTGTGCAACTGTTTGTGGTGTGAAAAATATAATGAGAGGGTTAAAAAAGTGCAAACGTTGTACTAATTACATGTTGAATGTGAACTGACTATAGTAGTAAATGATGTATATGATGTAATGAAATGAATCTGTTTCAGCTAAACTAATTTTTCTCCTTCAGAAACATTTGAATCCGCTCTTTAATAGCTGAAAAGTTTGTAAAATCACGATAGTGGAAGGGTTTGGTGAAAATGTAACTTTGGAACGAAAACACGGCCCGTGTTCTTCGCTATTCGCGCATTGAAGTTAATCGTCCTAACTCTTGATCCGGATGTTGAATGTCTAATCTGGAAACACTCTCGCGTCTCAAAATACAGACTAGCCATGCTTATTTTTTTTTTAAATGACCAAATTGCCCCTATAGTAAACCATGTGCTGTCAAATGGTCATTTTTCCGCCTAATTCTCGCGGAAAATTTGTCAAATGGATCAAATAGAATCAAAAACTAAATTTTGGCAGAGCGCTAAAATTAAAAAATAAACTTTAGGGATTAAAATAACTTTAACGTTGGATTAAGAATCCAACAATTATTGGATTAATAAACCCAACATCTTATACTAATTTTATTTTACTAAAACATATTATATTTTGAAACTATTTGCAATACATGCATTGCCCCCACATATATTTTACTATCATATATATAAGTGAACATATAAATGCAGCCACTCTTTCGTATCATGCATTGCCTATCATACTTATATCCGATCACGGCAGTTCTAACAAGAAGTCGATTGTTTCACTCTGTGACCATGGGTAAGAATATTCCTCAACATTGCACCACAGTTCGTCTAAATCTGGGAAAGAAGCTTCGCTGCCACAGGCCGAGCTCTGCAGTATGCCGTCAATGGCTCAGCTTTGGGCATCGATAATCCCAAACCTTCAGTCATGCCAACCAATTCTTTCCCAACTCTTTCCCAATCGAAGCATTGAATAAGAGATCCCAATCCGAACCCCACCATCCGCACGGCCAACGCCTCCCCGGGACAACCCCTCCTTCCTGAGCCAAACGGTATAAGTTTGTAGCCGTCCCGGTTCCCTTCCAGCCCTTCAAATCTCTCTGGCTTGAATTCTCTAGCGTCCTCCCAGTTCTTGGGATCGTGCCTTCTGGAACGCGGTAGCCTCCAACACTGCATTGCTCTGAGGACTCACGAGGGATCAGCAACGGACCTGCAGGATACAAACGTAACGTCTCGTTCATAATGCAGCGTAGGTATGGTAGCTCGGCAATGTCTGCTTCGTCTATCAGACGGTCGCGTCCAATGTGATTGTCGATTTCAAGCTGTGCCTTCCTGAGGACATGTGGATGGTTGAGCAGAAGAGAGAGCGCCCATTCCATCATTCCGGCTGACGTATCTGTGCCGGCTACTAACAAAACCTATGGCGTTTATAATTTGAGAAACAGAATTCTTAATGTCAAGTATTGCTGTAAAAAATCTCTGTATTTCACTTGTTATGAAGCTTCTTATCATTAGATACAGAGTAGATTCTCATGAACGAAACATACAAACTCCTTCATGAACTTGTAGTTGAAAAGATGTTTAAAACAAATTCCAATCTTTTATCGAAACAAATATCTCGAACACATAACATTTTTCGTCCTTTAACATCTTTCAACTTTTGATCCCATTGGCTATGAAACTCTCACTTTTGATTTCATAACTTTTAAAAAATAACAGTTGTGATCCCATGACATCTTTCCATTAGATGTTTAATGAAAAAGGCTACGTGGTCGTTAAATGCATAAGACCAAAAAATGCTATTTTTTTAAAGTTATAAGGATCAAAATAAAAAATCTTGCAATATAGAGGATCAAAAAATGTAAAAGATCTAACAACCACATGCTTATTCGTTTTCTGTGTTGTCTTTTGACTCTACTTATGATGAGATAAGAAGGCAAAGGCTAAATCAACATAAATCCTCGACAGCCGATGAAGCCTGAACGAGAACGTCGACGGCTATGTGCTTGCTTAGTTCACCAGGTTACATTTGCATTCATAAATTTGAACTTTCAGATTCTTAGTAATACATCAATTGAGTTTATTTGAATAATTCTAAATCAAAAAGTCCGCAAATACTTGATTTTAAATTTAAATTATATTTTATTGAATACAGATGAATTTCAATTTTTTATTTATTTATTATGAAGTCATTTGAAATTATCCTCCAAATTCTCCCTCAATTCCAAATTCACAGATTCAAGAGTGGCATTAGGTCTTGTGGATTCTTGGCCTAGTACGGAGTGGATTTTCTGTTTTATTTAAGGAAAAAATACAATTTAACCCCTGTGATATGAGAACTGAACAAAAAAAATTCTGTGAAAAATAAAATGGCATATTATCCCATGTATTTTGGAAAATGAAGCAAATTACGGCCTTATCTAAATCATTGATAGGGAGTAATTTTTTATTTTTGAAACACATGAGGATAATTTGCTAATTCTTTTTTTATAGGGGATATTTGCTTATTTAACATATCACAATGGAGTAAATTGGATTTAACTATTTTATTTACTATTCGCATGGCATATAAATAAATTTGTTTTTTTAAATGAAATATAAGGTAAACTTCAAAAAACACCCCTAAAATTTGGCATAATTACAAAATATTTCATTGTTATTTGTGAAATGATTAATACCCTTTAATTAATATTATTTTAACGGTCGTCAAACTCAATCCGTTAACTTTCATTAGATTTGTTTATTTTTTATGATAAATTGAACAAAATACCTCTGTAAACTATGAATTATAATTTTATTTATTTTTAAATTTTTAAAAAAAAAGTTTCTTAACTAAGTGAACAATTTTTTTTCCCTCTTATATCTATTTGGAGAACATTTACTTAAAAAGTTCATTGAAGTAACATGTTGTAATGATTTCTCACTTAAAATTAGTGAGAGTGAGAAAAGGGAATGTGAACATCAGACCTCCTTAAAAAGTCAATGATTTCCCATTCTTGCTACCCACTTGCTCTCTTTTTGTTCCTCTAGGGGTCCCCCTCTGACCAACTTGTCCACAAATGATAAAAAAAACAGCCACCTCGATAAAAAAGTTAGATATCCACATCGCTTAAAATTAGACTTAATTATATAAATAATATATAATTTTATAAAATTACAGATGAATTTCCGAATGAAGTATAGATATAATAAATTTTAAGTGTTTGTGTAAAATTTCACTACTAAATAGCGATTGTACTGTAACGGGGCATAACTCAGTTGACGATGTTGAGGTCCCATGATCTTAGAGGTCACGAGTTCGAACCCCACTAAGTGCGTTGGATGTTGTCTGCTATATAACATGAGTTGTTGTTTACTGTTTTTTAAATAGTAGGTGTTTTTTAGCAGATTATGATTATTGTAATAGTTTTTGTTAGATATTGATATCAACATGAATCATTGTACCTGTAATCGATTTATTTCAATTTTAAAAAACTTACTTTTAATTTTATAAATAAGAGAAAGTATTTATATAATTTAATCTTAAGAAATATGGGTATAATTTATCCAAAGGTTCTCGTCAGCCGCTTGTTATTGACAACAGAATCTTTTTAATTTTGAAGGTTCATAATAGATTAATTATAGTTCGTAGATAGAACACTTTTTCTTTAATTAATTCTTTAATTTTTGTACATGATCAAATCTAATTTGATATAAATAGCACAGGAATGTTAGGATCAACATTCATTTGTTCATTAGATTGGTTGAATCAAAAGTCAATGTTTCAAAATTCAGTTCGAACAGTCTCTTGGATCGATTGAATCATTATTCAGTTATGGAATAAAATTTACGATAAATAATATTATTAATCATAGTTAAATAATACTAATGCAAAGTCTTGGTTTATCCATCATTAAAAATACTTTTGACATGGCGTTAGTTATTGAAAAAATATAAGTTTAGTTCTGTAATTTATGGGGGTGACATTTTCGGTCCTGCACGAATTTCGCAATTTAGTCCTTCACCTTTAAAACTTTGGAATTTTCATCATTTTCCGGCCAATTTGGCTGAAAAATTATATGTAATTTGCACATGTCTCAATTAAATTGTACTTTTAGTCCTGTAACTTAAGAGGTATTGCATATTTTAGTCTTATAATTTAAGGAAGTTGGCATTTTTAGTCCTACGCGAATTTTTGCAGGACCAAAATTGCAATTTCCTGCCAAGTTGGATGGAAAAGAACTAAAATTGCCAAAATTATAAAGTTATAGGACTAAACTGCAAAAATCAATTCGTACATGAATAAAAGTGTCACCAGCCTTAAGTTATAGGACTAAAGTTATAATTTTTTCTTTTTAGTTACACTCGTAAAAACTACAGCCAACAACCGTTGCATGGTCTTGATCAATGGTTATTTACTACAACTGTGTATATTTAACCATCACAACTAGTCATTGTTAAATATTATATTTCTTCTAACAGTGTATTTTTTTTAAAATCGCTCGAACCTTTGATTGAATCAGTGGCTTGATTGACCCGATCCCGAATCAAGTGAACCGACCGATTCATGTATTTTTCTAATTTTTTTAAAATTATATAATTTTAAAATCGATCAACGGTCCTCGTTTTGAACATTGTCAGCAAGACCGCTTCCCATTGTAAGAGAGCTTCTAGGTTCTAATAGTTCTATAAGTATCTACTAAATTTTTTTAATTTAAACGGGATTTTAATTTACTATTTATCGTGTGATTGAAATATAATTTGAGAAAAATAATTAATTATTTGACAAATATATTATACTTACTCTTTAATTTATCTAATACAGCCGAACCTAATTTAAATAAGAATTTTTTGTACCGATCCTTCAATTAAAAAGATCAAATGTGTTTGGTTTTATTTGCCCTTCTTTCAATAATTACTTTTGGAATTAAAGTCAATCAAAACCATATTTTGCTGAAAGCTACATTTTGTTACTTTTTTTCATCTAATTAACACACTACACCCATTATGTTAAATTTCAACTTTAATCTTAAAAATGAGGCCAGGGTTCAAACATCATAATCAGTTTATAAAATTTAATTATTTCATAATCAATTATCGGGGAAATTGATTTTTTGGTACTATATAATAGGTTCATTTTCAATTTAGTCCCATTTGTTAGATTTTTATCATATTTAGTTCCATGTATTTTAAAAAAATTCTCGATATTAGTCTCAAATCACTTTTTCATCCACTCCTTAACGGAAAAGTCATTTTACCATACAATTCACGTCACTTTTCCGTTAAAAATTGGACGAAAAAGTGACTTTGGACTCACATTAAGAATATTTTAAAACAAATGGGACTAAATGTGACAGAAAAAGTCTAATTTTATTTTTTTAGGGGAATTTTGTAAACTTTTCAATCTTATTTTTGGACATTATATAAATCCATTATTTCAAAACTTTATCAAAGATGAAAAGCGCAAAAATGAAAAGCGTGAATCAGTGGAGTCTAGCAACTTACCAGCATTAAGCTTCTTATGAGCGCATCTGTGTAATATTCAGGTTCTTTTGCCTGCAGTGTCAACAGCATCTCAATCATGGTTTTCGTCTTTCCTTCCGCCACCATGTCCCCGTCGGCGCCGCCGTAACTCTTGAGCCTTCTCTTACACCCTTCAACCAGTTCCTGCATAAAAGCATCCCTCCTCCTCTGCAGCTCCATCAGCCCTTTCTCCGCGCCGCCCACTCCCAACCACCTAATCACCGGCAAGAAGTCCCCCATATTCGACGTGCTCCGCCGCAAAGTATCCTTAACGATTTCCCTAAACCGTCTCGCCTCCTCCACCTCCTCGACATTCTCGCCGTAGTACCTTTTCCCGGCGATCATTCTCATCACCGTGTTCATCGTCAGCTCGAAAAACACCGTCTTCATGTCAACCACCCGCCGCTGTTCCGAAGCCCGATTCAGGGCTCGGATCGTGGACTTCACCTCGTCCACACGAATCCAATGAAGCATTTGTAGCCTATTCGTGGACAAGATCTCAATTGATGAAATCTTGCGCAGGTTTCGCCAGTGATCTCCGTAAGAAGTCCAGGCCAAGGAAGTGTAGTTGTAGCCCAGATGCTTCCCGGCGAGCAAGTGCGGGCGGTTGGCGAATATGACATCATTTTTGGTCAAGCACTCCTCAGCGGCGGAGGGGGAGGAGACGACGAGGACGCGGCGGGAGCCGAACTGGAGGAGGACTACGGGACCGTAGCGGCCGGAGATCTTGGCCAAGGAACGATAGAGGGGTTTCTTGAGGAGGTAAAGGTGGCCGATAAAGGGCAGGTTTAGAATGGGAGCGGGTGGAAGATTTCTAAGTTTGTGGAAGAAATGGTGAGTGAAGATGTAAAGGGCAAATATGAGTGGAATATAAAGAAACCATGGAGCGGCCATTGTTGAGGAGAACTGTGGTATAATTTTTGGAGTGAGATTGTGTTATAGTGTTTGGATATTGATTGCAGTTGGCCCAATATAATAAATGCTGTTGCTTTGGTTTAATATGTAAATAATATATATATATATATATATATATATATATATATATATATATATATATATATATATATATATAATATGAATAAATTGCAATGACCTTGTCTGAATTTCGGCATAATTATGAATGCTCCTTGTTAATTGAAAATTTGTCAATACTCCTTGATGTGTACGGCCGTCTAACAATTAGCTCAACTTGTTAAGTTTCTTTATATTTTTTGTGGTGAATTGACCAAAAGATTCTTGTGGATTATAAATTATAATTTTATTTATTTTTTAAAATTTTCTAAATTTTTTGTGGATTAAGTGGATAATATTTTTATAATTTTTAAAATTTTTCATCCACCCCATTTGATTTATTTTATAAATTTTTAATTTTTTTTAAAATAAAAAGAATATTACAGGGACAAAATTAATAATTTCATACCTCCATCCAAAATTACATAATTTTATTAAATATAAAAGAGTATTTGTAATTTTTCAAACAACAAGGAATATTTGTAATTAAGTTAAATCTTATGAAAGATCGTCGTAATTTACTATTATATATATATAATATATTATATATATATATATATATATAGGTGACTATGACATGTTTGGTGGAAATTCTTTGACAAATTGGTAATATTTATGGAAATAGGAAGGTTCTTCTTTTTCATTTTTATTATCTATAAAAAATGGAAAAGCAAGGGATGATGTCCCACATAAAGGATTTTCTTCTTTTTTTTGGAAGGTAAATTTCATTGGATGAAAAAATAATATACAACATGAGTAATAATATATACAAACAAAGTCCAGCTATCTATTAGGCTAAGCTATGTGCCACATACAGGAATTTCACTAACATTTTCGTATATATTAGTGCCACACTAATACTTAATTGACATGTGTACTTATAGAAATTAGAAATGAATTAAATTAAATTATAATTTAAAGTGACGCTACATACAATACAAACGCGAATCAGACATCAGTGTATAACATAAAAGTTTGATAGAAGCTCCTCACATTATATGCATCCCAAATTTTAAATTATGGTATAGTTTAATAATATTGTTTAATTCTAAAAGTACGTGTGTCAACGACGTATTGATATAACATGAAAGTGTGATAAAGATATAGAGTGGACGCCCATAAACCAACTACACCTTGTGTGGTGCTACAAATTCTTAGATTTAACAACACGAGAATCAAACTAGAAAAAAGTTACTATTGCCTACTATTTTACTAGCTATGGATTAAAACCGTAGTAAATAATTATTATTAACCATGACTATGGGCCATGACAAATGTTTTTACCACAGCTTTTAGTCGTAACAACGTACTAGCCACACTACAAAAATCACGGCCAATAACTGCTGTAATGACTATGGTCAATAACTTTTTACTACTATTATTAATATTTTACTGTAATAATTAGTCATATAGTTAAATATTATGAATTTTCTCAATTACTCCTGTTTCTAAGAATACTAGAGTCTCTCATGGATGAGAGTGATCAGTCTCCTGCATGGGTGTTCCTTTATATTATCAATCTCCGTCCTCTCAAATGATGAACTACTCTCTTTCTCCTGCCTTGTTCTACTATTTTTCAAATTTATTGATTTCCTTTTTGCCTTTTGTTTCTCTCTTTGTTTATTTGATGTTTTATATCGTGAGCAGCGCACTCTTGGGAAACCTGGTTTATCCATCCGCAGCAGTGCAGATCCTGCTCTAATCCGCTTATCCTTAGAATGGCTTTTTCAATGGCAAAGTATGGTATGGAACTTAGGCTGAATCTCTCCTTAACCGAAGATGAGGAGGCCGAGGTTGTTATTCCAAACTCCGACTGGAATTGTAAAGAGGACTCTAGAGGTTTTGAATTAGCCTCCGGTGGGGAGACTTCTCTCACACAGGAACACTAATTTTGATGCCCTACGAAACGCGCTTCTCTTAGTACTCCAACCTGTTAAAGGCATGACTTTAGGAGAATCTCAGAAGACAAATTTTGCATTCATTTTAACCATCGGCTTGACTTACAGCGTACTCTTGAGGGTCGGCCTTGGACTTTCGACAAAAATCTACTCATCATTAATACCATCCAACATGATTCCAATCCGATAGAAATTTGCTTAGACTGATGTCCATTCACAGTCTTCGTCCATGATCTCCCCCTCAGCCAGCATACTCGGGCTATGGCGAAATACATTGGTAACATAATTGGAATATTCCTGGACATCGAACTTCCTGAAAATGGATTGGTCTGGTCCTCAGCTCTGAAATTAAGGGTCTCTCTTGATGTTTCAAAACCGCTAAAGAGAGCTCTCCGACTCTTTTCTGCTCAAGGAATTGAAAAATTAGTCACACTCACGTACGATAGGCTACCGAATTTTTGTTATTTATGTGGATGCCTTGGACATATTGCTAAGTTCTGCCCGAAATGCTACGAGGATGATTTCATCGATCCAGGCGAGTCACTACCATATGGCCCATAGCTTAGAGAAAACAATCAACTGAAGTTTAACAACGTCATCCCGAGAAGCCAAGACAAGCTCAAACTCTCCAGCTAAAACCACACTTCAGCCAGCCGGAATACTCATCGGATTCAGGAAGGAAAACTGCTTAAATTAGGGGACCGCGGATCTTCGGGGATTTCACAGGATCTAAACTTGGAAGTGATTCTCCTATGGAAGGAAAGAATAGTGCAACCAACAACATGGATCTGATTCACTCAATCTCAGGATCTATTCATGGTATTAGAGATATTACCGGAGAGAGGAATACTCAAGAGAATTAGACTCCCTAGTGGCTAATTGTGGGAAGATAAAAATATTACCTCAGACCAATGAAGACCACCCGTATGATCCAAATCTTCCTAGTTCACCACAATTCCACCTACCACCTAACCCACCTCATGACCTTGTAGTAGACCCATCACACACAAATACTCCCCACAATATCAGCCCACCTACCACCCTAACCCTTGTGCAAGACCACATCACTCCCGTGCATGCAAAACCCACATATGATTTACCACCCACCACCATCATCCCACCTACTGCACCTACAACCATCCCCCCGATTCACATGCATGACTCGACCCCCATTCACAATTTAACGATACCCAGCTTTGCATGCATGCAAACCACGCTATAGAAATCTCCCCATGCAAGGAAACCTATCCACCTATAAAACACCAAACACTCATACCCCTGCCCTACCACATCGTGTACAGTCAAGCCTTGAACCTACCCTGCACAACAAAGAATCAAACTCAACCTTAGTCGACCTACCTCTCACCTTGTCTGATCCCTTTGATCTTGGACCTTTAATTGCTAAATCCAAACCAAAATGCTACACCAATAACAAAATCATCAAACGCAAACCCCTCACTCAGCCTACCCATACTTGGACTTGGAAAAGAAAGCTCCCACCTTCTTTCTTCGCCTTCGAGGAACCGGAGGTGAGACTTGGTAAAAGAACTGCTACTTTAGAGTCAAAACCTATGGACGAAAACGGGAGGCAGTCTCCGTCGAGCATTATGAATTACATAGTTTGGAATTGCCAAGGTCTGGGGGGTCCTTGGACAATTCGGCACCTTCGAGAACTTGTTCGTGAATATAACCCCCCACTAGTGTTCCTCATTGAAACTAAGTGTAAGAGTAGGAAATTGGACAACGTTAGGAGAATACTGGACATGCACGGACTTGGTGTGGACACAATTGGAAAAAGTGGTGGCTTAGCATTGTTGTGGAATAAAAAGATTCATGTAGACTTACTCAGCTTCTCCCAAGGACATATAGATGCACGCATCTTGCTGAGCGAAGATGACTGCTACTGGCGTTTCACTAGATTCTACGGGTCTCCGGATGCTAGCAAAAGATCTACCTCTTGGGACCTCCTTCGACGTCTCAGCACTATATCTAACTTGTTGTGGCTTTGTGCAGGGGATTTTAATGCTATCATATCCCGACACAGAGAAAGAGAGCTCTAATTCGACTCCACCTCGACCACTTCGGGATTTTTGGCTCGCGCTTGGAGACATTGTTTGTTTGATGTGGCTTTTTTGGGGCACCCGTTCACTTGGTGTAATAACAGAGAACATCCGAACACAGTCTGGAAGCGGTTAGATCGGGCATGCACAAACAGTGCATGGAACACTACCTGGCCTGAGATACGTGTCTCTCACTTTCGGCGAATATATTCGTATCTTGCCCCTCTTGATATTCATTGTGAAAAAGAATGACCAGTATGGAGTAAACGAGGGAACTGACCGATCCATTTTGAAGCTTGTTGGATAAAATTTGAGAAGTATGAACGAGTACTTTCTCATTTATGGGAAGGAACAATTGATACTAACCCTAGTGGGATCTTACTGCATGATGTGGAAAGATGCAAATTAGGCATTGTTAAATGGAGCCGAGCAGAGTTTGGCCAAATGAAGAAGCGGATAAAGGATATTGAAAGGGAGATTGACGAGCTCACAAAATCTGTGATCACACAAAATGATAAAGCAAAGATACAATCCCTGAGAAAACGAGCTCCATAAACTTTGTTCTGCAGAGGAAATTAAGTGGAAACAATGTGGGAAAGCAGCTTGGTTAGCCGAGGGGGACCTAAACACTGCATTATTTCATGCTAAAGCTTCACTGAGACGAAAAATGAACCACATCGATAGACTAAAAGATGAGGAGGACCGATGGTGCGAGGAGAAAGATGCGATACAAGGAATCATCAACGCTACTTCCATATCATATTCTCATCAGCAAATCCTTCTAATGACGAGCTCGAGAAAGTGATTAGTGCAGTACCTACTCGAGTTATCGAGGATATGAATCGGGAACTTCTCAAAGAGTATTCTGCTCAGGAGGTAAAACTAGATTTATCACAAATGTTCCCCTTTAAATCTCCAAGCCTGATGGCATGCCCCCTGTTTTTTATCAACGCTTTTGGAACATCGTAGGCCGTGCTACCCTAAGTGCGTACTTAACATGCTTAACAATTGTGAAATTGCACCTTCGCTTAATTTCACCCACATCGTCTTGATTCCTAAGTGCTCTAACCCTATTAATGTCTCACAATTTCAACCGATTAGTCTATGCAATGTCGTCTATAAGCTTGTCCCCAAAACTATTGCTAATCATTTGAAACCCCTCCTTGACTCCATCATTTCACCTTCCTAATCCACTTTCATACTGGGGGAGACTAATCACTGATAATGTTTAGTTGCTTTCGAAGTCAACCATTTTCTCAAAAACAAGAGAGGGGTTAAGGAGGGGAGTGTAGCCATTAAACTAGATATGAGTAAAGCCTACGATAGGATAGAATGGGGTTTTATCAAACGCATACTGCTTAAAATGGATTTTCACACTTGTATTGTCAAGACGAGCATAAGTTGTGTGTCCTCGGTGTGTTACTCTTTTATGCTAAATGGATCTCAATTTGGCTTTCTCAAACCGGGTAGGGGTATCCATCAAGGAGATCCCCTATCACCTTATCTTTTTATCATCTGTGCAGAGTCCCTCAACTGTCTGTTGAAGGTCTGTGAAATCAAAGGTAGCATTCGTGGTGTGGTAGTGGCTCGCAGTGCTCCTAAGGTGTCTCACCTGCTCTTCACCGATGACACCCTTATCTTCTGCCAAGCATCCAAGGATGCCTTGATACAGGTTCGAGAGGTGTTGGATACTTATGGGAAAGCTTCTGGCCAACAAATCAATTTACAGAACTCATCTATTGTCTTTAGCCGAAATACACCACCCTCTAATCGGAATGAGCTAGTAGCAGTCCTAGGAGTTCGTATTGATTCCACATATGAGAAATATCTGGGACTCCGGTACGTAGTCGGCTGGAGGAAAAAAGGATTTAGTCCATTGTCTTCGTGAACGAATTTGGAGTAGAGTGGGGGATTGGAAGGAAAAGTTTTTGTCCCAAGCTGGAAAGGAGATTTTAATTAAATCAATTCTTCAAGCAATTCCTTCGTATAGTATAAGCTGCTTCAAAATCCTTGTCTCTTTGATTTATGGAATTTGCAAGCATCTCAGCCAATTTCTTTTGGAATAATTCAGACAACAACAAGATACACTGGATTGCGTGGAAAAAGTTATGTGGAGGAAAGAAGGCAAGTGGCTTAGGATTCAGAGATCTCCTAGCTTTCAATCTCGCAATGTTGGCCAAACAAGGGTGGAGGATCTTCAAAAATCCGAACCTCCTGCTTAGCAGAATATTGAAGGCGAGGTACTTCTCAAGAGGGGAATTCTTTAATGCTAAAGTAAGCTACAATGCTTCTTACACATGGTGCAGCATCCTTGAAGCACGACCAATCCTTGAAGATGGCATCCGGTGGAGCATTGGTGATGGAGAAGTGTTCAAGTGTGGGATGATAAATGGATTCCGAGACCGACTACGTTTCAACCGATCACGCCGAATAATGGATTGTGCCCTGGCCTTAGAGTCGCTGATTTAGTCGATGAGGCGACCCGTTCATGGAAAACTGAACAGATTGACAATCTCTTTTTGCACGATGACGCTGCAGTGATAAAGGCCATCCAAATTGGCCGTTTTTCGTCCCCTGATACTTAGGTTTGGCACTATAACAAAAATGGTTCTTTTAGTGTTAAATTTGTGTATGATATTGCTTGTAGATTACCTTCTCTTAGGAACAACCAAGTCCTGGGTCATAGCAGCGAAAAAAAGATGATTTGGAATGCAATCTGGAAAGCTAGAGTTCCCAACAAAATCAAAGTTTTCCTTTGGCGTGTTAGTAAAGAGGCTATCCCCACAACTTCTCATCTGATTAGAAGAACATGTGACGTCGAGCCAGCGTGTACGATGTGTGGAGCCCCTTACGAAGACTCAAAACATGTTCTCTTAAAGTGTTCTTTTACTAGGCAAGCCTGGGCCCTTGCTGACCTACCATAGGCTATTATTTCACGATGGCGAGATGGTATGGATGACTGGATAGGCCATGTTAGAAAAGGTCTTGAGCGTGATGAATTCAATTTTTTGTCGTCTTTTGCTGGATGCTCTGGCAGAATAGAAACAAATGGGTGATGGAAAATAAACACAGCTCGCCAATAGAAGTGGTAGCGTCAGCTAGAAGCTTTCTACAAGACTTCCAGAATTGCATATTTCGAACAAACCCCCCAGACAGATTCTCAGCGCCAACCTGGTCTCCTCCCAAGTCAGGTACAATCAAAATTAATTTTGACGCTTCAGTTGCGAAAGAATTGGGTGGGGCAGGGCTTGGCGTTATTGCAAGAGATCATGAAGGCAATTGCGTTGCATGGCGTACTAAAACTCTACTGGGAGCCACGGATCCTGAGCACTGCAAAGCATTAGCAGCACGTTTGGCGGTGGACTTGGGAGTTGAGCAAGATTGGCGTAATTGCCTTATTGAAGGAGATTGCATTCTAGTGATTCAGAAATTATTAGTGGCAAAGGAGGATGCTTCCGCTATTGGACCAATTATCTCAGACATTCTTCGTTTGTCTCATTTCTTTGATAGCTTGTCTTATGCTCATGTCAAGCGTACTGCAAATTCAGCTGCACACTATCTAGTTAAAGCAGCTTTCACAATTCAGGGGGGGTTTCCCCCCAGCCTCTTTGTCTGAAACCCTTGTGGTTGAATCTCATCTTTATTAGAAATAAAATTGCTTTCCCTTTCAAAAAAAAAAGTTAAATATTATATTTTTTTATAGTGAAACACATAAATCAAAATATAAATTTAGCCCAATCTAATACTTGGATAATAATTCAAATCCATATCATAAATTTAACCAAACTGTGATCCAATTAGAAGTTTAGTACACAAGTAATGGTGACATGGTTAGGTCAAACAAATACATGGAAAGAACTTTTCTAGTGCTCTAATTCAACCTTCTTTTTTATTTTATTATATTTTTCTCTAATTCCAATTTCTTTGAAGACTTGTGCTGCGGAAGTATGACAATTTTAACCTCAAAAGACATTGCATTTGTGGTCGGTGTTTGGTAGCAAATCAAGTCCCATGATACATTTGTGTCGCATTTTAGTTTCATTGATTTCAATGGATACGGTAACATTCTATTTAAATTCAAATTTATGAAAGACTCGTTCTATCAAATAATACTCAACCCCTTCAAGACCCTATGGGTCTCTAGATTCAGTGTCATTATTTCAGTCCTGATGTTTCAGATTTTGGTAGAGTCTAGACCCAAATTTCTTTTTTCCCTTCATAATGTTGTTGATATTTGATATTTTTATTTAAGATGAAATAATTAAAAAATTAAATAAATATTAAATTAAATTCCTTTCTTTATATTTTTATTTTTACCAATAATTTATTAATAAGTTTAGAATTATTGAGATCAATTCACAAATAACTCTTTTTCAATAGTTTCATTTAAATAATAAATTAATTATAATACCATTTACAAAATAATCTAATGAAACTATTAAATCTACATATTTAATAGCAATCAAATTTAATATTTTAAAACTTTGAAATTCAATGTTATCACTTCTAGTTTTCAAGCAAGCATTATTGTCAATCATGATATTGAAAATACACCTAGCATGATAACATATAATTGATTATTTAAATATTTATTGATTAAAAATATATTTAGTTGAAGAATTACATGATAAATAACGTTATAATATCATAATGTTTTTCAGATATGTTTACTTGAATGTAGATCAATTGAAAAATAATAATTTAATTGAACTGAGTAAAAAACAATTGAGTGCAAATTAGGTATGTTGACCCATGGGTATTAATGGGTAGAACCCAATCAAACCTAATCTATTTTCTTTCAGTGGATCTGGGTTTGTGTCTAATAATATTTATTGGGTCCGAGTTTGGATCTGTGTATAAATCTATGAGTTTGGATAGGGTCTTACCCTATTCATTGACGTCCTATTTCCGTCACACACACATGTGTGGAGAAAATTACAATTCTGATATCAAGATGTAGAGAAAATTGTAATATTAATCTTATATTTTTAAATATAATTAATATTAGTCCTACAAATTAAAAAAATGTTACAATTTAAAAAAAATATTGTAAAGTTAGTCCCACTTTAGAAAAGAGTTGTAAAGTTAGTTCCAGACGATGCAACTTTTATGACGTGGGACTAACTTAGTAATATTTTCCTAAAGCTAGTAATGTTTTCTCCAAATGTACATAAAAGAACATTTTTGCATCCTACAACAGAAATGAAATTAATCATATTTAAAATGAGAGTGAAAGCGTTAAATTCCTTTCTCAATAAGTTCTCATGCATTTAATCTAATTCTGATTAAAATTATATTTTATACAAATTTCAAATTAAATGCATATTAGACTATTTTTAAATAATAAGAATATGTACAAATATATATAGATGAAAAAAATATATTTTGTTTATTACTATTCTTGTATTATTGTTGAGCATTCTCTTGATGTCTCAATTATTTGATCAACTATTTTTCAAATATTCACCAACTCACCCCCCTGCTCCCCCCCCCCCCCCCCCCCCCCCCCCCCCAAAACTTATTTACTCACTCTCATCAACTTTCCAGAATGAAAACTTATTAAGATACACTTTATTGGATATGAATACTTCGAATGAAATAAAGCAAAGAAGGCTAGAGAATATGAACAAGCTCTCTTTGGCCTTGAATTAAGAAATATTTGCGCAGTAAATAAATATATCTATTGGCTTCGCAAGTATTTCTTCCATAGTGGAGTAACAACATAAGTAGCAGATACAATGTCCTTTGCAAAGATATGCAGTCCATAGAGGAAAATATTGATCCATTCATAAAAAGTACCTGAAAAACAGATGGACTCAATTGCAAGGAGGATGTCTTTCCTTAAAGACAAACTAAAGGGTTGGCGTTATTAAGTATCCATCTAGAAAAAAATGAATAGGCTGAGGGGTAAGATGAAACGAACTACTCTCTGTTGTGATAGCAATGATTTTTCTACAATTATAAGAGAATCAAGTGAGCCAAGGAAAAGGAAGGAGCAGAACTATGACTCCTACCCTAGGAGCTCCAGAAAAGCTTCTTTTAGGCGAAGATCATGGTGGTCTAAATCAAAATCCAGTTCATACAAATCTGGATAGAAATATGGACCAAAAAGGCTTCATCCCAGGGATTTAGACGAACAGATGCAAGATCCACATAAAGAACCTTACAAAGAGAACTTTTAGACGAACCCATACTCCAGCCAATGAAAGTTTTAAAGACAACAACTGCTGGACATGCGGAGCAAAGGGACATATATCCCCGGACTGCCTGCAGAAACATGATGAATTTAAAAAATTTGAAGCCACGGATGATATTTTAGATGCAGTCTACTATGGGGATTTGGTACCCATATACCAATTGAAAATCTTCCTTCAGATGAGAGTGTATATGAGGAAGAGATGGAGACTAGTTTGGATGGATCTTCAACCAAGTCAGACTAACTTCCATGAAGAGGATAGGCTTTAGACATCTGAAACAAGTGTTAGATGATGAAAATGTACAAATGGGTGAAAAAGAGAGTGTTATTACTTGGTTTTGTATAAAGAGATTGATACAAAATCAAGACTCTAAGAACAAAATTGCAATGCTCTTTTAAGCTAACAAGGTAGCAAAAGGTAAAAAAGTATAGTAGAGAGCTTGAAGAGTGTATAACATATGCATGTGTGAAGGGGCCCCTCTAACTGCGTCTTTCTAGTCATGTCCTACTAATCATGTGAATGTGATTGTGCGTATGTGATAGTGTCAATTTGTTTTTCCCGCAGGGGGACTTCTCTATTTATAGGCAACAACAAGGTTGTTGGAGAAGATCACAAATTTGGGGGGATCATGACCTCAAAGTTGTTGGATAATGTTGATCCTTTCTTAGATTTGATACAGAGTCCTCTAGTGGCTAGCTGATCCCCCTTAGATTTAAGGGGTAGCTGGAGAATACCCCCTAAATTCGGGGAGACTATTAGAGTTTGTTGCGATCTTTTATGGGATAAAGCTGAGTCCCCCCTCTGATTGTTAGGGAGATGGTTGAGGAGTCTTCTCCTAGTTAGTCTCCAAGTTTGTTAGAGTTTATAGTCCTTCTCTTTGGAGGCGCCACATATCCTCGAGGGTTTGTTGATCCTTTATTTTTTAGGGGACGTCCTTGTGGGCCTATGAAACATCTTGGATTAGGGCCCTATCGAATTAGGCTAGTTGGACTTCTATTTTCTATGGGAATGTCTGCCTGGGTCTTCTCCCAAATTGGCCCCTGCATTTTTGTCTTCTTTTTAGATTGCTTTGGTTTTTTGGGACACCTACAAAGAATGTTAGTAGCATAAGCATGCTTCGAAAAAGAAGAGTTTACTTTGTGCTTGTACAGAGCAAGGCTTTCGTGAAGGTGCCTCCATCGAGGAGGGTTTGTGTGCTTCCAAGGATGAAAGCTTAATGGGTGCCTGTTGTACCTACTTCGGTGTGGGGCTTTATTTTTCTACAAGAGAATATTATCAATAAAGATGTGTATATATTATGTATAGATTTTTGCACAGAGCAAGATTATTGTACCTCCTTGGTGGAGGGCTTTCTTTAGGGAGCTTACTTGAAGTAGTACTTAGGGACCTCTCAGGAGAAAGAATAAGGTGTCTGCTGAAAATATGGCTTAGATGTCTCCGTAGAGAAGGGCTTAGGTGTCTGCATGGGACAAAGCTTACATCTCCCCCAAATAAGAACCTAAGTGTCTATCCAAATGAGGGTTGGGGTACCTCCACAAAGGAGGGCTTCAGTGCCTGTGTGGATGACATGTCTTTTTGGGAAATGATGGTTGTATGAGAGCAGGGTTTATTCTGAGGAGGTTGAGAAGGATGCCAGCTTGGAAGCGGGCTCTTATTCTAAGGAGGTTGAGAAGGATGTCGGCTTGGAAGCGGGCTCTTATTCTAAGGAGGTTGAGAATGATGTCTGCCTAAGGCATGTTTTATTTTGAGAAGGCATTTGGTTGGAATAAGGTCTCATCATCTAGTTTCTTGTGTTTCATCAAGGACTTCATTCTTGTAATCTCTAGCCTCTTCAAATTAATGTATTGTTTAGTTTTTGCTAGGAGATTATAATAAATGGGAGGGGCTTCTTAGTTAAGGACTTGAAGAAGTCCGAATCCTGTAGTCCTTGCGAAAAATAGGTTACTGTATCAGATGCAACAGTAAGGACCTCTAGGCCGTTAAGTTAAAACGTTGAAGATACTTCTTCAGTGATTCTTCTTCCTTCTATTGTAAGAAAAAAAGCTCATGATTTTTTCTTGACGTCATTTACTACTGACAAATTGATGGAGAAAGATATAGCAAAACTCTCCAAAGGATCAGATAGATCCCGGGGCAATTGGTTGAACCATTATTGGGCCAACCATTCTTGACCCCAGCGGTATAACGGTCTAGAAAGGCAATATTCTCGAAGCAAGATAAGTGCTATTGCAGATCCGTGTTCCATCGTACTCTAGCAGATTGAGCTCCTTTCATTTAAGGGGAGTTTGTCTACCAAGATTTATTCGCTAAAGGGAGTGCCCTCCTGCTCCCCAAAGACTTGCCTCTACAGGTATAAGAGTTCCTGCTTAAGCTTATCAATATGTGCCCTCAGTCCCTGGAAGCACTTTTCTGTGGGGGAGGGTGCTCTCATCTTCTCCCCAAGGGGAAATCCTGACTAACAATTCCCTTTCCCATTAAAAATCAGATTAGTAGGGACATTAGCATTAAATAGTGATGATGTTAAGGCCGCTGAAGTTGGGCCGTGAAAAGATGCAGTAATCATCCATTGGAAGTCCTCTAGTGTGAAGGGGACCATCCTTCTGGGGAGGTATCCAAGGAGGTGTAGATTTCTTCCATTGTTCTCACTTCTTAGTTCTGTGTTTCCATAGATAGCCTAACTGATATGTGCAATAAAGATCGTATCGAATAAATAATGCAAGCAAAAAATATGGTGTGCTCCACCCACTTAAACTGAAAAGTGATGAAACAAGTGCTAAATTATGAAAACATATGAGTGAATACGATAGTGTTATTGATTGATTTTGTGTACAATAGAGAGATTGATGTGAAGCAAAACTCTATGTACGAAATTACAATACTCCTTCAAGCTAGCATGTTAGCAAAAAGGGTAAAAAGGTATATTATGTGGGCTTAAAGTGTGTAAAACATATGCACGTGTGAAGGTCTCCCTCTGATCAAGTCCTTCTAGTCGTGTCTTTCTGATCATGTGAATGTGATTGTGTGTATGTGATCGTGTTAATCTGTTTCTCCCACTGGGAAACATCTCTATTTATAAGCAATAAAAAGGTTGTTTGAGAAGATAACGAGTTTCGGGGGATCACGGCCTCAAATTATTGGATAATATTGATCCTCCTCAGATTTGGTGCAGAGTTCTCCAATGACTGACTGATCCCCTCAGATTTGAGGGGTAGCTGGAGGATACCCTCCAGATTCGGGAGTCTGTTGTGATCTTTTGGAGGATAAGGCTTAGTCCCCTTAGGAATTTTAGGGAGGTGGTTAAGGAGCCTTCTCCTAATCGGACTCCAAATCTGTTTCGATTTATAGTATTTCTCTCTTGGGATGCCATGTGTCTTTGAGGACCTGCTAGTCCTTTATTTTTTTGGGGGAATTTGTTCGGGCCTCTTGTGGGATTATGAGGTTTCTTGGATTAGGGCCTTCTCGGATTTGGTAGGTTAAACTTCTATTTTTAGGAGATATTTGCCTGGGCCTTCTCCCAAACTAGGCCCTCTAGGGAGCACCGTGGGCATGCATTCCTTTTCTTTGCTTTGGATTGCTAGCACCTCTTTGGGCTAGTCTATTTTTAAGCATATTATTATGGATATTTTTCTATGACCCATTTGAACAAAAAATGTTTATTTTGAGGAGTGTCATATTTTTTTTAAAAAAAATCTACTAAATAGAAATGGTAAAGTCATGGATCTTAAAGAAGTTCAAGAGCCACAAATTATCCAATCCTCCAAGGTACGCATCCTTCAAGAGATTTGATAGAATTTCGAAACCACCTAAGAAGCACTATGGCTTTCTATTAAAGAATACCAACGAGGAACCTCCTACGGATAAATGGTTGCGAAAATTTTATCATACCAACGCTGCAATGTTTGCAACGACAATGTCCGTGGCAATGATAGAAAATCCCATCACAATTATTTGCATTAATGCCATTTTATCGCACAAACAAAATGATAATGAAACCACTTATGCGGTGAATACTTCCTCGATAGTCATCTCCATCACAAAATTTTGATGTGATTTTCCAAATTCCATCAGTATGTCCATTGTAAAATTCAATGGTATTAATATATATTCTTGGTTATCCATCATAAACTTTCATGGTAATAATTTTTTTTTTTTTTTTTTTTTGGTGTTTGGTGATTTATCCCAATATCACTTTTTTTATTGAATAAAAATACAAACAACTCTCTATATTTTAAAATAGAAAAAATCAAAGGACCCCTGTGATATTAGGAATATTCAAAAACTTTCCTGAGAAAAATAAAATATCAATTACTCCCCTTATGATATGAAAAATATTCAAAAAATCCTCTTAGACCAGGTTGACTAGGGAGTTGTGTGAGTTCTTGTTCATAACATAAAGATGAATTTTTATATTTAAATGAAGTTTTTTTTATATTTATTCATATCACAAAGGGGTCAAAAGAAATTTAACTCTTTAAAATATAGCAATTTATCCCCTATATTTTTCAAAATAAATCAATTTAGCTCCCTGTGTTTGCTCAGTTTAAAAAACACGGGGGATAAATTGCTATTTTTTTTCATACGAATTAATTTGCTCATTTGCAATATTACATAAAGTAAATTGCATTAAACCTTTTTTTTTATTGGATCTTATATAATTATTAGGGATAATTACACTCCCCTTCCCAGAGATCTGGTGGAATTACATATTGACCCCCGTGGTTTGAAAATTATATTTAGCACCCTTGAAGTTTGCTTCCATCTAACAAATTAGTCCATCCATTAGTCAAATTTTTACTAAATTTGCTGATATTAACAAAAAAATTGAATGAAACTGATATATACCCTTGATTGACTTATTACTGACTCATTGTAGATCAAACAATTTTTTTCGAAATAAACTACTCTTATAAAGTGATGATATATCTCCTCATATGCATTAACACGTGAAGACGTATGAAGGTAATTTGGTCATAAAAAGGTTTATTTAACCTGTAATAAGTCAATTAGGGATAAATATAAATTTATTTTAATTTTTTTATTAATATCAACAAATTTGGTGAATTTTAATAACGGATGGACTAATTTGTTAGATGAAAGCAAACCTTAGGAGTGCTAGGATGTAATTTCTCAAACGACATGCGGCCTACGTGTAATTACACTAAACCTCATGGGAATGCAGTGTAATTTATTCCTAATTATTATTTAATTAAACTTATTGTATTCTATAATTATTTGCAATACATGCAATATTTTTCCTATATTTTACAGTATATTTATAAGTGGATATGGATATACAGAAGCAAACTTAGAATCATAAATAGCCACTCTTCCATCATACTTTGCCTACCAAATCAATTGGGTATTGTAACAACAAATCAATTGTCTCACTCTTTGGCCATAGATAAGCATATTCCTCAACATTGCACCACAGTTGGTCTAAATCTGGGAAAGAAGCTTCGCTGCCACAGGCCGAGCTCTGCAGTAAGCCATCAATGGCTCTGCTTTGGGCATCGATAATCCCAAACCTTCAGTCATGTCAACTAATTCCTTCCCAACTCTTTCCCAATCGAAGCACTGAATCATAGATCCCAATCCGAACCCCACCATCCGTACGGCCAACGCCTCCCCGGACAACCCCTCCTTCCTGAGCCAAACGGCATAAGTCTGAAGCCGTCCCGATTCCCTTCCAGCCCTTCAAATCTCTCTGGCTTGAATTCTCTGGCGTCCTCCCAGTTCTTGGGATCGTTGTGTATAGCCCACGCGTTCACTAGCAGCATAGTGCCTGCTGGAACACGATAACCGCCAACTACGCATTGCGCTGAGGACTCATGAGGGACCAACAATGGTCCTGCAGGATACAGACGTAATGTCTCGTTCACGATGCAGCGTAGGTACGGGAGCTCGGCGATGTCTGCTTCATCTATCAAACGGTCGTGTCCGATGTGATTGTCGATTTCAAGCTGTGCCTTCTTGAGGACTTGTGGATGGTTGAGCAGAAGAGAGAGTGCCCATTCCATTGTTCCGGCTGATGTATCTGTGCCGGCTATTAACAAAACCTGTGGCATTTACAATGTGAGAAACCAAATTTTGAATCTTACATAACAAATTTTGAAACCAATGGGTATTTGTTAGAAAATTCTTATTCAATTAAAAAATATGATCTGATCGAACCAATTACATAACAAATGTAATATACATTATGGATAGACTGTTATCTTGCTTTTGCAGCCAACCACAAAGAATAGTAGTGAGTCTAGTGACCTCATTCATTTTGGCGCTTTTTCTATTTGCTATTTATAAATTAGGCAAATCGATCTCTACAAAATATCTTATCTTGAGGTGAAAATCATTTTTGTCCTCGACATTTAACCTCACATTTAATTTTCAATTGCAATTTGGTCCCATTTATATAAATTTTAAAATGTATAATTGTTTTCAGTTCAAAGTATTTATAGTTGGAGAATTATTTAAAGCACAAATTACAAGCACTTCCTTGAGGTTTGACATAATAATAAACACCTTTCGTTTTATATGCTATTACAAACACTCTCCTGATTTTAATGTTCATTTAAAAACGTGCTCATTTCATTAACCTTCAATACATTCTCACCCATTTTTCGTGGTGATCTGACCAAAATGCTTTCGAATTATGACTTTATAATTTATATATTTTTTAAAAAACTTTAAAATACTTCTATTAGCTAATTTTCTTATGGTTATTTACTTTACCAACCCTCAATATTTTTTATATTTTGACAAATACTTTTTGAAAATGACAAAAATTCCAAGTAAAGGTGAAGTAGTTTGCCACCTTCTTAACTAATGATAAAAATCAGCCAACTATGTTAAAATTATTAATATTAAATAATTTTTTTTCACCAATTTAAATATTAGATCAAATAATAATTTAACATGATATCAGAATCTGATTAAACAAAAAATTATGGGTCCAAATCTTTTTACAACTCATTAATAAAATAAATATTTCACGTTCATAGTTCGCACGCGAGAGACTATTAAGCTATTAATATTAAGTTATTCACCTCATATAATCTAAGTAAATATTATCTTCCGCTTAGTTGATTAAGAGGGTGTTATGTCTAAATTTATTTATAAAATTCGATGATTATATATTTTATAATATATTCAAAAATTCAAAAATTTATATATATAGTAAGTATAATATTATTATAACAAAATAATTTATATATATAATATAATAATAATACATACATATATAAAACAAATATTAATATAATATATATATATAATATCAATTTTTTTTCATATGTGACAAGACAATCATAAATAAAATTTTCTTTTTTAAATATTCTTTTTTTACTAAATCACGTCCACATCACATTGAATGTCATTTTAAAAATATATATGAATATTGTCTTTTATGTGTTTTATTAGCAGTTTCATAAAATTTGTTAAATATTTATTTATTTATTATATATAAATATATCAATAAAATAAATAAAGTAGTCATCTCTATTATTACAAACGATGAGAAGGCAAAAATTAAAAGCGTAATTAGTGGAGTCTGGCGACTTACCAGCATTAAGCTTCTTATGAGCGCATCCGTGTAATATTCAGGTTCTTTTGCCTGCAACGCCAACAGCATCTCTATCATTGTCTTCGTCTTCCCTTCCGCCACCACTTCGCCGCCGTCGCCGCCGTAACTCTTGAACCTTCTCTTACACCCTTCAACCAGCTCCTGCATAAAAGCTTCCCTCTTTCTCTGCAGCTCCACCAGCTCTTTCTCCACGCCGCCCACTCCCAACCACCTAATCACCGGCAAGAAGTCCCCCATATTCGACGTGCCCAGCCGCAAAGTATCCTTAACAATCTCCCTAAACAGCCGCGCTTCCTCCACTTCCTCCACGTTCTCGCCGTAGTACCTTTTCCCGGCGATCATTCTCATAACCGCGTTCATCGTCAGCTCGAAAAACACCGTCTTCATGTCAACCACCCGCCGCTGTTCCGAAGCCCGATTCAGGGACCGAATCTTGGACTTCACCTCGTCAACACGAATCCAATGAAGCATCTGAAGCCTGTGCGTGGACAAGATCTCAATTGATGAAATCTTACGCAGGTTTCGCCAGTGATCTCCGTAAGAAGTCCAGGCCAAGGAAGTGTAGTTGTAGCCCAGATGCTTCCCGGCGAGCAAGTGCGGGCGGTTGGCGAATATGACATCATTTTTTGTCAAACACTCCTCGGCGGCGGAGGGGGAGGAGACGACGAGGACGCGGCGGGAGCCGAACTGGAGGAGGACTACGGGACCGTAGCGGCCGGAGATCTTGGCCAAGGAACGATAGGGGTTTCTTGAGGAGGTAAAGGTGGCCGATAAAGGGCAAGTTTAGGATGGGGGCGGGTGGAAGATTCCGAAGCTTGTGGAAGAAATGCTTGGTGAAGATATAAAGGGCAAATATGAGTGGAATATACACAAACCATGGAGCAGCCATTGTTGAGCAGAAATATGGTATGATTTTTGGAGTGAGATTGGGGCCTATAAGGTTTGGATATAATAGTTGGCTCAATAAATGCTGCTGCTTTCGATTAATATATATATAGCGACTCATTTGGTGGAATTTTATGACAAATTGGCCGTGTGGAATTTTGGAAGTTTTTTGTTTTTATTTAAATTGTATATCAATCATGTATTGATACGACACACAAAAGTATTATAAAAGATACACACTAAATGCCCATATACCATCACTACTAAGAAATGGATTTGCGCCTTAATTTTGTTAGTTAGGATTCTTGAAATTAATTTATTTTCACCAAATATTAAGATCTAATTGCATGAAAATCAACACATAGATCAAAATAATTATTAACTCACATCATAAATCACTAGAAAGAAAAGCCAAGAGAGCTATCCGAGCCGAGCATTCTTCAGTTTATGAAGGAATGCTGTAAGGCTCTACTGCTCTATTCTCCTATGAACTCTTCTCACTGCTAGCAATCCAGGGTAATAAGGTATATAATGCACCCATTACTTAAATAGTAAAATATGATGAAGCTATTAAAAAGAGAGTTATGACGCCGTCCTATTTCGATCAAAGAGAGGAATACGAAATAATTATTATTAACTACGATTTTATTGACTATGAAATGAAGTTGTGATAAATAATTATTATTAATCCCGATTAAACAAAAATCGATTCAAAAACTTAATTTATTCTTCATGAAAACTATTTTTACCATAACTATAAGCTATGGAAATATTTTTACCATAATTTTTAACCATTATATATGTAACTTTTTTACTATAATTACTAATTTTTAATCATGACAGATAATTATAATTAAATATTATATTTCTTGTAACGAATATGACAACATCCCACTACAACTATTAGAAGGCAACAACTTAATGTTCTTTGGTCACTATGACTTACTTAGCTTCAAGCAAAGTGTGATTAGATTAGAATTTGAACTAGTTTAGTAGACTAGTAATAGTCATAATATGGCGTGGAACTCTATATGATAACTTTAACCTCACATAGTAACATGAGCTAATTAGTTGGGTTAGGTAGCAGAAGAGATATGGAGACAAGTCCTTGTGGGTCAACCCCAGAAGACACAAATGATCCATAAGTCTTGGTGGGTCAGTGTTTGGTTCCGATTCATGTCCCATGTTACATCGGAGAAAAAATATAATTACGTCTCATAACTTATTTTATTTATGATTTTAATTTCATTATTTTACAATTTGATATATTTAATTTCATAAGTTCAAAAAATTACAATTTAACAAAAATGAATAATAGGAGGTAAATGACAACTTTTTTGGACTTGTAGGGACAAATATATTGAGTCGTAAAACAACGAAATCAAAATCGTAAATTACATAAGTTATGAGACATAAATTGTAATTTTTCTATCTCATTCACAACAGTTGTTTTCATCACATTAAAGATGAAATTAATTATAAATAGGATGAAATGAAGGGGCTAAATTCGAGGAAATTATTTAAATAATGCAAAGTAAAAAAAAAGATAATATAAAATTGGTGTTGTTTCAAAAACTTTATGAAAGTAGGCAGAACTGCAATTTCATCTTTTATTATTATTTTTTTTAAGTTTTTTGACAATCGCTTGAAGTAGATATATATATATATATATATATATATATATATATATATACGCTATATTAAAAAAATTATTTTTAGTTTAGTTACTCACACCACGATACCATTTTTTTAAATTTATATTATATAAAAAAATTATTTTTACTCATAAATAGCGGTTATTTATAACACAATACCTATTTTTTAAATTTAAACTATACAAAATAGAAAATCCTATTTTTACTCACAAGTAGCGGTTACTTATACCGCGATATTAATTTTTTAAATTACCAAAAATATACTTATGTAAGACAATGATACCAAATTTTTTTGTGTTGATAATATAACTAAATTTATTTATTTTTATTTATTTAAAATGAAATGGGGAAAATCTTCGTTATTCAATACTAGATGTACACGCACACGCGATGCGTGATCAAATAAAAAAGATACAAATAAAATTATTTATATACATTAATCAATGTGTTTAACTTCCGCATTTTTGTCAATTTTAATATATAATATCAAGAAAAATAAAATTAAAGAATCATATATATGTATATATCATCTAAATAAATATATCATTAATTGAGATATGTAAATCAAAATGTTTACAAAACATAATTATAAATATCGTAAAAAATTATACACGTTTTCATTTGCCTGCATTGAAAGAAATTAAAGATGATCTTAATATTATAATTGTGTTAAAGAAAAAATAAATATTATGTAAATATAAATACATTTTCAAAAGAACAATGTATTTTTTAAAATTGATTCTATACTACGTGGATATGATAATCATTATATCCTCTTATGCACTTCGTAATAATAATTCCAAATATATTCAATATGTTTGTCACTCATACTAGCATATTGGATGCGATTTTTTATTTCAGATTTCGTTGCGTCTTTTATTTTAATTTATTTATACATGTACAAGATTTTCTCTTAAACAAAATAAATAAAATAATATTTATAAAATGAAAAAATGCGAAGTATATTTAATTTTATTTTATAGAGACAATATTTCTATGCTAAATGTCTCTTTAAGTATATTTTTTACTTGATTTGTGATTGTATTAATTATTGATAACTTGGGTATTTATTTTTTTCGAACCATTGATGCAAAATTCAACTAAAATTATGTTGAGGAGTCGAGCCTAATTCGATCGAGACCAATACGTAGAAACACTACCAGCCTAATCAGTTAGTTTTCTCTCGACCTACTGACAATAACACTCATTTTTGTTCATGTTTTCATTCGCAGTTTTCAGGTTAGGAAACAATAATAAAGTGAAACATGTATATTTATACGTATTCTTATTAAAAATATGTTTCTATCATTATCATTTCAATTACTTTTTATTACATACATATATATAGTATTTTTTTCAATCATTAATCTTATAAACAAATAATATTTTTTCATAATAAGTTGACATAGCATCATTAATAATTATAAATCAATAAAATGTTTAACTATTAATTTTATTTAAATAAAAAATAGGTTAGATGCAATTTACCCCTGTGTTATAGGAAATGAGCAATTTACCCCTTTGTGAAAAAATAAAGAGCAATTTATCCGCATGTGTTATTAGAAATAGAGCAAAAGACACCCCCCCCCTCCCCCCACGTGTTTCGTGTATTACATGCACCTTTTTCTATTGTTTTAAATTTTTTTAATTTAAAATTTAAAATAATATTTTTATTTTTATTTAATAACCATGGGATCTTTGATCAATCTAAGGTCCAAATTTAATTGATAAATCAACAGTGTGGACTTTTCTATGTTAAATCAACAGTTTAACTTTAAGTAAATAAAAATAAAAATAAAATATTATATATTATTAAATTTGAATATATATATATATATATATATATATATATATTTATATGATGCGTTCAAAAAACGCATGGGTCCAATGGATATGCACTGTCGTTCGAGCTTGAGTCGAAGGGAATGCAAATCCTAAAGGGAGGACCTACAAAAAAGGGGTTACACTCTAACGACCAAGTTAGTATTAGATTTTCAAAAATATGAAAATTAAAAAGTAGATAAATACGATATAAATCGAGATATGGTGAATAATATAGGTATAGAAGTGTATGAACACGTGATAACGTGCTTGTGGAGTGCTTAAAGAGTGTTTAGAGAATGATTAGAGAGATGATTTAGAGAAAAGTAGATAAAATTAGATAAGCATTAATCAACTCTTATTGTCTGCTAATTTGGTTGGTGAAAGCCTATCTTCAAGCTGAGAGAGATTCTTCATCGATGAGAACTCCTAGTCAACAAGGAGTCATTTTGCTCTAGGAGTCTAGGGTTTTGAGGGGGACCTCCCTCGTCTGCAAAGGAGTTCCAACCACCAGGAGATGGCTGCCACGTGTGTGGGCCTTTCGGGCCAAATATTTTATTGAGTTTTGATCATGGACCGAGTAGGGGGATATCCAATGCCTTTTGCCTTTGTTAATATATTTTCTAAGGGGCACCCACCAAGGCTATCTACCAGGTGCTCTTAAGATGTTAAGGGCTTCTTGTTTCTTTATTCTTATTGGATTGTTTCGGCCTTTTTGGACTAGCTTAGTTTATGTACATTAATATATATTTATATTTCTATAATAAACCTATTTATATATAGTCTATATATATACATAGAGAGAGAGAGAGAGAGAGAGAGATGTCGGCGTGAGGGGGAGGGAGGAAGAGGAGGCGAAGGGGGACAGGGAGGTGGATGCGGCCATGGAAAGGATGAGGTAGCAGCGGCGCGAGGACGAGGGAATGGGGAGGAGGCAGCGCGAGGGGCGGGGGCGGGGCTGGGGTCGGCAACGACAATCACGCGGAGGGAGATGGTGGTTGTAGGGCGGCGACAGTCCGGTGATTTAAGGACGAAGAAGAAAGCAACTATATATATATATGTATATATACAATTTTTATATACTAACACATAATATATTAAATATTATTTATATAAATATATATAATGTATTAATTTAAATATAAATAAAATATTATTTTATTGATTAAAAAATATACCCAGATGCACGCGGCCCCCGTGTAAGGCACCGCTGGGTCAAGAGGGGTATTTTGCTCTATTTTTAATAAAACAAGGGAGTAATTAAATTGTTGTTTCTATTTTTTATTGTAAGTTGCTTATTTCCAATAATACAGGAGAATAAATTATATTTTTCCTAATAAAAAATACATTTGAATTTGAAATCCACTAATAATAAGACAAAATAAAACTATTCTCATTCCCATACGAAAATCTATACAAAAGTAAGAATAAAAACAAACGAGCTGTCAACAAAACAATTTTGAAGAACAATCTTTTTTTCCCTATAATCCAATTTTATTACTTCTCTAAATGCCGAAACGTGCACGTTCCTGGAAGATGTTAACTGATAATGGAATCCCGTCCACAGACTTTTCTTCCAGTCGAAGGCCTGTCCGTAAGTCGTGCTTTACTTTCCGGACACGGGTGTACTATTGAGACACGATTTCAACTGTCAGTCATGACGCATTACATAAAAGATCCGAAAAAAAAATACAATTTACCCTCATTTGATAATACAAATGTGCATATTACCTCCTCATAAAAAAAGAATTAGCAATTTATTCATCTATATTTTTTAAAATACAGCAATTTACTCTTTGTATTTTTTAAAATGAAACGATTTACCTCCTTAGACAGATAGACAAATTGCTTCATTTTTAAAAACACAAAAGGATAAATTGCTATATTTTTTTCATAAAGAGATAATTTACTCATTTGCAATACCACAAAAAGTAAATTGCATTAAATCCTAAAAGATACGTCTTCTAGATGGCTTAGATGCCAAGAAATTGAAGTCCAACTAAAATCGCATAAAATATATCTGAATTAAAAGAAACACGACTCTTGTGTATGCTTTGTCAATAATATCTAGATTGAAAGAAACACGAGTCTTTTGCATGCTTTGTCAATAAAAGTGGCTCTGACTTATGTTCCTCTTTCTTCGCAGCTTTCCTTTGCACCATCGGTTAGTTTCATATGATGGGGAAATTTTGATCTTGTATAACCTCATCGAATTTAATTCAATGACTAATAAATACACTTATTATTTTTTTTTTGTAGAGGTAGCCAAAAATAATAATTATGCTAGAATACAATTATATATTTGTTACGAAAAATGATATTTTTCATCCCATAAGTTAGACCATTTTTACTTTTAATCTCAAATCGATGAAATTATTTTTTGTTACTGAGTAATAAAACTTCGCCGTCTTATTTTCACAATACCAAAAACATATCACATCAAATAAAACTAGGGACAATTACATTTACATCGTCTGGTCTATGATTATTTATACAAATTATCTCTTTTTTTGTGTAAAAAGAATTAGGGTAAAATGATGTTGACGTTTTACGGGTGTTTGTATAATTTTCCAAAAAGTAGGAGTGGTTGCCTAAATGATGTTGACTTTCTGGTGGATGTATGTGTAATATTTGAAAAGATATGGATGATTTGTGTAAATAAATTATAAATAATATAATATATAATGATCCCTTATAATTATTTTATTTTATTTTTTACGTAATATTTTTTACACATCACATCAATTATTATCATTACAGTTTTATCTCACGTCGAATGAAAAAACAAACATAAAAAAGGATTCTTCGCGAATAATTTACTTTATTTTAACTTTCTTTTTCATTGAAATAAGATGGAGAAAATTACAAGCAATGGCAATGTCGATGCACGTCCCTTTCAAATGTTCCTACCCTCAACCAAAATTCAACTAAGTAAAGGTCGTTGAGTGCGTGGAAAGATGAGATTAAACATTGACTAACAAGGCGAGGTCCGTGGAACCTTCTATGTTGGTCTTTCTTCTGGAGAAATGCTCATCTGCATGATATTGGAAGTATTTTAAAATTCCATACTTTAGAAAAAAATAAATTTTAATTACATATGATGGAATAGTAGTTGTTAGGAAGCAAGTTGAGGAAAAATTCATGTCTACCCCAGGTTTGGCCGAACCAAACCAATCATAAAGTAAGTGTATCACACTTGGTTATATGGTCACTTTTCTTAAATTGTACACCAATTACGGTGTGTATTGCACTTGCCATTTAATTTATTCATATTCGACCGAGTCAAATTCGATCAAGAATTTTCCGCAAGTTGAGAGTATCTCAAAATATTAAAAGTAGAAAAAGAAATTGAAGTGGAAGTATTTAATAAAAAATACTGGGAAATCATCAAATTATTGGGTTTAATATAATTATTTACCCTTCTGTGATATTAGAAATGAACATATTATCCCATATAATCGTACAATTGTTCATAGAACGTACAAACTAAAAATTCCATTTAAAATTTAAATGAGACTTAACCAATAGAAACATGGTATTGTTTGAAATGGAAGAATTTGAACAAATGAACCAAATAGTGTATGTCTTTCACATTGATCATAGGCGAAACCCAACCAAAAATGTAATTATTTGTCGGGACATTTTTAATATTATTATTCGATCATATATGAGTAAACAAATAACAAATTTATCTGTATGGAAATTTTAGATCTTTTTTATTTAAAATTGGGATAATTACACTCCCCTTCCCTGAAGTTTGGTGTAATTACATGTAGACCTCTTGTAGTTTAGAAAATTACATCTAGCATCCTTGAGGTTTGTTTTTGTCTAACAAATTAGTCCCTCTGTTAGTAAAAATTTACTAAATTTGTTAATATTAAAAAAAAATAAATAAAAATTAATATATATTATCGATTAACTTATTACTGACTTATTGCAGGTCAAATAATTTTTTTCAAACTAAACTAACCTTATAACGGTGGAGATATACCTCCTCATATGCATTAATGCGTGAAGACGTATAAGGGTAATTTGATCATAAAAAGATTTATTTGACTTACAATAAGTCAGTAATAAGTCAATCAGGGGAAAATATATAATGTTTTTGATAAATTGTTTTGTTAACATCAACAAATTCGTGAATTGTGACTGACAGAGTAACTAATTTGTTAGACAGAAGTAACTTTCAGAGGTGCTAGATGTAATTTCTCAAATTATAGAAGATTTACGTGTAATTATATAAAATTTCAAGAGAGGAAAGTGCAATTATCCCTATAAAATTTCACCGAGATGGACGTGAAATTGATTTTCCTCGATGGGGATCTACATAGGGAACCGTACATGGACCTACTTATTGGCTTTTCACAAGTGGATAGTGAGCATTTAGTGTGGCTTCGACGGTCTTTCCATTAGTGGTACCAAAAATTCCATCAACATTAGAAGTCATATTAAAAACTTATTGGTTACATATCAATTCAACCTTCATAATATTTCATGTTCATGTCAGGCAGTAGGTGGAGGCAGGTTCCACTGAAGGTTCGAGGTCCTATATGATAAATTGGCATGCAACATAATTGTTAGACTTGATGAGACAACTCTTAGTTAAAATCTTTCGATGACAGATTGAAGTTTGCTATGGGAGAAATGCAATTTACTCCAATGTGATTTGAGAAACACATAAAAAAAATTTCTATGAAAAATAAAATAACAAATTATTTACTGTGTTTTGAAAAATGAAGCAAATCATCCTTTTATTTTTGAAGCACAAGAGGTGTAATTTGAACATTACAAAGATTGAAAAAAAAACCCAAATGAGAAAATGAGAAAATAAGAAAAACTCAGCGATCCAAATGAAGAGACTGAACTTCAAAAACCCAAATGAAAAAATCACGAAATAGTGTAACTTCATAATAAAATTAAATACACTACTATTTTATAAAAAAGAGAAAAAAATCAAACCAGAAAAATAAAGGATAAAAAATTGTGTATTTCTATCGGCGACACCATCAAATATATGTGTATATTTCAATTCGTGCCAAAATTAGATTTGGCTTGTAACGTGAAGTGGTTTATCTGCAGATCAAGCATTAAATTTTTTGAAATTTTTTTTCCTTTTTTCTCCATATTTGGAAAATTCTCTCCATATTTTTTCTAATTGTTAATTTTTTTTTTTGTTCTGTAAAAAGGTTGAGGGACAAAGCGGAAATGATCGCATATGTTGGGGGGCTATTTGCATTTAACCTTAGGCGCATGTACACACGCGGATGAAATATTCTATTATTATTTCTCAAAAAGTGTAAAGTGCAACAAAATTCAAAGGTTGGATAGGGAAGTGTAAAAAGAAAAACCGTTGGGGGGCAAAGTGCAAATGACCCCATATGTTTGGGAGGGGGGTTGTCTGCATTTTACCCAAAATGAAATGAGGAAACACATTGAAATATTCTATTTGTTGAATAATGTGTTGTTAGTATTTGCAAATGAACATATATTGAGATATGGTTTTACATTACTCGTTGTTTACAAGAATGATGATATGTGAAAATGAGGGAATGATGAAAATTGAATGTAATTGTGATATGAATACCCCTTGATATTGTTGAATAGCCTATGTGGTAAAATAATATGAAAAAGAGCTATGATGCTATATGAAAAGAGCTATAACGTGTAAAAAGAGCTATGCGAAATGAGATTGATAAGTCTGTGTGGCATATCAAGAGAATTCATATAAATATTATATAATGAATGGTGATGTTGAGTTGGTAGAGAAAAATACTATATCACCTTCTGGTAAGGAGATTAGAAGAAGATGAGTTTGATTAATTGTTTTGTTATGAGTTGGTTGCGTTATGTAATAAAGTTAATCGTGTTGGAATTAAATTAATTTTATTCTACATATTGCTCATTTTGTGGTGTTAAATTGACAAATGTATAATCTTGTGGATGAGATGATAAATTTGGTAATGGTGTGAAGAGATTATGGGTATGTATATATGCTCCGCAAGGTCTGGATTATGTGTATATGTACATGTATAAACATGTTTACTTTAAGTATGATATTTAAGTGAACTACAATAGTAGTACCGTTAGAGGGTGCTACAAAGAAAATCTAAACTAATCTAAGTAACTCAATGGACAAGCTACTGGTAACTTATAAAAGGGCACCCTTTTTCAACAAAAGCATGGGCTATTACTAACAAAAATGTACACCACTAATAAAATCGTGTTCAATGTCACAAGCTAGTAAATCGCACTCTCAAGAAATACAATTTCCAGATGAGGACTCAAGTGACGAGGAATTGTACACTTTTCTTGCTCATGGAATGTGTAGGACGATGCACCAACTGGCTTAGGATGATGTACCGGCTGACTTAGGCAAAATTCTTGCAGTTTTATTAGCGCCCCCCACCCCCACAGGAAGTGCGAAAAATAAAAAATAAACAAAATCAAATCGTAAGAACCCAAGCAAGGGGTATACCCCTGATTTTTTCGAGGCGTTTGGTGTATATAGAACATAATATACAGGCCTAGAATATAACCAAGAAAAGAAAGAGGATGCAAGAAGCGTAAACCAAAATCTTACCCTTATCGTTTTCTTCAATCGGCTTCTGGCATTGACTCCCTTTCAGTTAGATTTTCCGCCACGAGGTTTCAACCTTTGAAACCCTCTAAATTATCCACACCAATCACTAAGGATCTTTCTTTTCTCGTACTAGCATGACAAAGAAAGGGAAGGAGAAATATAAAGCACGTTATAAATTTAATTAATTAAATTAATTTAAAAGGCCTAAAACTCAAAATTAAGTAATCCAATTAATTAATCTTTGCAAAAATTCAATCCATGAATTTTATATAAAATGATCCAATCATTTATTCTCTCTTCAAAAAAGTTAATTTAATCCAATTAAATTAATCTCTACCTTTCAAAATTAATTCTAAATTAATTCCATTACAATCTGGTGATTAGGATGTTACTCCTAGGTTCGCTCTCAGCTAGATTTGGGCGTGCGTGATCGATATAATTAATTAAATTAATTATTTTTTATTATCTCATAACCAGAAATAGCTCGTTACCATGGGTGGCCGTCTAGTAATAGCCCATGACACTTGAGACTAGGTGAATTATGCGTGAATATTTTGATTCTGGGTTTCATATGGGTACGTTCCTATAGTCAACCGTCCCCAGGCTTTAATCTAGGGCATGGAATTGGGCGTCAGTTCTCATCACTGACTAGACATCTATACTTCATACTCGAGATGCGTTTACACTATTGGTCATCGTAGGAAATTCCTTCCTACTCAATCAATTGCTATGGTCATATACTTAAATAGTCTAAAACCATCTCAAAGCGCATAAGAGATCTCGTTGTCATAGTACGAACAGGGGACAAATTCTTTTTTGGAATTGATCGTGCTTGCTATATACTCCAATTGTACTAGACAAGATTTATGGTGACCATATCTCATTATACAGTCACCGCTCGCGAGATCCAAAATATAGTCTCTATATGCACTCAATTGCCATGGCTCCTCAAATTCGAGTACTAATCCCACGCTATTGAAATCAGAAATACTAGTCATACCAACCAAGCCATTAAGGCTTCCATGTGACGATTCCTGTGAGTTGGTTTTGTCAATCGACTACCTTGCCAACCAACACACTAAAATTGCATAAACGATTCCCACGTCTCATGCCGATGAAATATGGCTGCAATACTTAGTGCAAGTCGGCATAGGACTCTCGATGTCCTGTCTCGAGGTCCTACTCAATCAATTGTTATGGTCATATACTTAAATAGTCTAAACCATCTTAGAGCGCATAGGAGATCTCGTTGTCATAATATATACGAACAGGGGACATTCTTTCTTGGAATGATCGTGCTTGATATATACTCCAATTGCACTAGACAATGTTTATGATGACCATATCTCATGATACAGTCACCGCTCGCGAGATCCAAGATACAGTGTTTATATGCACTCAACTGCCATGATTCCTCAAATTTGAGTACTAATCCTGCGCTACTAAAATTGGGAATGCCAGTCATACCGACCAAGCTATTAAGGCTTCCATATGACGATTCTTGCGAGTCAGTTTTGTCAATCGACTACCTTGCCAACCAACACATTAAAATTGCATAAACGATTCCTACGTCTCATGCCGATAAAATATGGCTACAATACTTAGTGCAAGTCAGTATAAGACTCTTGATGTCCTGTCTCGAGGTCCTACTCAGTCAATTGTCATGGTCATATGCTTAAATAGTCTAAACCATCTCAAAGCACATAAGAGATTGTTGATATATACGAACAGGGATATTTTTTTTGATCGTGCTTGCTAAATACTCCAATAGCACTAGACAAGGTTTATGATGACCATATCTCATGATACAGTCACTGCTCGCGAGATCGAAGATACAATCTTTATATGCACTCTACTGCTATGATTCCTCAAATCTAAGTACTAATCCTGCGCTACCGAAATCGAGAATACCAGTTGTACATATCAAGCTATTAAGACTTCCATATGATGATTCCTGCGAGTTAGTTTTGTTAATTAAGTACCTTGCCAACCAACACACTAAAATTGCATAAACTTCTACGTCTCATGCCGATGAAATATGGCTACAATACTTAGTGCAAGTCGGTATAGGACTCTCCATGTCTCGTCTTGAGATCCTCGACTTCAAATGTTTCAAACTAACCCTTAGAAGTTGGTTTCATAGCTGCCAATATATGCGCAACTCAACTTTATTGGTTTAACCTTTCGGTCTATAGACATTTTGTTATGACATTGAAACATCGTAAGTGGTAAGCACAACAAAACAAAATGCCAATATGATGAACTCTTACCATATTCATCATTTCAATAATATTTTGATTAAGATTGCCGAATATAAAACAACCAATCCAATTGACTTTTGGGTTACCAATTCCAACAGAGCTACCTAGAGATATTTTAGGATAACGTGTTTTGATATGTTGGCAAACAATATGACATGTCCGTCCAACTATATGATGACGTGTCCGATTGAAATTGGTTTATATTTCTTGGGCCTATCCGTTTAGTAATGTAGGAGGTAGAGAAGTCACATGACCGTTGGTTCACACCCGTGCTGGATTAACGGCCTCATGACTTCTTCGTCAATTATTAAATGAAAAAAAATCACATGAGAATTGAAAATGAGGAATTTCTAACATGTAATGTCGGAAAATCGTAACAAATGAGATTAAATTAAAAATGAGGCTAATTTATAGGACTATATTACGATTTTTCCTGTGAGAATTTTAATCCTGGAATTTGTTTTATGGGACTTGAATTAATTAATTATATAATAAATATAATATATTTTTCGAGTAATCGATATACAATTCAAAACGAGTGACTTAATTGGTAAATCGAACTAGACCAAACCGATTTGAATTAAAACAATCTAAAATGAATTAATACACTTGTCTATTCATTCACGTACTTAATACCTAAATATTAAATATAGGCAAAATTATATTTTTTTGTCTTATAATTTTAGGTCGTTAGAATTTTAAATACTGTAACTTACTCTATTTTTATATTTGGACCTTTATTTGACTAAATTTGCCAAAAAAAAATATGACCAAATGTGAAATGTTTGTGACAAATTTCGTCAAGAAAAGAACTAAATATATAAATAAGGCTAAATTACCTTTTTTATCCCATAAAGAAGGGATTTTACACGGTTTCCAATTCGGTCTCATTTTTTAGTTCCACGATTTACGCGGTTTCTAATTCGGTCCTTTTTTTTTTATGGAAAAAGTGTCCATGTTAGTCCCAAAACCATTTTTCGTCTATTTTTAACGTTTGACTGGTCAAATCATTAAGTTGTTGTGGCTAAATTACCTTTTTGGTCCCATAAAGAAAGGACTTTTCCTTCTTAGTCCCAAGATTTACGCAATTCTCATTTTAGTTTCTTACTAAAAAATATTCAACTTAATCCCAAATCCCATTTATAATAAAATTTTAACGAAAGAATGGAGATTCCATTGGTGCGATTGGAATTTATTATTTTTCTCTTTCTTGGAGGAAAAAAATGAAAGTAAAAAAACAAATAACCAGCTTCTATAAATTGAGGGGGGATAGCCCGCCAAAAATGGAGGGAAAAAAATGGAAAAAATACAAGGTTCCCCCGCGATCTTGAAAATATAAAAAAAGTCCCTATAAAAAGTAAAACATCAATTATACCCCTTGTGATATGAAATTTTTTATTTTTTAAATCTCCCGAGACTAGAGTTGGTGGTACATGCATGTTTACATCGACTATATGTCTGAAAAGCATATTTTTTATTAATAATTTACCCTTCTCTCCAATATATTATATAGTATGTAGATATTTATTAATAATGAAATATTATTTTATATGTAAAAAATATATAATAATATAATAGATTGGAGAGAAGGGCAAAATTATCAACAAAAATATACTTTTCAGACACATAATCACAGTCAACATGTATGACCACCAACTCTGGCCTCGGGGAATTTTTTAAATTTATTTTCATATCAAGGGTGTAATTGATATTTAATTTTTTATAGGATTGTTGAATATTTTCAATATCACTGGGGGTACCATGTTTTTTTCCCGTCTTTTTTGCCATCATTTTTGGTGGACTGTTTTTTTCCCCCACTCAATTTATAGAGGATGGTTGTTTGTTTTATTGCCTCTATTTTTTTCTCCAAAAAGAGCAAAACGGTAAAGTCCAGTTATTCCAACGGAATCTCCATTCTTCCGTTAAAATTTGGCGAAAAATGGAATTTGGAATTAAGTTGAAAATTTTATTGGTGAGAAATGGGATTAAAATAGAAATCGCGTAAGATGTGGGACTAAAAAGGAAAAGTCTCTTCTTTATGGGATCAAAAAGGTAATTTAGCTGCAACAGCTTAACGGGTTGACCAATCAAATGTTAAAAATAGACAGAAAATGGGGTTGGGACTAATTTGAACACTTTTTCATAAAAAGGGACCAAATTGAAAATCGCGTAAATCGTGGGACTAAAAAAGAAAAGTCCCTTTTTCATGGGACCAAAAAAGTTTTTTAGCCTATAAATAAAATAAGGTACAGAATAAAAAATACTTATAGCCTACAAAATCAAAAATATAATTTTACCTTAAACGTATTTTATTCTTGTGGAATTAAAAACTAATAGATACAATATTTTTGAAAAAAAGAATATCAACAAGATTCATATTTAAAAAAAAAAAAATACACTCACTGTCACTACATCCCTTATCAAGATTCGCGTTATCCTTTGCAGAAGTTCGAAGGATCGATAATCCTTATTCTCGTTTGATGAGTGTTTTTGCCTATTTTCATTTTATAGGAAATTTTGTTGCTTTAACCTCATTTAAAAGTAACATTTTGGTGTAAGAATTTGACATTATTTCCAAGGCTTGAAGTAGTATAAATTGTTTTTTTTTTTTTTTAGTTCAAAATTTGACTTCTATATATAAATCAGTTTTGATTTTTTCAATTCAAATTTCTCCAAATTAATACTATATGATGTGCAATTCGATCAGCCTAGTCCAATGTCAATCAGATAATTACATCGTTTTTTTAAATTTGATATAATTATTATGTATAAATCCCTATAATTTAAGAATTTACATCAATATAAAACATATCTAACTAATAAATCCAGTCATTAGTCAAAATTGAACGAATTTATTGATATTAGCCAAAAATAAAAAAATAAATGAAAATTCATATTTAGCTCTAATTAACTTATTACTGATTTATTGCAGGTTAAACAAATTTTTTCTAACCCGCAATATGTTAGTAATAAGTCAATTGAGACTAAATATGATTTTTTATGTAACTTTTATTTGGTTGCTAATTTCAACAAATTCCATGAACGCGACTAACGGAGAGATATATTTGTTAGACAAAAATAAATTTAAAAAATATTAAATATAATTTTTTAAATTATAAAAAATTTACATGTAATTGCAATGACCCTCGTGGAACGGTGTAATTATCCCAATAATAATTCATCATTGCTAAAACCCTTTATTAACAAACTTGACTTAAACATTTTGTTTAGGTCAGCTTTAGAAAAAAAATTATTGAATGGTTGCAGGCATAATAATTAGATTCCTTCCCCACTTCATTTTCAATAATTAGTTGTTCGATTGAGATGTGTACTATTTAAAGATGCTGAGGTATGTAAGAAAGAAACCATCTTATCTATATTTATTCATAATGTAATTTTCATGTGAATTTTAAAAATTTGTTCTTACAGAACATTTCTGTCTCATGATTTGATGACATTAACACAATCATCATAATACGTATGCATAGGCAAAATGATGTGTTAGTTGAGCAAAATTATAAATGAGTAGATGCAAAATATGCAGGCATTTAGGATGCATTGCTGCGGCCAAAGCAAAGAAACATGCAAACACTTAATCCACAGTGCTTTAATTGGAATCTTAGTTAGTCTTGTTGATGTGAATAGTAGGCGACTGGGAGGCAATTGTCTTTTATATTTGCACTTGCTAATTTATTTGATTGATTGTGTTTACTTAGCAAAAATTGATTGGTATTTTAATTGAGCTTTTTTTTCTAGGTAAAATTTGTACTAGTGGCACCTATGAATGGGATTGGGTGGGTTTGTCCGAACTCGAGATTCGCCCCGAAATAATTCACCCGTCTTGCCCTGCAAGCCCGTCCCACACTTCCACTTTACTTTCATGCATAATTTACAGATATAGTATAGTACTATATAGTTGGATATATGCAAAAATATTTAAAGATATACATATAGTACTATAGTTTTTTTACTGATAATGTATTATATATGATAATACATAATAATAAATATATAAAAGGATAAATTACATGAATAACTCCTGAAGTTTGGTATAATTATAAATATATTTCTATTAGATCAAAAATTACATCTACCCTCCTTGACGGTTGTTCCATCATACATTTAACTCCACCATTAGGGTTTCGGTGAATTTATCATATGTTATTTTTAAAATACCCCCGGTAAAAAATTTGACTATGATTTGACCAACTTTTCAGATGAAAATGCCCTTTGAACCAAATTATAATATTTTAAAATATTTAGGCGTTAACTGTTATGATCTCACATACTTGTTACTTAAATATAATTTTATTTTGCTAAACTAGCCGTTTTTGTCTATTAAATATTGTAGGGATTAACTTATGTATTCGGGCGAGTTACATCCACGCCTCCTGAAGTTTAGTATAATTACAAGTACATCCTAATTATAGAGAAAATTACATCTACCCTTGTTGAGGTTTGTGAGATATTACAATGCTTGCCAAAAAAAAAAAAGTATGCAAATCCAACAACATCCTTCATCTATAAAAAACAAAAGTGTGGACATAATTTTTTATCTAATGATGATGTATTTGTAACTATACTAAAATTTCAGGGGGTGTGGATGTAATTCATCCTAATATATAAGATAATCCCCATAATATTTAATGGATAAAAAACGGCTAGTTTAGCCAAAAAAAAAAAAAAATACATTTAAGTACAAAGTATGTGAGATCATAACATTTAACCCCTTCAATATTTTAAAACATTACAATTTGGTTCAAAGGACATTTTCATTTGAAAAGGTGGTCAAATCATTATCAAACTTTTTATCAAGGGTATTTTAGGAATAACATGTGATAAATTCACCGAAACCCTACCGGTGGAGTTAATTGTAAAAAGGAACAAATCTCAATGAGGATAAATGTAATTTTTTATCTAATAAGGATATATATTTAATTATATCAAACCTTATGGGGCATTGATTTAATTTACTCTATATAAAATATGAGTTAGGGTGAGTCCAATACAAAACCCGTACCCCTCCCCAAAACTCAATTGGGTCCCAACCAACTGGCCCCAAACCTACCCAGACTTGCCAAAATCAATACCAAACCCGACCCTAGCGAGGCGGATCCCAGTTTTTCGGGGTCAATTGACATCTTTAGTGGCATGCACTTAAAGATAAAAGGTTAGTTCCAAACTCCGTCCCAAAATCGAACAAAAAAAAGTAATCTTCTAAAACCGTCCGTATAGTTGTCCCAAAATTTGGGCGGGTAATAGTTCGGAACAAGGTGTGCAACAACATGCACGCCGTCCTAAATTGAGGACGACATTTGGGACGATTTGAAATTTACTTGGGACGATTAGAATGATGTCCATTTTTCTAACAGTATGTTTTTTCAAGTGTCATCCCAAATAGCTACCTCAGATTGGTCCTAAATGGTGCGGGTTAAAATTTCAAAAATCTCAAAAACTTGGGAGTACTTTGGAACGGTTGTTCCTCCGTCGTCCCAAATTCCATCCCAAATGTGGCTTCTCTTTTTATTCTTTAATAATAGTCTAATTTTCCAAATACGATATGTCGATATCTGTAATTGCACTACAAAAAAATGCACAATTTGTAACGGCTTTTTTGTAACGGATGGAATGTGCTGACGTCATTGGGGTGATAAAAAATCTTTTTTTTTTTTTGTAACGGCTATAACCGTGCATAAGACTGTTACAAATTTTGTGTTGTGCCTAAAACCGTTACAATTTATTGATCGTTACTAATTTGCTGTGGCTTTTGTAATGGCTTATATTTTTTAATTGTTATCAATTGGGCCATGACAAAAGTCGTTACAAATGCCGCTCCAAAAAAAATATTTTTTTTTAAAAATTTATTAATTTGGAACGGCAAAATAATCATGAAAACCATTACACAGACCGTTACAAAATAAAGCAAGATAAATGGCAGAAAATATTTTGTAACGGCCTATTTAGAATACGCTGTTACAAAAGCCGTTCCTAATTAAGAATTTTGAAATCAATGCCAAAAAAATAGTGAGAATATTAAATTCGAATGACCATTACCGTTACAAAGGCCACTATAATTTTGAATTACATGGACGTTACAAAAGCAGTTACAAAAATGAGCCATTTAAAAATTTCAGGTTGAAGAATACAATATCTTTTCATCCAGGCATCCGATCTATACCAAATTTAAAATGTATACAAGTATGTATCTATTAAATCATATCATACGGTATGATTTTCAATCACATGGCTTGATTTAAAAATACATCGAGTTGAATGATTATTATTACGTTCTAAGAACAATATTTCGAAATCCGTATACCCAATAAGGTTACAACTTCGGCGAATGGATTATTTTATAAGTGTGGTCATGTCTAACGGTTGGATGTTAATTTTGACAGTCCGATTAACCCATGCAGTTAAACAATGTAAGATGACAGTTACATTTATGTAATACTAACATTTACGAATATACAAATTTATTGCAAATTGCGTTCATGTATCAATGTCAAATGCGTGATTTTTATTTTTTAATTTATTTTAATTATATTATTCCTTATAAATTGTTCAGTGCACAATATATAATTATCGATCAAATGGCATTTTTTTAAAAAAATAATTAAAAAAATAGAACACCCTTTGTAACGGCTTTAGGAATAATGAACACCAAAACACCGTCGTTTTCATGTATTGTAACGGCTTTTGAAACGGATTTGGTAACGGCTACATTACACGGAATCAATTGTAACGGCATTTGTAATGACCTTTTATATTTTGTAACTTCATTTGGAACGATTTTTGTAACGGCCATTATATATATAGTATTTGCAGATTTTCTTTCTTTCTTCCTCTCTTTATCTCTCCTTTTCTCTTTCTCCTCTTCTCCCCCAAACCCCCCCCCACCACCAATCGCCGCCGGCCACCACCTCCCTCCCCTTCTTTTTTTCTTCTTTCTCTCTCTTTTCTCTTTCCCTCTTCTCCCCAAAACCCCCCTCCCTTGCCACCACTCGTCATCCGCCGCCACCACCTCCTTTACTACAATTAGGTTTTATTTTTTATTTTTTAATTTTATTCTAAAAATTTATGTATATTTTGAGTTTATTTGATGAGAGGATGTTGGGTGATGGGTTTATTTGTTGGATAGTGTTGATTATTTATGAATTATTTTGCTGATTATTATTGTGAATAATTTTTGTGAATATAAACTATTTTTGTGTATAATTTTATTGATTAATTTGTTGTGAATAATATTGTTGGATGATGTTCAATTATTGGTTAATTATTGATGAAATTAGTGTACAATTCTGCATTATTAAAAAAAATATGAAATTTTGTAAAATTTCTGTAATTTTATTAAAATTTTTGAAGCATTTCTGAATTTTTTTGAATTTCTGAAAATCTAAAAAACAATTTTCCAAATTTTTAAAATGATGTATGGAATTTTTATTGTATATATATTGTATATTGTATTATTAAATTGATTGCATATATATTGTATGACTATAATGTATGTATGTATGTATGTTTTATGTTTTAATTAAAATTTCTGTACTTTTAAAAAAAATTCAGAAATTTTTACAACTTTTAGAGAAATTATGCACCTCAATGCAATTTTTAGGAAATTAGAGGGCCTTAATTTAATTTTAGAAAAATAAGAATTTTATAAAAAAAAATAAAAAATTATGGACTACAATGCAATTTTTTAGAAAAATTATGCACCCAATTGCAATTTTAAAAAAATTAGAGGACCTTAATGTAATTTTAGAGAAATAGGAATTTTATAAAAATAATAATTAATTTTTTTTTGTGATTTCTAATTATTTTTAACAATGATTATCAATCCGAACTGGCCTGATCGTCTAGTGTCCGATCCAGCAGATCCCCGGCACCCAACGGCGACGAACGTACTGCCGCAGAGGACCACGATATAGATTAGGATTTTTTTTCTAATTTTTTAGAAAATACAATTTGAAAATAATATTTTTATTTTTATAATGAATTTATTCTTTATTTTGTTATATTATGTATTTTTTAAATGACATTCTACAATTTAATAAAAAAATCATTTATTTAATTTTACAAAATAATTATTAAAAATATATTAAAAAACATTAAAATTAAAAAATTAAATATTAAAACTAAATAAATAAAATTACAATATATTATATTAATATTAATTTTTGTAATTGCATTTGTAACGGTTTTTTTAACACATATACATTGGACAAATTTGTCAGGCCGTTACAAATACTAGTATAAAGGTAGTCACAAATTCAATTTAATTAAGCCGTTACAAAGGCAGTTCAAAAATTATTTTCTAAAATTTGACAGAATTTGTAACGGGCATAGTTAGTTGTTACAACAACCGTTAGAAGTTGTAACGGTTTTTCAACTAGCCATTACAAATAATTTGTAACGATTGTATTAGCCGCGGTATGCTAGGCCGTTCCAAAAATCGTTGCAAAATAAAATAAACGTTACAAATTAATAAAAAAAAGCTGTTACAAACGCCGTTCCAATAAAATAATTTTTTGTAGTGTCAGAATAGCTTGAAACTTCATTAAAGTAATATAACGTCAATCTAATCATATCTAATGATCAGATTTAAAATCGGATGGTTCCATCCCATGATTTAGTATAATGATTGTTTAGTACAATAATAATCTTATAGGTATGAACATTTAATTATCGTATTCCTTCTTAGTAAACATATGATATTTTCTTTTTAATATTTAGACAATCCAATTGGGTTTTTAATTATACCCTTATGCAATAGGTGTCATAGAAGAATCTTTCCTAATTTTTTCAAATTGAGAAATAATTTTAATAGTAGTCTAATTTTGCGACTGTTATATCTTGACATGTGTTACTTGTATTAGTTTAAACTTCATATAAGGTAATATAACATGAATGTGATCATATCTAACAGTTAGGATTTAAAATCAAATGGTTTTTTCAAAGATTCAGTATGCAATTGTTGATTACAACAACGGTGTTTTAAGTATGAACATATAATTATCGTATTCATTCTTCGTAAACATATGATATAAATTTTTTTCTAATTTTTATTGATTTAAGTTGAATTGTAACACTAATGTTCATATTTGTTTTACACAATTAGGTGAGCTAGAGGTGTTTTTTTTATTTTTTTTATTTTTTTCAAATTGGCAAATAATTTGGAATGGTGTTTGGGACGGTATTATTATATTTAGGATGTCTTTTGTTAAACACAACATCATGTAATTAAATAACTATTGTTGGGATGGCATTTGGGACTACTTAAGCTGTCTGAAATGCTATCACAAAATACTAATATATAATTTGGATTCACCATTATTTTAACACATCATGTAATTAAACTCATATGCGTTGGTCGCTGTCGCCCGCTATCACCCACCAACTCCCTTTCTCTCTCTCTCTTGGTGAAAGGTTAACTCTCTATATATAATGTTTGTTTTGCTCTGTATGTGTAAAAATATTACTATGTTATTGTTTGTGTATGCTGTTAATTTAGTATTTATAATTTGTTGAGGTTTTTTTTTTTTTTTTTGTATCTGAACTCAAATTTTGGGCACAGCGAAGTTGGAATAATTTTTCTACCTATTTTATTAGCATTGAAAGCTAAACTTTAAGTGGGTTCAAGTGTGATTGCAAGATTTATTTATTTTTCTGCAAAGATTTTGTTTACTGTTTGGCTAAACCAACAAGTGTTGGGATTTTTTGATTGAGGAAGGAAAGGTGGATAACTTGTGGGAGTTCTTGTGAAGTTTTTCTTAGTGAAAATGGCTATGAATGCAGGAAAGAGGCTTGTTGCTAGTTCTCACAATAGAAATGAGTTTGTGCTTATTAATGTCGATGAAATTGGAGTGGTGAATTTTATCTAGTGGAAATCATAGAAAAGGAAAATTACTAAAAGTTAATTTCTGATGGATTTGGACTCTATAGTTGTCCATTGTTATCCTCAGGGTTTTGTGAAAGAGAAAGTGACAAATTGTTGTTTTGAATTGGTGTTATTATTTATATATCTAAGCTCATGTGGACCAAAAACCAAAAGCATTGACATCAAATGCCACCAAAACCTCCATCTCAACATAACTTCAGGAAATCAAGCTTATGTTAACTGTGCTCTTCGACAATATGGGGATCTAGATGTTGTGCCCCAACCAACCATCGACTGCTGACGTCCCAATTGAGGAGTCACACAAACTGTGTAGACCCTCAGCCAACCGACCAACATTCACCCAGGCCATTATATTAGGATTTTTAATGTTTTTGTTTTGAAATTCATATTGTGAATAATACATTGGATTCAAATTATTTTGGCTAATATTAATTTCTTTCGTATTGAAAAATATTTTTTTAATTATAAATTTAATACAATAAAATTTCGCCCAATAAAATATATAAAAACAAAAAATGTTTTTTTTTAAAAATTAACTACAAAGGGGATGAAATTTGGGACGACATTCCGTCCCAAATAAAAAAAAAAAAGAAAACACGTCCCAAGGGCTGTCCAAAACACCGTCCCAAAATCTGTTAAAAGAATAATACATCCGATTTAAAAGTTACATTCCAACCATCCATAATGTTGTCCCAAACTTTTATTTTTAATTCTTCGTCCTTTGGACCTTATTTGGAACAACTTTGGTAGATCCCAAATGTCATCCAAAATTGTGGGATGACTTTGGCAAACCGTCCCAAAACCGTCCGAAATATTTAGAACAAGGTATTTTCAGATAGGCATCGGTTCGTCCTAAAATCATCCCAAACGCTGTCCCAACAATGAAATGGGACGACGAGCTGTTCCAACATCCGTGCCAAATTCCGGTCATGTAAGCCTTTTTTTTGAAGTGTATCATTGGAGTCCACCACAACTTCTCAAGCGACACACGCCCTTTGGGTTAATGTCCCATTACAAGAAATTGGTGTGGATACATTAATGTGTGTGTGTGAGAGAGAGAGAGAGAGAGAATGTTGCTAAGCACAAGTCCATTGAACAGCTCCGTAGAAAATTCTTTCTTTGAGTAACAACATCGATTAAGAGTTTTCTAATATGATAGTGCAAGATTGATCCTTAGAGTTAAGGTACCATTACGGTCCTATACTAGGTCTCTTATGCTTGGATTTATTGCTTGATCAAGTGAACTTAAAGGGGATATTTTGGATAATCCAATCTAATTTGAAGATCAATGAGTGGTACATCAAGAATGTTGGAATGGGTGATAAAAATCAATTGGATTGGTTGTTTGCCATTCACCAATTTAATATTTCGTTGTGCTTACCACTGATACTGAATGCGGTTTCAATGTCACAACGAAATGGTCACAGACCGAAAGAGTAAACCCATGGAGTCGGTCTACACATAGGCTTGACAGCTATGAAACTAACTTCTGAAGGTCGGTCTGAAATGTTTCAGGGTCTTATAGAGACTTACACTAAGTGTTGTAGCAGTGTTTCATTGACAAGAGAAGCAAGTCGTCTGTGCAGTTTTAGTGGGTTAGCTGGCAAGGTGACTGGCTCGTGGGAATTTTCATATGAAAGCCTTCTAAGGCTTGATCAATATGACAGGGATTCTCGATTCTAATAATATAAGATTAGTCATCGGACTTGAGGAATCATGACAGTCATGTGCATACAAAAACTGTGTCTTGGATATGGCGAGCAGTGACTATGTCGTGAGACATGGTCATCATAAGCTTTATCCAGTGCAGTTGGTGTATGTGGCGAAGATGGTAGATTTCAAGAGAATATCTGTCCCATATCAGTATGTGACGGTGAGTTCTCCTATACGCTCTGAGACGTTCATATTCTAACAAACTTTGGCCAAAATGATTGGTCGATCAAGGATAGATTTTCTAGATTGGATCATCAGTAAACGTGTCTTGAGTATGAGGCATAGTAGTTTAGTTAAGGATGGGAACCGATGCCCAATTCCGTGCACTAGACTAACATCGGAGATGGTTAACAGTAGGACTGTACTTATATAGACTTGGAGCCTGAATGTTCACGCCCCTATTCACCTAGTCTCTAGTGTCATGGACTATTGTTAGACGACCACCCATGGTACCATTTTTTATTATGGAATAATAAAAAATAATTAATTAAATTAGATTTAATTAATTATGTTGGTCATGCACAGCTAAGTCTAACTGAGGGTAAACCTGAAGAGTCACATGCTGCCATTATAATGGGATGAAACTAATTTGAAATTAATTCTGCAAAAGTCGGATTAATTTAATTGGATTGCATTAATTCTTGGAGAGAGTAAATGATTGGATCATTTATTTAGACCAATCAATTGGATGGACGACTTGAAATTTAATTAATTGAATTAATTAAAATTTTAAGTTAACTATTAATATTAATTGAAATAATTTTATTGGGTTTGGTCCGATTTATAAATTGAAATAGAGATAATAAAATGGTTGAATCATTTAGTTGGACTAAATGATATTTTAATATTAGGTTTGGAATTAAATTAGATTTAATTTAAGTCCATGAAATACGGGCTTGACCTAATTTTAATTAATCAAACTCGATCCATTAAAATACAAGCTCAAAGCCTTTATTTGACCTTGGCTAGAACAAGAAGGAGCCAATCTCCGCCCAAAAGGTGTGTGTTGCCAAATTGTGCCCTAGAGTGTACCAAATTTGGCCACAAGGTGGCTTAAAGAAGGTAGTTGGTTGTTGGAGTTTTTTAAGGTCAAGACTCCTTGGTGTTGTTTGTGACTAGGTCACATATAAAGCGAAAAATAATGTTAGCCATCCTGATAATCAGCACACACACATACCACACAAATTTATTTCTTGTTCATTCTCTAAAATTCTCTTAAGATTTTAAAGATTGAAAGAGAATAAAAAAGTCAAATGTTAATCAATAAAGTTGTTGATTCTTTGCACTTCTGTGGAAGTTTGCTAGCACGAAATCTCCACATCCTTTAGTGGTTGTGAGTTATTCTTTGGAGGATCTTGAGACCGAGATCTCACTGTAAACGAATCCGGAGAAAGGAACCAACGCAAGAAGCCTTACCAGAAAAACTCCAAGGGGAAAACTACTATTTACGTTTTACGCCTCCTTTCAGTTTTCTCGTTTATTCTATGGCCGATTTTATTTTTATTTTACACCAAGCACTCAGGAAAGATCAAGGGTGCACCCCTTGATCGGAGCATTGCATGCTTTAATCATATTTATTTTTATTTTTTTGCTCTTCCGCCGTTCTTCCGGCCGATCCACTTCCTTCAAATAATTCGTACCTTAATGAACAGGAGATCTCCTATGCCCTTTTCAATTTATTGATTAACAATTCCTTGGCCAAGGCAATATGGTAACTAGGTGTTGGTTTTTCGAGGTTCATCGTTTTAATCAAGAAATAGAAGGAAGTGAGATATTGATTCAACAAGATTTCAATTAACAATCTATACTCTGGACTTAATCGGGAGATAATTTATGAAACCAACCTTACTTTCATGACGCTTGTTGTGTGAAAGGTTTTCCACCTTCACCTAGAATAGGTCTTCGTTATGGTTGCTAGACGCCAACAATGATTACTAGATTTTTGGATTAAGGTGTTACTATGATTAATCAAACTTGACAAGTCACAATAGTTTGAGCCCATGAGTATCACTAGAGTGAATCTAAGGTGTCACGCACTTACTTGGAAAAGCTCAACTTCGAGATGTCTATTAATTCAATTATGAATTATTTTTTGAGTTAATTAGAGTAATTCAAGTCAAAGAGTTTAATTGGACTAAATTTATACAAGTCTAAATTCATTAGACAAGCTCATAAATAAAAAATAAAATTAATTGATATGATCAATTAAATGGGTCCCTTATTAATTTTTGTTAGACAAAAGTTAATTAATGCATGGGATTTTAGAATTTTCTTGTAATAATTAAATTGGACTTAATTTTTCATTAACCAATCCCTAGATATTTTTCTCGTAGGACAAAATTATTTTGAAATTAAATATTTCAGAGATAATACGGAGGAGAATTAATTTGTGGCAGAAAATACATCTTGTTAAGTAAAAGAGTTTCAAATTTAATAGAATTTTTATTCAAACTCCACCATGCATTAATTCTTCAAGGTCTTTTTATAAATAGAGAAAGACGGCCGAGTGTGAATATGCAAGAGTGAGGAAAGTGATTTGTGATTTATATAATATATATATATATATATATATATATAATATATATATATATCTATAATTAATGGAGTGATAGAAATATATCTAGATGCATGGGAATGTGTCTGGCTATACTCTAATAATCTTCATTAATCAAGATCCATCTCGCAATGTAAAAGCAAACCATACCAAGTGAGGAAACCAATCAAGAATATATATATCTACAATTAATTGAATGATATAAATGTATCTAGACTCTAGAAAATTCTAATAATCTCCATTGATCAAGCTTCTTCTCACAATATATGACCAAATCATACCAAGTGAGGAAACTACAATCAAGGACCAAGTTGTGCTTCCCAAAAGAACAACCTTATGACCTTCTAATTTTTTGGTCAAACTACCCTTTGATTGTATAGGTGATTGACTCTATACTAAGACCTCCAAAATCGCCCTAACTCAATTAAATCGCAAAGTGCAGTTTTGATGATTGTCGAGCTAAGTTTAGCCTAATTAAAAACCACAAATATTAAGTTGGATAAAAAAAATTAGTTACATTGGTCAGTCGACACCGTGTACACTCCTAGCCAAACCCAACTCATAGACTAAGATGCCAAATACTTCAAACATTTCATTTCTTTGGTGCCCATTTAATCACTTTTCCAATACAATCGAAACAAATTTTATGACATTGATAACCAAAAAACTACATATAGTTTATCTTTATATTTAGAATTGATTACTGCATGTCTTGCTCTCCTTTCATGGTTATTTCTCTGCTGAATTGCATTATTTTATCAAAAACTATTTTATTTGTATCTCTTATGAGAGTGGTTGTCCCTAGCATTAAAAGTTTTATCTGTCTGTGATGTTAGGCATTTTTTTTAATTTTGTTAACAGATTGCTTTTTGTTTTTTCATAATCTAGCTTTAGTTGTTTATTTCCTTGTCAGGTTTATTTGTTTGCTGGCAGCGTTTGTGTTTGCTCAGTCATCAATATAGTCCCTTTACGTCTTCAGTTATAGAAGCGATGATCTTGCAAATAGGTTCCACATTTTCTCTTACGGAGGATGAGGAAGAGGGGGTCTTAGCTTTGACGCAATTGTAGGAAGATAATGGGGATCAACATGGACATATATTTATTGGTCTCCTCCTTGCACACAGGTTGATAAACTTTGAAACTCTGTCGCGTACTCTTGTGAGTTTGGTTCGGGCTGCAAGGGGGTGAACATCGAGAGGGTTTCAAAAAATTAATTTTGTTTTGTGTTTAATCACATGGTGGACCTGCATTGTACCTTGAAATGCCCCTATGGACCCAACAAAATTATCCTCATTCTTCAACCACTTGGTTTTGGGGAATCTCTTGAGGATGTCAATTAGATTGGTGCTACATACATAAACATGACAACCCAAACGATTTACGGACTACAGATTTTGCGATTTATTGGGTCCAATATATGGGTATGGGAGGACCACGCCCATATGTCAAAACTAATTAGTTGGCATGAGTTTCTAAAGATGCAAATTAATATCAATATGATGGTGCCTTATAACATATATACAAATCTGCTTTCAATAGAAGAGGGTGTAGTTTTGGTTGGTTTTTCTTATGAAAGACTCCAAAATTTTTGGTACCTTTTTAAAAAATTGGGTCACATCAGTTCATTTTATGAGTTTCAATTCTCGGATGAGTTTATCAGCCATGGTTAGAACACTCTTTATGGCCCTTGGTTAAAGGCTAAAGTTTTGGAAACAACTTTCGTCAACCGTTGGCAGAGTTTCGAGGATCATCTTCAGTGGCGGGTCACCATATTCAGTCACCAAAATTGTGCAGGGCATGGATCATGAAGCCATTTGTGGTTTTTGGATAAGTGTGGACTTTGTTGGAGGATCGAGATGGCGAGCATATGAGTCATTGGAGGTGTTAGTCTCTTCGAGAACTCAGTTGGTGGTTGAGCATGACAAAATTATTTCTGATGCTCCGGCTTAAGTGCAGACAACGGTCATGGGTGCAGGGTGGACATGAATGTGGAGGATAAGGGACAGGGTGGTGAGGTGGATAGCTAGATTAATATCATTATAATATCAACTAATTTCATTCTTTTAACTTTACCTATTTCTCTAGATAATCTATTATTAACAACTTCGCCCCAACTTCTTTCACTGTAAAATCACTATCATCAATATCACTATCATCTATAGGAAAACCTTTAGGCTTGTTATCCAGGAACAACATTAACCACTAGAGCCCTATGGTAGTGGTGGTTGATTGCGCCTTCTTTTTATTTATTATTTAAATTTTCTTAATTTGTTATTCAATTATGGCCCCCTTCAATCTGTACATTAGTTGGGCTCGGAAAATGGGCTATGTTGCTCACTAGAAACTCAAGAGAAATAGTGCAAGAACAATACTTCTATGCAGTAAAAAGGGTTCTAGATTTCTCAAAAACAACTTGAACATATTTCAAACTTTTCAGAAAGAATGGAAGAGATAAAACTCTTTGGAAAGATGAGATATGGATAAGAGGGAGAGATACCAATGAAGATACACACTGGAAGCTCCAACAATGTTAGTGGAAGGATACTCCTCTCTATTTATAGAGGGAGTGGTTTGCTTCAACTCAGGTGCTTAGGTAAGCCCTAGTCAAATATCCCCCTTGCAGTAGGTCATTGTGGTTATTTGGGGATGGTGTTTGAGCTTTGACCACAATTTGAATTTAATACATTTCAACTTTGGATTAGTGATTAATTCATCTAATCAATTAATTTTAGGTCCACATCAAATCCTTATTTAACAATTGCTCCTAAGATTAATTAATCTAACTAATTGATACCAACGAAAACACTTAGTTAATTAATTAACACTTTGGATTTTCTAATAAATAGGATCTCAATAATTAATCTAATTCTTTAAGTGATTAATAATTAATCTAATTATTTAAATTAATCCCGCCCCTCTTTCAGAATTAATTCAATGATTAATTCATAATATGAAATTAATTCAACAATTAATTTTCCAATATCTTTAGTAGCTATCAAATGCCCGACCCAGCTTCATTGGCTTATTTGGTCTATGGGTTTTATCCAATACAGTAATAATGTATAGGCTTTTTGGGTGAACCTAACAAAGTGTGAGGTCATCATACACAGTTTGCCGGAAGCAGAATGATAATCTAGCCCATCTCAACATTTTGCAGCCCCTTGACAACATGGAGTAAGCAGACTTTTAGGCAATTTGAGAAACATATTGTAGTTCTAGAGAAACAACTTATTGTCATAAGGCGAAAAATTTCGACAGAAGTGAAAGATAGTGTACAACACTAGAAATAGAATTAGAGTGTCTGCATAGGGATTTTGAAATTAAATGGAAATAATGAGCTAATGTTCAGTGGTTTAAAGAGGGATATCGTAGTCCCGATTCTTTCATGCACGAGCTACTAGTCGGTAGAGAGAGAATTAGGTTGAAAAAATGAGGCATAGTTCGAGGATGTGGCAGGAGAAACAAAGTGATATAGAAGCAATCATGCGGGTCTATTTTTAAGATTTGTTCACATCATCAACCCCATCGGAGATTGAATTAGATGTGGTGTTGATGGTAGTTCAAGCACAGTTTACACCGAAAATGAAGCAACGCCTTTTGCTTCCATGCACTTCTGATGAGGTATGTTCTATTTTAGTATGTTTCCTCCTCATTTTCTAGGGCTTGAGATTCCCTCCCATGTTCTTTCAAATTTTTTGTGTATGATTGGGTCTGATGTCATGAAATGTGCTCTTGACTTATTGAATCGTCATATTTTTGTTCTTGCTGCAATTTTCACACATATTGTACTTATCCCTGAGATTGTTTCTCCCGAATCACTGTCACACTTTCTTCGTTAGTTTATGTAACGTAATGTACAAGATCGCATCTTAAACTCCTATTAATAGCCTATACCGATCAATATTCCATTATTTTGCCTTTTAATTTGCTTTTACTTCCCAACTATAGATTACTCATAATATCTTACTAGGTTTGAGATTAGTCATTTCTTGAATAATAAGAGGGAGGGTAGAAAGGTTTATGTTGCACACAAACTTGATATGAGCAAAGTCGATGATAGAGAGAATTTGACTCTCTTAGATCGTTTACTTCGTCGTTTGGGTTTGCTTCGCATTTTGTTGAACTGGTTATGATGTCCATTATCTTTGTGCGGTTTTCTTTTGTGTTTAATAGTTGAAATCCATTTGAATATTTGATCTCTTCTTGGGGAATTCATCATGGGGAACCTCTTTCGTTGTTTTTTGTTTATAATTTGTGCGGAATGTTTTAGTCAGGTGTGTAGGATGATGGACTTGGGGAGTTATCAAGGGGTAGTTAGGTTTTGGGGGCGTCCAGGGTGTCACATATGTTCTTTTTAGACTATTTGTTCATCTATTTTCAAGCTAAAGAGGAAGTTACACAACATATTAAGGAGATCTTTCATAGGTACAAACAAGCCTTTAACTAAACAGTGTACTCTGTTATGCTAAGAAAACATAATTGATCAAAGCAATGCAATCAATTTCTCCATCTTCCTACGTGGCTTACATTTTGCCACTAGCGGCTGAGCCTTGGGCATTGTAAGCCCCGGACCTTCGCTCATATCCACCATTCCTCGATGAACTTTTGCCCACTCAAAGCATTGAATGAGCGACGCCAAGACCAAGCCGACAATGTGCATTGCCAAATTCTCTCCCGGGCATCGTCTCCTTCCGTAGCCAAATGGCATCAAGATAAATCCTTCTATTTGCCCTTCAAAGTTGATAAACCTTTCGGGCTTGAACGTTTCTAGCTCGTCCCACAATTCAGGATCATGTTGTATGGCCCATAAGTTGAGTAGCAGCATCGTCCCTGCAGGTACTCGGTATCCCCCAACCATACACTCAGTTGACGACTCATGTGGAGCGAGTGTTGGGTATCGATCTTTCAGAAAGGATAACAAATATCGAATCCTACCGTTAACTATTACACAATTTAGTGGGTTTAGAAAACCCTTTAATATAAACGGATTATAAATAATAAAAGAATAGCAATTTACAGAAAAGCCAGAAAAATATGGAGAATCTAACAAACAAGGCTCAGAAGCCAGATCCGGAGTTGGTTATGCTCACAGCCACAAAAGGCCAGGAACCTAAACTCACGGTTGCACCAAGAACACCAAGTACCACCAAGGTCCAGTTCCACAAAGGATTAACAGTTTCCATCGAGGAAAATAACAAAGGAAGTTTCGGAATTTCGTAGGAGTAGAAAAAGAGTATTTCGATTTTTCTGACTTACTATGGAGGATCAAAGGGAGGCCATAGATAGACAGTAAGAATTTAAGCCGAGAGGAGAGAGAGACGGCGGAACAAAGTTCCGATGCCATTGAAAACACCATGGGAGGATTCAGAGGTGAGAAGACGAAGGAGCGGCGCAGGAGAGAAGAGGAGAGGATAGAATGATTAGGGTTAGGGTTAGTCAAAACCTTATGAGGTAACCGGGTTGGGTACGGATGGGTCGTGGGCCTGACTTGGTGGTGGGTTCTTGGGCCATCCAATGAGAATAATGAGAGCCAGAGCGGCCTACCAAAAATGGTCCTGGGCCAAACTAATTACAACAGCGAGCATGGGGTTGGCGGGTACATACGAAGCGTTTCGTTTATGATTCCATGGAGATAGGGTAGATGAGGAAGGTCAGAGTCGTCAACTAGTCTAGAATGCCCAGTTCTATTGTCAATTTCGTTTTGTGCCTGGATTAGAGCATCTAGATTGTTCAGAAGAAGCGACATTGCCCATTCCATTGTTGCTACTGAAGTGTCTGTCCCTGCTGATAACATCACCTACATGAAAATTTTATTTTTAACTAGAGAGACAAAAAACCACAGTGTTTTTATATTAATTGTTTAATTTTTTGCCTTGTATTATCAAGGTTTTTTTTAGCAATAATAAAATTTCGAATTTCTTTTACTATAAAAATATATTAAATCATTTCATGATTTTCTATTAAACAAATATTGCTTTTTATATTCAGATAATTATATTGACACCCCTTAAAATTAGGTCTCGTTACACGAGTACTCCATGTACTTTATAAAATTACAAGTACACACCCTTGGTAGGTATTGATGTAATGTGCCTCAAGAAGTATTTGTATAATTTTTTTCCTCCGATCATGAGGTAATTTTATATAAATTACAATTATAACCTCAATGAATATGCTTGTAAATTAATAAAAGAATTAAAAAAAATTATATATAATTAAATTTAATTTTAAATAATCTCGATATAATTTACATTATTTTTATATTACCTCAAGAACTCTCATTTTAGTTTCTTTCCATTCCATGGTCCAATATGCCTTGCCCCCTTACACTCAATTTTATATATCTCTTGCCATCTTTTTCCCACTAGTTCTTTATTATATGTGAGACTTCCTCATTATTTCTACCTATTATTTTCAATTTCAAAATTATAAAGTAAGAAAATCCACAAGGCATTCCCCCCCCACCCCCACGCCCCACCCCCAAGTCATGGATAATAACTCACTATAATAAATAACTTATTATCATTTTTTTTATTGAGCTCAGAGTCAAACTTTATTTCGAGAATGACATAGCTAGTGATGATAGTACTCTACCTTCTTCCCCTGCTCAACTACAACAATTTCAAAGGGAAAATTTGCAATATTTATCTTGTAAGTTTGTGTTGACGTTTTTTGTCCACTTGAAATTAATTTTGGCAGTGAAATAATTACAATTTTTAAAATATAACATATTAAGAATATTTGTTGTCGAAAATCACTGATTTGACTCGAAATATTCCTAATTTGCAGCAAAATTTGTAATTTTTGGCTACAATTGTACACAATGTATCATTTTTTTTGTAAATTGTTGTTCTTTCATTGCCAAAATGAATTCTACCAGAATCAAAAGTACCACCGACAACAGAAAATTGCAATTTTTTCCATTTTTGTATGCAAATTACCCCAAAAAATTGATGACTTGCTTTGTTCTTAACAAACTTCTATATATATGTATGAATTGAAAGTCCAATCGAAATACCTGCATCATGCCTCTAATAATTTCATCTGTATAACACTCAGGGTCAGTGTTGGAGCGACAAAAGAACATCATCAGCGTCTGAATCCTCTGCCCTTCACAACCCCTCATCATTTTCCTGTGCTCATCAATTATGTCCTGCATGAAACTTTCCCTCTTCTCCTTCAACACCTTCAGCCTCTTCTCCAATTTATCCACACCAATCCACCTCAACACCGGCAGAAAATCCCCAGCATTCGCAGCGCCACTCAGCTGGAAAGTCTCCGTCACTATCTCCTTGAACCTTCTCCTCTCCTCCAAGTTGCCCGACTGATCATCGTCGTAGTACCGTTTTCCACTGATCATTCTCATCATAACGTTCAGCATCGTCTCAAAGAACGCCGATTTCATGTCAACTATGTTGTGCCCGTCCTGGCTCGTGCCCCTCAGGAGGCGCTTAACGAGCAGACGAACCTCGTTTCTCCGTATGTCAGCAAAGGTTTGGATGCGATGGCTGGACAAGATTTCGAGGGACGCTATGCGTCTCAGGTTGCGCCAGTGGGCGCCATACGACGCCCAGACGAGACTCGTGTAGTTGTGGCCGAGGTGTTTCCCGGCCAGCAATCTTGGACGGTTGGCGAACGTGATGTCGTTGGTAGTCAGACATTCTTCGGCAGCTGAGGGTGAGGACACGAGGAGGACAGGGCGAGAACCGAAGTGGAGTAGGAGGATGGCGCCGTGTTTGGCTGATATCTTGGCTAGGGTTCGGTGGAGGGGTTTCTTGAGGAGATACAGGTGGCCTATAACTGGTAAGGAGATCAAAGGGGTTGGAGGAAGTTTCTGAAATTTTCTAAGGAAAAAAGGTCTGAGTAAATAGAGAAGGGCAAGAGGGAAGAAGAGGAACATGTAGAAGAACTCCATGGAAAGAGATGTACTACAGTAGCAGAGCTTTGTGAACCTCTATCACAATAAGATCTAGGAAAGTGGGGACAGGGGATAACTGCTTTTTTGTCCTCAAAGGTAGTGTAATGCCATTTTTGTTATTAAATAATTTTGAGTTGTAATTTTGATTCTCAAATTTTAATTCTTTTGGCAATTAATACAGGAAAGTGAGATGTCCTTTTTTTGTTTGTAAAGCATTAATCCAGGAAGTTGGGAAAAATCGTATTTTGGTCTCATAGGTTAAGGTATATTTTTATTTAGTCCTATTTATTACTATTATATCTTATTTAGTTCAATTTTTAAGTTCTCACCTGACTTTTCATCTTGATAATTATTAACAGAGAAGTCATGACCGTTAGTTGGAAGACGTGCTGGATTAAAAGCCTCATGACTTCTTCGTCAATTATTGGTTAAAAAAAATCAAATGAAAATTGAAAATGAGAAATTTCTAACATTTAATAGGAAAATCGTAACAAATAAGACTAAATTGAAAACAAAGCTAATTTATAGGACTATATTGTGATTTTTCCTGTGAGAATTTTAATCCTGAAATTTTTTTATGGGACTTGAATTAATTAATTGTATAATAAATATAATATATTTTTTGGGTAATTAATACAATTCAGAACGCGAGTGATTTAATTGATAAATCAAACTTGACCAAGCCGATTTGACTAAAAAAAAATCTAAAAAGAATTAATATACTTGTCTACTCATTCACGTACTTAATACCTAAAGATTAAATATAGGCAAAATTATATTCTTTTTATCCTATAACTTTAGGTCGTTAGCATTTTAAGTCCCTATAGCTTACTCTATTTTCATATTTAGACCTTTATTTGACAAAATTTATCAAAAAAAATGACCAAATGTGAGATGTTCGTGACAAATTTCATAAAAAAAATTAAATATACAAATAAAGTAAGTTACAGAATAAAAAATAATTATGTCCTAAAAATACAAAACCAACAATATAATTTTACCTTAAATATAAGATTAGCAAAATATTAAACGTATTTTATTCTTGTGGAATTAAAAAAAAATACACTCATTGTCACTACATCCCTTGTCAAGATTCGCGTTATCCCTTCTTGCAGAAGTTCGAAGGATATATATATTCCCTTATTCTCATTTGATGAGTGTTTCTGCCTATTTTCATGTTGGCTAAATTATCTTTTTAATTCCATAAAAAATAAATTTTATTTTTTTTAGTTTCACGGTTCACGCGATTTTCAATTTGGTCCTATTTTTTTATGAAAAAGTATCCATATTAGTCCCTAACCCCATGTTCTGTCTATTTTTAACGTTTGAATGGTAAAATCGTTAAGCTAAATCATCTTTTTGGTCCCATAAAGAAAGGACTTTTCTCTTTTAGTCTCACAATTTACGTAATTTTTATTTTAGTCCATTTCTTACTAAAAAATATTCAACTTAATCTCAATTTCTATTTTTCATAAAATTTTAACCGAAGAATGGAGATTCCATTGGTGCAATTGAAATTTATTGTTTTGCTCTTTTTTGAAGGAAAAAATAGAGGTTAAAAAAAACAAAAAAACAATCAGCTTCTATAATTTGAGAGGGGGATAGCCCACCAAAAATGGAAGGAAACAAAAAAACGAAAAAATACAAGGTTTCCCTGTGTCTTAAAAATATTCTAAAAAGCCTCTATAGAAAATAAAACATCAATTACACTCCTTGTTATATGAATTTTTTTTTAAAATCCCCCAAGGCCAGAGTTGGTGGTACATGCATGTTGACAGCAATTATATGTCCGAAAAGCATATTTTTTATTGATAATTTGCCCTTTTCTTCAATCTATTATATATAATATTATATATATATATACATTATATAATATATATAATTCAACAAATTTTAAAATAATAAATAGATATTTATTAATAATAAAAATATTATTTTATATGTAAATGTATAATAATATAATAGATTGGAGAGAAGGGCCAAATTATCAACAAAAATATACTTTCCAGACACATAATCGCAGTTAACATGCATGACCACCAACTCTGGCCTTCGGGGAATTTTTTAATTTTCTTTTTTTTTCATATCAAGGGTGTAATTGATATTTTATTTTTTATAGAGGGTTTTTTGAACATTTTCAATATCATTGGAGGGACCATGTATTTTTTCCATTTTTCTGCCTCCATTTTTAGCGCCCCTGCCCCCCCCCCCCCCGCCCCAATTTGTAGAGGATGATTTTTTGTTTTTTTTTGCCTCTATTTTTTTCTCCAAAAAAGAGCAATACAGTAAAATTCAATTATACCAACGGAATCTCCATTCTTCCTTTAAAATTTGATGAAAAATAGAATTTCAATTAAATTAAAAATATTTTTGATAAGAATGGGAATAAAATAAAAATTGCGTAAAATGTGGGACTAAATAGAAAAAGTCCCTTCTATATGGGACCAGTCAAACGTTACAAATAGACGAAAAATGGGGTTGGGGGCTAACTTGAACACTTTTTCATAAAAATGAGACCAAATTAGAAATCGCGTAAACTGTGGGACTAAAAAGAAAAAATCTCTTCTTTATGGGACCAAAAAGTTAATTTAGCCTTTCATTTTCATAGGAAATTTTGTTGCTTTAACCCATTTAAAAGTAACATTTTGGTGTATGAACTTGACATTATTTCCAAGGCTTGAAGTAGTACAAAATGGTTGTTTCTCTTTTCTTTTTTTTCAGTTCAAATTTTTACTCCACTTACAAATCAGTTTTGATTTTTTCAATTCAAATTTCTCCAAATTAATACTACATGATGTGCAATTCGTTCAGCCTAGTTCAATGTCAATCAGAAAATTACATTTTTCTAAAAAAAATTAATATAATTATTATATATAAATTCCTATGATTTAATAATTTACATCTATATAAAACATTTATAACATTTGTTTTAATCCAACAAATAGATCAATTCGTTAGTCAAAAACGAATTTACTGATATTAACCAAAAAAAAAAAAGTAATGAAAATTCATATTTAGCTCTAATTAATTTATTATTAACTTATTGTATGTCAAACAAATATTTTATAACTCGCAATAAGTCAGTAATAAATCAATTGGGAGACTACATATGATTCTTTTATGTAACTTTTATTTTTCACTAATTTCAACAAATTTCATTAACGTGACTAACGGAGGGATATATTTATTGTACGAAAACAAAATTCGAAATTACTAGATAGAATTGTTCAAATTATAAAAGATTTACGTGTAATCAACACCAAAAAAAAAAAAAAAATAAGCGTCGAGATAATTAGCAAGAAAAAATCTCATTACTAATCTTCATTATCTAATACAAAAACTTTACTTACTAATGAATTTAACAAGGAAAATTAACTTACTGCGAATTTAGTTACGAACTGTTTAAAAGATAAATTAAGCAATATAGATTAGTAAAGAAAATTTTCCTTCCTAATTAGCTCGACGTTGATTTTAGCATATAAAATTTTCGTTGCTATTGATTAGTTTTCTTGTAGTGGTAATTGCATTGATCGTTATAAAATGATGGTGTAATTATCCCAATACTGATACATTGTTGCTAAAACCCTTTATTAATAAACTTGATTTGAACATTTTATTTTGGTCAACACTATAAAGAAAATGGTTGAAGGGCCGCAAGCATAATGATTAGATTCCTTCTCCACTTATTCAAAGATGCTTACGTATGTAAGAAACCATCTTATCTATATATATTTATAAGGGTTAAATGCAATTTACTCCCCTATGTTATGGAAAAAGAGCAATTTACCCCCTATGTATTTAAAAACAAAGCAAAGTACCCCGACGTGTTTCGTGTATCACACGCGCCTTTTTTTATTTTTTTTTTTAATTTTTTTAATTTAAAATTTGAAATAATATTTATATTCTTATTTGATAACCGTTGGATCTGATCAATCTATGTTCCAAAATTAGCTAACAAATTAATGGTGTAGATTCTATATCTATTTTAAACCAATGGTTTAAATTAAATAAATATAAATATAAATAAAAATAATATATTATTATAATTAATTTGAATATAAATTTCTATTTTTATAATAAATATATTTACATATATATATATATATATAATATATATATTGTGTAGAGAGAGATTACCGGCGGGAGGGGGGAGGGAGGAGGAGGAGAAGGCGCCGGCGGGACCAATGGGAGGGCGGATCTAGGGGGAGGGCGGAGGCGGAGGCGGAGGGAGGGAGGAGGAAGATGATGAGGCGGAGGGGATGCAGATTTGGGCGCCCGGGGGGGGGGGGCGGGAGAAGGATCTCGGCGCGCGGGGAAGAGGTGCGGCCATGGGAGGGAAGAGTTGCGGCGCGGTCGAAGCGTGAGGAAGAGGAAAGGGGTCGCGACGATGAGGAGGAAGGGGGAGATGGTTGGGGTCGGTGGCGGAGAGAGGGGAGGAAGATGGTGGGTGAGGTGAGGAAGAAGAAGGAATCTTCCTATATATATATATATATATAATTTTTTATATATTAATAATATATATTAATATATTAAATATTATTTATATAAATATATATGTATTAATATATTTAATTAAATATATATAAATAAAATAATATTTTAATGGTTAAAAAATATACCCAAATGCATTCCGGGCGCGTGTGATGCACCGCTAGTCTGAGGGGTTAATTTGCTCTATTTCTGAAGACACAGGGGGGTAAATTGCTCTTTTTTTTTCACAGAGGGTAAATTGCTCTTTTCTCATAACACAGGGGGTAAATTGCATTTTTTCCATATTTATGATGTAACTTTCATGGGAATTTTAAAAATTTGTTCTTACTGAACAGTTCTATCACATGATTTGATATGTTAACACAATCATCGTAATAGGTACGTATATGCAAAATGATGTGTAAGTTGAGCCAAAATTACAAAGGGAAAAAATATATAATACCCATGTGATATGGGTAATGTTCAAGATATCCTCCTGTGAAAAAAATAATATAAAATTACCTTCTTGTGTTTTTAAGATTAGAGCAATTTATTTTTTTAAAAGTATGTGTGTAGTGCATTCTCCTCTCTTGAGAGTGTGAGTGAGTTTTTCTCCAAAAAAATTATTTTTATACAATATATTATATATTTAATTTATAATGTATACAAATATATATTAAGAATAAATATACTATTTTATATATAACATGTAATATTTTTAATAATATACACCTTTTTGTTAAAAAAAAAAAAAAAACCAACCCTACCCACCCACCGCCAAACCAGCCAGCATCCACGCCCACCGGCGCCACCAGCCACCAGCCACCAGCCACCCCACCTGTTCCACCAGCCACCCCCATCGGCGCCACCAGCCACCACGACCGGCAAACCCACCTGCGCCACCCCCCACCCCCACCCCACCCCAACCCCAAACCAGCCACCAGCCACCCCCCAAACCAGCCACCGGCAAACCCACCTACGCCACACCCCACCCCCAAACCAGCCATGGCAAACCCACTTGCGCCACCCCCTACCCCCAAACCAGCCACCAGCCACCCCCACCGCAAACCCACCTGTGCCACCCCCGACCCCCAAACCAGCCACCGCCCATCCCCTTGCCCCTCGCCGCCTCCACGCCACCACCCATCCCCTTCCTCGCCAGCGCCGCCACCTTCCCTCTCCCCTTCCCCTCTCCGTCTCCGTCACCTCCCCTCTCCCCTCCCCCTCGTCGTCGCTCCCCTCGCTTCTCTCCCCTCCCCCTCGCTGTAGCCTCCCCTCTCTCCTCCCCCGTCGTCGCCTCCCCTCAACTTCTCCCTCCGCTTCCCTCCCCCCTCCTCGTCGTCCGCGTCCCCCTCTCCCTGCCGCCCTCCCACCGCCGCCGCCCCTCCCCCGTCTCCCTGTTCTCTCTCTCTCTCTCTCTCTCTATATATATATATATATATATATATAACTATTAATTATATATATAATATATATTTTATATATATTCATTTATATATATTTGTTTAAACATTAACCGTAGATTGAAATAATTCAAAATCTGAGCCGTATATTTACTAGTTCAATTTGGACCTTAAATTCAAATAACATCAAACGGTTATTAAAAAGCTATAAATATAATTTTATAATTAAAAATTAAAAAAATTAAACAAAAAGCGCGTGTAATACACGAACTCGCGTGATGGGTGTAATTGCTCTATTTTTCTTTTCACAGGGGGTAATTTACTCATTTTGTATAACGCAGATGGATAATTTGCATTTAACCCAAATTATAAACGAGTAGATGCAAAATATGCAGGAATTTAGGATGCCTTGTTGCGGCCAAAGCAAAGAAACATGCAAACACTTGATCCACAGTGCTTTAATTGTGATAGGGGTAATAATACTTGGTTATTTAGCAAAAAGATAAGAATATCCTTAAAAGTAAAAATAACTAAAAAATCAAGAGGATCCGCGTATAACCGTTCGGGTGGTCGTAAGACTCGACCCGCGTAAGAAATGAACCGCCTGTTGGAAGCCACATGATTCTCATTGGGGGAGCTCAGGATGTCGACACATGGCCCATCCAGTAATGTACACTTGGACCTATAAATACCGTCAACCAAGAGTTTTAATGGAAACACGCATTTATTACTATATAGCTCATTTATTCCACCTGATCGCATATTCTATCTTCAATCGAACTGACTTGAGCGTCGGAGGGTTTTAGACGTGGACGAACTCGACTAGCCTAACGTCCTTGTTTTTTCCTCAAGGCCCATTTTCAATATTTGGGACAAACATACAACAAAGTCGAACCATCATTGGAGATCGCGTATTTCGATCCAGATCAATGGAGATCGCGTATTTCGATCCAGATCAAAATTGGAATCTTAGTTAATCTTGTTGATATGAGGAATAGTAGGCGACTGGGCGGCAATTGTCTTTTATATTTGCACTTACTAATTTATTTGATTACTTAGCAAAAATAGATTGGAATTTAATTTGAGCTTTTTTCTTTCAGGTAAAATTTGTACTAGTGGCATCTTTGAATGGGATTAGGGTGGGTTTGCCCCCGTCCCACTCGCACTTCACTTTCATGCGTAATTTACAAATTATCGAATTATCGTAAATTAGTAAAGATGATTAAAAATTGCATAAGAGTAAACATAATCCATCAGTAAATCAAAATTGAGGAAAGACAACTATCAAGGGATTTACAAGCTATAGGCAAGAATAACATAACTAATATAAGAAATAACAAGTTTGAAATTGTAAATACCTTAACATAATTTTTAATCTAAAATGAATTTTATTAGATCATTTTATGATCTATAATGAATTTATACATAAAGAATATATTCAACTAATATTTTATTTGTTCAATAAATAATGCCAATTTAAACTTAAATACCTTAACATAATTTTCAACCTAGATGAATCGTATAAGACAAAGTAATACATTCATCTAAATAATTAATTTTTCATCAATTAATTTTTTTATTTTTTGTATTTCTTATATATAGTTAGATATATGTAAAATTATTTAAAGATATACATATAATATTATAGTTTTTTATTAATAATGTATTATATATGAATATAAATATAATAAATATATAAAAGGGTAAATTACATCAACACCCCTGAGGTTTGACATAATTATAAATACATCTCTATTAGATCAAAAATTACATTTACCCTCTTATATTTAACTCCATCATTAGGGTTCCGGTGAATTTATCACATGTTATTTCAAAAACCCTGATAAGAAAAGTTTGACAATGATTTCACCAACTTTTCAGACGAAAATACCTTTTGGACCAAATTATAATATTTAGGGGTTAAATGTTATGATCTCACATACTTGTTACTTAAATATAATATATATTTTTTTTGGCTGAACTAGTCGTTTTTGTCCATTAAATATTGCAGGGATTATCTTATATATTTGGGTGAATTACATCCGCACCTCCTAAAGTTTAATATAATTACAAACACATCATAATTATAGAGAAAATTTCATCTACCCATCTTGAGGTTTGTTAAATATTGCAATGCTTACCAAAAAAAAAAAAAAAAGTGTGAAAATACAACAACACCCTTCATTTATAAAAAAACAAAATTGTGTACATAATTTTTTATCTAACGGGGATGTATTTGTAACTGTACTAAGGGGTGTGGATATAATTCATCCTAATATATAAGATAATTCCCACAATATTTAATGGAGAAAAACGGCTAATTTAGTAAATAAAAAAACAAATACGTTTAAGTACAAATATGTGCGATCATAACATATAACCCTTCAATATTTTAAAACATTACAATTTGGTCCAAAGGACATTTTCGTTTAAAAAGTTGGTCAAATCATAGTCAAACTTATTATCAGGAGTATTTTGAAAATAACATGTGATATAAGATGGAACAAATTTGAGGGACGGTAAATGCAATTTTTGATCTAATAGGGTTGTTTTTGTAATTATGTCAAATCTTAGGGAGCGTTGATTTAATTTACCCTATATAAAATATCAGGTAGGGTGAGTCTGATACAAAATCCGTACCCTCCCCAAACTCAGTTGGATCCCAACCAAATGGCCCCAAACACACACGGACTTGCCAAATTCAATACCAAACCCTCCCCCAACGAAGCAGGTCCCAATCAGGGCCCCAATTTTTCGAGGCCAATTGACATCTTTAGTGGCATATACCCGAAGAAATATTGTTTGTTGTTTTAAATTATATTTCATATTTAACTTGTGTTTTAATTCTTCTGAGTATTAGCATGTGTTTAGATTTACAAAAGGACTTATAATCTGATGTTATGCAAGTGAATATTAAAAGATAAATTAGAGAAGAAAATCTAATAGATCCTTCTTTTTCTCCCTTTCTAGAAAATGTTGAAATATCGTTGAAACCACCATCACTTCCAACAACGTGGTATTAGAACCTTATAAATGACTACGAAACCACCAAGTATCTCCTTCCAATATATAACTCTTATCAAAATCAATTATGTTAAATGGTCAGTGCAAAGATAAGACAACTATTTATGACTTTGAGATGAAGATTGATGCCACAAAAAATGGACAATGAGTTATCCACTTTTGAGATGAAGATTGACACCAATGAGCCAGAGATGATAAAAACACTCATGCTATAAATGGTACTCTCTTTGTTAGGCTAGTCTTCGTTCATGCCAACTAGGCTAACAGATGCTAACTAGGAAGCACACTTTAATACCCCACGCATAATGGTCTTATTTGTGTCGTAGTACATCCTTCATTTAGATTCCTGCTTATAAACACATCTACATAATAGAATTAAGTCCCTAGGTCATGTATGACTATGGCACATAGTCACACATACAACGGTGAATATGAAATATGAGCCCAAGGTCTTGGCCTTAAATTTTTTAAGCTAAGGAACAATGAGATGGAGATATCACTACAAAAAAAAAGGCATCATTGGGATGGTTTTTTGGGACGGCTAACATTGGCCCCAATTTTTGTTGTAAGTTGGAACGATTTTGGGACGAAGAGAAAGTCTCGCTCACGCACTTACTATCTCAAAATAAAAAGTTCATTAGGTGTTGTAGAAGTATCTTTCCTAATATTTTCAAATTGATAAATAATTTTAATAGTATTTTAATTTTGCAATTGATATATCTTGACATGTGTTACTTGGATTAGTTTGAAACTTCATATAAGGTAATGACATGAAAGTGATCATATCTAACAGTCAAATTTAAAATCAGATGATTTTATCGAAGATTCAATATGCGATTGTTGATTACAACAACGGTATTTGAAGTATGACCATCCAATTATCATATTCATTCTTCATAAGCATATGATATCAATCTTTTTCTAATTTTTATTTATTTCAGATGAGTTGTAACACTAATGTTCATATTTTGTTTTACACAATTAGGTGAGCTAGAGATATTTTTTATATTTTTCTAATTTTTTCAAATTGGTAATGATGGTTTATTACAACAATAGTCTCATAGGTGTGAACATTCAATTATCATATTCCTTTTTTAGTAAACATATGATAATTGTATTTTTAATTTTTACAAAATTCAATTGTGTTTTCAATTATACTCTTATACAATTAGGTGTCGTAGAAGTATCTTTTCTATTTTTTCAAATTGATAAATAATTATAATACTATTTTAACTTTGCAACTAATATATCTTGACATGTGTTACTTGGATTAGTTTGAAACTTCATATAAGGTAATGACATGAATGTGATCATATTAACAATCAGATTTAAAATCGAATGGTTTTATCGAAGATTGAGTATGAGATTGTTGATTAAAACAATGGTGTTTTAAGTATGAACATTCAATTATCATATTCATTCTTCGTAAGCTTATGATATAAATCTTTTTCTAATTTTTATTTATTTCAGTTGAGTTGTAACACTAATGTTCATATTTTCTTTTACACAATTAGGTGAGCTACAAATATTTTTTATATTTTTTTTAATTTTTTCAAATTGGTAAATAATTGGGAATGGTGTTTGGACAATATTATTATATCTAGGACGACTGTTGTTAAACACGACATCAATTAATTAATTAATTATTATTGAGATAGCATTTGGGACTACTTAAGTCGTCTCAAATGCCATTCCAAATTACTAATATATAATTTAAATTCACCATTTTCACTTCGTTTCCTTCCCCCAAAATTCCTAACCCCCTGCCTCCCTCAAACTGCATCTCTCTCTCTCTCTCTCTCTCTCTCTCTCTCTCTCTCTCTATATATATATATATATATATATATATATATATATCCCGTTGCCGCACAACTCACCTCCGTCCGTCGCCGTCGCCCATCATCACCCACCAACTCCTCTCTCTCTCTCTCTCTCTCTCTCTCTCTCTCTCTCTCTCTCTATATATTATATATATATATATATATATATATATATATATGTAATGTTTGTTTTGCCTCTCCACGTGTATAAATATTATTGTGTTATTGTTTGTGTTTGTTGTTAGTTTAATATTTTTTAGTTTGTTTAGGGTTTTTTTGTGTATTTTGTGTTGAATCTTGAGGTGAGATTTTGCGTATCTGAACTCAAATTTTGGGCACAGCAAAGTTGGATATTTTCCTAGCTGTTTTATTGGCATCGAGAGCTAAATCTTGAGTGGGTTTATTGTGATTGCAAGATTTATTCATTTTTCTGCAAAGATTTTGTTTATTGTTTGGCTAAACCAGCAAGTGTTGGGATTTGTGGCAGTTTTTGTGGAGTTTTTCTTAGTGAGAACGATATGGATGCAGGAAGGAGGCTTGTTGCTAGTTCTCACAGTAGAAATGAGTTTGTGCTTATTAATGCTAATGAAATTCAAAGGGTGAATTTTATCTAGTGGAAATCTCAAAAAAGAAAAAAAATACTAAAAGTTAATTTCTGATGAATTCGGACTCTATAGTTGTTTGTTGTTATCCTCATGGTTTTGTGAAAGAGAAAGTGACAAACTATCTTTTTGTGTTGGTGTTAGTATTTATATATCTAAGCTCTGGTGAACCAAAAACCATAATGCATTGACATCTAATACCGCCTTGCCGCCAAAACCTCCCATCTCAACATAATTTCAGGAAATTAAACTTATGTTGGGTGTGCTCTTCGACAATATGGGGATCCAGATGTTGTGCCCCGACTAGCCATCGACTGTTGATGCTCCAACTGAGAAGTCCACACAACAGTAAGACAAAAAAGTTGCAGACCCTCAGCCAACCGACCAACATTCACCCTAGCCATTAAAATAGGATTTTTAATGTTTTTGTTTTGAAATTCATATTGTGAATAATACATTGAATTTAAATTATTTTGGCTAATTTTAATTCCTGTCGTATGAAAAATATTTTTTTATTAAAGAATTTAACATAATAAGAAAAAAAAGGAATTTTTTTTTTGAAAACTAACTAAAAAAGGGATGAAATTTGGGACGACATTCCGTCCAAAATAAAAAAAGGAAACACATTCTAAGGGCTTTCCCAAATGCCGTCCCAAAAATCATTTAAAAAATAATACATCCGATTTAAAAATTTCATTCCAAACCGTCCGCAAAGCTGTCCAAACTTATATTTTTAATTATTCGTCCTTTGAACTTGATTTGGAACAACTTTGGTAGACTGTTCCAAATGCCGACCCAAATTATAGGATGGCTTCGGCAAACCGTCCCTTTATCGTCTGCAATATTTTGGAACGGGGTGTTTTCAGATAGACATTGTTTCGTCCCAAAATCATCCCAAACGTCATCCCAACATCCGTGCCAAATTCTGTCCCAGTAAAGCCTTTTTTTGAAGTGTATCATTGATTTCCACCACAGCTTGCTCACGCTACACACGCTCTTCAGTGAAATGTCCCATTTCATGGAATTGGTGTGGATACATATATATATGTGTGTGTCTGTGTGTGTCTGAGTGAGTGAGAGAGAGAGAGAGGAGCGGGATGTTGCTAGGCACAAAACAGCTCCGTAGAAAATTCTTTCTTTGAGTGACAACATCGAATTAAGAATTTTGTAATGCGATAGTGCAAGATTAGTCCTTAGAGTTAAGGTACCATTATAGTCCTATATTAGGTCTCTTATGCTTGGATTTATCGCCTGGTCAGGTGAACTTAAAGGGGATATTTTTGGGAACAATCCCATCTAATTTGATGATCAATGAGTGGTACATCAAAAATATTGGAATGGGTGACCAAAAGCTAATTGGGTTGATTGTTTTCCATTCACCAATTTTTTTAAATAATATTTTATTGTGTTTACCACTGATATTAGGCGGGGTTTCAATGTCACAATGAAATACCCACAGATCGAAAGAGTAAACCCATGGAGTTGGGCTGCTCATAGGTTTGGCAGCTATGAAACCAACTCCTAAAGGTCAGTCTGAAATGTTTCAAGTCGAGGACCTCGAGATAGGATATCCAGGGTCTTATAGAGACTTGCACTAAGTGTTGCAACAGTATTTCGTCGTCAGGAGACATAAGTCGTCAGTGTAGTTTTAGTGGGTTAGTTGACAAGGTAGTCGCTGACCAGCGGGAATTGTCATATAGAAGCCTCTTAAGGCTTGATCGATATGACTGGGATTTCCAGTTCTGATAATATAAGATTAGCCCTCGGACTTAAGGAATCATGGCAGTCATGTGCATACGAAAATCGTGTATTGAATATGGCGAGCAGTGATTATATCATGAGGCCTGGTCATCATAAGTTTTATCCAGTGCAGTCGGGGTATGTGGCGACGACAGTGGATTTCAAGAGAGGATGTGTCCCCTGTCAGTATGTGACAGTGAGTTTTGCTTTACTCTCTGAGATGGTTTATACTCTAAAAACCTTTGGTCAAAACGATTGGTCGATCAAGAATGGATTTTCTAGATTGGATCTTCAGTAGAGTAAACGTGTCTTGAGTATATAGTAACCTAGTTAAGGATGATAATCGATACTCAATTTCATGCTCTAGACTAACGCCGGTAGACGGTTAACAGTAGAACCATGCTGGTATAGACTTGGAGCCTGAATGTTCACGCCCTTATTCACCTAGCCTCTAGTTTCATGGACTTTTTCTAGACGACCACCATGGTAATGGGCCATTTTCGATTATGGAATAATAGAAATTAATTAATTAAATTATATTTAATTAATTATGTTGGTCACGCACACACAAATCTAGTTGAGGGTGAACCTAAAGAGACACTTGCTACCATTATAATGAGATGAAACTAATTTGGAATTAATTTCACAAAAGATGGCTTAATTTAATTGGATTACATTAATTCTTGAAGAGAGTAAGTGATTGAATAATTTATTTACACCAATCAATTATATAGATGACTTGAAATTTAATTAATTGAATTAATTAGAATTTTAAGTTAGCTATTAATATTAATTAGAATAATTTTATTAGGCTTGATCTGATTTATAAATTGAAAGAGAGATAATAAAAGGGTTGAATCATTTAGTTGGATTAAATGATATTTTAATATTAGGTTTGGAATTAAATTAGTTTTAATTTAAATTCATGAAATGTGGGCTTGACCTAGTTTTAATTAATCAAACTCGATCCATTAAAATACAAGTTCAAAGCATTGGTCAGACCTTGACTAGGTTAAGGAGCCAATCCTCTCCCAAGAGGTGTGTGTGGCCAAATTTGTGCCGTACAGTGTACCAAATTTGGCCACAAGGTGGCTTAAAGAAGCTAGTTGGTTGTTGGAGTATTTTAAGGTCAAAACCCCTTGGTGTTGTTTGTGACTAGGTCACATATAAAGCCAAAAACAACCCTAGCCGTTGTGATAATCAGCACACACACATACCACACAAATCTCTGTCCTTTTCATTCTAAAATTCTATTAAGATCTTAAAGATCGAAAGAAAATAAAAAAAATCAAACATTAATCAATAAAGTTGTTGATTCTTTGCACTTCTGTAGAGATTTTGCTAGCACGAAATTTTCACATCCTTTAGTGGTGGTGAGTTATTCTTTGGAGGATCTCCAGATCGAGATCTCGCTATGAACGAATCCAGAGAAAGGAACCAACGCAAGAAGCCTTACCAGAAAAACGCCAAGGGGAAAACTACTACTTACGTTTTACGCCTCCTTTCATTTTTTTCGTTTATTCTATGGCCTATTTTATTTTTATTTTACACCAAACACTCAAAAAAGATCAAGGGTACACCCCTTGGTCGAGATATTGGATGCTTTAATCGTACTTATTTTTTATTTTTTTTGCGCTTCTGTTGTGCTTCCAGGACTAATCCATTCCCTTCATAGAATTCGTCATGCTGCCTTAATGAATAGGAGATCTCCTATGCTCTTTTCAATTTCTTGATTAACAATTCCTTGGGCAAGGTAGTACGGTATAGGTATTGGTTTTTCTAGTTGACCGTCTTAATCAAGAAATGGTAAGAAGTGATACATAGATATTGATTCAACCAGATTTCAATTAACAATCCATACTTTGGACTTAATCGGGAGATAATTTATGAAAGGGCCTTACATTCATGACACTTGTTGTGTGAAGGTTTTCCACCTTCACCTAGACATAGGTCTTCATTATGGTTGCTAGACGGCAACAATTGTTACTAGATTTTTGGATTAAGGTGTTAATTTTAAAATAATTTCATTAATATGATTAATCAAATTTAACAAGTAACAATAGTTATGAGCCCATGACTATCATTAGAGTGAATCTAAGGGGTCACACAATTGCTTGGAAAAGCTCAAGTTCGAGATCTCTATTAATTCAATTATTGAATTACTTCTTGAGTTAATTAGAGTAATTCAAGTCAAAGAGTTCAAATGGACTAAATTTATACAAGTCTAATTTCATTAGACAAGCTCATAAATAAAAAATAAAATTAATTGATATAATCAATTAAATTGGTCCTTTATTAATTTTTGTTAGAAAAAAGTTAATTAATGGAATTTAGAATTTCCTTGGAACAATTAATTAGGCTTAATTTTTCATGAACCAATCCCTAGATATTTTTCTCGAAGGACAAAAAAATTATTTTAAAATTAAATATTTAAGAGATAATGCGGAGAAGAATTAATTTGTGGCAGAAAATAAATAATTGTTAAGTAAAAGGGTTTCAAATTTAACAGAATTTGTATTCAAACTCCACCACACATTAATTCTTTAATTTTTTTTAAGAATAGAGAGAGACGATCGAGTGTGAATATGAAAGAGTGAGGAGAGTGTGTTGTGATTATATATATATATATATTATATATATATATTATATATATCTACAATTAATGAAATGATATAAATATATTTGGATACATGGGAATGAGTCTGGCTATACTCTAATAATCTTCATTAATCAAGCTTCGTCTCACAATGTATGAGCAAACCATACCAAGTGAAGAAACCACAATCAAGAATATATATATCTACAATCAATTGAATGATATAAATGTATCTAGACTCTAGAAATATTCTAATAATCTCCATTAATCAAGCTCCCTCTCATAAGGTCTGACCAAATCATACCAAGTGAGGAAACCACAATCAAGGACCATGTTATGCTTTCCAAAAAGACAATCTTATCACCTTCTAATCTTTTCTGGCCAAACTACCCTTTGATTGTAAAGGTGATTGATTCTATATTAAGACCTCAAAAATTGCCCTAACTCAATTAAATCGCAAAGTGTAGTTTTGATGATTGTTGAGCTAAGTTTGGCCATCTAATCAATTTTCTAGCACAATTGAAATAATTTTATCACATTGATAACTGAAAAAACTACATTTATTTTTTCTTTATATTTAGAATTGATTACTGCCTATCTTGCTCTCATTTCATGGTTATTTCTCTGCCGAATTGCATCATTTTATCAAAAATTATTTTCTTTGTATCTCTTATGAGAGCGGTTGTCCTTAGAGTTAAAAGTTATGTCTTTGTTTTGTCTGTCGATGATGTTAGGCATTTTTTTTATTTTGTTAACAGATTGTTGTTTTTTTCATCATCTTGCTTTAGTTGTTTATTTCCTTGTCAAGTGTTTGTTTATTTGTTGGCAGCATTTGTGCTTGCTCAGTCATCAATATTGTCCCTTCGCGTCTTCAACTATGGAAGGGATGATCTTGCAAATAGGTTCCACACTGTCTCTTACGGAGATGAGGAAGAGGGGGTCTTAGCTTTGACGAAATTGTAGGACGATATTGGGGATCAACGTGTACTTATATTTTTTGGCCTCCTCCTTGCACACAGGCTAATAAACTTTGAAGCTCTGCCGCGTACTCTTGTGAGTTTGGTTCGGGCTGCAAGGGAGTGAACATCAAAAGGGTTTTGAAAAATTAATTTTATTTTGTCTTTAATCACATGTGGACCTGCATTGTACCTTGAAATGCCCCCATGGACCCGAAAAAAGTAACCTCATTCTTCAACCACTTGGTCATGGGGAATCTCTTGAGGATGTCAATTAGATGAGTGCTACATATATAAACATGATATCCCATACGGTTTACGGACTAAAAAATTTGCGATTCATTAGGTCCAAGATATGGGTATGGTAGGACCACATCCACATGTCAAAACTAATTAGTTGGCATGAGTTTCTAAAGATGCAAATGAATATCAATATAATAGTGTTCTTATAACATTTACCGATCTACTTTCAATGGAAAGTGGTGCAGTTTTGGTGGGTTTTACTTATGAACGACTCCAAAATTTTTGCTACCTTTTCAAAAAATTTGGTCACATGAGTTGATTTTATGAGCTTCAATTTTTGGATGAATTTATCAACTATGATTTGAACACTCCTTATGGACTTTGGTTAAGGGCTAAAGTTTTGGAAACAACTTTCGTCAGCCGTTGGCAGAGTTTCGAGGATCATCTTCATTGGTGGGTCACCATATTTAGTCACCAAATTATGCGAGGTAGGGATCATCAAAGCATTTGTGGTTTCTGAATAACTATGGACTTTGTTTGAGGGTCGAGATGACGAGCATAGGAGTCATCGGAGGTGTTAGTCTCTTCGGGAACTCAGTTGATGATTGAGCATGACAAAATTATTCCTGATGCTCAGGCTCACGTGCGAACAACGGTCATGGGTGCGGGGTAGACATGAATGTGGAGGACGTGGGATAGGGTGGTGAGGTAGATAGCTAAACTGCAGTCTTTAGAACATGACCAATTAACAAAAAATGGCAACCCATGGGCCCCTCTTCAATGTGTACATTAGTTGGGCTAGGAAATGGACTATCTTGCTTGCTAGAAACTCAAGAGAATAGGTACAAGAACATGACTTTTATGAAGTAGAAAGTGTTCTAGATTTCTCAAAAACAACTTGAATATATTTCAATGTTTTCAGAAAGAATGGAAGAGATAAAACTCTTTGAGAATAAGAGAGATGGAAAAGAGGGAGGGGTATCAATGAAGATATACACTAGAAGCTCCATCGACCTTAGTGGGAGAATACTCCTCTCTATTATAGAGGGAGTGGCTTGCTTCAACTCAAGAGCTTAGCTAAACCCTAGTCAAATGTCCCCTTGCAGTAGATCCTTGTAGTTCTTGGGGGTGGTCTTTGACCTTTGACCACAATTTTAAATTAAATACATTTTAAGTTTGGATTAGTGATTGATTGATCTAATCAATTAATTTTAGGTCCACATCAAATCCTTATTTAACAATTGCTCCTAAGATTAATTTATCTCACTAATTAATACCAACCAAAACACTTAGTTAATGCAATTAACACTTTGGATTTTTTATTGAATAGGATCTCAATAAATAATCTAATTATTTTAAGTGATTAATTTAAATTTTCCTTTAGATTAATCTCGTCCATCTTTTGGAATTAATTAAATGATTAATTCACAATCCAAAATTAATTCAACAATAAATTTTCCATTATTGTTAGTTGCTATCAAATGTCCGACCCAACTTCATTTGCTTATTTGGTCTATGGGCTTTATCCAATACAATAATAATGTATAAACATAACAAAATAAAGATGAACAAAAAATGAAGTAAATTCATGATACTTAACATTATATCGAATAAGATCGTTTACAATAGATTACAAGCAACCAACTAACTGATTTTTTGACCAGCTACATAACAACTGGGGGGTAAGCAAAAGCTCCCCCAATCTCTTATACAAAAATGGATAAATGCAATGTGAAGAAGCAAGGCTTAGCTTGCCTGTTTGAAATTTCATTAGTGAAGGTTGTGGAGCAGTCCCGCGGGGAGCCATGAGTTGCCTTGTGTGAATTATCACTGGCTAGGGGGACTCAGGACAACTCATTATTGGTATGAGATGATTAGGACAATGATCCTTCTATAGTTTCCTTATCGAAACAACATGATGAAAAGTGCAGGCTAAGCTTTTGAAGAATTTGTTGAAATATGTTCGATGCTATGTGCAAACTATAGGAAGCAGTGGTGGGCTTATGCTAATTACGACATAAGGATGTTTGAGCTCCCTTTCTAATTTTTTCGAAATCATAGTTTTACTTGAAAGTGGAGCAGGAGGAACTTGCATAGAGCTTTTTTAGGTTCTACGATGACCCTAATCTTGCCAGATGGAATGATTTCTGGAAGATAATAAGAAGATTATGCCACATTTCAACAACATCATTGTTAGTGTGTGGTGATTTCAGTGCCACGTTTTTCTCACATAAGAAGAAGAGTGGGAAGATGTCACATAACTGGTTGATGATGGATTTTCCTTCATCCATTAAGGAGTTGAAACAAAACAATTTCTCTACATGATATGGGTTTTGTTATACCAAAGTTCAATTAGTGTAACAACTAGGACCATCCATACACTAGTAGGTGTCAACTGGACCGTGCCTTAGCAGATTGAGCTTGGCTATTATTTTTTCTATTATCTCAAGTTCTTTACATTTATGCTCTTTATTACTATCATTACCCCATTTTGATTAGCATGATAGTGTGCTCCCAAGTATGACAGCAGGTAGTGAATAAGCCTTTGCAATTCCAGGCTTTTTGGTGAACACAACAAAGTGTGAGGTCATGATAGACGAAGTTTGCCGACAACATAATGATACTCTGGCCCATCTCAACGCTTGGCAACCCCTTGACTACTTGGAGTAAGCAGACTTTTGGGCAATTTGAGAAACATATTGTAGTTCTAGAGAAACAAATTATTGTCATTAGGCGAAAAAATATTTCGGCAATAGTGAAAGACAATGTACAACACTGGAAATAGAATCGAAGTGTCTGCTTAGAGATTTCGAAATTAAATGGAAATAATGGGCTAATCTTGAGTGGTTTTAAGGAGGGAGATCGTAATCTCGGTTCGTTCATGCACGAGCTACTAGTCAGCAGAGACAGAATTAGATTGAAAAAATGAAGCATAGTGTGCAGGTCTATTTTCAAGATTTGTTCATGTCACAAACCCCATTGGATAGTGAATTAGATGTGGTGTTGATGATAGTTCAAGCACAGATTAAAATGAAGCAATGCCTTTTGCTTCCATGCACTTTTGATGAGTTTTCAGAATTCAATTTTGCTTGGCAATTGTGGGCGTTGTCGAATGTGCCTTGGAGGGTTGTTTCCAGTTTAGGAGATTCAGCATGTCTTGGATCATACCATGAAATAGGAGCTAGAATTAGACGAATACAGGTTTGCGGTTATGTTGGTTTGGTCCCTTTATTGGTGGTAGAAACAAAAGGCTGATGGAGGACATAAAGTTTGTTGCCTGGCTTTGTATTCTCTCATACTCCTATACCCCCCCCCTTTGTTGTCTTAATATTTATGATTCACTATAAGACAAAAAAATGTTTCCAAATATTAATTTTTCATCTCAAAAAGCTCATAAGTCCATGTCTAAAGAAAATCAGAGAAAAAAATTCCATCAACAAATTTGTAGCTGAAAGTCCAATAACATATTCTAGAACTAAACTTCGTCTCTTAATTTCAGACGCATCAAAAAACCTTCTCTAAATTCGTCTACAAGTTATCTTTGAAACTGTTACAAATCTGTATGTAATTTGGTCTCTAAATGCATGAGTCTCCCCACCATCATACATCCATTTGACTCCCTATAAGAGACCAAATAGTAGCATCATTTAGTATCAAATAATAGTGCTATTTAAATTTAAGTTTGGAGTAGAATCAAAGTTCAAACGTCATTTCAGGGTAAGAATATAATATATATTAGAAAATAACTAAAGTCATCTATTATTTAATTAAGTTGATCACATCACGAAGAAGTTTTGGGTTCAAATCCACATTCCCTAACCTGCACTCCCGTTGCACTAAAGAAAATATAATTGATCAAAGCAACACAATCAATTTCTCCATCTTCCTACGTGGCTTACATTTTGCCACTAGCGGTTGAGCCTTGGGCATTGTAAGTCCCGGACCTTCACTCATATCCACCATTCCTTGATGAACTTTCGCCCACTCAAAGCATTGAATGAGCGACGCCAAGACCAAGCCGACAACGTGCATTGCCAAATTCTCTCCCGGGCATTGTCTCCTTCCGTAGCCAAATGGCATCAAGACAAATCCTCCTCTTTTCTTTTCAAAGTTGATAAACCTTTCGGGCTTGAATGTTTCTGGCTCGTCCCACAATTCAGGATCATGTTGTATGGCCCATAAGTTGAGTAGCAGCATTGTCCCTGCAGGGACTCGGTATCCCCCAACCATGCACTCAGTTGACGACTCATGTGGAGCGAGCATGGGGGCTGGCGGGTACATACGAAGCGTTTCGCTTATGATCCCATGGAGATAGGGTAGATGAGGAAGGTCAGAGTCGTCCACTAGTCTTGAATTTCCAATTCTATCGTCAATTTCATTTTGTGCCTGGATTAGAGCATCTGTATAATTTTATTAAAAAATATAGAAATCAATCCTTTTATTATAACAATATACAAACACTATTCACCATCACCCCCGTCCAGTATCTTTTCTTTCTTTCTCCCCCAAAATCTAACCCTAACCCCAAATCTAAATCCACCACTCACCATCACCACCAGCGCACCGTATGCAATGAGGAACGGCGCGGCGGCAGCAGCAACAACAACTTGATAAAATACAATTTAAAAAATTAAAAAAGGTGTTATTTAAAAAAATTTAAAATTTTAGGCGAACTTTGAAAAATTAATTAAACGACCAAAGATCTGTCATTTTTTTAAAAAAAAAAATTGAAATCCCAAATCTTGGTCGATTTTAAAAAAAATATATAAAGTACTAAAAACCTAGGATTTCAAATCCCAAGTCTTTGACGAATTTAATAAAAAAATAAAATAAAAGCATGTAAAATTTTTAAAATTGTTAAATTTTTTGACCGATTCAATATATAAATATTGATAGGACACATGTAAATAAAAAGGCAAGTAAATTTGGTATTACAAAACCTGATTTTATGTGTATAAATATGAAACATTCTTCTTCTTCATCACACAAAATTTCATTTTTTCTCCGAAAACTTGATGGTTTGTATTCTTAAAAAAAATTCGCAGTTGCTACAAGTGTGAATTTTTTTTCTTCCGACGTATAATTAATTTTTCTTGCGGTAACTAGTATGGTAAGTTATTTTACTGATTATTTTTTCTTATCTATATGCATTTCGTTGTTTTCATAAAAATATTATTATTAATTTAATTTTTATATATTTTATATTGTGTAGATATGGCGCAACAAAATAATATTGATTGCCAACACCATCTCTCGTCTTCTACCACCATTATATGTTATGTATTTAAGATATATTTGTAACTTAAAATAATCCTACGGAAGTTAAATTTTTTTTATACAAAATAGACTTCAATTCTATAAATATTTTACTACGATATATTGTCAAAATTTTGACTGGAGGGCGATCATAGATTACACAATCGTTTAAATCAATTCATTGACCTCCAAAACATATAACAGTATCAATATTATATTGTTGCGCCATATCTACACAATAAAATAAAATATAGAAAAAATAAATTGATAACAATATTTTTATGAAAACAATAAAATGCATATAGTTAAGAAATTTAATCAATAAAATAACTTACTATACTAGTTACCGCAACAAAAAATTATACATCAGGGAAAAAAATTTCACACTTGTAGCAACTGTGAATTTTTCTAAGAATGCAGCCCGTCAAGTTTTTGGAGGAAGAATGAAATTTTATGTGATGAAGAACTTTTCGTATTTATACACCTTTGCCCGTCAACTGTGAATTTTTTCTAAGAATGCAGCCCGTCAGGTTTTGTAATACCAAATTTGCTCGCCTTTTTACATGCATGTGTCCTATCAATGTTTATATATTGCACCGATAAAAATTTTTAACATATATGAGATTTTAAAAATTTTACATGTCTTTATTTTGTTTCTATTTTTAAAATTCGTCAAAAACCTAGGATTTCAAATCCCAACTCTTAGTACTTTATATTTTTTTTAAAAATTGACCAAGAGATCCTAGATCTTTAGGATTTCAAATCCCAACTTTGCCTAAAATTTTAAAGTTTTTTAAATAGCACCGTTTTTATAATTTTTTATTATTTCTTCATATTATAAATAATTTTCCCTAAAATCTAACCCTTCTATTGCCAATCGCACTACACTCCCAATGTCACCCGCCGTACCGACACACCATCTCAAGCGCCCAGCCATCGGTCTACACGATGCTCCAGTTCCCAGCTCAGCATGGTAGGAGCGCTGCCGAGGATCATTTACAACGTATAATATATGACGGCTTTTTCCAAGACCCACCACCCCACCACCCCACCACCTCTCCCTACTCCTCAAGTCACAACATTTGCTGCCTCCATATCCGTGGGAGCTCGAGGGAGCTCGAGCTCATTCTATAATTGGTAGAGAAATCCAGTTCAGAGTTATAGAGCTTGTCGACTCAAGCTCGAGCCAAGAAAAAAAAAAGTCGAGCTTCAAGCTCGACTCGTTGAAACAAACCCTATCGCCCTCCAGCCCCGCCATTTTGTCGTTGCTCAGCCTTCTCCCACCTCCGTTCTACTACAAAAATATAATAAAATTTAATTATGATTAATTATTACATAATTATTAATCAATTAATAAATCATAAACTATGATTAGTCTATTTTTTATTGCTAGCCGTGGCTATTAAACATTTGTAATGGCTAAAAAGCAATGGCAAAGATAATTTTCACAGGTGAATAAATTAAGGTTTTTACATCGATTTTTATTAACTATGATTAAAAAAATTTTTACACACTTTTAACCATAGCAAATAAAATCATAAAGCAGTTAGTAGAATTTTCTAGTCGTCTCACCCCGCCCATACCTGACAGCCTTCGTAGTCTCCCCACCACCTTTCGCGACGCCCTAAGCCTACCTTTTCAATTTTATGTATTATATGACCTTACTATAATTTTTATATATAGATAAAGCATATATGAAAGTTGACTGTTTTTGGTCACATTTTGGCTGAATACTATTTTTTTGGGTGTTGTTTGAATTTTAATTATCAAGAAAAAATCTTATTGGTTAAAAACATTAATCTGCTAAAATATATATAATATTTTATTTTTTTATATTTATCTTAAATTCTTATTTATTAATAATATTAATTTTTTTTATTGTCAGAAAAAAATTATTGTTAGAAATATTATCCATGTTTTACATATCTTGATTATTATTTATTTTGTCCTTAAAATCTTTCAATATGGCAATTAAAATTTAAATTATCAATAAACATCAATTAGAAACATCAATTTATTTAAATATACTAAATACTTATTTAATCTTATATTAGAACATCATCTATTTTAAATATATTAAATATATTATAAAATATTAAGTTTATTTTTGTCATGGTGTTTGAAGTTATATAATTAATTAATTCCATCTCTCTCTTCTCATATATTTAGTCTATTAAATTTATAATATTAATTTATATAGGATATGAGTAGGGTTCCAATGAAATTACCTCCATTGTAAAATAAATATAGCAATTTATCATCTTATGTTTTTTTAAATAAAAAATATAAAAAAAAAATTATTATATATTGAAAAATATAATAAAAAAATTAGTATTGTTTTCATAAAAAAGTAATACTCATTTACCAGAGAGAGTGTCTGAATCTTTTTCCGAAATTGAAGTACACCATAAATAAATGAATGAAGGATAATCTCTTGTGATTGAAAAAAGTGATTTAAAAGGGGAAAAGCAAAAGGCCGTCAGAACTCAAACTGTGGGCGGCAGAACCGCAAGAAGCGAAATGAGGAGGTGACGCGTGGAGGGTTCGTGGCGCTGCCGGAGTTTCAGCGTTTTGCTTTGCTAAAAACAAAGCGGATTTCGCTGCCTTTCCTCCCTTTCAGGCTTCAGATTCAGCTGTGGGTGGTGAAAGGTTTTCCTCTCCTTCTCACTTCCCTCACCCTTTAAAGCCTCCTAATCAATTGCCTTTCTTTCCGTTTTCCTTTTCCCTTTTCCTCAACATTTCTTGTTCCCCTGGGTTCAAGTGGATGTGGGTGCTCAATATTGAACCAATAATAGAGGAAAAATAACAAGAATCCTCGTGTTTATTGTATATGTTTAAAAAAAATATTAAAAAAATCAATTACAACTTCTTATAATAAAAAAAAATCGAAAAATACCTCGAAACTAGAGTTGGTCGGTACATATATGCGCTGCGCTGACTGAGACTATAGATCTGAAAATACTTCGATGAAATTTTGCTCTATACATCTCCATAATTAATATTATCATAATATATATAAATCTAATGAATCTTAAATATATATAATAAATATTTTATTTAAAAAAATTATTTATATAATTAATTAAAATTTTATAAGAAAAATGATAGCGACGGCGAACCCAAAAACAAGGGAGACCACCGTCCTTACCTATTGTCACCCAACAACAAGGACAACCACCGTCACCAAGGTAAGGAGAGCGGGCACCCTCCTCTGGTGTCACCGGCGTTGCCCCCTCTGCAGGGGGCGATAGAGGGGGCGGGGAGCGGGGGAGGCAATCGTGGGTTTAGTGGGGGTTGGGAATTGGGTGGTATTATTATTATTTTTTAAACAATATCTTTATTATATTTATTCAAATTAAAAATACATATAATACATATTATATTACTATAACTCATTTTTCTAAGTCACTAGGATTAAAACCCCCACAAAATATTTAATTTGCATGTCATGTCATGTCATGTTTTGATCAAAATCAAAATTTTAAGCACCAAAAATACTAAATTTATCAATTTTAAAACTTAACGTGTAAAAATAAGCATAATCATTGGATTAAAATTAATATTGGACATATTAATTGACTGAAAAAGATTTTTTGTTCATATAAAAATTTTAATTAAAATTTATATATATATTATATAAATATATAATTTCTCCCCATATATATATAGGGGCATTTTGGTTATTTTTCCTAAAAAAAGACCTAAGTTGACTAGGGGGCAGTGAGAGTTATTATTCTTAACATAGGGATGATTTTTTATCATTAAATTTTTACAGCTAATTCTTTTTATATATTTTTTATATCACATGGGGTCAAATGAATTTAAACCCAAATGTCGTGATACATAGCATTTATCTGAAATGATTATATAGATTTTGATGCAGATTTTGAATAAAAAAAATTAAGTCAATTATAATTATTTAATAATGAATATCGTCTATCTATACAATATATAATTAAAAATGATTATTTTAGCATCTTATATAATTCGATGGACTTCGAACCTAAGTCATGTAAAATTTGAAAAATCATGAGTCTAAAATTGCCACATCAGACAATTTCAGTGAATTTCAGGCCGGGTATTTTCGTCTAATAAATCTTGAATTTAATTATATTAGCAAAAAACTGAACGAAGATCACTGACTAATTGAATGTCAAATAAATATTTTTATGATCAAACTACCATTATGTATCTTCACATGCTAATACGTGTGGGTAGATATATCTTCACCCTAACTATAAGAAAAATGATTAATAGTTTGAAAAAATTGATGTTAAAATCAGCGTCGAGATAATTAACAAGTAAAACTTTCGCTGCTAATCGCATTATTTCAAAATTTCTTTTAAACAATTTGTTCCCAAATTCGTAGCAAGTTAATTTTTCTTGCTAAATTCATTGGCAAGTAAATTTTTTGCATTAAATTTTGTAGATTAACAACGAGACGAGAGTTTTAATTGCTTATCTTGATGCTAATTTTTTTCGTTGTTATTGTATATTTTGTAATGTCTTTTAAGGGTTGTTTGATTATAAAAAAGATTTGTTTGTCGTGCTATAAATCAGTACTAAGTCAATCAAATTAAATATGGGTCTTCATTCAATACTTTTGCTAATATCAACAAAATCAATAAATTTTGATTAATTGATGGACTTTTTGTTATATGAAAACAAAGGTCTGGAAGTATTAGATATAATTTCTCAAACATAGAGCGTTTATATATAATACATCAAATCTCATAAGAAAATGATAAAATTACCCAAAACAATAAGTTATGAGTTCAGATTTGCCATCTCAATACACTACAAAAATATAACAGTTAACTATAGTTAATTATCATGGTTAAACATAAAATAACCGTAGCAAATAGTCATTAGCCACGACCATGTAATGGGGTGGTGCCATGGTATTTATGAGGGTGGCTAAAATATTTACCCATAGCAAATATTTTTACCATGACTCTTAACCGTGGCAAATAACTTTTTTTTGGAAAAATATATATATTTTTGCATTATTTTATTTAACCATAGTCAATAAAAATATATTATCAAATTTAATTCATAATTATTAAAATTATAGCACAATAATTAATTTTTTTTAGTATTGAGTACTCGAAAATGTCCACACCTAACTCTAAGGACGAAAAATATAATTTTCTCACTCCTTTTCACAAATTGGATACAAAGCATGTTATAAAGGATTAAATTTCTATTCCAAATTCTAGACATTTCTATTTTATAAAATACATCATTTATTTTATTTCAGAAAAAAAATCTATACACATAGCATATATCTTATAAAGGAAATAGAGATGTTTTCCCAAAAAAAAATAAAATAGAGATGCAATATATATATATATATATATTATAATTTAAATTAAAAAATCCAATCTAACTATAAATAGTTAGCATTTCAACAAAAGCCCACCAAGTGGCATCACACTAGAAGTTAGACAAATTTCCGCAATTATGACTAGCAAAGGACTTTGGAAATTTATTTTGACCTTCAATATCACGACAGTTGAAATATTCTAGAACTATAAAAGATATTTTTCACATATATATGTGGGTGTGCACAAAATATAACATATTTAATAACGGGTAAATTGTAATTTATCTATCTGTATTTTAGGAAAAATAGATAAACAATCTCCTTATAGAAAAAATAGCAATTCACCCTCTTATGTTTTTTCAAAATGTCGTAATTTATCTCCCTATATTTTTAAAATTAAAGCAATTTACCTCCTTCGGTATGGAAATAAATTGTTTTATTTTAAAAAATATAAGGAGGTAAAATTGTTATTTATTTTTTATAGAAGGGTAATTTACCCATTTTTAATATCAAGGGGGTAAATTGTTATTCACCTATTTATAAAGGATACCCATGTGGATTCTTAATTAAATGTGGCAACACTCAAATATGTCTACAGTAAACTTTTAAATTTTAAAACTTGATTATTATTGTTAAGTTTTTATTAACACTCTGGCCAATGATTTTGAACTGTTTACATTAAACTGGTCTAAAATTAAAATTTTTATAAGTAGCTCATTATCAACTTCACAACTCACTGGTAAAAATTACAAATATTGAACTATTTTCTCAAACACCAAGCTTCATATTTGTTCCAATTTTCACTTTATTTTCAATCATTTTTATTTTTCGCATCAAAAGTATAAGTTATTTATACCAGTAATGTCTTAACCTAGTAGATGTAGAGGCCCATGAACTAGTTCAAAGTAATGGGTTTGAATCTCACTAGACGTGTAGATTTGATTTTTATTTCATTTTATGTGAGTGGAACTATGAAAAATACTCCCGTAATAATTATATAGCCTCTAAACTATGAAGTGGATATTACTATTTTACCCTTACTGAAATTTTTCAAAAAATAAAAAAGAGTATTTCAAAAAATGTATAATTCAAAAAATATTTTAAATGTTTTATAAAAAGTATATAGAATTATAATTTATAATCCAAAAGGACATTTGTTTTCTTTTACTATAAAATTAAATGAAAACCTAACAAAAATTAACAGTATAGGCTCATTGTTATACGAACATTAAAATTAATAAGATAATTATAATTTTCAAATAATGAAAAAATATTTATACTTATATCAAATTTCAGAAGAAAGAATTCTAAGTTTGGAAATTTCTAATGCGGATCAGTCGAACAAAATCAATCACAAAGCAAGTGTATCGCACTTGTTGTGACTGGTTATTTTCTCTCTACATAAATTATACTGCAAGTGTATCACGCCTGTCATATAATTGATTTAATTCGATCGAATTGAATCCGAGTCAAAATAAAAAATAAGAAAAAAAGAAAGAGAGAGAAAGTAAAAAAGCTATTCCCAACGCCCCCTCCATAATTTAACAGCTTACAATTCACCTACACGTACCAGTTAACACAGAGGAGCCAATCCACGGCAGCGAAAACCCTGAGCAGACGCCACGTGCATGAAACCAATGATACAATCCCATCTTCCCGATCCAAGTTTTCTAGAGACGCACAGATTACCATGAGCGTAAATTTTTGACATCAAAATTCAAATACCTCAAACCACCTCACCACCTCCTCTCCCTTACTATAATTCGGGCTGAAGAAAGCTCAAATTTATAGCTAGCAGCAGAACATTAACAGCCCGCCGAGTACGTGGCCTAAACTTGCTGCTTCCTTTCCATGACCCTAACCAACTACTCTCCCCCACCAAAACACACACCACACCGCCATCACTCTCTCTCTCTTTCTCCCGTCACCTTTCTGCACATCGGCCTGACAGCGCCAAAAACCATCCCCTCATCATCACCTCTCTCTACATCTCATCCGTTCCATCTCTCTTATCTTTGCTTTTCAACTCTAATTGTGTAGTTCAGCAGTTGTTTGTACGCAGTTCTTGCTTCTGTCGTCTGTTCTACGTAGATATATGTTTTTCTTGTAATCCGCAGCAGCGTTGATCCCGGAGAATTTGTGGGCTTGTTTTAGAGGAGGAATAAATCATGGGGAGGGTGAAACTCCAGATCAAGAAGATTGAGAATACAACAAACAGGCAGGTCACTTTCTCCAAGAGGAGAAATGGACTTATCAAGAAAGCCTACGAGCTTTCTGTACTTTGTGATGTTGATGTTGCTCTCATCATGTTTTCCCCTTCTGGCAGAGTTAGCATCTTCTCAGGAAACAGAAGGTTGGTTTTCATTCAATAATAAATAAATAAATTATTACCCTTGATTTCTCTCTCTCTCTCTCTCTCTCCCCTTTTTTTTTTTGGGGTAAAATTATTTAGGTGAGAAAAATAATTTTTTTGTGCTTGTTTGTTTTGTTGAAGCATCGAAGAGATTATGGCCAGATACGTGAATCTTCCCGAGCATGAACGAGGAAGGTATATATATATATATATAGATATAATTAAAGAATTTAAGTTTGAATTATAGTAATTCTTGGAGAAATAATTGCTATATTTAATTAAGTTGACAATTTATGTTTTTTTTTTTTTGAATTTTCTGTTCTTTGTCATGTCTCCATCCATGCAACTACAAAGGCTACAAAACCAAGAGGTAACATGTTTATGTGATACTTAGCAGATTTCTGTCTTTTTCCAAATTGAATTATGGTTAATGAAGATTTAGTGAATTAATTTGTGTTGCAGTATCTACAAAGGGCTCTTGGGAAGTTGAAATCTGAGGCAGACAGAAATTATCAGGCGGCTACCAGGTAGAGAACGATGCCTGAATTTATGTTCGGTAATTTTGGATGGGTGCTATTTAATATTTTGAATCTTTTTTCTGTGTTTGTTTCACCTACTTTTTGTTTTCTTGTTGCAATGGTATGTAGCAGCCCCGGCATGATCGATTCTCAAGTTGAGGTGCGTTTCTTTCCCTGAACGTATCGCATTGTTTTTTGCACGATATATCGTCTAGAAATGATTCGAAACGGTGTTCAAATGCAGGAGATTCAGCAAGAAATGCTCAAGTGCAAGTGCCAGCTTGAGGATATGGAGAAAAAACTAAGGTACATATATATATGTGTATGTGTGTGTGTGTTTTTGATTAGCATATATCTAGTTCATTAATTGCAATTCTTGTTTGTTGCAAATTACATAATTACTAAGGTTATGCGAATGAACATGGGAGAAAATGAATTTCGTGTAGGATATATGAAGTCGATCCGTCTGAGATAACGTTGTTGTGTGAGGCTGAGTACAGGGAGCAAGTTCTTGAAGAGAACCTGAAGCAGGTCAGGGTGCGCAAGGCAAGTTTCGTCCCGTCAAATTGTTGTCTACGGTATTGTTTACAGCGAGATATCTGTCAACTTGTCTCGGGCTAATGATGTGTTGTTTTATCCACAGCATGTTCTTCAGGACCAGTACAACTCCCCTGCTGCACAGACTTCACAGGTTGCTTAAATTTTTTTATTCGTATAGCGTTTGGTATCGACAAATTGAATGAACCTCAAAATTGGGACTAGAGTTACACGAAATTTGAGTAAATGTTTCGACAATTGAGTTCAACGATGAGCTAAAATTTCGTCTCTGTTCGTATTTCAGGTGATGAATTTGGGTCCTGAGGCTACGGATATAAACGTCCTGGCCGCCCGAAATCCAGACAGTGTACTGGACTGGCTGCCGCAGAGGGATCCGCAAGTCCAAATCCTCAACTTCTTGGACTCGAATGGACTGCTTCCACTCAGGTTCTTTTCACATCATCTATAGTTTAGTATACTTGTGTAAAAAGATGGTATAAAATTGCGTAACAGAGGATTTGGATTGTCCGATTGTAGGGATCAGCCCCAACGTATCGATGGCATTCTGCAACAGTCCCTGACGCTTGTTCATGCGCCCAGCGTGCACGTTCACAATCATTTGAGTCCGAGCAGGAGCATGGAAGACGATGGGCAGCGACCTGAGTTTGGGCAGGTGATCGATGTCAATCTTTCCCCGTGGGCCGAATTGTATCCAGCAGGTTTGTCGCTCGACCTGATTCACTATATTTGATCATTTGTAGTCGAGGTGATTGATGGATGCTGACACTTGTGTTTGGATTCATAGATTTGATATCTTTGGTTTATTTTTAGCTCATAATTATTAACAGGATATTTTTTTATTAAGAACAAATTAATGATAGATTTTTCGAGAATCGACAATTTTCCCACATAAAGAAAGTGGGGAAAAATGGAAGCAACTTTTTTGGTATGGCAAATGACAAATTACCTCTTTATAAAACAAAAATAGCAATTTACTTCATATGTTTTCTAAATAGCATTTTACCCTCTATATTTTTTTAAAATGAAATAATTTACCTCATCAGATAGGAAGCTAAATTGCTTCATTTCAAAAGGAGGGTGTTTAAATTGCTATTTTATTTTCATAAATGGGTAATTTGCTCATTTACAAAATTATATGAGGGTAAATTGCTATTCTCCCAAAGAAAGTGAGGTAAATTTTGTGGCAACCAACTTGCAGGACTGGGAGTATATATGAAAATGTCTTGCGCACAACATGTTTGGTCGAATCAAATCAATCGCATAATAACTATGATGTATTTGTTATGTAATTGATTATTTTTACTGAACTGTACATCAATTACAAAACACATATATTGCATTTGCATGTAATTGGTTCAAATTTAATTAAATTGGATCTAAACTACAATTTCCTTATATATAAAGGAATATTATGATGCGGACCAAGTTTCATCATATTTGGAAACACCAATTTGGTGTGTAACTTAAGAACATGAACAATTACATGAAAGTGTAATTACGCTTGTTATTTGATTTTTAGTCCCACTAAACGTATTTTAAATAAAAAAAAATTTATTTTGATTTGTCATCCGAGGTTCGATGCTTGTGCTCAATTGAACTGATAAAATTTAAAAAAAAATTACTTATCAAAAAAAAAAAAAATACAAACTACATAATTCAAATTTATGTCCCCACCTTTTCATCCAACTATATATTAAATCAATTCTGTATTCCCCCTCCTAAATTTATTATCGATTAACGTATTATAGGGTGCAATCAAAATCTTGCCAAAACCCCCTAATTTTTTCAGGGTCGAATCTATGTCAGAGTCAGTATTTTGTGTAATAATGTTTGAATGATTGTTATATATATATATAATTGTTAAAAAGTGAGAAGTCTTGTGATTTTGACCAGCTTGTATTTGATTTTGACAGGAAATGATCCATTCCCGGCGGCGCAGCCCAGAGAACGAGCACTTCTTGAACAGTTTTTATCTCAGCTCACACCTGTCAATCAAGATCATATTTGAGATTTCAACATTAATATTTAAGTGTACTGAAATAAGATCTGTTAATGACTCTCTGGATATATTGCAATAATGAGGTCTTTCAAGTTTTATATCTTCAACTTGTTTTCTACTTTGGTCAATCAGATAATTAAATGTGATATAGTGATTAGATTTTGTACTCTGTCTTATTGTATTTTTTGTTTTATTTGACATAACAAGTTAGGTGAAAAAAGGAATCTTTTTAGTAAAATAGTGATGATGTAAATTATAAACACGGGGTCTGTTTTGAATAAAGTATTAACTGTTTTGAAAAATGAGCGAGTCAGTAATGGGATAATCTTGAATGACCATTTAGCTAAAATAGTATGGGGATTAAAGAAAAGACGGAAGTTAGCACTAGGGCACTTACAAATCGATGAAAGAAAAAGTTAAAGTCGGACAAAGAGAGTACAAGTGGATATGACCGTTAGGATGCATGTATAGAGATAACTTAAGGGTCGATGGTTTCTGAGGACTTTGAAATAGAAATTCAATTATGAGATATGCTTATGTCTTTATGATATCGTAAGCTGATTTTTTTTTTAAATTATGTTTTTATCTACTTAGGAGAGTTTTTGGTTTCATTTTCATAATGGTGGTGGGGTAAAGAAAACAAGAAAAATCCATCATAGTGTTTGGATTAGGTTTTGGAGTGTTTTGTTTTGGTATTTTTTAGATAGAGAGAGAAAAATATAATTGATGTATGTTCGATGTTGGGATTTGGAAGACAAATGTGACTGTTCATTGTCAAATCATGTTTTTTAATATTATATAATATATTATTATACATATTATACTATAATATATTATTATTTATGCAATATGTATTATAATAATATTATAGTAATATAATAATATATAATAATATATTGAGTACAAAATATTTAAATAGTTCAAGTTTAAAAAAATTATAATTAATAGTTAAATGCACTATAGTAAATGGGTTGAAAATACATTTGTTAGATGTTAAATTTGGAGCGATTAATTTAAATAGATAATTAAAGTAATCAAAATTTATAATGAGGTATATAATACATTTGTTAGAAGTTAAATTTGGGGTGATACATTTAAATAAATAATTAAAGTAATAAAAATTTGTAATGAGATATAATTTACTAGTACATTGTCCTCAGTACAAAACTGATAAAGTATTTCATTGAGGTAGAAATTTTCAATATTGTTACTCAGTAGCATTCATATTAAATATCTTTAATGTCAATAGTTTCATAAGTTCATAATTATTTTTGTTAAATAATTTTATTAGATTTAACATATATTATATATTCAATATTATATAATATATATATATATATATATTAAATAATGTACAAAAAACAAATAAAACTTATTTGCTTTGGTGTGGAGTTTATGTGATTATATGAAATAAAATATATATTTATAAAAAATTTCCATGCATTACATTATTTTATTAAAAATGACTTCGCTGGCCTTTATATTCAGGGTGAAAAGATTTAGTTGATAAATCAAACAATTAACATTTTGTATTACGCCCGCAGTAGTGATATAATGTCCAAATATTTAAAAATTTCTCAAATATTACGTTCAAGTTAAAGTTGAATGACATACTCGGTGAACGGTTAATTACCTAAAATTATGAAATAGTTTTACTCGTGCCATATTAGGCACTCAATTTCTACGGAATTGTCCACTTATAATTACATATCTACATGACATATAAGATACAAACATATTAGACTCGCACAAAAGTCAGCAATAGATATTTGTTTTGTACTTATTAAAACAACACTTTATTTGTATTTTCCAGGAGGGTGTTGTACGCCTAAGGACCGTCACGCCGTCGTGGTGGGAGTCCCTGTGGTCAGCGTGAACGCGCTGTGCTGTCTCCATCACTATTAGTCTGGGCACCTCGATCAGACTGCACCCCAAAATGACGGATGTAGTCTGTCCACGATCTAACCCCCCACTTCCAATCCCATGTCGAGACTGCATCATGCTGCCAATGAAGTACTGCGTGCCATTCATGGGCCACCATCGCCACGCGCTACATTCTGCACTGCATCCCAACTAGCGATGTGGGTATGCGTCTGTACCGATGGGGTTGCTGAATCTAATATGACAATGGGTGCATCAACGCCTCCTCTCACTCGACTATGCAATGAGTTACTACTCTCATTGTCTTGTGCAGCGCCCTGGTCCTCAGCAGGAACGCCCGACAACCTAATGGGGCCCCACACCTCTAGCATGCTGGGATAGTGTGGCTCTGGGTACTGATAGTACCAGCTAACCAATGGGTAATGCTGCAACAGGATCCAATTGAAAAATTATAGGGCGTTGCAATTTAATATAATAATTTGAATTCACATATGTTAAGTATATGTCATCATATTGAAAATAACATTTTGACGTACTCGTGACGCACGTGGTTGCAACTCCGAGGGAAACACCATATTAAATGTTTCAATATCATAAAAATTCCTGGTAACTGAGTGATGGCGTGGAACTGGTAAAATCGCCTCTTTAACTCGTACAAGTTTTCACAAATCTGGTCACGGGTGTAGGGATATCCAAAATATCTGCGTAGTCCACGTGCCCAATGACCCATCTGTGCCTCTGCAAGTGCGTCGCCTCTCATGGGCGCTCGTGTGTTGTCGTCCACGATCATCCACATGAATCGCTGCTCAACATTTAACGTCCAGTGTAAATCTTGTGGAAATCCAGCGCTCTCCAGATATTTGCGATATGCCATATCTGCAAATAATTCATTTATTAGGAAACAGAAATGTGAAACATCGCATTACGTAAAACTTAGGTTGAAATTTAGAAAAATTCAAAATTGCGTAAACCCTTGTACAAATACAGTGTTACAAGTCGCTTGTCAATCAAGCACATGTCGGTCTCATCCGAATATCTACTAAACAACATTATAGTACAGTATGAAGCTAAGTGAAAATTGGAAGCGGTTTTAACAGTTTACATATGAAACAACAATTGTACACTAGTGTCAACTCCTAGTTCGGATGGTTGGATGCCCATATCTGCATCGCTATGCTATCTCGAAGAATGCGTTGGGATTCTAATTCATAAGTGGTTGGATGTCCCCTACGATAAAATGTTTCCATATCAGCAGGAGTTTCTTCGTCCGGTTCGTTGAATATGAGATCATCGTTGCTAAACTTACGAATGAAGTTGTGAAGTGTGCAACATGCAATGACTATATCGACCTGGTGGTTTAGAAGGTAGATGAGAATCCCCCACTGTAGTATTGGAAAATGTTTCTTCCGTAAACCGAAGCATCGTTCAATTACATTCCGCAGCCTTGAATGTGCATGGTTAAACATGTCCTGTGGGGTTCCATATGGACGACCTTATCCCCGCCACTCAGGTAGGTGATACCTCGTTCCATGATAAGGAGCTAGGAAATATTGGTAGTTTGTGAAACCCGCGTCTACCAAATAAGGGGAAATAATTAAAAAAATGTAGAAAAAAAGAAAAATTACATAAATAGGTGAATTGAAAATACATTAAAGAAATAGGCAAAACCGCGTTTAAAAAATGCGGTTTGCCTATTTATGGGATTTAAAAAAATTTTTGTTGAAGAACCGCGATGTGAAATCGCGGTTCTATCAATATTTAAAAAAAAAAATAGGTTAAAGCAGCCTGCTCGTGCAGGCTGCTTTAAGTGTCAGAGCCGCGTTCAGTGAACACGGCTCTGACACAAATAAAGAAAAAATTAAAAGCAGGCTGCTTTAGTCACGCCTGTGTCAGAGCCGCATACAGAGCCGCGTTGACTGAACGCGGCTCTGACACAAAAACAAAAAATTTTTAAAGCAGCCTGCTTTAAGTAGGCTGCTTTAGTCATGCTTCAGTGCAGTGTTTTTAATAAAACCGTGATAATTTATCACGGTTTTTTTGTGTATAAATTTTTTGCGGTGTTCCATTTTCATTATTTTCTGTACTCAGTAACGTTTTGTTCTGCAGCTTCAAAAATTTTCTCTCTTGTGATATTGTAACCGTGTGGAAGATTTACGATTAAAAAGCCAAGTAAGTTTTTTGTATTCAATTTTCTTGTTATTTATGCATTTTAATTTTATTATTATAATAGTGTTAAAAATATAATTTTTGATATGTATTTTATTTTATTGTGAAGCTATGGCGGAGCAGAACACTATTGATATTGTTATATATTTTGGAGGTCAATGGATTATTTCGAATGATTCTGTAGGTTATGATCGTCCTCCGATAGGATTTATAAACATATCTCGTACTACCATATTTGATGAGCTAGAATTAATGGAAGAACTTGGATTTAGTAGGAATGATTTTAAGTTACAAATACATTTTAAATACATAACATTGAATTTTGGTCAAAGGAAGGAAGCGGTGAAGCCAATTAAGAAGGATCGAGATTTGCAATATTTTTTCAATCCGATGACAGGATATGTGTCGATTGATATTTTTGTCCAAGCTGAGAAAATTCGTGAAATGGTTGTACCAGATGACCCGGCTGTTAGTGAATGGGGTACATATATGTCTATGTTAACCCAAGAATTGTCGAGTGTGCCAGTAGTAACACAATCAATGGGTAGGTTTGGAATTAATGACGATTATCCAGGTCCATCTTCATATGCAAGTCCATCAGATTATGCAGGTCCATCTTCATTGCAGGTCCATCAGATTATGCAGGTACATCTTCACCTGCAGGTCCATCTGTGAGCAGTGAACAAGATGACGAGCTTGAAGCAGACAGTATGTTAAATAATGAGCATGTGGACTCAGAACCAGATGAGGTTGAAGTAGAGGGCCTAACTACAAATAATCCTGAAAATAATGATGAGGTCAGCATTGAAGTTATGATAGATGTGCTCGGGAATACTGCAAGTGGTCCGAGAAGCCAAAGACAAAACCACTTCGATTTGAACATGCCTGTCTCTTGCGAACCGACTAACCTATATTCGGTTATCCCATTTTTCGAGGCTATGCATCCAGAGGTACCTGCCGACTCAATCGATATACCTACTGGTGCTTGGGGTAATTTTTATGATTCAAACACTGGGGAGCTCGCAATCGGAATGGTTTTCAAGAGTAAGGATCATTTGAAAGCAAGTGTTCAGGATTTTTCCGTTCGATTTGCCCGATGGGAATACCGAGTGGTTGAGAGCAAGCCAAAATTGTGGAAGATTGCTTGTAAATATGACCAGCAGACTGGCTACAGTTGGATGCTAAGAGGGATATTCCAGCCGAACATGGGCTTATTCAAAATTACCAAGTACGCCGGACCATAATACAACTGTTTTCACATAAAAAAAATAGTCTCTATAAAAAAATATTAGAATCACGTACCTCATTTTCTTGCATACGGTCTAACGTATTTCTTATAATACGTATGGCATTGTGGGCAGTATGCGTGCGAGATATATGGTACGACCACCTAAAAGCAAAAAATTATATAAATACAAATGAAAATAAAATTATTACTATAAATACAAATATACATACCGTGCAGCATATGGAGAAATGGGTAGGATGTTTTCAACGTCAATCACTGTTGGCATTAGATCGGCTGCATTATTCGAGGGTATCGGGGCAAGTGTTATTATGCGTGACCATGCCCATATTTGTAATAACTGCATAGCACCGCCAATATTACTTTTTCCACGTTGTGATGCCATACAAAGCTCCCGATATAAATATGCCAACACTGCTATACCCCAGTTTGAGGGACGTTCCTCATCAATGATTTCCATATGCCGCAGATACAACAACGACACGGTGTTACCTGTAGCATCGGGACACAATATCCCACCAATAATGCACATAACACAAACGCGTGCCTCTTGTAATACAGCATCGAATGGGCTCTCATCGTCACATGTGTTGTTGAGCAACCAGTAGAGTAATGCTGAAAGTTTTATTCTGGAGCATTTAAAAGCATTCTCATTTGGACGGAACCCCAACCATTGATGACAATAATTTTGCCACTGTTGAGTCGTCCATTTATATCAACTCCAGTAATAAGGTTACCTTCAATCGGAAGGGCCCAGATGATGGAGATGTCTTGTAACGTTACGGTTGCTTCTCCAACTGAAAAATGGAAAGTATGCGTCTCGGGGCGCCATCTCTCGACTAATGCAGTGATTAAGTGTGTGTCAATTTCAATGTGACCACACTGTAAGATTCCTAAAAAACCCATATTCTGCAACACTTGTAGAACACGAATGTGACGTGGAACAAGTTGCAGGACACGAAAAAAAGATATATCACCACGACGTACAGTTAAAGTAGTATCCGGATCTCCAAGCACATCTTCAGATCGATGATTTGCTTGTCCGTATAATACACTAGTATCAATTGGACCAAAATTTGCCATAATTTCACTACTAAATTTTTTTTACTTCACAACAGAATTTTTTTTTTCAGAACACAAATTTTCCCTCATTGCATGCTAAAGTTGTAAGCTATCCACCCCTTTAAATAAGGGGTGAATGTGTTCGGCTGATGGGTGCACACAAAATTATTTGATTTGACCCATGCATGCATGCATGGGTCAAATCAATTAATTTTTTATGAAACCGAGGACAGATCCGCGTTTATTAAACGCGGCTCTGACCCCAACATGACTGCAACCTGCCAAAGCAGGCTGCTGTCGCTTAATGCTGACAGAGCCGCGTCTAGTCAACGCGGCTCTGCCAGCAATTTTTTTTTTTTTTTTTTAAAATTATAGAACCGCGATGTTAACATCGCGGTTATATAATTTTAATATTTTTTAATACAAAAAATATTTTAACCGTGTTTTCTGAGAGCGGTTTTTGTCAAGAAAATATTTTTTTTAAAAAAAATTGGCTAACTGCGTTTGTAGAGCGCGGTTTAGCCTATTTCTTTAATGAATTTTCAATTCACCTATTTCTATAATTTTTTTTTTCTACATTTTTTTAATTATTTCCCCACCAAATAATACTTACCTGTATTTTCAAGATGCATTGTTATAAGGTGAACCACTCGCACCATGACTTCTACCCATAAACTAGTAGTTTGTGGAATCTAGGTTATATATTACGGTACTCACCAATCGGAGAAAAAGGAAAAGTGTGGTCTTGTGATACTGCATGGTCCACGACACGGGCATCGACCGCACTTCCTTCCCACCCAGCATACACATAAGTGAAATTCATATCGAAATCACATATTGCTAGTACGTTCTGTGCTAGGCCGCCTTTCCACGATCGATATCGATTTTGGTGCACACGGGGGACCCATGCCGGTACCAACTTGTCGTTCATAGCTCCGACGCAATCCTACAACGATGTCACAAAACGAAACACTATTACATGCACCAAATGGCATTTGGAGCGGGCAGCTTGCAAGAATTACAACGATTGTAGTTTTACAGAATGGTGTTATGCCAATTAAAGTATTGGTATGTACCTTGAAGAATGGGTAAAAATCTGGGTTATTTGCTATCCTCGTATGTGTCTCCATAAAATTCGGATGAGTTATTAGTTCGGGCGCCAATGCGCATAATGCAGAAAGCACTCGGTGAAATCTATGATTAATAGTCTCCAATGAGTGTTGAAATCGCTCTATATTGTCGCGTTGTCGTTTATGCATTCCGACCGTCTGCATGAAGAGTGCAACTTTCTCGATTGAACTGACCCGGGACGCTGACCATGCGGCAGCAATCCTCTCGATGTCAATGCATCAACTAAAGCATAGAAGCATGGTTTGGTCATGAGAATATTGTGAAAAAAACACCCCTGGTGTGGGGTTGTCATGATCTCCTCAGTCCACGCAGCTCCCTGTAGTAAGGATGTGTTGCGCGGCACATTCTCTCTAAATAACTCTAGGCATATTAAGTCTCAGAACGCTACAAATTCCTCGGGCATATCAGATTCGTTACTTCCTGGAGTTCCTGGCGTCCCCGGGCTTTCGCTTGTGGAGTTTGCCTTGGGACCTCCCTCATCACGGGAGCTTGCCAAATTATAGGAAATAGCTCTGTTGGCAAACAGAAACAATGAACAATAATGATGTTTATGAGTAGACTTGCGAGTAAACATGTTGCATTAAATACTAAACAAGCATAGGAACTTAACTAATATGGCAATCCAAGTACACATGCATGACACATAATTGCACGAATACTAAATATTTCAAACAGATGTTGCAAAATTTTCAACACTGGGGCAGTATAGTCACTTGCCCAAAGAGTATAACCAACGGAGCTTATTCTCATCGTTAAGACGTAGGAAGATCGTGCGCGTGCTATGACTATGAAAGCGCTCTAACGCTGTGGTAAAGACGATGTTCGGAAGATCTGGGAACTTTGTCAACTCGTCTACGCACCGCTCAATTGATTCAGTAGCTTTTGGGCCTGACCGGTCAATCTTTCCTTATAGTGACTCATTCAACCTATCCATAGTGTCACACTTTTTAGCCTGCAACTCACTCATACCGAGTTGCACCCGACGCCCGCTTTCGGATGGTCCAGCGCACGTTGCAAAGGTTAAGGTGAAGAAGTGTACTCGTTCAAGGACATCACGGGTGGCGATTGAGAGAATGTTGTATCCTCGTACTCATCTCGTGACCGACGACTGCCAGACTGAGTGCCCTCCATCTGTTCCTCATCTATGTCGTGAGTGCTATGGATTGACCGGCGCGGTTGGGAGGACGAACGCGCAAGGCCACCAGCGGCATTGTTTCGTGAGAACATCTGAGTGCATAGCTCAAAGTGTGGAAACTCATGCTCAACAATTTTTTTATACTCGGGGTTTTGCTGCATTAAATGACATTTTGAAAGTGTGGGCTTAGGTTGTGAGCGTGTTACATCCACTTCATTTGAGTGTCATCGTGCATAAGTATATGGTCAAACAAAGATAGTACGAGCAGTTGCTTACCTGGTATAGCTCCTCCAAGCGACCAGCATCGTCTGTTATGGTATTCATTTTTTAGTCCCATCCCCACCCAGTCCCTTTGGTGATCATGTTGTTCAACAGACGCCAAGCACGGTGCAGTCTGCTAAGTTTATCCTTCAGTTGTACCGTTGTAGATAGGCAACCCTGCTGGCTCATAACCGAGTTAATTTTCTCGGTGATACGAGACCACACCCACGGCGGAAATGTGGATGATTGCAATCGGTGAATGATGAACTCCTCGTGCATTAACTCAATAAACACGCGTTCCATTTCCGTTGACCATACAACTTTATCAAATCGAGATGATTGGGAGGAACCAGCGTCGTTTGGATGTTCCATCTTTGTGGGTATTCTCAAAACTCTCATAGAAATTTAAAATCACGAGCGAACTTTAGTTTCAAACTTTCAGAATTGATAGTGGAGAAAATAAGTGAATAATTGAACTACCATACTTTTTATTAATTAAAAAAAATACATCACAATTTTTACCCATTTGCTTTCTAGTCTGTGGACATATAGTCAATTTTCAAAAAAAGAAAAAATATTTTCTTATGAAATGGCAAATACATAATAACCAAATATCTTGAAAAATTGGATTAGATATTAATTCAATTAATACATAACTAAATATCCGATTAAATAAGATGGGTAAAATTCATTTAGTCCCATTGAATATTGAGTTCTATTCTCAAAATAATCCTTTGTCTTTTCAGTTCACTTCATAATAGTCTTTTTAAAGGGGAATATTCTCATATTATCATTACAAAACTTTTCATATTTTTACAATTATTATTTTAATTCCTCACTTTTCATTTTCAATTGCAATTTCGTTCCTTCACATAAAATTTTCTTTTAAAAAAATTAACCATTTTTAATAGAAAATAATTATAAGTGGGCTTAATTAAACAATAACTTTATCAATGCCAAATCAACATATTTTTTTGTGAAGATAAAAATATTCTACTAGTATTGTCAATAAAAAAACAAATATTTGAAATTAGTCTCTGAAAAATAATTAAGTAACAAATTGAGTAAAATAAATTTAACAAAAATATTTTTGAAATTATTTTCCACAATCAGTCTAACATTTTAACCAACATATTCATTATGTTATTTATGTCTAATTTAAAAAGATTTAATTTTAATATTTTTGCTTTATTTTTTCTCTAACTTATTTATTCAAGTCCTTTTTTATTTGAAAAAAAAAAACAAATTCGTCAAATTCGTAATAATTATATTTATATATCATTCACCAAGTTATTATCTAAAAAATAAAATATTTTGTAAGGGTAATATTGGAATATACTAATGTGAATAAATTTAAAGTAAGTTAAAAAGATCAGGACTAATTTGAAGTTGAAATCAAATATCGGGAGCTAAAGTTAGTTTTATCCATAGAAGATGAGACAAATATTCATACATCCTATGAAAGTTGAACCCATGATATCGAATGTATTCATTATTTCAGGACAAGTAATTTCTCTATAGTTACAAAAAATCAATTCCAAGTAAACCAAACAAATGAAGGAGAAGAGAAATAGGGTTGGTATTAATTAATTTAGACACATAACCATGATGTAACAGTTGGTACTATTCATATAATAATTGCATTAATTAGGATGCAAGATATTGTTAATTATTACAGTTGGAACTAGTCTATTTGTATAATAATTGTATTAATTAGGATGCAAGATATTGTCAATTACAAATAGTTAATCAAGATTAATTTTTTTTTATACAATAAAACAAATGACACAAAAGCAAAAATGCTAGGTAAAAAGGATGGAGGTATATATAAACCAAATTCTGTAAAAATGAAACCTCCAAAAGAAGCAAAGTTCGTGTGTATAATTCCAAGTAAATTTTCTGCCAAAAAGTAAACTACACAAGCTCCTGCTACACTTCGTATTAAAGAAATATGAAGCACTTTGTGAATTAGAAACACAAGATAAACAAAGATGACACAAACATGGCAAACCAAGAATTTGCAGCAAAAATTACCAATTTATCCGGAGGGTACTTGTACTATATCCAAGTAGTAGTAGTAATAAAGTGTGGAGAAGTTTGCTGCTATTAGGAGAGGACATAAATTAAGGTAAAGAATGTGTGTGATAAGAATGAATGAAGTAAAAAGGGCAGTCATATATTGATAGAGCCATATAAAAGTGGTAAAAACATATCAAATAATGAGCTCAAATTTTGCTATCCATGCCACTACTAATTTATTACATATTTAATGAGTGAAAAACTATCAATATACACGACTAATTAAAATGGGGTAGACAATCTGTCTACTAACTCCCAAGGAGTTACACAACGAATAAGCGAAAAAAACAAACATATGACCTCAACGGAGAGAACTAGCATATCAAAGTAAACAACATGAACATTAGACTTACTCATATTCAAAAATGGATAGACAAGCATAATCAAATAATGTATGTACACATTCTTTGTACCAATACCATAACTAATATTGGGGTAAAAGAATTAAGAAGTACCTTCTTCAGATCACAAGAACTTTTGATTTCAACTAACTGTCACCGCTAACGAATTTGAGAAATGCTAGAGACTGTAGTAGACTTGAAAGCTAACCCGTTGACGAAAACTGTTTGAAACCCTTTGTTACCAAATACTACCCCCATCCACACTCTATCAACTCAATCAGTGTTAAAACGAAGTATTCTCCATCACACTCTATACATGGTATATATGGAGTGTAATAGCTCACATTTCAATCCAAAAGAAAAACTGGAGAAACTGTGATACATGTGAAGGTTTCAGAACTCAATAAAATACATAGCGTATAGTCAATCAATAATTAAAAAGCATTGAATCGTACATACTTGCAGTCAACAATTTCATAAGAAAAGTTGAATCGTACAGACTTACAGTGTACTATACGAAAAATTAATATGTAGTTCAAGCATCTTCTACAGTTTTAGCAAATAATTGTCCTCACTACAGTGTTCCACATCAGTTGCCTCAATGGCCACTTAACAATGAATCAAAAACATAATTATATACAAATCAACAGAATAGGTGAAATTAAATTAAAATAATGTAAAACAAAATTATCAGTTAAATTTTATTCAAACCCGAATCTTTTTTTATTTGCAAGAAAGATGAGGGCAAGCCGTGACACATTTTCGGACAACCACCATATCAACGGCGAAAAGCAGCAGCAAAGTGGAGGATCATCGTCGGACAGCGATCGGATGAGACTTGGAAAAGCATCGACGAAGCGGGAGTTACGAGGCGGATATTGCATCTGACGGTGACTGTATTTGCGGTGGAAACCAGCGGCAAGGCAACGGCTCAGCAGCAAATCTACGGCGGAGAACTGGCGAACGCCCACCGCTCTGAACAACGCGAACCTTCACCAAAAACCACCGAAACTTTGGCTGCAAACAAAGGAAAAAAGGCCTCGCAGTGGCTAAGGGAGGCGGCGGATACCGGTGGTGCCGGCGGCATGTCGTTGACTTCGATCAGCGCTGGGTGAGGATAAAAAAATTGACAGCGTGAGAAAGAAGAGAGAAAGCTAGGGCTGAAATTTGACGTCAAAGAAAAATGGCCTAGATGGGCTATCAAAACCTACCAAAATAAAACAAACACACAGAGTCAATGTGTGTAAAATTAAAAATCAAACATGAATTTAGTTTTGGCCCATTTCGGGAATGGGCCAAAACCCAATCCAAACATAGTGCACATCTTTTGGAGAATGTTTGAAAGTCGAGGTTGAGTGGGTTTGGGATGGTCAAAGTATGGTAAAGAGAACGAATCTATTTGAAATAAAAAATTGGGTAAATTACAACGACTTCTTCTGAATTTTGGTATAATTATGAATATCCTTCGTTATTTAAAAAATATAAATACCTCTTAATGTTTGATGAAATTATATAATTCTTGGATGAAGGTATGAAATTATCAACTTTGCCCTTCCAATTTTTTTTTTTTAAAAATTGTAAACAATCAAATGGGGTGAATGGAAAAATTTTAAAAATTATAAAAAATTATCCATTCAATCCATAAGAAATTATATTTTTTTAAAAATAAATAAAATTATCATTTTGAATCCACAATGGTATTTTGGTCAGTTGACTACAAAAAATGGCTGAAAACCTAACGGATTGGGTTAATTGTTAGAAAGTCATTAAAATTAGGGGGATATTGGTAATTTTTCAAACAACAAGGGGGTATTCGTAATTATATCAAATTTCAAGAAAGGTCGTTGTAATTTACCCTTAAAAATTTCCTACTTTGATCTAAAGGGAATTTGGATAAGCTTCTTATCTTTTTATTTTTTTATTTTTTATTTTTTTGTTGATGGTATAAAAATTTATCTCTATACAAAATATTTCGAAATCTAATCTACCAATATGATGATAGAAAACATATCAAGGTATATATGTACAAGAAATATTTTGAGATATAATCTAGAACAATTAAATTAGAATTATTATTAGTTATCTCCCCTTCTTTCATAAGAAGTATGACATATTTATACTAATATAATATAACATTAATTAAGATAAGTCAAAATTTTTTTTCTTCTTTAGCTTATTTCCTTCTTCAGCTCTTTCCTTTCCTAGAATGTCTCCACCTTTGTCTCCTTGAATCTTGACTCTTTTTTTTGCTTTGTTCATCTGAGACATTATGCTAGTAATTAATATATTTGAACATGGATAGCTACCTAAGCTTCATACATAGTCCCTTTGAACTTGGACCAATTTTAAGATTTCATTCATTATAGAAAATCACGCTACTTACCATTTCAATCTTAATCACTTAACAATGAAAAGTATTAATAATAATTATTTACCATTTACATGAATGTCAACCTTTCTTATTCTAGGTTGATTTCTCCACTTTCAATAGCCCCCAATTCCTGAATATCCTTAGGATATTTAGGAATTAGGATGGATCACGGGCTCTTTTGTAAACCTTTTATCGTTTTAAGGTTCCGATAGCAAAAAATTAATTTCAAAAATAGTTAGTCCCATCGTTGTAATTAGATGATCGACAATAGTAAAAACATATTGCTTCTTTAGAAGTTAGTTCATTAATATAAATTGCAAGACTGAGACTCACATGTTGGAGTGCGAGATAATATCAATGGTAATTTTAGTACATGTCGCATGACTAGAATTTTGTTGCTTCTTTTACCTTATTTTGAGTTTTAATAGAAAGTTTATTCCTTTTTTTGCTCTCTCCGTGAGAAATTTTAGGATTTTTCATAGGCGCTCCTTGCTTTGAAGTGTTTTGTTACATGCCTCAAGCAAAAACGTTTGTTTTTTGGCTTTAGGCCATTCTACTATGTGTTGCAAGGATACTTGCTCATTATTAGCTTCGGGATGCTTTTTATACGCCTCAATGAAGCTTGTTTCTTATTGGCTTCGGGGTGCTTTTATATACGTCTCAAGGAAGCTTGACTGTTATTAGTTTCAAAGCGTTCTATTATGCGCCTCAAGAAAGCTTGTTCATCAAAAGTTTCGGGTCAATTTATTATGCACCTCAAGGATTTTTTTTTGTCATAAGTTATGGGGGGATTTATTATACACCTCGAGAAAGCTTTTAATAATTGTTTTAATAAAAGCTTTATTGTTTTATCTTTTAATAATTGTTGTATTACCAAATGCATATTTCGCTCAGATGTTTAGAGTGGCAAGCTAAAGCGCCAAATGCTACAGTTCGACCTTTAAAATTTTAACTATAAAAATATAGAAAAAAGAAAGCTAAAGATAGGTCAACGCACATAAGGGGAGAGGGGGAGAGCCGGAGCAATGTCCGTACCATATTCTCTCCAAACAAAATAATTTTTTTATTATGTGTTGTCCTGCCATGCGGGTGCACCCATCATGATAGGGGTCATTTATACAACCATATTAGTCTCATAACCAACACTACCTTCCACCGAAATACATACATATAGATTTTAGACCTCAACAAATCCTCAATATGTAGTTGCATCCCTCACAAGCTATTCTCAATTAGTGGACTGAGAGTCGAGAAAATCTGCACGAATGTTTGTACTTCTGCCCGATAACTTTCGTAGCCACCTAAAGCCCACTTCTTGTTCTTGATTTAGGAAAACATTACTTGTGATAAATGGAAATAAAGTGGCGTGTCTGTGTACGACATAACAGCAAAGTATGCACTAACATATTACTTATGTGTAATTGCTGAGTGCTTGACTATTATTGTGTAAAGCTTAATGCATATATGGGTGCACATAATTACATACGTCAACTGCTATGTGATTTATGTACACTAGTTAATAAAAAACAGCCAAGTGGAAAATAAAATATATGCATGATGTGGAAGAGAACAACAATTTAGCTACATTGTAAATGTGCTTGCAATGAAGTGGCCATGCTGGTGAGTGCTAATGTAAAGTGAGTGAATGTGGCTGTGAAGAGCCATTCCTCAAGTTTCCCAATATTTCTATCATGCCAGATGCTTGAATCTTCAGTAGAACTATATATATCAAACTATTTTTTGTTGGAATTTTTCACCATTTTTCTCAAAACTCAAAAGAAATTGAGTGATTTTTCCATAGACGGCACCAAATTGATGGTACAAAAAATATATCGGGATTTATACAAAATATATTTTGGAATCTAATCTACCAATATGATGATAAAAATATACTAGGGTATGTACAAGAAATATTTTGAGATATAATTTAGAACAATTACATTAGAATATATTATCAGTTATCTCCCTTATTCGATGAGAAGTGTGGCATATTTACTAATATCATATAACGTTAATTAGGGTCAACATTTCATTTTCTTCTTTAGCTTATTTCCTTTTTCAGCTATTTCCTTTCCTGAAATGTCTCCACCTCTATCTCCTTGAATCTAAACTTCTTTTTGGACTTTGTTCATCCGAGATATTATGCTAGTAACTAATATATTTGAACTTGGACAATTACCTAAGCTTCATACATAGTCCCTTTGAACTTGGATCAATTTCAAGGTTTCATTCATTAGAGAAAATCACGCTACTTACTATATCACACTTAATCACTTAACAACGAAAAGTATTAATAATAATAATTTACCGTTTACATGAATGTCTACCTTTCTTATTTTAGATTGATTTTTCCACTATCGTTTGTGATGAAAGAAGCCTTTATATATGAATGAGGATAACAAATACACATGACACACTTTGGTTCGATTCAATGGTGCATTCCTGACTATGCCAAACCTTCTCACAAACATGAACTTGAAATTTGAGACAGCTTGCGTAATGACGGATACCATGCACCAAATTGCATTGAGAATTCTTCAGCTGTCGAATCCAATTTGTTGATTGTCGACAGACAATTGGTTTCCATGATTACCTCTTTCCATCTTGATTCAATCGCCAAATCGGTGCCTTTTTTCAATAGCTAAGAGTTCTACATACTCTGCAGTAGGAGTGTCAATGGGTAGGATAAGGTCCTACCTGGACCCATAGATTAATTTTAAAACCCGAACTCAAACCCAATAAATATTATTAGACCCAGACAACATTTATATACAAGAATGGAGAAAAGAATGTACAGCAACGTTATATACATGAATACTCAACAACTTCTCTAACTATGTGGAGCAACAAAGTAACTGCTAATGTGCTAAACTACTAACTAAAAGTGCTAACACGAAAAAGAGTAAAAACGTAATCAAAGAAAAAACAACTGTGATCCAACTTCTAACTAACAGACTTATGCTTTATCCCCTATTTTGCGACTTCTTCTTCTTCTTCAGCAACTCTGCAACACCTTGCTTTGTTTCACTGTAGTAGACTTGCATCTACATTTTTGCCCTTCTGCAACCCCCCTTCAAGGTGGAGCAGAGGGAACCTTGCCGAACTTGACCATAAACGAGTAAATTAAGGGATGGAAGATAATTTGTATAGAAGTCAACCACTTGATCCTTGCCAAGGATGTAGGAAGGAGAGATGAAACCAAGCTTGACTGATCCCAGACTAAATGGCAATCAATATCAAGGCGTTTGGTCGCTAATGGAAGAATGGTTTAGCAATGATGTGCAAATAGCATGATTGTCGCACCAAAAAGGAATAGACTGCTGAACATGAACATGAAAATCACGCAATAAATAGGAGATCCACAACAACTGACAAACAGTGGATCCCATGCTGCGATACTCCTCATCGACAGTGTAGCATAAGACGGCTGCCTTTGTCTTAGTTTCCAGGAAATAAGAGACGACCCAAGGAAGATGCAGTAACTAGTGATGGAGCAGTGAGAATCACGATACGAACCCCGGCTCGCATCCAAATAAGCAGAGATATACGGAATTTGTGGAAAGGGAAGCAAATTCCTAGAGAAGGAGAACCTTTGAGGTAGCTAAGTACATGCATGGCAACATCCCAATGAGATGAACGTGGATACTGTAGAAATTGACTCAGCTGCTGCACGACAAAAGAAATATCTGGACGAGTGAAACCCAAGTACAACAGCCTGCAAACTGTACGTCTGTAGTGACCTGGAGAAAGAAAGGACTTTGAATCCAAATTGAGATGAAGACCAGAAGGAAACATAGTGGAAGCAAGGTTAAAAAAGATATTGTTAATTAATCCAAACTCTTTTAAAAACAATCTTAAGATTAAAAAATGCGTATCTTTTCGTAATACTCTTCACTTTACAAAATATCTAATCAATTATGCAATTAAAAAAGATATAGCTAATTAATCATGCATTTGAATTATAAATTATTTTATGAATACATTCAAAATTTCAATATTTTTTTCTTTTAGGTAAGCAGCTCTTTAGAAAATGCGCTAGAATTTTGCTTCATAAAAAGTTGTCTCATTTGTACTACACTGAGCATTCCTTCGTAGTTTTGTACCTCTTACTATAAACTACTATAGTATATTACTATATAAACTATTTTTTTTTTTTCCTTTGGGTGTTACAATAAGCATGACTCGATCGTTTGTTCCACTACTGTTGGGCCGTGGTTGGTAGGAAGTTGCATCTTCGACATGAGATCCGATATGTTGACTTTAGATGTCACCCGACCGTGGACAACAAACGCCTAACCATCTTTGTCTACTATTGCTCTGTTGCGGACTGGTCCTAGCGTCAAATCCAAGCTCAATAAGATAACATTGATCTTAGCGTTGTGCGATGGGATGCGGATGCTACAAATATTCCCGACGGTGCAATGGATGCCCCCACCCCTATCCATTGACACCCCAACCAAGGAAGCAACGCAATCATGAGCTAAGAATACCGGAGACCCAGAGTCAGCCGACGAGCTACTACAAGAGCAATTTGATTAGAATTTTCTTTTAATATTTAATTTATTGGCATAATAAAACAACAATATTTACTTTTTAATTATAATTTTTTTGGACAAATTATGGTCTTCAAACATATTTTCATAAAACATTAAAAAAAACTAAAACCTAAAAATAATTATTTTTAAAACATAATAAATATGTGGGAAGAGTTTGGAATGACAACGGTTATAAATGCGGACGGATTTAGGGATGATATTACGTTATAATTAATGTTTTGGGACTATTTCCGACGATATTTCGTCATATGTGTCAATTTTTTTGACTAACTTCTGAAAAAACTTTCTAATTGACTTTTTGAGGACAATATAAAGATTTATTGCCCCAAACGTCGGAAATCCTCTATTTGTGTCTCAAATTCCATCCCAAATCAAACATTAACTTTTGTCCTATGGATGAATATTCTGACGGTAGTAGCTAGACGTCGGATAATCATTACAAATATTCCTACGCAATGCTTATCCATCGAAAATGCCGCCGAAAATCTTTTTCTACATCACATTTTGAGGCGGTCTTCCTTTTGTCTGAAAAGCGTCGAAAATGTTATTAGCGACAACCTTTCGTCCAACATTAAATTCTTTTTAAATTCTGTCTCAACAAAGCCTTTATTTATAGTGAGATAATTTAAAAAAATAAAAAAAGTAACATACCCAAAAAAACTAAAAATACCAAAAAGGTATAAATGCTTCATCAAAGTTTTTGGAAAGTAGTAGAATTTGGGGTGTCAACATATATTCTTTTCTCCAGTGCTGCAACTAACCTTTAATAATGTTATACATTAACATTTAACTGGATTTTAATGACAAAATATAATAGATAGGAAAATCAAGGTGCCTTAATTTAAAAAAAAAAAAAAAAACTCGCTAAAATTAATCAAGGTTAAAGAATAACCTTAATTTACAAGGGAACTAGACTTGCTGTTTTTTCTCCATCCTTTCGTCTACACTGATCGGTTGACTATAGTAGCTAGGGGGTTTTGAGGAAGCCAAGATTCAACGCACGAGAAACTAACAAAGAAGAAGATTGTTTTAATAACAATGAAAGAAATTAGGTAAAACTACACTCCTCTCTCCTAATATTTAGTATAATTATATATACATTTTTATAATTTAAAAAATTACATCTAGCACTCCTGAAGTTTGTTTTCGTCTAACAAATAAGTTCTTCCCTAGTCAAAATTTATTGAATTTGCTAATATTAATTGAAGAATTGAATGAAAATTGATATTATTCTCGATTGACTTATTACCGTTTTATTATAGGTCAAATAATTTTTTTTCAACTAAACTACCCTTGTAACAGTGAAGATATTGTAGACATGTAAAATTTCATGTCTAATTGAATGATGACAAGTGTAAAATAATATATTAATTATCAATTTTTATTTATATTTTGGAATTTACTAAATTAATTCCCAAGTATAAATAGTCAATTTAATTGATATTTTGATATATATTTTGTCATCAAATTAAAAGTCAAACAAGTGGCAAAATGAAGTGTTTTGGCCAATCAAATCATGCTTCGCAGTCAAAGATTCCAGCCAATTAGAGCGCACCATGTGGAACAATTGCATGTATGCTCCAATCAAATCAAGATAAATATTTGTGATATTTATCTCTTTAAAAAATACAAATATTAAAGAGATAATGTCAAATTGACCAATCATGTTGTTTAAAATATATGATGTATTTATCTCTTTAAATTAAATTATACAGAGATAATATAAAAGGAGTTTAGGTGTATCACAACCCTAACTCTTTAACACCTATATAAAGAGGTCCCTAAAGCTCATTCAAAACACACATAGAGCTCGGGAACGAAAAGCAAAGCAGATAAAAATTACAAATAATTCTCTCTACGCGATTTTTCAAAGCTCAAGAATATTCAAAGGCGTTCAAGGCAAAGATTGAGTCATTCGTCAAAGGTGGGCCACGAATTATAGCGTTTAATTCGGGATTATATGCACTAAATTCTCGAATTAACATTATAAATATTCAAATATCCTCTCAATAAGATCCAAGTGGCGAATCCACTTTCAAATCCTCAAATTGCCAGTCAAGACTATAGCATTTAATTCATGATTACTGGCGAAAGCCCTTGAATAAACGTTATAGAAATTTAAATTCAAGTCCAAATGAGATCTACGTGGATATTACCTTTGGAATTAGTCCAATATATATTTTAGAGGAATAATCATGTGATAGAATAGATATTGTACTTACATTGATATTTTAATTCAAATATTTTTATTTGTGATAATTTATTTGTGTATAATTTTTAGACACGATAAAATTAGTGCTCATAGATATATACCTCATCACATGTATTAACGCATGAAGACGTATGAGGGTAATTTAGATATAAAAATATATATAAAAAAATGGATGTAGTGTCAGACATGCCACAGACACAGCCATAGGCGTGTCCGACACGTTTAAGAGACATGTTCGACATGTTTTGGACATATTTAGGTTTTTCTTCTTTAATTTCAAAAGGTTTTAAATTATTTTTAAAAAAGGAGTTTTGACCTTAATAAGAAAAAAAAAAGAATTAATCCACTCGTATCAGACGAAAAGTTTTGGAATAAAATCACTAAAAATTCGAGAGATGGTCATAATAATTGAACTAATTTGGATTGTTAGAAACTTTTCATTGCGTACTTTTAAAAACTAAATTGGTTATGTATATTTTGAAGCCATATGTGGTTAAAAACTTAGATACATACTTATTTTATATTTTATTTGATATTTTTCATGTTACATATTTTAATTTTATTAAAAATTGAGAATACATACAATAAAATATATTATGTATAACCGTGTCAGTATTGTGTCGTGTCTTAATCTTTTCAAACTTTTTGTCACTGTATCCTTATCATATCATATTCGTATCACCGTGTCCGCGTGCACCATAAATTTTACTTGTTTCTCACTGAAATTACTCACGTTTAGAAAATTTACTTGGGAGCTAGACTTGCCACTTTTTCTTACGCTTTTCTTCTACACTAATCAGTTGACAAGGGTCTTCAGGAAGCCAAAATTCATTAATAAAGATGATTTTTTTAATAAACAATGGACTCTTTTCGCTGCACAAAAAATTGGATTTCCTTAGTATTTTAATTAAAAAAAAATGTACATTGTAAGCATTTCAACTCTCCGGCCACTTTGAGTGCTTAACAATTTGATCACTCCCATTAGTTACAAGATTTTTATTAATGGTCCTATAAATTATAAAAAATTTCATATTTAGTCCTTTCATTGTTTCTGTTAGTATTTTGGATAAAGGTTGCTTAGCACGTGTCTTAATTTTTCGTAAAAAATACTAAAGAAATTTGATAAAAGAATTAAAAATATATACTTTCCTAACTTATAAGATCATTGCTAAAAAGTTAATAACCAACGAGACGAAAAATGTAACAGCCATAAAATATAGGAAAAAAATCCAAGGACCCTCTTGTAATATTAAGAATATAAAAAAACACCCCTGTGAAAAATAAAGTATCAATTACACCCTCTGTGATATGAAAAAAAACTCCTTGAGACCAAGGGACTCTTGAGTTATTGTTTATAACATAAGGGTGATTTTTATATTCAACTTTTTAAAGGGACTTTTTGATATTTTCATATTACATAGGGTTTAAAATAAATTTAACTAATAAAATATACGACGAAAATATAATTCCCCATTTCCTTGAAGTAGAGAAGGCCAAGTAAAACTAAGCAATAATTGATCACTTAAATATAATTTCTTCATTCTTGCACCTCAAGGTGATCATTATCTTTGACATTGAGCAATATTCCTTCAATATTTTAATAATGCAAAATAAGGTACCTAAAGCTTGGAGGCCACGGTTGGAGCAAGTCATTTAAGCCCAGGCCATTACGCTGCAGAATTGAAACAACCGAACCCCCTCCCAGTCGATCTCAATAATGGCTCAGAAAACAGCAAAAAAGATCAGAAATCAGCCTTCAAATGCAAAGCAAGCCACCCCTAATCCAAACTTATGGCCTAATCTGCCTCACCAGCTCATTGGGATGCTTGCAAGAGAACCAAATCTGATGCAAAACATCACTTCTTTTGGTGGTGTCATAAAGACCTGGAGATCAGCCTCCAGGCAATGCTACAGCAATGACAGCAAGGCTCGGTTGCCACAGCTCGTAGAGATCACCGGAAAAAAGTGCACCGAGCATCTGAATAGCGGGCGTTCTCATACCATAGAAATCTCATTCCATGAAGAGTACCCGTACGAGTATTGGCACTGGTACTATAGAGAAAAATCATACAAGAAATGGTACCCTGGAATATATTTCAAGGGCCATTCTCATGGAGAGCTAGTCGTTATGGGAGGAAATACGCCTGATTTATACTTATGGGAACCTGCTAGACAATGTTGCCGTAACCTTCCGGCCTGGGATCCAAATCTTGCTTTCAAAAGGTGCACACTATCATCGTCTCCAGGAGATCGCAACGGCTGTAACATACTGGTGCTAACGGGCAATTGTTCCCCGGCTTTTGCGGTCTTACGATTGGGCAAGGGTGAAAATGCATGGACTATAGAAGACTGCACAGTTAAGGAACCTTATGCTCCAAGACAAAACATGCAGTTCACTAATGCCATTGGATTCCAAGGGAAATTTTACGCGTTGAGCTTGCAGGGAACTCTTGCAGTAATTGAGGATACCGATTCTCGTTTTAGAATCACAGCAATTGGTGGAAGCAGGGCTGTGCCCTCTAAGGTGTCGAGGCAATTCAGGGAGTATTTGGTTGAATCATGTGGAGAAATATTGCTGGTTTTCCTTATATCCAGAAAATCGATTGATCATGTGGAGGACGCTGAGGTTTTCAGGCTTGATATTCCGAAGCTTTCGTGGGTGAAAGTGGAAAATCTTGGGGATAGAACATTGTTTCTGGAGGATGAATGCTGTATGGGGGTCACTGCAAGCAAAGTGGGGTGCAAGAAGAACTGCATATACTTTTCTCATCACAGAGTTTATGGTCAGTGGTGGATTTTTAACATGGAAAGTGGGAGCATTTCACCACCTTCTCAAACTAATGCTAAAATTCAAGAATCTGTAATGTGGAATGAGCCGATATGGGATCTGCAGTGATTGAGTTTATGTACTCTTGTTGATGAATGTATTTCGTGTCATTATTCAGAGTCAAAGGAAATGTCCAGTAATACCATGGTTAATCCTTCTCATTTTAAAGTAGATTTAATATGACTCAAAAAATTGAGATGGTAAGTTGTTACGAGAAAAAGTTTCGATGAAAAAGTTTAAAGATGGAAATATATTTTCGGATGGCAAAATTAAATATACCCTAAAAGAAATGAGGGATTTTTTTCAATATATGAGATAAAGAGTATTTTGGCATTAAAATTAGAACCGTAATAATATCTTGAACAAATAAGTAAGTCGATGACGCAGTGCGAGGTATTGTCCGCTCTAACTTCGTATGAATCTCACGAATTTGTCCTAAAAAGGCGTCTTACTAGGCAGAGGAGTTCTTGAGGTGTATATGTCACTCAACTCCTCGTCTGCAACCAATGTGAAACGTTTACCTACATCAATCGGATATCCAATGTATCTAACTTTCAAGTACCCAATTAAAAATTTCGGATAGCTGCAAACTTCAGATCGAGATAGGGATTGAGTAGTTATTTTATCTACTAAAAAATTCTGGTGTCCAATCTGAACTATCCAAATTCAAAATGCCCGACCCGACACCGGCCCCTAGATGAGAGTACGTCTGCCAAAGATCCAATTTTCAAGAAAAATTGAAAAGGGATGAACTTGCATCACGGTATCTACTTTTTACGCTTTTAACTACTGGCAGTGGGAATGATGTTATTCCCAGATGCGAATAATTTGAAGCATTAGGAATCATGAAGAGTACAACTTGCTCTTTTGATTAGATCAAGATTAGTCGAGAGGTTATTATAATCAAGAATTGATATTCACGTTTCAAATTAAAATAATTATTACAAACTTTTGGTTATTCATATATAGTTTTTGAAATTAATGAACAATACAAGGAATGGGCATAAAATTTTCTATAGTGCTCTTGATGGGGAAAAAAATCATTTCAGTTCTATAATTTGGGGATGATGTTTTTGGTTCTGCATGAATTGATTTTTGTAATTTTGTCCCATAATTTTAAAAAGTCATAATATGAGGACTTGTTTGGCCAATTTGGCTGAAAAAAAATAATTATAGAACCAAGTCGCAAAATTAGATTTCAACAGGACCAAAATTGCGCTCCCTATGTTACAAGCTAAAATTGCATTTTTCCCACACTTTACTCCTAGAAAGGAAACACAATTTTTGTCCGGTAACAATAGGGGGTGTCAAATTTGGTTCTATTTAAATCAATTTTTTGTAATTTGATCATGTAATTAAAAAATAGCAATTTTAGGAATTTCGCTAGAAAATTGCATGTGGCTTCTACGTGATCGAAAATTTCAACTGGATGCCACCTCTACCATTACATGACTAAATTGCATTTTCCCCACCCTTAATGTTATGGTGAAAAAAATACTTAAGAAAATTATGGTGCTTTTTTTAAATTTTCAACTTACCAGAACTAATTAAGATGATAATTTTGGGTACTTTGAATAACCGAGTACTTATACAATATTCAATTCAAGGAAAAAAATATTTTGGTCCCATATAACATGTTCATTTTTAATTTAATCATTACACTTCTCACATTTAGTCCCACACATTTTAAAAATCTCAATATTAGTTCCAAGTCACTTTTCCATTCAATATTTAAAAGAAAGTCACTTTTCCATCCAATTCATGTTACTTTTCTGTTAAAAATTAGACAGAAAAGTGACTTCTGACTAACATTGGGAAATTTTTAATACAAATGAGACTAAATGTGAAAAAAGTCTAACAAATGAAATTAAATATAAAAGAGTATCTAACAAATGAAATTAAATTAAAAATAAACTTAATATAGAACACGAAAAATGCGATTATCCCTCAATTCAACAGTCCCATAACACTATATATATATATATATATTATATAATATATATATATATATATATATTTTTTTTTTTTTTTTTTTTTTTTTCAGTCCCATAACAATATATATGATCAGTCCGTTTAATTGGTAGGTTTTTACATTTTTCAACCTCGTAGTTGGAATTTTCACCCTATTTAATTGAAAACCTATTCAGTATGAACTTGTCAATTTAATATATATGGAACTTTGAAGATGTCCCAACTCCCAGACTATTTCCTTGAAGTGGAAGGCCAAGTAAAACTGAGTCAATAACTGATTACTTAAATACATTCTTGCACTTTGTCATATTGATTATATTGAACAATTCTTCATCCAATATTTTAACAATGCAAAAGGTACCTAATACTTAGAGGCTACGGCTGGAGCTATTCATTTAAGTCTGGTTCCGTTTGGCTTCAGATCGAGTTCAAACATCCAAACCCTCCCAATCAAAGCTCAAAAATGGCTCAGAAAACAGCAAAAAAGATCAGAAATCAGCCATCAAGTGGAAAGAAAGCCACCCGGCCGCCTAGTCTATACATATGGCCTAATCTTCCCCACCAGCTCATGGAGTTGTTAGCAAGACAACACAGTCTAATGCAAAACATCACATCCTGTGGTGGTGTCATCAAGGCATGGCGATCAGCCTCCCCACAGTGCTGTAGCCCAGACGGCAAGGCCCAACGGCCACAACTCGTAGAAATCAACGGAAGAAGGTGCGTCGAACATCAGAAAACTGTTAACGGTCATCGCCACGGCACAGAGATCTCATTCCATAAAGAGTACCCCGATTGCTACTATAAGAGAAGAGTGTACAAGAAATACTACCCTGGAACACGTATCCAGGGCTATTCTCATGGAAAGCTAGTGGTTATGGGATCAACTGGCTGGTATTTATTCTTATGGGAGCCTGTAAGAGGATTTTATGGCGACCTTCCGCCCTGGAATCCTAATCTTTCTATCAAAATGTGTACCCTATCTTCATCTCCAGACGATCGCAAGGGTTGCAACTTACTGGTGTTAATGGGGGCTCGTTGCGCGTTCTTTAGATGGGGAAAGGGTGAAAGGGCATGGGCTATGGAAGACTGCACAGCTAAGGAGCCTTATGCTCCCAGCCAATATATGCAGTTCATTAATGCCATTGGATTCCAAGGGAAATTTTACGCGTTGAGCTTGCAGGGAAGTCTTGCAGTAATAGAGGATGTCGATTCTTGTTTTAGAATCACAGCAATTGGTGATAGCAGGGCTGTACCCTCTAAACTGTCAAGGCAATTCAGGGAGTATTTAGTTGAATCAGGTGGAGAAATATTGCTGGTTTTCCTTTTATCAAGAAATCGATTGATCATGTGGAGGATGTTGAGGTTTTCAGGCTTGATATTCCGAAGCTGTCGTGGGTGAAAGTGGAAAATCTTGGGGATAGAACATTGTTTCTGGAGGATGAATGCTGTATGGGGGTCACTGCAAGCAAAGTGGGGTGCAAGAAGAACTGCATATACTTTTCTCATCGTAGAGTTTATGATCAGTGGTGGGTTTTTGACGTGGAAAGTGGAAGCATTTCACCAGCTTTTGGCACTAACGTTAAAATTCAAGAATCTTTAATGTGAGATGAGCGGATCTTGGATCTTGAGTGAGTGATTGAGTTATGTACTCTTGTGAATATAGGAAAAATTACACACTTTTTTTTGGGTGAAATGTAAGTAATTCATCCAAAAATAGTTACAAATACTCCGGGCATACCCGGAGAGTTACAGAATTCCACTTTGTGGATATGCAATCAGTACATGTGGAAAGGTGTCAAAACGAGCTAGAACGCTAAGATCTAAATCAAAATTACAAAGAAATAAAATTCAGTTCAGGGCCTGTGATGGCATGCATGCCCAAGTGATGTGGCTGGTCCTGTGGTGCCAAAGAACCGGTCGTCATGGGGAGGGAAATAGGTTCTCCCCCTCCTAACGCTTTAGCTTCGGCTTCGGTTTGAGCTGAACGGCATCGGCTGTCGACGTCTTTGGCATGAAGTGCTGAGTCGATGCCGTGGAGTCTGTTTCATCGGAAGAGTCCGATGAGTCGGTCGGTGATTGCGTCCCATATCCGGCCTTTTGTGCGTTAAGTTTCTGCACTGCCGCAGTCAGATTCTGTCGGGCCTTGGACGTCCCCGTCTGGCCCTGTGTATCTTTGCCGGCTAACGGTGCTGGTTGTCCTTCGTTGCTGGCTAGTGCATTAGACTGACCTTGCACATCCTTGCCGGCCAACGATACCGACTGTCCCTGCACGTCCTTGTCGGACGGCTGTCCCTGCACGTCTTTAGCGGCATGCTGCTGTTTTTGCTGCTTCCGTTTCACAACCGTTCACTCTGTAGGCTGACCATTTTTCTGTGCCGACGGTATGTTTTTCTCGGCTGGAACAGCAGGCTTGGCTGCACCGGCAGCAGGCAACAAGGCGTCTTGGCAGGATCCCTCCAAATGGCCAAACCGGTTGCACTTCTTGCAAAATTTTGGTGTGAATTTATAGATAACCGGTTGTGACCTCATCACACCGTTCGGTAGCACGAAATCCACTTGGTCAACAAGCGGTTTTGAGGCATCAACTTCAACCAAGATTCGGGCATACGAGACTCTCTCCATCCTCATTGTGAGCGAGTCCATTGCTATAGGCATGCCCAATCTTGAGCCAATTTTTTCGAGAGCATTTGGGTGCCAACACTCGAGGGGGAGCGACGGGAGGGTGGCCCAGACCGGTGTCAAACTGATGGCATCCTCATTAAACTCAAAACAGTCCGACATTGTTCTGAGGAGCAGTGGACGGCCATAGACGAAATAGGGACCGCCGGCAAGGACCCGTTCTCGATCACCGTCCTGTGCAAAATGAAAAATGAGCCAGCCACTGTCGTGTAGCTGGAACGATGACCCCCATTTCTTGGAAGCGCACGGATGGCTTGGAGCCCCGAAAATTTGCCGGCAATATAGCCGACAAGGCAATACCCCAACTTAGTCCGAACATCGATCAAATCGTCCGCCCCAAGTTCGAGTGTTTCAGGCTCAACCGCAAACTTTGTGAGTTTGTTTTCGTCGGAGAGCTTACGGTTGGTACTGAAGAGACCCGCAAAGGATGATTTAGTCATGTCTCCCGCACCGGTTGTGGCTTCCTTGGCCGGCAATGTCTCATTGACCGGCACCGCCTCCTTTGCCGGCAGCACGTCCTTAGACCAATGGCTGTGGCCATGGACTGGTTTTCCAGCAAAAGATGGGGAGGACTCTAACTCAGAGATGAAACCCTGGAAATCAGTGACACTAACCTGTGCTCCGGTGGTAGGCTTTTCAGCAGCCAACTTGGCCGAAACAGGGGCAGTGGCAGGCATGGCAGCTTCATGCGCCTTGACGGAAATGGTGACTGGTTGGCCATCGGCCAGTGGCTTGGTAGGCTGGCCGAGTTCTGGACGGGCAGGACCTTCAGCAGGCTTGTTATTCTTCAAAGTACGGGCAGTGGCCTGCTTGGCAGCAATGGCAAGTTCATCTTCAAATGCCTTGGCAAAAATGGAGGCAAGGCTGGAATGCTGGCTGGCCAGCAGCTTTGTGTTGCTTTCCCTTCTTTCCTTTGGCCATAAAGTTAGCAAGGCAAAGGGGGGGGAGGGAACCTCAAAAGCAGCAAACAAATTGTGCAGGGCAGCAGTGCACAAAACCGGTAAGGCAGACTGCACTTGAAAGGGACAACACCTCCAAGTTAAACCAAAAGTGCCGGCTGCCTTGTCCAGAAGGGGAAAACGGCAGGCATGCAGCTAGGGGTGCAGGCTGGTGCTTTGGCCAAAAGAGGTAATGCTGCACCTACCTCTGGCTGGCCGCTCACTGGCCGGAAAAACGAAAAACACCACTGGAACAAGGAGAACCAGAGGCGAGCAGTTCCGAGCAGGGTCCTTCACGCCTGGCTGGCGTTGGGCAGGGCAAGAGCTACACTTTCAGTGGCAAGAAGGTCGCCGGAAGTTGGTGAAAACCAGCCAAAAAATTGCAGCAAATGCCTAATCAAAACCTGGAAGCCTTTCACTCCGGCAGTGGCTAGCAAATCCAGCCTGTAGCAACAGATTTACTTGGCAGAATCTGAACACAGGCGGCAGCAACTTATTTTCGACGAGCAGAGGCTAAGCAGGCGAGCAAATGGCAGCAAAACTCCCTCAAATCAACTAAAAAAATCAGTAGAAATGGAGAGCATCCTTAGATGACGAGGTTAATCGGAGCCAATCTTGCAAATCATTGAAGAAAGGCCATCAAAATGGAGCTTCCATAGTGAGGCACTCTAGAGAGAAATTTTTTAGAGAGAGAAAAACTCTAAACCACACTACTAGAGCTCTTTCTTGATTGGAAAAATTGCACACTTGATTTTACTCTATATGGTCATTTTTATTTTTGGTCACTCATTTTACTGAATTGACACTTTTAGTTTTAAAATCTTAAAATTTCAGCACTATTGATCCTGCGTCGTTAAATGTAATGGTAAAAGGTCATGTGTCGTTAGTCAACAACTGTTGTCTTGACAAATAGATGCCCAAATTTCATTTTACCCCCTTATAATTTTTGAAAACGACTAGAACCCCCCCCCCCTCCAGCTGCAATTATAAAAATAGACTAAAAGCCTCATGTGTTATGAAAATTATTTTTTTAACTCAATATGATTAAAATACCTTTTTTGATCTTATAAAGATCACCCTCCTTCATATTTCTTTTATTTTGTATTTTTATTTTGGATTTTTTCTCTCCCTAAAAAAAATAAGAACATTTACCTAAATAAATAATATTATCTATTACAAATAATATTTTAAACTAAATTATTATTATTTGAAATCAAAAAATTAATACTTTCTTTTAATTATTTTAAAATTTTAAAATTTTAGTCGTAAAAAAAAAGTTTTAAAATTTTAAATTAATATTTTGATTTTTTAAAAACTTAAAAAATTGTACATTATAAAAGATAAAATTGTTATTAGTTTCTTTTTTTACTAAAACCTATACCGACCCACCCACCATTAGACTCCCTCCCCCACCTCACACAGATTTAGGCTTTGCGCGGAGGAGAAGGAGGCCAGTTTGTGGGGATGGAGGGTAGGGGGTTAATTGATTTTAGTAAATTTATTTTTTAATAATAATTTTACTTTTTTGATAATTTATACATTTGAAGTTTTAAAATAATTAAGAAATTTGAAACTTAAAAATGAATAAAAGTAAATATTAAATTTCTAAGTAATTTAATTTTAAATACTATTTATAATAAATAATATAATTTATTTAAATATATTTAAAAAATAATATATAATCGTTATAGTTGATTAATATTTATATTCATATAGATATTTATATTTGGATTATTTTAGTATATTAATCTTTTATGTGTTGTTAATTTTACTTTTATGAATTTAATATACTTTTCTAGTATTTTGATATTTAAATAAATATATTTAAAAACTAATTGTTTACTTTTTAGGAGGGAGAAAAATAAAAAATAATATCAAATTACAAGAAACAAATGAGGGTGAATTTATAAAATAAAAAATGGTAGTTTAGTCAAATTGAGTTTAAAATAAGTTTTTGCAAAACATTGAAGGTTTTTAGCTTATTTTTAAAATGCATAGCAGCTTTTAACTTGTTTTGGAAAATATACGGGGGTAAAATGAAAGTTGAGCTTTAATTTGTCAAGTCAACAGCTGTTGACTAGTAGCACATGATCGTTTGCCATTACACTTAACGCTAAAGGATCAATAATGTCAAAATTTCAGAATTTTGGGACTGGAAGTATCGGCCTGTAAAGCGCAGAACCAAAAATGAGATCGGACCTATCGAGTGGGATCAAAAGTGCAATTTTACCATGAATATATCTTGTGCTATTCAAAGTCAAAGAAATTGTGCAGTAATGCATGGTTAATTTTTTTTCCTTTTTTTTTCTTTTTTTTTTTTTCAAAGCAGAATTTTTGTTGGTAAAATGCATTAATTTTTGGGATAATTACACCGCCCTCCCATGAGGTTTGATATAATTACACATAAATTTTCACTACAAGAAAATGACTCAAAAGTTACAAACAAAGATAATCAGCGTCGAACTAAATCACAAATAAAATTCTTAATTGTTAATCTATATTATTTAATACTACAAAAATACTTGCTAATAATGTAGCAACAAAAATTTACTTATTAACAAAATTTTGCTTTCAATTATTGAAAGTGCATATAAATAATATAAATTGTTTAAACATGAAATTTATGTGATTTGAAGAATTTTTTTTACGATCATGTTGCTCAAAACTTATTTCAATTCTAGAATTACTTTTTTTTGTGTGTGAATTTCAACTGAAAATTATTGGTCAATTATTTATATAAAGACACCTATATAATATTATAAAATTATAATTTTATTTCTTGTAAAAAAAATTGGGGGACCACCTGAACTTCTAGCTGCAACCCTAACCAACTCGGACCCGCAGTCACTATGACTAGATGTAATGTTAGATCAGGCTCCACACTTCACAAAAAGTTTGACTTTTCGTACAAATTTTGAGTCTACAAATTACGAGACTAAAAAATAGGGGCAAATGAATTTATTATTTAAAAAAAGGGTTAAAAGCAGACATCCTCCCAACATTTGGGTCGTTTTGCAATTTATCCTTGAATAGTTTTTTTTTTTACATTCCACCGCCCAACCTTTGATTTTTGTAGTATTGTACTTCTTTTTTCACTTTTTGGAGAATAAAAAACAAGAATATTCTGACTGTGTGAATGCACCTGCCCACAGTCAAATTAGTGCCGGACAAAATTATAATTTCATCCTTACAAATAAAAAAAATGAAAAAAAAAAATCCACTTCTTCCATTGCCATTGCTACCCACAACCATCTTCCCACCACAATCTGCCATTGGCGCCCATCACTTATATTGACCATTTCCATCTTACCTCCAACTTCCCAAATTTTCCTCAAATTTCTTGTACACCTTCAACCAATCTTTTGACTCTAATCCTCCAACAAGACTCAACCAAAAAATCCAATATCCAATTAAATACAAGAAACCCAATGAAAAAAAAGGTGATTTTGGTAAAAAAATTCATAAATGAAAACACAAAGAATTCAAGAAATCGATTGAAAACATAAATCTCACATTCGGGTCCTGAAATGGTTTTAAATTTTTGGAGAAAATGTAATCAATAGAAGTACTTGAAGATGGTTGAGGTAAAAGGGTTTTGTTTTCTACATTTACATACATCAAAATGTTTACCTTCAATATATTGGTAATCTGAAGCTTTCTCTTACTTTTCTTGGTGAAAAATTGTGTTGGAGCATTAATTGCAATAGGTGGCGACGAATGTGGTGGGATGATGGTGGCGCGGGTGACCATGGTTGATGAAGAAGAAGACTTCTTCATATTTGGAAAGTTCTTTTGGTTTTTTTCCACTTAAATTGGAGTGTGAAGTTACAATTTTACCTAGCACTAAATCAGTTTTGGGTGCGTGCATATACACAATCAGAATATTCTCATTTTATTCTCTGTAAAGTGAAAAAAAAAAGGGTAAACTGCTACAAAAATCAAAGGTTGGGCGGTAGATTGTAAAAAAAAAACGACTGGGGAGTAAAGTGCAAAATGACCCAAATGTTGGGGGTGTCTACTTTTAACCAAAAAAAAAAAAAAAAGAGTTACAATCTCTGAAGTGACGATCGTCCTCTAATTCTTCTCTCCATGTGCGGATACAAGTGCTGGAAGCTTATTTTTTAATTGAATGAGTAATCCCTTCAAGAATAGTGGAAGAATAGCATCAACATTTTGAGAATTTGATGTCAAGGAAGATGTGGAAACCTTGCGGTTGCTGAGCTTCATAGAGACAAAAAGCTTTTGAATTTGTTTTCTTGAGAAGACTCATTGCAATTGGGTTTGAATATCATAAGTTTTGACATTAATTATCTTGCAATTAACTGTACTTGAACATGATTTGGCACAAATTAATTGATCCAAAAATAAAAGAGAAAATTTATATTCATTTTGATCGGTCCGTCAAAATGCATAAGACCCAATTTTAGTGCGAGCTTGACGTGAATTTATTCATAAACATGTGTAAAACTCAAATTTATATTAATTTTAAATTTGAAAAAAATTATTAATTTTTTAATTAGTAATTTATTCTAAAATTTTGATGATTTCGAATTTGTAAGACTGGTTAAATCTTTTATTCGAAGAAACATGATAAATAAATAATTATTTTTATTTGAAACTTCTACTAGTATCTCTGAAAATTTGGGTGTAGGATTCTGAAAATAATACACTTTGAAATTATTGTCTTGTTCCTGAAAATAATGTTAGAGAACAATGTTTAAAATACTCAAAACTAGGAATACCAACTTTAGTGCTAAAATAGAGTAAACATCACTTTGGGTACTTTAACTATGTCATTTATTCAGTTGTGGTCACTCATATTTTTCTCTCATTAGATTTAGTCTATCAAGTTTATATATTTATTATTTTTTCGTTTCTTTTGTTATCTCTCCGTTAAGACTAATGAATTGTTTGAGGAAAAAAAAAATTGCTTTTACTATCCAAAGGATTCAAAACTGAGACTTAGTGGAAAAATTCAATATTTTTATGCATCACTTATTTATTTTTCTCAACAATTTCACAATTTAAGCAACCAACACTCTTAATTAGCAATTCTCAACAATGTCATATTCCCAACATTCAAAATAATTCATCAGAACAAGAATTTCACAATATAATTTTGAGCAACAAAAAAATAAAAACAATTCAAGAATTTCAACAAAAACTCACCTTGAAGATGTAAATCTTTCCTCCTCACCATGGTCTTTCCCACTGCTCAGTCAGTCGCCATCACCGCCTCGTTGTGGTCGCGGCGCGCTGCTCACTCGTCGTCGTCGTCGCGGCACTGCTGCTCGTCCTCATCTCAGATTTAGATTGTAGAAATTTGCCCATTTAATTGTGGCTGAATATTTTGGGATTAATAAGGTAATTTTTAGTTATTTGTTTAAGTAATATTTCATTTAAAAAAGTAAATAAGTGATGCATTTAGTGGAGTGGAAGTCTCCATTGTGAATTCTTTGAATAGCAAAAGCAATTTTTTTTTCTTAAAGAAATTCGCTAATTATAACGAAAAGATAACATAAGGGACAAAAAATGATAAATATATAAATTTGATGGACTAAATCTGATTAGAAGAAAACATGAGCGATCAAATTTGGATAAGTGACATAGTTGAGGGACCAAAAGTGATGTTTACCTTGCCAAAATACGAATACTATCTTAACTTAGTAATTAAGACTAAAGCGGAGGTTTTATAAACAAGTTTAAGGTCATAAATTTGAGTTCTATTAAACGTGTGGGTATTATATATGTCATTTTATATGAGTTTTGTCTCACTTTATGTGAGTTATTGTAATTTATTACTATTATTAATCATATTGATGTATTGATTAAATTGATATAATTTATTATTATCTTAGTCATATTTACTGTATTGATTGAATTCACATGTTATTAAAAAAAAAAAAAAAACTTTAGTGCCAAAATAAATCCAAATTCAAACCTGAATGCAAACCGCGAAAGTCATCACAAAATCCCAAATCCTCGGATTCGAAACTTTTTACACGCAGCCCGGGTCTCGAAACAAAAAACAAAATGGTGGGCGCACTCTCAAAAATGAAAAACCCGCATCCTAAACGAAACCAAATCCAAAACCCTTTTCAGTTTGGGTTCAAGATTTTAGAGCAAACATCGCCCGCTCACTCGAATTTTTTCAAACACTCGCTAGCAATGGCGGTTCTTATTAGCTATCCTCTATCTTCTAGCTTATATACTCCAACCCTTTTGCTCAAGCAACTCACACTCAGAGTCAGAACAGTTCGATCAATCTCTTCCTTTTCCTCTGTGTAGTTTTCTTGGAGTCTCCATTTCTGGTACTCTACAATGGCTAACCAAGAAAACTGCATGAGAGTCACCCGCCAGGCGGCGAAGAAGAGAGCTGCTGAGGAGGCAATGCAGCAGCTGCAACCGCAGCAGAACAAGAAGAAGAGAGTGGTGTTGGGGGAGATTCAGAATGTTTTGCCTTCAGGAAACGTGGGTTTGGATAAAAATCAGAAGCTTGGTTTTGAGAATGAGAAGCAGAAACTTAAGCCCAAGAGGAATGTGAGAAAAGGGAAAGTGAGTGTGAAGGTAACGAAGAATACGAAGGAGGAAAAGGATTCTGGGATTGATTTGGGTGTGAAATCTGATGACCCACAGATGTGTGGAGCCTATGTTTCTGATATATATGAATATCTTCATAATATGGAGGTGAGTTTAATTGGAGTAGCCTTACAGTTGAACTTGTATGCGGTGCAAGATTCGAATGCATCTGGGTTTTTGTTTTGATTGGGAGATTGGATTTGGATTTATGATCGACTAAATGTTGGCTTTGGTTGGATGTTGAAAAGTTGTTTGCCTTAATTTTTTCTAATCCTTTGGGTTCAACTGGTGATTGGAATTAGAATGCTTTGAATATTCACATTAGTGTCAAAGAATCCAAATGTGATGATAGATAAGTAAGTAGTTGATTATATGCTTGATGATTTTGGATGTGGGATGTTGAGATGGTACTTTTCTTTTGTAGTAATGTATAAATTGAAACAGATAATCTTGATATTGCTTTAGCACAGATATATTAATTAATCGTGCTTGTTTCAATTATACACTGGATGCAAATTTTATTTTGGGGTCATAATTGATCTGTGTTTTTGGGTCCAGATGGAGGCTAAGAGAAGGCCACTGCCAGATTACTTGGAGAAAGTTCAGAAAGATGTGACCGCAAACATGAGAGGAATTTTGATAGATTGGCTAGTTGAGGTTGCAGAGGAGTACAAGCTTCTTTCAGATACACTGTATTTAACAGTTTCCTACATCGACAGATTCTTATCTGTGACTGCTATTAATAGACAAAGACTTCAGCTTCTTGGTGTTTCCTCAATGCTCATTGCTCGTAAGGGCCATGCCGTTGATATCAGATCTCTTCATTGAGTACAGATTTTCTGTTCTGTTTGCTCAATTGTTCTTTTGTTGGTTGTCATTTGCAGGAAATATGAGGAGATCAGTCCTCCACATGTGGAAGACTTCTGTTACATCACAGATAACACATACACTACAGAAGATGTGGTAAAGATGGAGGCTGATGTGCTCAAATCCCTTAAGTTTGAAATGGGCAATCCTACGATGAAGACATTTCTCAGGTAAATTCCAATTCAATGGATATTCTGTTATCAGTTGCTATATAATCGGTTCATTTGGCTAAAATGGGTTGCTCGCTTCTTGTTTGGATTGCAGAAAGCTCACCCAGATTGCTCAAGAAGATTATGAGGTGGGCTTATGTTTACCAAATGATTCTCTCTATTGTTCCATTCGAATTAAATGTAAGTGGTTCTGATGTGTATATTGCCTTCGACAGAGTTCCAGTGAGCAGTTGGAGTTCTTGGGTGGCTATCTAGCAGAGTTAAGTTTGCTGGATTATGGATGTGTGAAATTCTTGCCTTCTTTGGTAGCCGCATCAGGCATATTCCTGTCAAGATTTACGCTCCAACCTGAGTTGCATCCTTGGGTATAGATTTGATACACCAATGAATACTTTGAAAATAAAATTGATAGTGTCATTTCTTTTGCTAAAACGAATGTTTCACTTTCTACAGAATTCAGCTCTACAACGTCATTCAGGATACAGAGCTGCTGATCTGAAAGAATGCGTCTGTATCCTTCATGACTTGCAAATGAGTCGAAGAGGAAGTGCTTTGGTTGCTGTGAGGGATAAATACAAGCAACAGAAGGTCTATATTTACCTTTCATCCATATTTCACTCTGCCAATTTTAGTTGTCGATTACGGTGTACTAATATTGAAATGGTTCCTTCGGCAACAGTTCAAATGCGTCTCAACACTTTCAACACCTTCAGAAGTACCAGACACCTTTTTTGAAGACATCAAAGATCACTGATTATGCCAAATACTTGAAGCCTTCAAATTGTTGAAAATGTATATAAAGTTTTTGCCTTAGATATCTGCCACTGCTGACACTGTCGATGAAATTGTGGGCTTGTGTGGCTTTCCTGCTGGATCGATCTTCGCAAGAGCTCTGGTTTCGAGTATTCTTGCATCCATTTGAAACAAGTGGTTTATATTAGTAGAACGACAGACATTACTAACATAGGCAACTGTAGGTTTGCTGGAGATTTCCTCCGTAGTCCATAGTGCTACAAAGTTTTCATATCTTGCTGAAGTCGTTGATTTCTGTCAACATAATTGACAAGTTCTCATATCAAAATTTTGTTTTCTTGATACATTATTCTTATATTTGTTCCTGGTATGAGTCTTGTGCTTCTATGGATATGCCAAATTGTTTGCATTTGTTCTTTAACGCATTGAACGCTTAATTCATAGCTTTTGTGCTCGCCTTGCATTTGAATCAATAAGACGATGCATGGACACGAATGTGGTAATATAGGCACAATAGAACATGGACATAGCGATAGAAAATATAAAAAAATTAGGTTACGATACAGTACTGTCATGATTATATATAATATATTTTTTTATTATATATATTTTCAATTTTTAATAAAATAAAAGTATGCAATATGAAAAATATCAAAATAAAATATAAAATAAGAATGCTTTATCTCTCTCATTCCAATTGGGAACTGGTTACCACTCTTAGAAAGAATGAAATGCCTCACTTTTTGGGTAGTAAGTTATGAATATTCATTATAGAATTCAAAATTTGTAATCTTACTTTTCTCTAAAACATGTCTTTCAATTATGTCCAAAGCCACGTAGGCTTTGAATCCTCTAAAAAATATCCCACTAGCCTGTCGCATCATATTTTTTGTCCCAAAATCAAAATTTCGACTGTAAGAGGACTAATTTCATCAATTTTAAAAATTAAAGAATTTAAAAAAAGAAATATAATTATACGACTAAAACTAATATCAGGTAAAGTTAAAAGACTAAAAAAATAACTTTTTCTAACTTCTATATTATTTCATAATATAATATTTATTGAATTAGTACAATTCTGTGCGCCTGTGCTATTTTACATTTTAGTAAACTACACAACAGTACATAGACTTTAAATTTATTTATAATTAATATAAAAAATATGAATTATTTAATTACAATATGTTAATAACACCTGATAATCTTAAGGTGAAAAGTTTAACTATTTGTAATTTAAAATTGATTATGAAAGACTTTTAACAGTAGAACATCTACCCAGTTTAAATATGATCTAAAAACTAATTACCTGAAAAACATAAAAATATAGAATATTTACGTGCATACAGCTTTGTAAACCTTTAAGCAAATGTCAGCGGATTAATTATCCTTAAAATATGAATGAGAAATTTACAATCATATTTCTGAAACATTTTATAACAATTATTATAATTATAATTGTAATAATAATAAAAATAAAAACAATTAGAAAAAAATTACAGTTACAATTTATAAAAAAGAAAAGGTATTCGAAAATGCCTAGTACTTTCATATCAATATTTTTTAGAAATGAACTAAGAATGAAGAACCAAAAATGCAATTCAATATCCTAGGTTAATTACATAGAAAAATAGTTCAGTATATAAATTAAAGTATTTGCATACAATACTAATAAATCTATTTATCTAAGTTATTATTTACTTATAATCTAAAATATTTTTTAAATTATTTGAAGTTTCCATTTAATAAGATTCTACATGAACTTAACATCATATACTAAGAAAAAATCCAACACAGGCAACACATACACTTTCAATTAGTTAAGGAAAAAGCAGGATAAAAAAGATGACGCAGACTATGTCCTCAAAATAAAATTTCCTAAAATGATGATCCATGAAGCCTATTTAGAAGGACAGTTCTACGAATTTACATAAAATAGCCATACAAGAGGTTTTAGCTCCAGTTTGTTCAATACTCTAAAGGCGTAAAAATGCATTCTAACAGCAGATTGAGCTGAAACCAAAGGCCTACACTAAGTTAGCATCACCCAAACCCATTGCCTGTACTAACAATAAGAATTTACGATACCCAATGCACAAAAGAATCTTGCAATCTTTACATTCGGAAATCCAAGACGCACACGACATTGTTTGCGAAACAAGCAGCAATTTTATCACCTTCCTTGTTCCAGCATACTTCAAAGATCCCACCATTTCCAGTGAATGTCTTCACGATCTTAGCTTCTTTCACGGACCATATGTGCATGCATTTATCTAGTGATCCGCTAGCCAAAAACTCGCCATTTGGACTAAATGCAACAGAATAAACCGGATCCCTGGATTCAAATTATTAAAACAGAAGAGGTAAGGAAAAGAAAAGAGTAAACTCACATGACCATATTTTTCACCATAGAGCAATGCATAACAGCATAATTGCCATCCAAGGTGATCACTGAAGTTTAGCTGATACCAGTTTTTATTTGATGAATAAATTTATATAGGTTTCTACCTGTGGCCATTTAAGCTGTGCAGAAGACGCCCGGCTTCTACATCCCATAGCTTTATGGTTGAATCAAAGGATGCGCTGTAGAGAGAAAGATGAGAGAATAAGATACAAGAGAAAAGCATAACGTAACTAACTCTTGAACAGAGTATTTTTCATTTCAATATCATCTCTTGCATTCGGCTAAGAACTTCTTTGTCTTTCATTCTATCTGTTGCAATTTGTCTGATTGTCGTTAAGTAATTTTACTTTGTTTGCAATACTCAATTACAATTACATATCACCATGGCAAATCTGACATAAGATTCGTCCAGACAATACTCTTCATTTGTCAACTGTAACAGTTTGATATGGAAGCATTCATACAGACAGAAACCTTCTCTAGCAATGCACCCACCTATATTAAACTAAAAGTTCCCAAAACACAGTGCAACTTAACCGCTCTATAAGATGATGCACAATTTTCACTGATCCTTTTTACCAAACAATCAAGCACATATTAAGGTTCAAGTCTGAACTCTGAAGCTTCTTATGAGCAAGCATATCCAAGCTCCAAAACCCCTTTGTAATTGTGCACTACTTGTCACATCCCAAAGATTCCAAAGCTAAACATCTTCCTTGTGAGAGAGCCACAGCATCTCTTACTTGCAACCAATGAGGGTTTGTTCACCATATCTTCGACCATGAATAATTTATCAATCCAAGAGATCTATTTTCTTGACCCAAACTTTAGAAAGAGTCCATCTGCAGCCCTTACTTATCATAACATCTTTTGAGGCAGGTAGACACAAGGCCTTTTGCTACAAGGGCTTTTCACCACACAACTGGCACTACAGGCTATGAATTTAGGTTATCATATCCATTGCTAACTTAGTTTTATATTCTTTAGCCTCTGCCTTCACTGAATTGTTGCTTACATGTTAAGACACATGAAACAGATAAAATTAATGTCAACCGGCAATCAGTCAATAATGATCTTGCACAATAATCACCTTGCCAGCACCAGTTGCTGATTAGGGTTGTTGGTCCCAGGCCCTGTTGGACTCCATCGCACAGTATATATCTCCTGAAAACAGTACATACATGTCAGCAACTCTAATTTACATCCCCATGGCATAAAGACAGAACGGCACAATAACAGAAGCTTGATTTTGTACTTTGGAATGTTCCCTCAAATCAAGCAGGCAAGTGTCTTGTTTCATCGTCCATATCTGCATCGAAATTAATAATAACCACCAATTATATACTAGAAAACTCGACTAAAATGACGATGACAAATATTAGTATTATATATATATACACCTACATTATCCTTTTCCAGAGAAGCCTAAAAGGCTATAATCCAAAAAAGAACTGAATATACACTACCAAGTATAATTCATAAAAAGACGCATCATGTTACATATGGTAATTCATAAATTACACTGACTGAAAATCAGTAACTCCATGTATACCAAAATTGCTTCTCACCTTTGCTGTAGAATCATCAGAGCATGAAGCCAGAAGGGAGCCTGTAGGGTCCCACTTGATGGCATTAACTTCACCCTGAACAAGTCAAATATTAACAGAAATGAAGTTATAGAAGTAGAAAAGGCATTTAACAAGATGGAATTCTAATTCCAGTATGAAGGTTTGTGTGTGTCTCAAATTAGCTGCTTAATATTGCAAAAATTTAGTGGTGCAGAATGTAAGAACTGGAACAAACCTGATGTCCTGAGAAACTTTTGATTGGTCGATTCTCTCCGACTTTACAAACATATATCATGCTATCAGTGGAGCATGTAGCAAATGAAACATTGTTTCGCCAATCAACATCAAGGGCAGGAGCTGCAACCAAAAAAAACTATACAATTAAGAAGTTCTAAACACATGTGCCACACTTGCTTTGATCGACAAACATGCATTTGAAGAAGCTCGAGTCAAAAGAGGGAACACGGAGGACATAAAACCACCTGTGTGAAATTCAAATTGTTGTTTCCATTCGCCTGTCTTAACGTCCCATACAATTGCAGTTTTATCGACACTTCCACTAAGAAGAAAATCCCCTTTCTTGTTCCACTTCAAAGAGAATATTGGCCCTTTGTGTTTATTTAATGTACTGATCAACTCCCCTGGATAAAAAAGGAAAGCATGTAAGCATGTGATGCATTTGAGCAATGAGCATTGACCCCAAAATTATGGTGCAATAAAAATTTCAACTGCAGCAAAACGCGATTCCATAGCTAAGCAAAGGGCTCTGAAGCTTTTGATCCAGCTTCTCAACTCTTACAAGAAAAATACAGATTGCCAAGGTTACCATGAGAAGATCAACCATTCTCTATCTTTTAAATTTGTGAACGACATTCCCCTCCAATTTAGTACGGCGAAAGTGTTTTTCCAATCTCACAGTAACGAAATCATTACTTGTCCACCTGAAAAAGATTTTCTGTTTGCTTAAAAAGTATGCTTTCACACCTTGATTAATGTTCAATCACCAGAATGGGCATCACCATACAAAAGGATGAATAAGATTTAATTTTCAATATTACACCGTTTTTGCCTATTGACAAAAGACACAAACAATCAACAATTTCTAATGCTGGTTCTTGATTCCACATGCATGATTTTTGCAAAAGTTACTAGCCAAATTAATTAGTAAACCTCCAACTCCATGAAACTTGTCCTCTGTAGGCAGAGCACAACTATACAGAGGACCAGAATTCAAATCCACTCTCTTTTCAGGTACAACCCTACAATAGCAGCGAGCCTTCAATTGAGGAAGGCATTTGTTCCATCAAATATGCAAGTAAAGAACTGCTACAACTTTTTCCTTCTTGGAAGGTTGCCACCTGTGAGGCTACTTAATGCATTTTCCAAATTAAAGTACATCTAGCACTACAAGTCCAAGAGCCACTCATAAATTTGATAATACCCCCTCTCCTTAATTAATCTCCCATCCCACTGCCAGTTTGAATTGCCCTCACGTCAGTGTTAATCTTCTTCATACGTAATGACATAATCAGTTGTTAGCCACTTCACAATGAAAGACATGTGCACTCAATCTTGAAATATTCATCTAACCAAAAGGTCCATAAGGCACACATCAACCTGCATTCAGCACTTTGTAAATTAGAGTAGCCAAACACAAACAGTGAATGATCCTAACAGAACAGCCTTGACCACACTAAGTCACTTCACCTGAAACCAACCCAAAGAAACAATTATAGGGAAAAGATTCAGTCTTGATAATGCCATATGCATTTTATGCACTTGATCTTGAAATACTCATGTACCCAAGTGGTCCCTAACCTACACATGTCAACCTGCACCCAGCACCTTCGTAAATTGAAGCAACCAGATAGAACAAGTGAACAACCCTAAAAGAACAGCCCTGACCACACTTGTCACTTCGCCTGTAACCAAACCAATAAATAATTATGGGGAAAAGACTTAGTCTTGATAATTCTATATCTGTTGTCTACACCATAATTCAAGAAGGTATAAGATTCTCCACCTTCCCGCTTGAACTCCATAGTAGCTGCAAATCCCCAAACTCGAGATGCTCAATGAACTTGAGCTGACTAAAACACAATTAAGAAGAGGAAACTATTTCTTTTATTTTTAAACTTTAATGCATACAACTATTACACTCTTCACTAGATTTTTGACAATTTTACACCTGAAATATGAAAGGAATAGCATTTGTTATGCTGTTATTCAGAACATTTATCCAGAAAGGCATAAGAACAGTACCTTTAGAAATAAAGAAAAATATTCATGAAGAGAAACTTCAAGCCCAAAATATCATAAAATAATAATCGACTAAATTCATAAAACCAATAGTTTGCTAAATATCATATCCTGAAACAAATTATGGGTCATCAGATTCAAGATTTTAAGAGCATAACAAGCATCAAAGAGATTTGAGTTTTTTTTAACCACATTGAGAACAATTCTTACCATCTCTACTCCATATCCTTGCTTGGCCATCATAAGAACCAGTAGCAAGCAGGGTTCCCTCAGCCTGTGTATAAATCACATTATGGCAGGAAAATAATGTCAAATCATTTTATGTAACACATTGACAATATCCAGCCTGAAGCGAGGACATTGGTGAAGAATTAGAAAATTATTCAAATGCTTAGAAGATGTTATGAAGCATAAGAAAACTCACATTCCAATCAAGTGTCGTCACATCCTTGCTCTTTTCATTTGTTCTACCCTTGAAATGCCTCAATACGACATTGAAAGGCCCATTTTCCATATTGGAGCTAGATGGTCCATCAATGTTCCAAATTCTAGCAGTTGAATCTCCAGATCTATAAAAAATGAGGAACATAATGATTATAGAACTTGAACTAAGAGAACAGAATCTGAAAAAAAACCATGCACGACACAGAGAATTGAAATATAAGTACCCCAAAAATATACTATTAATTAAATCAACGGCCCGAACCATTCAAAAATTTGGTCGAAATAAACTATGAAGATAAACAACTCAACTTCTAATCATCCCATCAACTGCTATCCCATACTACTGAGCAGTCTAAGAAGAAAACTGAAAAGGAAAATCCAGAAGTGCAATAGAAGGTCAAGTATGCTTGCAAAGATGTCGAGAAAACATGAAGATCCAACAAGGTTTCCTTGAAACCACGCATGGTGTTTTGGTAGAAAGCAATGATGCATTAAGTGCCCCCATGAAGCCACAATCAACAAACAAAAATGTGACTAAGATCAATCTACTTAAGTCCCGAGTTAATTGCATAAGCTGATAGGTATGCTGATTTTTACATGTTAACTTAGCATTATTTTTTAACATCTTAGAAAGTTATTTTTGCAAGAAATATTCGACAATGACAAGCCATGTTTACTCTAGTTGTCAGATTCAATTTCCAGTGACAATATCAAGTTCTTCTTTTGGTTAATTAATCTTGAAAACCTATATATCTCAATAAAGATACTGTTTTAGTCCCTTAGGAGATGCTTTTTCCCAAGTTCATGGCAATATCTAAATAGTGACCTAAAGAACTTTACTTTAGGTAAAGTGGATACTTCAGTCCCTCCCCATTTTGCTGAAGAACAAGCACATACCAACCAGGATCTGATTGAAGACACCAAGAAGGAGGAACAAGAATATCGTGATATATGCTCAAAATTGAAAAGACATTCATATTATCCTAGAAAACAAACACATCAGGGATCAAACAACAGGTCCTGTCAAAGAGGTCAAAGAGGTAAGCAGATGACTATTGAAAAATAAGACACGAAATAAAAAAGCATTACTAGGACTGTAGAGTCTTCCCTTTCTGACTTCAACAACCCTATATGTCCTAATGTATCTCTTATTTTTCATTCTTTTTCGTTTTCAGTTATAAACTCAAGGTCTATGTTTAACTTTATTTTCATGCTAGATGAGAAAGGCAACTATAATGCTTGAGTTTGTTCACTAAGGAAGATTAGGTCATAGTCTATCCTTACTAACATTTATTGGTCATGAATGTAGTTAGTATAATGATGCTAATGCTAATAGGTCCCCCGTAACATGGTCCATTATTTTTTAAAAAGGTTAGAGCTCACATAAAAATTTATTCTATGTACAACCAGGATGCAAGTATTACAAGGGCAAGGTTACTGTTGATTTAGTAAAACTACAAAAAAGATTGTTCAATTCACTGTTCACAATCAAAACAATGCAAACTTTCTGAGATATCATACAAAGGGCAAGAGAAAAATGAGGATCAAACTCTAGAAAAGTCGGAGAACAAAGACGAGCATTCTGAAATAAGTAATTTATAGAGAAAATGCTAACCCAGAAGCAAGAAGGGATCCAGCTGGGTTCCATGCACAAGCAAAAACCTGTGAAGAATAAATGGGCATCAGCAAAGGTATAGTTGCCAATTAATCAATATATTTTGTCATAATATCTCTTGACTATTGGGGTTATAGATGCACAATTAAAAATGTGATCAAACCTCAGAAGTATGGCCTTGCAACACAGTTACATCACTATTTGGGATCTCACAGGGCAAGGACGCTAGACTTGTGCAAATATCCATTGGCTCTGGCCCTATCAACATCAGTGAACGCATAGAATAAGTTACACATCAAGAATGTCTTCGCAACTAGCAAGACATGAACATTAAGAGAACTACATACTGAAGTTCCAATCACTTTAGCAAGATTTTGAGTTAAATCCTCATTCTAGATGAGTAAAGTTGCATTAACCAAGCTGAAAAACATCTTACCTCCATCAGTTCCATTCTCCTCAAGCCTGCCATTAATCTCATCTCCATTATGATTCACATCACTGACATCCTCAAATGGCTTTTCCTTTTCTTTGCCTTTTGCTTTCTCCTTTTCTTTCTCAGTTCTCTCTCTGTCTCGTTCTTTTTCTTTCTCTTTCTCTTTCTCCCTCTGTTGTTTTTCATTCTCCTTTTCCCTTGCAAGTTCCTTGTCTTTTTCCGTTGAGAGCCCACGGTCATGTTCCCTGCCGTTTTCAATAATTTCTTTCTCCTTTCCCTTAGATTTATCCTTCTGGATATTTTCTTTTTTCTCTTTTATGATCTTCCGAAGTTCATCCACATCTTTTGTTATAAGATCCAGAGGATGTAGAAACTGGAAATCTTCATCCGTGTCCAAATCGTCCTGGAGACATTAGAAATTTTGTATGGGTGCAAAATCCCCAACATGCAAAACAGCATAACTCAGAAGAAAGAATTCAATTATGACATCCTTACATTACTCAGATTTGCTTCTAGTTCAAGATATTGAATTCCTTTCTGAACAAATGTAACAAGAGCACCGGGAGGAACAAGGTTGCCATCAATGGTACTCTTGTTGATTCCCGCCTCATAGCCCAAAGCAAATGCGGAATGCGTAAATCCTGAAAAACATTTATTCCAAATAAAACCTTAATGATGCAAAGGAAATTTTCAATTACAAAATATTGATCCTGGAAAACTTTATATCATCAATACTCGGACAGAAAACTATTGCTTCAGAATACACGATTTAAATCTTAGGATGTTCAAATTGTTCACCAAGTGGCCACGACAAAAACAGTTATTCTTGGACATTCTAAATATCTGCATGTTATTGATTTCTTGCAAATAAATATTTTATCTAAAATATAAAGTAACAGACACTGTCATTTTATAAGTATCACTCTGACATGGGTATGATTTCTCGGAACAATTGACCACATCCAGACTCCAGAGGTTGCAGAATCTATGGGACTTACAACTAAAGACATCTTATATTCAATAGTAACTAAAACTAATCAACCACTGACTTGAATAAGCCTTGCAAGATGAAATGCTATGCACCCTAGAAACCATTTGTAAATACATGAGAAATCTGAAGAAGAAGAAACAAGATTCTGAATCTTAAATTGCTCAAGGTTGGAGAAGTGGTCTCCTGATTTCAATTACGTGATTATAGTGGCATTTTCAAGTATCTATTTTAGAACTATAATGGCAATTGCCATCTTCATTGCTCACTAACAATATCTATAGAAATGTTCAGCCACCTTCTCGCATGATTTCCACAGGGAAAGGATGAAATATATTTCTAGGAATGCCACAAGTTGCAGTGACATGCTGACTTATCACTGCCAGTCATTTGGTTATTACAGAAAGAATAACAAAATATAACAGTAACAACATGGAATAACCACCAGAGAGGAAAAAAGAAAACCCACTTTTTGAGGGTCATCTGTCTTCAGACAAGTATCCGAGTAAACAATAGTTACATTTTTCCCCTAGTATTGCAAATTCACAAGAAAAACAAAACAAAAAAAATATTTTTAAAGAAGAAAAATATAAAATAGTATTCACTCTTCCCTTGAACAAGCAAGTTAAGTCGATTCTCACAAGCTAAGGCAAGGATTCTGAATATATTGTTTCTTAGTAATATTTTAAGTCCTGTCAAACAGCACTATTTTGAGACCTTCTCTGTTCTTTTATTAACTTTTAGAGTGAGGGATTCAAATATTACCAAATTATGGATGGATAAGTGGCAGTTGACTCACCATAGCACAACTACATTATAAATCATTCTTGAATATATCGTTTTTGTTTAACTTAGAATCATATAATGATAGAATTCCACTAAACATCAAGAAAAAAGACATGCTTAGTATTGTTTACTCCAGCGATAGTATACATTTAGGGAGAAACAAGTGACTGGAAACTTTGGAACTCTTTATTTTGACTTCCAAAGTACTAGCACTCCTGCAACGAAATGTATTTGTTGGAAGCTTTAAATGAACACGCCAAAACTTCAATAGCAAAAAGGGTTTGAGATTGTGATATACAAATCAAATAAAGGAAGAAAACACTAGATAAAATATTTATACTGCAGGCTTTTTAGAAGAAATAATCCAATGCAACTAACCTGAAAAGAAAATGAAAATATCACCTTAATAAGTTAAACCAAGCTAATATTTATAAAGGAATATAACTCAATCTCAGAAAAAGGGCAATAGGTGATCATTTACATGATTTTCATTCGCGTGTATTTAAATGTTCATTTAGAAAAAGAACATTCTACATGCAAACAACTTGAAAGTGACTCATCTTTAAGAGTTTAAAAAGAGCTAACCAGAGGCAAACATCAAGTAACCTCAGTAATACAAAGTAAATAAGTTAAAGAGATTTAACTAGAAGTGTAAACGACTTCATTGGAACTGAATTTCTGGCTATCCTCAACCTTATTGTTGTAAATGAAGTGATTAAACTGAAAAGAAATTGTTAAAGAAAATACTTCCAGGGAATTATAGTTGTATTAAGTTTTGAATTATATTAAAAGAGGTTTACCATGAACCATCAATTTACATTGTTGGAGTTATTCCGGAGAACGCCGCGAAGTGAATGTAAACCTTAAGACATACTCAGACCAGAATACAATTTTGACAAATGTTATACAGGGCTCAAAATTTGAGTAAAGAATCCTGTAGAGAAAAATAATTAACATGATGATCATATTCAACACACTATTTCAGTTGTAAAGTCTTCTGATCCATGTAAATTATGAAAATTAATATTTCTTTTTACTTATTTTCCAGGACTAAACACTATCTTCATTGTTTTCTATCCAATTAAATTCACATTTCCGAAGACTAGATCTCATTTTATCTATGTTAAGCACCTATAATGCAGGTGGACGTATATAAAGGGCCTTGACTGTTTTCTGCACACAAAATATCAGTCAAGCTTGGGCAATCAGAATCAATTAATGTTTAATCTGTTTAACTTGTTATTCCATCTCCGAAGAGTCTCAATAGATTGTAAAGTACGTAATTTAAGTGCAAATCATGTCGCCCTTTAAATTCCGACGTGTAGTACAACATAAATAAACTGCAAAACATGTATTGTTTTCAATTATGATAAACTAAAATCTATGCTTTCATTTGGTAAACAAGAAAATAGAAAAGGGAATAATGAGCAGAAGCACACATCAGCAGAATACTATTCACAGTGATCCATGTTAAGATTGAATCAGATTTTGTTTAGCACTAGGTTCATTAGCTTCAACTTGTATTCTGGTTCTAAATTGTGATAACACTGTAGCATCTCCATGAAAAGACTCATGAATCTTTATCAGGTTTAAGAATCACAGTGGCTAACGCAAATTTAGAAGACACCTTACATCTATCAGATGCAGTCGATAATATTCTATATGTTCTGAAGATATTCCTAATCACTTTGTAAACAATGAAACAGTGAGTTTCAGGGAAATAAGCTTTTAGGCTAGCAAGCTTGCTCTCCAAGAGTAGATAAATCCACTCTTACTCGTAATTTCAAATTAACCATGACATAAATATCTGTTGAACTGACTTGAGTTGAATATTTCAAATCAAATAAGATATATGCTTAATCTAGCTAGGGCCTTTAACTTCATGAAGGCTCAATTCACCACTATCTCAGGAAGCCTCCTAATAAAACTTAAGATCCATTTACTTGTAGTATAAATCTCATATAATTTCAGTAACCAGTACTATGGCGCCACAACTGAAATAAAGTAAACACATGTTTCTCAAAGTTATATCCAAAAGCCCCATAGGTACAGCTGGTCCTTATGGCCTAAAGAAATACTGCATCCGCCCTAAGTCTAAATCTTTTCAGCACTTTCAAGTTTCAAGGACTTTCCTTTATGTTCTCTTCCATTATTCAACTGCTTACTTTTCTACTTCTTCTCTTTTGAGAAACCCCCGAGCAAAAATTCAAAATTCTCAAGTGAAACCTTACAAAACAAACTCAATTCGACATAAGCGCCCCCAAACGCCACCAAAATGGGGTCATTCCAGCAAGGAGAAAGAATTGAACTCTCCAACATGGACAAATTGCTCAATTGAACCCAATTAAAAAATAATTTAAAACCCAGTTTTCAATTGAAGCACAGCGAAAAATTGGAAGTACAAAACCCTCGACGGCAACCCTAAGTCAGAACAACAGTTCATAAACACATACAAACACATATACACAGAACAAAACAAAGAGATACCAGATTCGTTAAGATAACGGAAGATGAGGTAGTTCAACTCCGCCGAGGTTATCGAGATCATTATCAGGAACCCACTCCTGCATGTAAAAGCTACTCCCTGTGTGAATTGGTGTGTGTCTGGGGCGTCAGAGAGGGGAATTGAGGGGGGGGGGGGGGGGGGGAGAGAAAGAGAGAGTGCAGTGACCGAAAGAAAGAAGGTGGGGGGCGTTGCGATTTCGGGGACGGGGTTTCTTCCGACTGTTACTTTCGAAGACTCTTGCTATCGTAAATGACTGAAATACCCTCGACTTGCCCAATCGTTTATGGGCTCTTCTTTTCTATTTTTACTTCTTTTAAAAAAAAAAAATTACAACGGGCCTACGTAAAATTTCGTAATTATAAATATTTTTTTATTATTTAAAAAATTATTAATATTTTCTCAAAATTAATAAATATTCCTTTGTGATAGTTTGTTGTAGGGGTATTTGTTAGAATATTTATAATTTTAAGAGTGTATTTGTAATTTTTTAAACAACGAGAAAAAATTTATAATTATAAAAAATATCAAAAAAATCATCATAATTTACCTTTTTTAAAGGGTAACTTTTACGATATTTTGGTTTCATTTAGTTTTGTTTATCACTTGTTTTTATTTGTTTTTTTTTTTTTTGGAGGTAAACAAAAAGATGAAAATATGTTTGTGTTTTTAAAATCTTTAATATATTTAATTATATATTTCGTATTAGTATAAGATAAATAATTATAAATTAAAATGTATAAAAATTTATGTTTGTAAAAAATATAACACATATTAAGAATATCTCTTTGTTGTTTCTAAAACAACAAAAAAAAAATAAAAACAAACAAATCTAATTTGTTGCTTTCTTTTGCATTTCTTGGAGGGACTAAATTGCAATTGATATCAAAATGTGAGGTATCAAAATAATTTATGTCAAAGAAAGGACTTGAAAAAATAATTTAAAATGATTTCATATCAAAAAATTTGAAATCCATCAATATTTAATAAAAATATAATTTAAAATTAAAGTTGAAGGCTTTGAAATCCTTTAAAATTTAAAATGACAAACAAATACAATTTTATTAACTATCAAAGATTTCAATCTCTCTCTCCCTCTCTCTTTATTTTTAATTTGAAGTAATTTGAAATTAGAAATTTCAATCATCAATCCAAATGCAACTTTATTAAATATTGAATATTTTAAAAATATATAATAAAGTCATTTGAAATCTTTTCTCCAACGTTCTTTCAAATTTAAATTCATCAATTCAAATGTAACATTATGTGACATTTGAATGCATTGACGAATTTGAATTAGAGTAAAAGATTTGAAACGACCCTATATAAAAAAAATAAATTTTATCAATATTCAATATTGTTAAAATAAGTGGCCCATGACCAGTTTGGCAGGCCAAGCTTTGGCTCTCTTTACTCACTGGACAGCCCAAGAACCCACCACCTAGTAAGATCCACAACCCACTCCATATCCGGCCATGTACCCGACCCGGTTACCTCATATAAGTATGACTAACCCTAACCCTAATCACCCAATCCTCACTTCTTCTCTCTTGCGTCGCTCACTGATTTTCTCTCTCAGTCTTCTCCTATTTTTCTCATCTCACCTCTGTTTCCTCCCATGGTGTTTTTCATGGCATCGGAACTATGTTCCGCCGCCTCTCTCTCCTCTCGGCTTAAATTCTTTGCTGTCTATTTAAGGCCTCCCTCCTATCTTCCATTATCAGTCGAAGAAATCTAATCCTCTCTTCCCTACTGAAATCCGAAACTTCCCTTTGTGATGATTTTCCTCGGTGGAAATTACTGATCCGAAACTTGGTGGTGTTACTTTGTGTTCTTAGTGCAATCGTGAGTTTAGATTGCCGGTCATTAGTGGCTGAGAGCATAACCAACTCCAGATCTGGCTTCTGAGCCTTGTTCGATCGATTCTTTGATTTTTCTATTTTGGTTTCATTATTTATATAGATTTGTCTATATATATTGTTATTCGTAATTATCTGTAATCTGTTTGTATTGAGGTTTTATAAACCCACTAAATTGTGTAATAGTTAAGGTAGGATTCAATATTTATTGTTCTCGGTGAAGGGCCTATGCCTAACAAATATAATACAGTTCAATTTTACAATTAAAAGATTTGAAATTGTTTAAATTTAAAATTTTCCAAACAAATCAATATTCAGCAAATAAGAGAATTAGGAAAAAAAACACACACACACACAATTAAACTGAAAATTTAATTCGAAAATTTTTTAAAAAAATTATTCAAATTCAACAATATTTTTTTTTGAAATTAGATGAAATATTGTCAGAAACAAATATAAATTAGAGAATCCAAAAGGAGCAGCACTGCACAAGTGAAGTATGAGGGCCCAAGAGTGGAATTAGAACTGAAGAAATGTGTTGAGGCCTCATCATCAAGATAATGGGCCCAACCACAACCCAACAAGAAGTTCAGAAACCTGCCAATGAGAGATGAATGTAATAAATTTGGGTAAATTAGAACGCTATTAGCTATCGTCGTATTTGACATAATTATAAATATTTTTTTATTATCTAAAAAATTATTAATACCTTTTTTATTTTAATAATGTCTAACAACTAGCTCAATTCGTTAGTTTTTATTGTATTTTTTCTATTTTTGTGGTGAGTTGACTAAAATGCTCTTAGAAAATTGTGAATTATAATTTAATACTTTATTTTAATTATTTTGCATCAAATGGATAGTTTTTACGATTTTTTAAAAAAAAATTCATCCACCTCTTCCAATTCTTTTACAACTTTTCATTTAGCTTTTTCAAAAAAAAATAATTACAACAAGGGCAAAATTGACAATTTCAAACCCCCATCCAAGAATTACATAATTTTAACAAACATCAAAAAATATTTATGCACATTGCATGTATATGTTCCGAGTTATGTATCAACTTTTGTTTTTTTTGAAATATATAACCTATACAAAAGTTAAGTCATTTATTTTATTCAAAAGAAAATTTTATACACATAATATATATATATATATATATATATATATTATATTAAATGGAATAAAAGATACAACATAATCTATATTAATATAAAAAAAAAGGGGCTCCATGCTCACAAACGATGGTTAGTGACACCGACGCACCAAATTTTTGTAAAGTAAAAAATGCCCTTCTTTAATAAGATAACTAACTCATTCCACTTTCTAAATTATTCATTAACTAATAAATTGGCTTTTTTTCTTTTATTTTTAACATCATGTATTAATTAATTATTTATTTATAATATATTATAAAATATGAATAATTATTTATTATATGCACGCAGAAATGGCGTGCCACAACGGCTAGTTTAAAATAAAAAATCCAGTTCAATAGTTATCACATGTGAAAGAATATCTTATAAGCTCTAAAATTTATATATATATATTTTTGAATTTATAATTCCAAAAATAAATAAAATAATAAATTTAAGGAACGTGCAAAATATTAACAAAACCAATTTCCATATAGTGCAATTGAAGAAACTTGTTAAGTTTTTTCTTTTTTTATTTATTTATGAAATCTTAATATCTTATTTTTTAGTTTGTATGTTTATCTTTTTTTTTTTTAAAAAAAAAGTTACATACAAATCTTGAAATATTATGTATGATGCTTCAAAATTCGTATCATATTGCAAATCAACGAGTAAAAGATTACAAGAGTTTGGTGTGGGAATAACATTGATTGAGATGGATGATTACCATTGAAACCATTGGATATATAGTCTTGTTACATTAAACAGGACCTTAGAAAATAAATAATAGAGATAATAACATTTTCTTTTTATTTTTTGAGATTCAATGTAATTACACGTAGACCTGCTGTTGTTTGGAAAATTACATCTAACATCTTCAAAATTTGTTTTCATCTAACAAATAAGTCGCGACGTTAGTTAAAATTCACCGAATTTGATGATATTAAAAACAATAAAAAAATAATATTTACCTCCGATTGACTTATTATTGACTTATAGTAGGTTAAGTAAATCTTTTTATGATCAAATCACCCATATACTCTTCACGCATTAATGATTGGGAAGTATATCTTCACCGTTATAAGGGTAGTTTAGTTTGAAAAAAATTGTTTGACCTGCAAGAAGTCATATCAATTTTTGTTTAGTTTTTTTTTTGTTAATATCAGCAAATACGATGAATTTTAACTAATGAAAGGACTTATTTGTTAGACGGAAACAAACTCAGGGGTGCTAGACGTAATTTCTCAAACCACGGGAGGTCTATGTATAATTACACCAAACCTCGAGGGAGGTGTGTATAATTATCCCAAAATAATAATGATGAGTGTGATTTTGGTATTGCTTATTTCGTGATTTTATGGTAATTACATAATAATTAGCGACAAAAATTATGTATAAAATTATCACTAAATATAATTAATGACATATCTATAATTTAATGATAATTATTATTTATTGTCAGTGGCGCGTCACTATACATGTATCACCAATTATATTTGGTGACAAATTTATTTTTATATTGTCACTACTCTTGCGAATAATAATTTTTATAAAATAATATAATATTTATTAAAATCATAAAATTCATTATTGTGACAAAATAACTATTCTTGTTACTAAATAAATATAAATTAATGATATTATTAAAATTAATACTTGAGATACTTTATTTTTTTTGTCACTTATCTTCTATTTTTTTTTTTTTTTTTTTGTAGTGTCTTCAGTTACAAACGAGGAAATCTATAGTCCTTTGCTTGAAGTTACAGGTGCGGGAGATTGATGTTTCAACTAATATTTACTAACAATAATTTTGACCTTATCATTATGTAGTTATAGGTGAAAATAATAGTATATAAAGTTGTCATTATAGATAATTAATGATGTAATTATAATGATAATTTAGTAACAACATAATTTAATGAGAATAATTATTTATTATCACTAGGTCATCATATATAGAAAAAAATATATAATTTTAATTCTGTAACTTTTTTTTTTTTTTAGAGGAAAATGCATTCGCATTAGTGTGAATCAGAGTGAATCAGATGCATCAGAAAAAAGAAAAAGGAGCATGAAATAAAAGACCTAACAAAGAACTTAATATCATAAATCAAGGGGCCAGAGGGTGAGAGGTCTGGAATATCAGAGAGAAGCTTGGAGATGAGCGTCGCACAGTCACTTTCCAGAGCAATGGAGTGCCAGCCGTATCTTTTAGCTAATTGTATGCTTTTGATTTGGGGTCGCAGATCGGGAGTATTCAGAAATCCTCTAGGATAAGCGTCCTCGAATTATAGTGGTCCTGAGAAAAGGAAGGAGATCGTTAGGCTCGCTGGGGTGTGCCCATTCAAGACCCTCCGATGCTTAAGTTAGTGAAGTATTTGAGATAAGTGAGATAGATAAAGAAATGCGATCTAGAGCGATCTAGTATTTAGGTACATGTGATCATCAAAAGTTCCATAAATGAATTAGGTATGAAGTATTTATAATACCCGTGTGGACCCTCCTGCTTGGTTAAGGGGTCAATTCACATGGCTCCACATGGCTTCATCCAGGGCTCCGAGTACAATGATCAACGATTGAAGGTAACTAGCGACGGGTCAGATCCAGGAGGACGGGTTATGGGTTGGATTCGGGTCACGCCTAACCCAGCGACCTGCCCAAGTAGGATCCTTCAGGGGCTCTTCTGTAATTTCTTCAATCCAGAGTTATTCTTGTCTTTTGTAGGTAAAATTCTACAACATCTCATCAACCTTCAAGGAGAGCTGTTGCTTCTCCAATTTCTGTTGAGGCTCTGCTATGGAAAACCTTTGATAACGATGCAAGGCATTGGCTGGAGTGGTCCCTAGCTACAATTCTAGCTGCGTACTCCCCTTTATTATGAAATAATTGTTAGATAGCTTGTCCATATAAATTTCATGTTCCGCATGGAATAATTAATTAAGTTTTCAATGCTTCATAAAGAGCTCTCCAATAAAATGTTTAAAATAAAAAACGGAGGGAATAAATTAAAGGAGGGAATTTATATATATTATATATATTATTGAATATATAAATTCACTTGGGACGTGTATTCTACGAAATAAAATAATATTTTATTTTATTTTATTTTTGAAAATATGCTTTATAATTATTTTAATCCCTTATAAAAGTTGCAAATAATAAAAATATTTTTTACTAAAATAAGATGACTTTGGTGGAAATATAAAACTTAAGACTGCAACTTTTCCAGAAGCATCTAATCAGGAAAAAAGATGTCTTTATTGAAATATTGGAACTTTTGGATTGAAGAGATGCAAAAGAATGGTTGCATGTTTTCTGAAAAAGGTGTTTGAATATCTATAAATAGATGAAATCAAGTGCAAAAAAAAAACATTTTATTTCTATGAGTACTTCACTTAATACTCTGTTTTTTGAGTTGTTCTTGAAAGAAAGCTTCCGAAATTGCTATTCGGCAAGCCTTGTTTGGTTTTGTCGCATCCTAGAAATGATTTGTTTAACTCGACAACAACCATATAGTGGGGCAAATTTCACTTTAAAGATAGTAAAATCACGCTTCAAAACCTCTCCAATATTCATTTATCCTTAACATTCTTAAATGAAATTTATTACTCTGTTACTGAGATGGAGCCTGGTTCGAGTACTTGTATCAAGATGGTGAATCCAGAGTTTGTGAAGTTAAACTATTTCGATGGAACAAACTACCCGCGTTGGAAGGACAAGATGATGTTCTTGCTAACTTTTTTGAAGATTGCTTATGTACTGGACGTTAATCACCCTGCTACAAAACCACAAGAAGGCGATGGTGATCAAATTAGAGCAGCACGTGCCAAACGAGGAGAAGATGAATTACTATGTTGTGGTCATATTTTGAACAGGTTGTCTGATCGTCTGTTTGACTTGTATTCATCAATCAAGTCACCGTTGGAAATCTGGAATCCTTTGGAGCAGAAATACAATAACAAAAAACAAGGCACATATAAGTTTCTTACTACGAAGTACTTTGAATTTGCTATGCGTGATGGTATTTCTATTATGGATCAAGTACATGAAATGCAATTTATGTTTCTAAACTTAAAGAATAATGCTCTGTCACAATTGATTTTGATGGTGCCACAGGGAGGAGCGCACCATCTCAACTCTCTACTTTAAGGTGGTATTTTTGGATCTACACAAATTAATTTTCAAAATTTAGTCTTGCAATTTTAAAATTTTGACAGTTTAGTCATTTTTCAATCAATGTGACTGAAAAATCATATGTAACTTGTATATGATTCAATTAAACGCAATTTTGGTCCTGTAGCTTTGGGGGGTCGATATTTTTTGTTCTGCAAGAATTGATTTATAAGATTAATTGATAATTTGATTAGGTCATGTGCAAGTCACATACATTTTTCAGTCAAATCGGACGAAAAATGACTAACTTATCAATGTTTTAAAGTTATAGAACTAAATTATCAGAATTAATTCAAAAAAAAAAATACGACTTCCCTTAAATTACAGAACTAAAAATTGCAAATTTTCCTCGGTACGTATGTATAACTAATTCTTTTTAGGGACACCTTTTACAAAATAACAAACATTATTAAAACCATAAAATTTAGTATTATGATAAAGAAAAAAGAAAGAAAAAAAATCTTGCTATTCAATATATAAATTATGATAATATTGAAATTGTTATTTGATCGCCAATGAGGCTTAGCTCAATTGACGAAATTGAGGCGTTTGAACCCCGCCAGATGTGTGGGATGTTGTCTATTGTATAATAGGAGTTGGTCTTTGTTACATATTGATATTGACATAAATGATTATACTTGTAATCGATTTATTTTAATTAATAATAATTAATCGCTCTCAATTTAAAAAAATTGTTATTTGATCTTTAAGTTTTTAGCAATATTTTTTTATAATGAGATTGAAACCCATATATGAAACATTGGTATCTAATTGATGAATTATTGTCCGAATGATTGAGATGGCTGCATTATATAATATAATTTATGTATGGTATTTTTGTTGGTATTATTAGCTACACAATAGAATGTGATCATAACATGACAATGAATGAGTACACATTCACGCTTAGTTTGTGCTCAATTCTCAAAAACTTCATTTGTCTTTGTCTTGAGATTGTGACTTTATTTTTAAGAAATTATTCGTTACGGCACGCCATTTTCATATATAATATAAACAATTTTGTATATTTTTATTATATTGTATATAAAAATAAAATATATAAATCGATATAGTATATTTAAAGTAAATAAATAGTAAATAAAAGAAAAGTAACTTAACAATATTATCGACACAAAAGATTTGATGTCACGATGTCACAAACCGTTGTTTATGAGTGAAAAAGATATTTGCTCTTTATATTAGTATAGATAGATTGTACAGATACATATAGATCAGAAAAAGAATTTGAGTAAAAGTGGTCGAAAAATACATATATTTTTTGTAGTTTGAAAACAGTGTCGCGGTGTAAGTAACGACTTTTTATGAGTAAATATGGAGTTTTTTTAATATATATATATATATATATATATATATATCTCGATATTTTTAATCTACCAACATACAATTATTACAATATTAAATATGTTCTATTTAGAATAGATTAAACACCTATATTAGTAGGACTTGAAAGCACAATAACTATTTGGTTGCGAGACCTCAACTGTGAAAATAATACTTTTCGTTTCGTAATTTAAAGTCTTTATATTTTGTTGTATTAGTTACATAATTCACTCATTTTTTATCTCGTAACTCCAAAAAATAACAATTTTGGTCCATAATGCCTTTTCATTAGACACTTAGCGCAAAAGCCCATATGTTGGTTAAGTCTTTAGTTTGAAAATTGGGTGAATAGCAATTTACACTCTCATGAAATTAAAAATGAGCAAATTACCCTTATGAAAAATAAATAGCAATTTATCCCCTATGTTTTAAAAAATGAAGCAATAAGGTAAATTGCTTTTTTTTAAAACATAAATTGCTATATTTTAAAAATATAGGGGACAAATTGCTATTTTTTTTTTATAAGGGGGTTGTTTGCGTATTTTTGACGGCCTCGTGATCTTTTCTATTAATATTTAACAAAAATATATCATGAGACTAAAAATACTATTTTTCTAAAAATTAAGAATTAAAAAATGAGAATTTCATAATTAATGAAACAAAAAATACAAAGGGCTTAAAAACGAGATGAAAAATGCTAACTCTCCGACTTCAATTCCACCAGTCAAGGGATGATTGATATTGTGACTATGAGTTCAATCACACTGATTACTGGTTGATTTTGCTCTCTTTTTTGTCTAGACATGTAGGTCATTTTTATTTTGGGTGATTAACTATGATATCATGGTAATAATTTTTTTTTTTGTTTATTTTATATTTTATTAGTTCGTGATTAGTGCCTCAAATTCAAAATATAATATAATTTTTTAATGATAATAATCATAATTTAATATATCTTATTTTAATCACATCATTCAAAATAAATATGACCGTAAAAAAATACGAGCTTGCACAGAGAAGCACGCGGCACTCAACTCAAGCGAGTTCTATCAGATCCGTCACTTCAATAAGATTCACTCATTAAAGTAATCAATGGAATTTAATCTAGGGATAATTACATTATTTTTTTTAATTTGATGTAATTATATTTAATTTTTTTATAATTTGAAAAATTACAACTAGACTCTTGAGGTTTACTTCTATTTAATAAATAAGTTCTTTCGTTAGTCAAAATTAATTAAATTTGTTGATGTTAACAAAAAAAAAAAAAAACTCAATAAAAATTGCTATTTACCATTGATTGACTGATCACTGACTTATTGTAGGTCAAACAAATTTTTCGGACTAAACTACATTTGAAGACGTATTAGAGTAATTTGATCATAAAAAAAAAATATTTGACCTACAATAAACCAGTAATAAGTCAATCAGGGTTAATATAGATTTTTTTCAATTTCTTTTGTTAATATCAGTACATTTGGTAAATTTCGACTAATTGATAAATTTATTTGTTAGATGAAAACAAATCCCAAGGGTGCTACTTCTCAAACTATAGAAGATTTATGTGTAATTACAACAAACCTCACAACAAAAAAGTGTAATCATCCCTTTAATCTATGATGTAAAGATATTTTCTATTTTATTATAGAAGTGTGAACGAGGAGCTATAAGATTTTCTTTTTTAATTTTTTTATTCAATAAAAATATTCTTATAATTATGTTAGTCTTAACGATATTTGTGTAAGTTAATATTAATTATCTATAATTTATATATAAAAGATTTATGTATACTGTTATAAGAGTACGGGCATCACAGAATTTTTATATTTTAAGTTTTTAGCCGTTAAATTTTAGCCGTTATAATGCAGTTGGAATGGGAATTATAATACAATTTTTCTATATATTAAGGTTGTTTTCAGTTGGAACTCACTTTGAAATGGTACTTGAAACACATACAATTTCTCATAAGTATCATATTTAGGAACATACATTGTAATACAAGTTTTTCTAAATACTTACAGTTATGAACGGTTTGGTAAACGGACTTTGGAGCTTATTTTGGTACAATAAGTATGTGCAATTGTCGGCCATTCCAATCTTTACCAAACTGTTCCAAACTGCGTTGCAATATTTTTCCGTTTTAAAGTTGGTGTGGCGACAGAAACACAACTTGTAACACTAAGTCTAGGGCGTCATAACGGTCCGATCTCCAAAAAATAACTGAGGAAAGATAGAACCTGACGTGACGTGAGTGACCTGATTCCGTTCATCAAGAGTTCCAATGATCGTTTCAATACAATTTTTGAAATGGTCATTTATCCACGCTAAATCCCATATGTTTTTGTAATTTCAATTGATTATATAATCCTAAAAGTCATTTATTATTTAAGTCACATTCAATTCAATAAAAATAAATCAACAACCTATTTAATTATGGAAAAACAAACTATGAGAAACCTTAAAATAAATCCAAATCTAATGATCATATTCCCTAATTCAGTACTCGATTGAACTCATAACAATTGATAAGCAAAATATATAAACATTAGTCCTTAACGATTCAACTCAAATAAAGAAACTTGACCAAATATCCCAAGGTAATATCAACTGGCAATTTGATTTTGTGCATTTTAAAATTATCTACTAAGTATATAGCCATAAAATTTTTATAGAAAGTGTTAAATGTGCTAAATAACATAAAATAAAATTATATTAAATAAAATTTAGTTGAACAAATATGTGTAAAAAAATCTAAAATCGAGTTGAAAATTGACTACGACACACACTCATAATTTACTTGGATGAATTTTAAAATTCAAACATACAAGGAAACATCGTAGAACTTCTATATGTTACTAAATACCCATTCACTAAAAAAAATAAAAATAAAAAAATCTAACCATGGCTCATTGCCATGGTTAAAAACAGAAAAACCATAGCAAATAATTATTAACAATGGTCATGCAACGGTTGTGACCGTGGAACTGAGAAGGTGGCTAAAAGTATTGCCATCACTTTTTCGTGGTGGAAAACCTATGTTTTTGTATCGATTTTATTTAATCGTAGTTAATAAAAATTACTTACTACGGTTTTTAACCCATAACTAAATTAAAGTTGTAGCCAATAGTCATTTTTTTCTAGTAATTTTAGTTAATATATGAGTAGAATGAGTTTTTCCTATGCTCATAAATTAGTCCACCAAAAATACTAACAGGGTTAACTCTCCTTTGAAAACCCATTCTTTGTTAAATCTAAAATCTCCAATCAATTCCAGTAAAATTTAATTTATAAATATAAATAAGTACTAGCCCTAACATTTTACACCAAGAATTCAAGATCAATTACAGAATTCTTAGGCCATATTTACTATGGGTGATGTGATTAAAATAGGATGTATTAATTATTACTATGAAAAAAATCACATTATATATTGGATTTGAGGCACTAATCACAAGTAAATAAAAAATAAATAAATTAAAAAGAAGAAATCAACCAAAATAAGATGACCTTAAAAATAAAAAATATCTACATCACTACTTATTCATTAAACTATTCAAGTTTTGAGTTAATTACTAACTGAAATTATAAGCAACAGAGTGCTTTAGCTTCTCTTCTGTCTCCTTTCCACCATGACTCCATTTAAACTCAAAAGTTTTTAAGAATGAATATGAGCTAATGGGGTAAAAATCATATTTTTCCCCGAGGATATCCCAAATGTTCAAATAAGTCCCTATAATAAAAAAATACCATATAACTTCATGTAAAATTTAAAAAGATGCATATTACCCTCCATAAAATTTCATGTTCCCAAAATTGCGACTAAAAATATGTATATTTTGCCTGTAAATTATCAAACAACCTTGTATTTAAATTATACATATTTTAAATATATAATGTAAGAAAATATAATTTAGTTAATATATATATATAAAAGAGACCTAAAAGAATAAAATAGAAAAATACAGATTACTCACCGACAAACAAGAGATTTGGCTGTGTGGTGTCAAAATGATTGTTGTTGGAGGCTTTCCAACGGTGGAAACACACCTCGAGAGGTAGTTGGATGTCGGAGAAAAAAGCGATAGAAAATGGGGGGCGCGGGTTAGGGGCCAATATGCACCTTTTGTAAATTTTACAGGGGTTTATATGATATTTTTTTATTATAGGAACTTATTTGAAATTTAGTATTAAAGGGGGTATATGTATTTTATCCTAAGTTTATGCTGGTGGAAGATGAGTATTTTGCCTTAAAGAGATGCCCCTGCATGAGCAATGATGGATGAAGTAGAAGTGAGAATATCGAACTGAGTGATGCAAACATCGTGAGAATCTAATGCTCTGAAAATGTAAGAATTCCTCCATAAAGTTCATCGACCAATTGTGAGTACATAGCACTTAACAATTAAGCGACTGATTATCAGTTCAAAAACATAAAACACTTTGTTTGATTTTGTTTTACACCTTATCTAGTGTTTGGGAAATGGCCAAGGTTGGGAATAATTTTGACACCTTATTTAGGTGTTTTGCAATCAACAATAACTTTTGTCTCCCAAATCCCAACATCAAACATAAACACTTGTTTTATTATTTTATATTATTCAAAAATACAAATTCAAACATACAATCTATTTCAAACACACATTTATTTATCTCTTTTCTCTCTCTATCCAAAAATACAAAACAAAAACCCAAAACACAAACAAACAGTATGAAAGTGTCCCGTCCTTTTCAGGGTCAAAATTACACACAAAGAAAATGCCCCAAACCATATTATTCAAGCATTGCAAAAGCTACGATGTTGAAGTAACACCATCTCATACTTTCAAGAAAAACTTGAATTAGCATTTTTCTTTTAAGCAAAAAGGATGAAGTTCTTTGTGAATACTTACGTAGTGCAAGTTCTTTATTCTGTGTCCGAAGTTCAAGTTGAATCATCGATTTTGCTTCTAATTATTCTGGAAAATTTGCAACATACGATTCATAACTTATCATATTTATTTGGTTCCATTATTTTACGACTCAACAGATTTAGTTCAAAAAATAACCATTCATATATCATTAACCATTTTCATTAAATTGGTAAGGAGCACGTGCAATGGGACGCGTGCTCCGTGCATGTGCTTCTTTGTTGCACGTGCTCCATTAACTTCTTAGTTAAGTTAATGGACGCCCGTGCCTCTTTCGTTAATAATTTAATACAAATAGGTAATGAGATGTAAATTGTAATTTTTTTTGAACTTGTGAGATTAAATCCGATGAGTCATAAATCAATAGGACCAAAATTATAAATAAAATAAGTTATGAGATGTAAATTATAATTTTTTAATTATGCTCATTAATAATACTCTATCTGCCATGTAAATTAAAGGATGTTTTCTTATACTTTTCTTAAATTTATCATCATGTTTTTTCTCCACAGTATAAAGTGTAAGTAATCTTTACTTCTTACTTCTATAATGAAAGAAGGGAAATTTCAATTTCAATTTTTTGTCCGAAATTTCATTTCTTATCATTTTAGTCCTTTATTATGTTAGAACGGTAAAATAGTCCCATGTCTTTTCAGTTTATCATTTACGGACATATTTGGTAAGAAAATTAAAATTTGCTGGAAAACTTTTACTTCCAATTCGATTTCAACAAGTCTGACATGGCAACTTATGACACCTTACATTTTTTTTTTTGACATAAGCCTCCAGATGGCATGTTAACCAAAAACTAACAAATTGATCAGAAGCTTGAAATCATTGCACGTCCTATTTTCTTGTCGATTTAAAATTTCCCCGCCAAGTTTGTCCGTGAATCGAGAAATTAAAAAAGGCAAATGACTATTTTGCAACTTTCACAAAACAACAAACTAATATTCCAAACGAGTATAATTACAGGACTAAAAAGTGCATTAAAATCTCTTCTTATTTCCTAGAAAGGTTTAAAAATACAACAATCATAACAAGATGGGGAGAGGGTCTAATAATGCAGCCTCTAAGAAACCAAACATTCCAAAGAAACATGAGAGATGAGTACTGATGTCGAGACAGGCTTGTTTTATCCAATCTTTTTAGGCATATTTAAGTGCTGCAGTTTTGTGTTCACTGCAGAATCAGCTACAAAAAGCAAAAAATCAGACTAGTTTCCGAGATACAAACCCATCCCAGAAAAAGATAAAGCACTAGAAACCAAGACCCCTTTTGCATGATAACCTAAATATGGAGTGTGGGACTGTGGGAGTGACCATATTTTGGGGAATGAAAGCGAGATCAAAAGCTTCAAACTTGAGATAAAAGTAAAAAGTTCTCGTGAAACACAAAGAATATATATATATATATATATATATAAAGCTATAAAGCAAAAGGCCCATCGTGCGATGTGTCCCTTGTTTGCAGGGCGTGTACTCATAAACCCTCCTTTTAAATTCCCATTTTTCCCTTCTTCGCCCACAGGCACAGCCACAGCCACAGCCACAGCCACAGGGCCCTCAAAATCTGAAATTCTTCTTCCTTTATATGCACACTACTTCCATACAAAAAGAGCAGCCCTTTGTGTCTCACTTTACAGTTCATATTCCTCTCTCTTTTCCTTCCCCGTCAAACAACCATGCAAATTCGTCGTCAGCCGGCCTTCGGAGTCCGCGTGCTTCACAAACTGGCCTTCTTGTTTCTGCTGGCCCTGTTGGTTTCAGCCGGAGACAACAACGACACAATGCTCGTCCGCAATAGGAAGATCTCTGCGTCAAAACTTCTGCAGCAGCAGCAGCAGCTTGATCAAGGTCAAAGAGTGATGATGATGAAGATGAGCCCTCCTTTTGATGAGTTCTTCTCTAGCAAACGACGAGTGCCGAATGAATCCGACCCTCTTCACAATCGGTGAAGGTTGATTGATTGATTGATTCCGCCCATTTTTGGTATATTTGAAGCAAGATAAGGAAGACAAGTCAAGTATGTGAAAAGAGAGCATAATTTAGCTTGGAAGAAAACTTCTGTATATGAATATGATTATTTATATATATCCTTGTGAATGAAATTATATATATGTATTTCTTCATAAAGAGGTGATGTATGAATTTTTCTTTTTCTTTTATTTTTTTTGGTTTCATTTTTGGGCTTTTACTTAATTTCTCTCTATATGAGTTGAAATATATGGGTTAAATGTAATTTATCTTGTGATTTATGAAATGAGTAAAAGAAATTTAGGTAATAAATGAATTAGTAAATTATTACCTTCTTCATTTTTCAAAGCACATCGGATAATTTGCTAATTTTTTTTATATGAATTTTTTTTTTTTTTTGCTCAGTTTTCGTATCACATGGAGATCAATTAAATTTTTTCCATAAATATATATCATTTAATACAAACTTAAATATTAGAATTTTCTTATCAAAATTTAATACATTACAAGAAAAATAATCAATAATTACGAAAAAATTGATGCTAAAATCAGCATTGAGCTAATTAGTAAGTAAAATTTTTGTTGTTAATCTATATTGTTTAAATATATCTATTAAATAGTTCGTTGCCTAATTCGTAGCACATTAATTTCCCTCACTAAATTCATTAGCAAGTAAATTTTTTGTATTAGATAATATAGATTAGTAGCGAAAATTTTAATTATTAATTATTTCAACGTTAATTTTTTTTGTTGATATTGAATATTGTTTTAGTGAATAGTATTAGTGTGATTAGTAGATAATTACTTTCATGTTTTTTTTTTTTTCCATTTAGGATCTCTTGTTCACTATGTTATAACTCACAAATACATATAATATGTTTTTATTTATTCATTGTTTTCTCAATTCTCCATCGTTGTAATCTGATCATGCTAAACAACCATCTTATCATTTAAAAGTGTATACGGTTAAAAAAATAAATTATTTCATATATAACAACTTAAAACGTCCCCTGACGTGCAAACCCAACAAGGAAAACCTTTCTTTGAGCGGAAAGAAGATTAATCTGAACCAACATCCTGTCTCTATTACCACATTAAAAACGACCACCTAATCCAAAAATTTAAATTTTTTTAAATTATTCAATTTAATTAATAAAAACTTTATCTATAGTCCTAGCTATCATTTATTAAGTTTTATTTAAATGATCCAACAACTAATATGCAATTAAATAATTAACTGGATAATCCATATATATACAGTGAAGTAAATTAATGAAAACCATAAAAGAACATTGAAATGGAGACAAATGAGAACGTTGAAAACCGAGTTATCATGTGAAGCCTTCAAGAACTGATGATATAGGCCTGTTTGCTTCTTGTATGTGGCTCCACCTTCTTGTCTTTTGAGCTTGTCTTTTTGTCTTTCTTTCCTTTGCCCACTCACTACTCACTTTTCCCCTTTGCAGCAGATTTTCTCTCTTTTCTCATGCTAACATTTCAAGTTGTGATAACTATATGATGAAGACACCCAATTTTTTCAACGAGTGTGGAGTCAATTAGGGGCGGTGGAGGTGTTTATGATTTCTGCATTTTCGGCCAAAATATTTTTTAAATTTCATAAAATAAGGACAAAATTTTTTGGATACTACAATTATGATAAATGTCGCTTTTAATCCCATAAAACTTAAAAACACGTCTTTTTAGTCTTAAAAGAAAATTGTGATTTAGAGACTTTTTAATTCTAGAATCACAACACCTTTTTAGTCCCAAACAATACCTTTGTAGTTCTAAGAACACGCACATGACTTTTTGAAATTTAAAATACTTGACTAAAAGAAATACCTACCATATTTGTGATACCAAAACAAATTCTATCTGGTTTTATAGGATTAAAAAAATATTTTACCAGCAAATTTCACTCAATTTTCAATATTTTAGGAACAAATTATTCAAACTATTTCTTTGTTTTTTTTCCCCTTAATGAAGTGGATAAATGTATTATTACGTAGAAAGTTTTGGAGTTTGGTTTGGGATCAAATAAAATTACTTCTCCGTGAAAATATAGGCACACAATTTTTTTAATAAATAATACTACAAAAAAATGGTTCGATAAGTACAAAAAAAAAATTGATAGTAAAATTAGCGTCAAGCTAATTAATAAGGATTTTTTGTACTAAATTTGTTGTTGATCTATATTAACAACGAATTCTACTATTTTGCAAGTAATATATATCATTTCTGTTAGCATTATTCCTTGTAGTTTAAAAAAAAAAGAATAGCAATATGGTCTGTAAATTTTTGAAAAATATAAATTTTTATCTAAATAAAATTGATAGTAATGTCATATATATCAAAGTAGGAAAAAATATAAGTTTAGACGTGTAATTTATAGTGTGTGGTATTTTTGGTCTTGCACGAATTGTTTTTCGCGATTTAGTCCAGTGATTTTAAAATTTTGACAATTTTCATCTTTTGTTGGGCCAAATTGGCTGAAAAATTGCATGTGACATGAACACGACCCAATTAAATTATAATTTTATAGCCTTGTAACTTAGGGCTATTGGTATTTTTAGTCTTGTAACTTAGGGGAGTTGATATTTTTGATCCTGCATGAATTGATTTACATGATTGAAATTCAACTTAATTAGGTCAAATTACATGCAATTTTCCGGTCAAATTAACCAAAAAAAGGACCAAAATTATCAAAATTATATTGTTACAATACTAAATTGTTAAGATTAATTCGTACATGACAAAAAATGTCACCTTCTAAATTACAGGATTAAAATTATAATTTTCCCTCTCAGACTAATATGACAGAAAATTATATTATTAATTTATAAAATTAATGTTTGAAAATATATATATAAATATATAAAATGTAATAATTCATGTAAAATAATAATAATAACAATGATTTTCAATCAAAATACACATAAACAAACATCGTTTCCATTTTCACCATTGTTTTAAAAACTAAAAATCGAAAGTGAGAATGAAGCCAAGCAATGCATCATAGAGTCAATCTTATTACTTTGAACAGAATTTTATTGAAAAATTTATCACTAAAAAATTCAGCCTGAACTACAAGTCTCATTAAATTAAGAGTAAATTACGACGGCATTCCTTAAAATTTATCATAATTATAAACATCTTCTTCATTTTTTCTGAAAAATTACATTACCCTCTTAAAATTACAAATACTCTAACAAATACATTCTCATGACAACTCATTATAATGGATATATATTTGTTAAGATATTTAAATTTTATGGTATTTATAATTTTTTAAATAATAATAAAATATTTGTAATTAACGTACATTTCAGTAATTTACCCTTAAATGAACTAAAATCCAACAACACATCCTGGGATGAATCATTATTAATCTAATGACAAAGAAACACATTAACCTCCTGCTAATGATTGGCTTTGCCACTCTACTACTTTACGTGGTCAGGTGGGAAACAAGCATGTTAATTAATTAAGAATTAAGCACGGGATTAAGCAGGTCAGGTCCATAATCAGCTTTTGCGTCCCAATAATGCATACAAATTCGATTATTTTATCCATCAGCTTTTCATCGAGAAGCTGAAATCTTTGCTTTTTTTATTTTGTTGACTGCTTAATTATTTAGCAGTGCGAGTACGGGAAGTGAAGTGACTGTCGTCTACACAGATTCCCTGTGAGATTCCAATGGCATATAAAAAATCTCTCACTTCCACACTCAAGAGGAGAGGTTGTGAGCGTAATGATGCCTCTCTTCTCATTCTTCCTTGTCAATCACATCACCTTATTTTTCTGGATTTACTATCTCGTGTTGCATTATTTGTGTGGTACTTGGAAAAGGGTGCTACTATATATAGGAGCTTCAATTGTTTTTTCTTTTATATGTTAGGATAAATTATATTGAGATATATGAGATTATATCGAATTATATAATTTTTATAAAATTATAAACATATTTTTTGATATTATATTTGTAGCGTTGGGTCGATCCCGTGAGAGGTATGAAGGTGCGTCCTCGTTATCACTTCGTTGATGTAAACTTCAAGAAGGTATACCATAGAAGGCATCCTCGTTTATGAATATATGTAGCGATCTGATGTAAAATTTGTTTAAGAAAATGAATATTTAGAGAGGTTTTGAAGTGTGATTTCACTGTCCTTAAAGTGAAATTTGCCACCGCTATATGGTTGCTACCGGGTTAAGCAAATTCACTTATAGGATACGGCAAAACCAACCAAGGCGTGCCGAACAGCAATTTCGGAAGCCTTCTTTCAAGAACAACTCGAAAGACAGAGTATTAAGTGAAGAATTGATATATCTGAAGTGTATTTTCTGGCAATTGATTTTATCTATTTATAGATATTCAAATACCTTTTCAGAAAACATGCAACAATTTTTTACATCTCCTCAATCCAAAAAGTCACAATGTTTCAATAAAGACATCTTTTCCTCATTAGATGTTTCTGGAAAAGTTGCAGCCTTAAGTTGTATATTTTCAGCAAAGTCATCTTATTTCAGTAAAAATGTATTTATTATTTGCAACTTTTATAAGAGATTAAAATAATTATAAAGCATAATTTTCTGAAAATAAATAAAATATTATTTCATAGGATACACGTGCAAGTGTCAAGTGCCAAGTGAATTTATATATTTAAATAATACATATATAAATTCCCCTCGTTTTCCATTTTTAAATGTTTAATTGAATAACTCTTTATTAAGTATTGAAAACTTAATTAATTATTCCATGTGGGATATGAAAATTATATGGACAAGCTATCCAACAATCCCCACTTAGCTTGGACATATCACTTTCACTTAATATCTAGATTGATGCATACAAGAAAGTTTCTTTCGATTTAAACTTTCAATTAGTGTAAATATTTCAGAATTTAGACTAAATTAGTGGTAGCATAAGCTTTAAACCAAAATTTCTAAAGTCTATCTGGAAATATTACACACATAATCTTTACTCATTTTCGAGAAGTTCACATAAACAAGTTTAAGCACATATATGGCCTTGCGCTTTCATCCTAGAGTCATGAACACATATAAAAGTTATCAGAACTTTTACTAGAAGCGGCACCACCCCCTGTGTTCACTTAGGTGAAGTCTTTTCATACATAAAAGTATCAATACTTACTTCATTAAGAGTTTATTCAACTCAACCTCCTCATTCACAACTCGTAGATACATATATATATCTGGAGTTAACTTTAATCACTTATCAGGGGTTTGTTGTTACCGTTTAAACCTTTCGAACAACAATAATGCTAATTGGAAAGGTTGGGTTCCTACTACTGATGATTTATAATAACGGGTTTTAAACCCATTGCAATACCGGTGTTTTTTACCAATTCTCTTGACAGGCTTTTCGTCAACGGATCCACTAAATTCCTTTGTGATCTCACAAAGGTTATGGTAATTACACCTTCTGATATTAAATCCCTTATATAACCATGCCTTAGGTTAATATGTCTATTTTTCCTTTATATAATTTTAAGGGCTCTAGACATAGCTGACTCACTATCACACAACAAAGAGATGGCTGGCATTGGTTGTGGCCACAATGTAATATCTAATAACAAATTTCTTAGCCATTCAGCCTCTTGCTTGCTGCTACCAATGCAACAAATTCGGCTTCCATTGTAGAATGTGTTGAACATGTTTGTTTCTTAGAAGCCCATGCAACTGCTCCTCCAGCAAGAGTAAAAATCCACCCAGATGTGGACTTATTATTTTCAATACTAGTTATCCAACTAGAATCGGAATAACCCTCTAGTAATGCTGGAAATCTATTATAAAAGAGTCCCAAATTTGCAGTTCCTTTGAGATATCCAAAGACTCTTCTAATGCCTTTCCAATGTTCAATACTAGGATTACTCGTAAACCTAGATAGTCTGCAAACAACAAAGGCAATGTCTGGTCTAGTACAATGCATAGCATACATTAGACTTCCAATTGCACTAGCATATTCTAATTGTGCAACCATTCTACCCGTATTTTCCACGAGTGGACAAGAAACATCATAAGGGGTACTGACTGCTTTAATATTCAAATGTTTAAACTTATTTAATATTTTTTTTGTATAATGAGATTGGCTTAAAGCAAAACCCCCACTATGTGTTTTCACTTTTATACCTAAAATAATATCTACCTCAACTAAGTCCTTCATTTTAAATTGAGAACATAGATACTCTTTGGTTTCATTTACACCATGCATATTAGTTCCAATGATTAACATATCACCGACATACAAACAAATAATAACACGTAATCATCATTAAATTTTGAATAAATGCATTAATCAGCTGTATTATGTCTAAATCCAAAAAATAATATTACAGTATCAAACTTTTCGTGCCATTGTTTTGGTGCTTGTTTTAATCCATACAAGGATTTTAATAATTTACAAACTTTAGTTTCATTTCCAGGCAGAACGAACCCTTCGGGTTGTTTCATATACACTTCTTCACTTAATTCACCATTTAAAAATGCCGTCTTTACGTCCATTTGGTGAACATTTAATTTATAAATTGAAGCCAGAGCTAAAAGTACTCTAATGGATGCTAACTTCTTTGCTTTTCCAGGCCTTTGGTTCCTTCTAAATTCAGTAGGAGTATCAATTAGTGCCCTTTTATTGTTCATCTCAGGATCTACCACAGGTGCTTGGGTAGGTTGAATAACATCTTCAGTGAATTTATTTTTGAAAAATTCTACATCTCTTGATTCTGTAATTATATTTGAATCCAAGTCCAAAAGTCTATAGGCTTTTGAATTTTCAGCATAACCTACAAATACACTTTTTATAGCTCTTGGTCCTAATTTTGTTCTCTTAGGATCAGAAACTCTATAAAAAGTCAAGCAACCTCAAACTTTAAGATAATTCAGATTTGGTTTCCGACCATTCCATATCTCATAGGGAGAAATCTTGAATTTCTTAGAAGGTATCCTATTGTGCACATGACAAGCCGTTAATAAAGCTTCACCCCACAAGTTTTTAGGCAAATGTGCATTTAAAATCATGTCATTAGTCATATCAACTAATGTTCTATTTTTTCTTTCTGCCAAGCCGTTTTGTTGTGGAGTATATGGTGCACTACTTTGATGTATGATCCCATTATTTTCACAATATGAGCAAAAATCATTAGAAAAATATTCTCCTCCTCGATCATTACGAAGGATTTTAATTTTCTTTCCCTTTTGATTTTCAACGATTTATTTGTATGATTTAAATTTATCAAAAACCTCATCTTTATGTTTTATTAAATAAACATATGTAAAACGAGAACAATCATCAATGAATGTTATAAAATACCTATTTCCTCCACGAGTTAGGATTCCGTTTAATTCACATATATCAGTATATACGAGTTCCAACAAAGTAGTATTTCTTTCAGACTTTGGAAAATGTTTCTTACACATTTTTGTTTGAACACATATTTCATATTTTTCATTTTCTGATTTATCATATTTGATCTACCGAATATGTATCATTTTTCTTAAAAGAATTTTATGTGTCCAATGGTCAACATAAATTTATGATCTAGTTTTTTTTTTTTGGATCAATAACATGTCGAAAAATGGTTTCTTCTGCATTTTAATTAAAAATAATTTTGGCACTCAGATAGGAATGGTCATAACAACTATAGGCACAGCCTATTTTCAGAAAATAAAAACGACATCGTTTATAGGCCGTGCCAAAATGTAATATACATTGGGACTAGCACATGAAACGACACCGTTCTGTTAATTTAGGCACAGTAGAGGAGCGGTTTTCATTCCTAGACCGTGCTAAAATTTAATATAAATTGGATACTTAGTTGATTTTTTCCCCTCGCCACTCTCTCCCTCTCTCCCTCTCTCTCTCTCTCTCTCTCTCTCTCTCTCTCTCTCTCTGCAACTCTCCGCACGACTTTTGGGATTCTCTGCCGCCTGCCGCCTACTGCCACCACCGTTTACCGATCACCCTCCGCCGTTCCCCCTCCCTATCTCTCCCTATCATTGTGACCGGTTAGTTCTCTCTCTCCCTCTCTCTCTCTCTCTCTCTCTCTCTCTCTCTCTCTCTCTCTCTCTCTCTCTCTCTCTCTCTTTTTCACAAACTATATTATGAAAATATTTCAAGAAATGGTTTCTAAAAATATTTTTAAAAATTATTTTCTGAAAATATATTCAGAAATAATATCTGAAAATATTATCAGAAAGGGTTTGTGAAAATATTTTTCACAAACTATATTCTGAAAATATTTTCAGAAATAATATGTGATTTTTCTTAATTTCTGAACTTAAAAAATAATTTTCTGAACTTAAACTATAATTTTTTGAAATTAAAATATTCTTTCTAAAATTATAATATTTTTCAGAAATTATAAATTTTTTTTTCTGAAATTACACAAAAAATAATTTTCAGAAATTAAACTATATTTTTTTGAAATTAAAAATATTTTTTTTGGAAATTATTAATTAATTTTATGAAATCACGCAATATTTTTTTGAAATTAATATATAATTTTCTAGACTTAAAATATATTTTTTGGTAATTAACTAAAATATATTATTCTGAAAATATAATATTTTTTTCTTAAATTAAAATTTATTTTTTCCTGAAATTAAAATATGTTTATGAAATTATAACATTTTTCTGTAATTTTTAACTAATTTGTGTAATTTTTTGTTCAATTTATTATATAGTTGTACAATTTTTGCAATGATTGTGTATTGTATCATATTGTGTAATTATTTGTGAAATTTATTGCATAGTTGCATAATTTATACAATTCTTGTGTATTGTATCATATTGTGTAATTTACTTTATAATTGTGTATTGTGTCGTATTGTGTAATTAATGTAATTCTTGTGTTTTTTTCTTAATATTATTATTTACACAATAATGTCAACAATCATAAGGTTCGGTTACAATTTCCAATAATAATATTGTTTACACGACAATGTAAGTAATCACAACCTTTAAGCCAATAATCAAAAATTAGGCCAATACTACCAATAATAATATTTTTACATAATAATGTCAATAATTACAAAATTAGCACAATATTCCCTATAATATTATTATTTATATAATAATATCAATAATCACAACATAAGGCTAATAATGCCAATAATTATATTATTTACATACTAATGTCAATAATTATAAAATTTAGGCTAATATTTTAAATAATATTATTATTCACATAATATTGTCAATAACTATACAAAATTATCTTAATATTCCAGATAATATTATAATTTATATAATTAAGTCAATAATCCCAATATTAGTCTAATATTTCCAATTTCAACGTTTCCAATAAGAGTCATTACAAATGTACAGTTCCTTTGCCCATCCACAAATTGATCAAGCATTGCTTTAAGCTTTTTTAGTTCATCAAGTAAATTTTTGTCGACATAACTAATAAGATTTATCCATTTTCGTTGGTCATCAAAAGACAATATTGATAATAAAAACGGATAAACTTAATTAGTACCATAACAAAAAGTTCAAGTGATAGGCTAAAGAAGCTAAAAGCAATGCTTGACTCGTTTGTATATGTGCACAAAGGAACTATATATTTTTAAATAATTAATAAGTACAATAATCATAAATTAAACATAATTATTGAATTAGGGCAATTATTTCAACAACTACAAAAACTAATACTATAATTTGTATAGATTATGCCTAGTGGTACGCCTCTTATACCACATGATTGTGGCCCGCCACTTCCAGCAATGCCCTCTGATGCTTCCCGGGTTGGGGAAGCATCATTTCGACCACCCCCACCACCACTCATGACCAGACCGTCAGTCGCCTCGCATATTCCAGATGACGCTGGACCATCTAGTGTGGCACCGACAGCTGAGGAGGCCAGGACATAGTTAGCCACACCATCGGCTGCTACACCAACACCACCACTAGTCCCCCCACCATCAGCGCGCCAGTATATCAGTCTCGATGACGCGAGGTAATTTGTTCATGAATATTTTTAGTATTATTTTATTTTGAAAATTACTAATTAACATGTTCTTTTAGTTCTGGCAGCTGCTCCTACGAGCGCATCAATGCGGTGGTATGGGGATATTTTCCCCACCCGTGGCGATGTCTGAGGTAGGTGTCGTCAAAGCACTAATATTTCTGATTCAAGAGCATGTGGGTAATATAATTAAATTAATTTTGTATTATCTTATCATTTAAATTGTTTCATAATTTTTGCTAATATTTTGTTTCATTTTCTTATTTTAGATGGCCTACTGGTGGGACTATGGCGATGAGTCAATATTTCGGATCTTCCACATGTGGGCCGAAAAGTACATCTAGAAGATGTTCTCCATCGCCCTATCGAGCTTGGTCAAGCCACTTTGGCTAGCCAATGACATATGGCTCTAGCTCTAGGTGTACTGGGCCAGCGAGGACTTTCAAGAGTCCTAGAAAAATAATACGAATTGGGCGACGAACCCCACGACGTCCTCGACTGTGTACCACGGGGATCCTTCTCTGTCGGCATGCACAAGAGGAAGTTGGTAAGTACATTACAATACTTTTATCAATACGTTATACATATTATGCTAACTCTTTTATTCTCGTAGAGGAAGCAAAGCTCGGTCGGCCGTCAAAGCAGATGGAACTATTTGCCAGATACTACAAGAAGAAGGAGGACGACGATGGGAGCAAGTCGAGGGCCGCTGAGGTGGTGGTAAGTACAAGACTATATTATTTTTTTTAAAATAATTCTTGGTTAAAAGTACGAATAATTTTATTTGTTTTGCAGGAGACGTTCCGGAAGTTGATAAAGGATCATCAGCCTCAGCCTGCGGCTGATGACGACCATACGCCCATCGAATCGGAGGCTTCAGTGATGATGACCGAGCAACTGATGTGGCTGGCTGCAGTTGAGAGCAAGAACAAAGGCCGTGTATTTGGCTTTGGTTTAGAAGCCCACTTCTCCTGTCGGACATACACATCGCCAGCTCCACCGCCACTGCCACTGCCACCACCAAACTCGGCCATGGAGGACTGCGTCGGCCACCTCGAGGAGATGATGATCGACATGATGTCGATGATTAGGGAGATGGGGGCCAACTCCTCGACTGCGGGACCCTCACAGCCGACTGCCACCACTAACGTCCCAACACAGCCTCTGACAGACTGCCAGGCGCTGAACGACAACGAAATGGACAACGCTAATCAGGAGGGGGGTTAGATTAGGTTTTATTTTATTTTTTAAAAATTTTGCAATCGAATATTATTTTATATTAAAATAATAATTTTTTCTAATTATTCATTTTTATTCATAATGTTTATTACATTCCATTATTTCATATTTATTCAATAAATTAAATTCATAAATATAATTTGATTATTTATTATAATATATTAAAATATATTAATTAAATTATTTTTTAAAATTTATTAAATATATAAATTAAATAATTTATAAAAATAATATTTAAGATTAAATAATTTATAAGCATTTTGCTATAAAAATAAAAATAGGGTCGATTTTAGTGATTATAAATAAAATATTCCAAATTAAACAAACGACCATTCTTAATACCATTACTAAAACAGTTCTAAATACATGCTTCTAAATAATGTATGCTGTTCCTAAAATCATTACTGAATGAGTTTCTAATACATGTCACTAAATATGGATGACCGTTCCTAATACAATTGCTAATATAACTTTAAATACATGTTTCTAAAAAAGATTGATCATTCCTAATACAATTACTAAATAATACTAACCATTCCTATCCTAGTTACAACATATCGTTCCAAACAAAACTTTGATCGTGCCTAATACCATTGCTAATATTAACAAACAAACCATTCCACGGGCCGTTTTTAAATATATTACAAAGGCAGTTCCTAAAATAACCCGAATTATATAATACGACCGTCCATAATAGCATCCAAACCATTCCTATAAAAAATTATTTTATTTTTTACACAAATTCACAATTAGGAATGGTCACTAACAATGTGTTACTATGACCGTGCCAAATGTAAACGGTCTTCCAGTAACCGCTCCTAAATATTTGTAACACCGTCTAGACAGATGGAAGAGATACCGTTCCACAACTGTTCTTAAAATCGGTTCAAGTTAAATCCGTCCATCCCAAATGATTCCAACTAAAAATTTTTTTTCCCTAAATCCGCTCGCCCAAATCCCGCCTTTTTTTTTTTTGTAGTGTAAATCAATTCGTGCAAGATCAAAATTGCCAACTACCTAAGTTACAAAAATAAAAATGCTAATCCCTTATAATTTATAACAGGACTTAAATTGCAATTTAATTTGGTCATGTGCAGGTCACATGTTTTTCAATCAAATTGCTAGAAAAGGACCAAAACTGTCAAATTTTAAAGTTACATAACTAAATTAAAAAATAAATAATTCGTGCAGTACAAAAATACCATTCTCATAAATTACAGGGCTAAAAATTATATTTTTTGCTATTATTTATTGCCATATAAATTTTATTTTCTATGCAATTTTAATCTTTTAATCATCACAGAAAGATAGAAAAAATAGAACACCTGATCAAGTTACTCATATTTTCTAATATCTTATTATAAAATTTAAATATATTAATAAAATTATCCCACAGATATCTTCCTTTTCTTTGAAAGAGATGCTTCTTCAAATTTTTAAAAGGTATGATCTCCTAATTGTATAGCCTATATAATTTTTTTAGTCAGTATTAAGTTTTTTAACTAATTTTATTTAATTAATTATTAGTTATGAGTAAAACTCTTTATTATAATTTATTCTTATTAAAACTCTACCTCAATTCAACTACATAACTACTTAACTATTATTATAAAACTTAATTACTAAATTACTAATTGTTAGACATAAATTTATAATCTATTATTATACGAAAATGACATAATTGGCATCACACGAAAAGGAATAAATATAAAATGACCTCAGTTTATTATTATTTTTATTATTGTTGTTGTTGTAACTATATATGCATAGATTTAACGCCACGTACCAGATATATAAGTATAAGATACATATTCTCTACATCTTCACTAATTATGCAACGCTTAACTAATAATATCAGATATAAAATAAAGAGGGAAAATAGCATTTTTAGTTCTATAAGTTACGCCCATATTATTTTTGGTTTCATTAATTATGGAATTAGTATTTTTAGTTTTATAATTTATAAAAATTAGCACTGATGGAGGAAAAATAAATTACATTGATGGAAGGAAAGATCATCCCAAGAAGGAAAGAAAGATATTTCCAAAAAAGAAGTTCGAGGTCAAATTTACCAAATTAACACGACATGGTAAATTACCATGATAACCTAGTCAATGAAACTCAATCATGTAATAGGGGTAGGTGAGGGATAAAGTAGTACTTTATATTTACCTACCCTAAATAGCATAAATTCATAGTAGTACAAATATCCCTCCCTATTCTCTCATAGGGGGAATTGGATTTTTGTAATATTCCTATTGCAAATGTGTTGAATTACAGCCCATTAATAAAAATCTAGTCGATATCGCTTTTTGGTGACATTAAACACTTTTGGTCATCTTACACTTATCCATCTACAATTAAACTATGTAGTCACGTGTCTAACATGTTGTGGTTAAGTATTTTTGGTTGGAGGAAAAAATGATCATTTTTTCAGTATATAGTAACATACCAGTGCTTTATTTGACATACTTGATTCACTTGTGAAATACATGATTTTTTATATTGCTTCTAATTGACTTCAACTTAATTAATAGGAAGGATATGATTCAAATTTAGTGAGAAAGATAGATATCGCTAAGTTTTCTGCCCTAATTTCATTCAAAATTTATTCTTTTTCCTAAAAGTGTAGTTATATTTTTTCCCATAAATGGTTTCTAGCTGAAAAATCAATCAATTTTCACTCTAACAAAAAATACTAAACGATCAAATACTAGGCACATGCGCTCCACTGTTATATTATAGACAAAAATGTGGACGATGACTAAAATTGCTAATTTTTGTAAATTACAGAACTAAAAGTGCTAATCCAGTAATGAATGAGATCAAAAGTGAAACGAACCTAACTTTTGGAACAAAAAAATGTTATTTTCCCCCAAAAAATTAGATTAAACTAACGCACATTCTTTGTAATACTTTAACTTTTGTGAATAATCAATTAGTGAAGGTATTTAAAGTATTATTATTATATAATCTAATTTCATATTAATAACCATTCTACTCTTTTAACTTATCTCATTAGTTACGAGAAAAATCAGGAATAGCTTTTACCCTTAATTAGATCCAAGACATTTTTCCTTTTTTCTCAATCTAATGTATTTAATAAATACTTTAAAAATAGTAATAAATTCAAATATATTTCATATATTAATCAAAAACTATTTTATTTTATTTTTGTATGAGCTCAAGACCAAGAAACTACGCTCGATGAACTAGCGCCCAAAATCAGGTGCTTGGCCGCGTGCGCTAGCTCCTGCTCTGCTCAAGCTCAAACTCAAGCCTTAAACTTTCAAAGCTCAGCTCGAGCTCGATTGACTTGCACTCCTAAATTATAGCATCAAAGATAGAATATTGGAAATTGTGAAACTAACTAAAAGCAATCTTCTTGTTATTCTACTATATATCCGTATGATAATTGTATTGTTTGTCTGTAGATTAGTTGTAAAATATCTAAGATATTGGTATGTAACTTTTTGGGACAGTGAAGAGTCTTCCTTGTCTTTTACTTCAATTGGCACTTGCTCAGCGCACAGCCTTGCACTCCACCTTTTAGGTAACATATATATGCCAGCCTGAAATGGGGATGGAGTAAGAATATTTACTTGCTATCTTCCTAAGTTAAGATCTCTACGTTGTCTGTCTGTGCAGCCATGAAGATTATTATACGCTGTATTTGTTTGTTGGCAAGTTTGCTGGATAACCTCTTCAAGTAGAAGCATTTGTTTTTCTTTTTTGGACAAGTTTAATTCATGTTTTTTTTGAGATTCGAACTAATTATAAATACTTTTGTGTTATGATGAAAATTATAATTATTTAACTGGAGGTTTATTCCATCTTACATATAATTCCATTCAGTATAGGGTTCTGGTGAGTTTTTATATGTGATATTTCAAAAATACCACTCATAAAATTTTAATTATACTTTAATTATATGTTTTTAGGCTAGCTAGACAAAACGGTTTGAATTAAAAACTTTAGATTAGACATCTTTGGCTGTTTCACTAGCGTTCGTACTGCTTTAAGGTGAAAATTATTGAAAAGAGAGAGAAAATAATAAGACTGTTAGATATAATTACATGGTGGAGATGACACAGAGAGATGGACAAAATATACAAAACAAGTATCGTATTAATATTTATTTTTGGTATTTTGGTAATTTCACAATTTATTAATATTTTTGCTTGTTTTTCCTTTTTATAGAAAGAGTGAGAACATTACGATACTTTCACCCTTTTCAGTGAGGCTATTAAGTATTGTTGGAAAATAATAATGAATAATTTAGAAAATCGTCTTATATAAATAAATATCGCGTGTAATAAATAATTAATTTATTGCACACTAAATATATAATTATATTGGCACAGAAAAGTGGATCGATTAAATATGTAGAAGCGGAGATATGTTTATCTATATTCTGATCTGGCTAGTCTACAGTCCATGCCTTAATTGGATGACGAATACGTCAACTTTCTCATTGTCTTGAAGGTCATCATCCCATGAACATCTATATGATTCCCCAAGTTGAGTCTTGATCAAATCTTGTGTAAACCAAGAACATGCCTTGTTCAGCTTAGTGGATTTTTATTAGAGTAACCCACTCGTTTACATACCTCAAATCCAAAGAGTCTATGGTGATGCTTCAATGAAGGATGTAGAGAGAAAAATAGAGAGACTATTTGGAAAGAGTATCTCTGATCACCTCAATTGTTGTATCATATTTATGTGGCTCTTTGATCACAATCATATGCTCTACTTATAAGTTCACTCAGTTATATCTCTAAGAGGAGTTCATATTCCAACAAATATTTAGAATATTACAAACTCTATTAGATACTATCTAACTTAAAGGAGTCTAATCCCAATATTAAGTTGGGAGACTTTAGACTTTGTATCAAATATGAATACATATTGAATCACGGGTCAACAAATCCATCCAATGTTTGAAGGGCATTGTTTTACAAATTTCATGAGAGATAATTATAATTTAAATTGATCAAATAATAATGCATTTCTAATTGAGTCGTACATATAAAGTACATATGTAATTTACTCTTTTTATTTTTTAATACTATTTGATTCCACTGTTCATTTCTTTAATATTTGGCTACATAATTTAGAAAAAAACGCATTCCTTATTGTAGATTGAAGTTATATATATTAATAAACGTCCTCTTGCTTTTGGGATTGAATTTTTAATTTAAATAATGATAAATCTTCAATTAATTTATCTAATATAAATAATATCATATATTTTATTAAAATATAATTTCATATACGATCTAAATAAAATAAAAAATGTAATAAAATTTAAAGTAAAACATCCAATCCACTTACAAAGAGCAGCATATTACCCCAGATTGTATCTTATCGTGAGTCATAGCGTTGAGATCCTCCAGACTCTTCGTCAAGCTATAAAACAATCGGGTGATGAACAAGAAAACAAAACTCACGTTACTCTCAATTGCTACCTTACCTCAGCGCTTACGATCCATTACTATTATATATATTGTCTGAAAAGCATAAGAACGACACACACACACACACACACACACATATATATATATATATATTTATTTATATATATGAAGAGTGACAGAAAAGAGTGACAGACTGCATTTTCGACTTCATTCGAAATGGAGATCTTCACCTTCTTGTGCTGGCCAGTTCTGATTCTCCTCATCTTCTTGATTTTAAAGCATTTCAATGCACGTAAACATAGGAACTTGCCACCAAGCCCGCCTTCTCTCCGATACTCGGCCACCTCCACCTCATCAAAGCTGCGCCCCACCGTGCTCTCCAAGCTGTATCCAAGAAGTATGGCCCGATTCTGTATCTTCGTTTCGGCAGCCTCCCAATTCTCCTCGTTTCCTCTCCTTCGGCAGCAGAAGAATGTTTCTCCAAGAACGATATCATCTTCGCCAACCGGCCCGAATCCATTGCCAACAGAATTCTTGGGTACAATTGCACCACCATTGGATTCTCTCCTTATGGAAACCATTGGAGGAACCTCCGGCGTCTGACAACCATCCAGGTCTTTTCCTCCGCCAGTCTCCAGTATTCTGCAGCTAGCCGAGGTGAAGAAACTCGTTACCTGGTGCGAAAATTGTTCCAGGGCTCTGATCCTACGGCTTGGAAGAAAGTGAATATGAATTCTTTGTTTTTTGAATTGGTTTATAATGTGGTCATGGTGATGGTTGCTGGAAAACGTGGATCCGTGATGACCAACATATTCGGGCCGACCAAGATGCTTGATATTTGCGATTACATTCCTTTGTTGAGGTGGGCGGGGTTTAAAGGGATGGAGATCGATATGGAGAATTTGCAGAAAATAAGAGATGGTTTCTTGCAGCTTTTGATTAATGAAGGCCGCAAGCAGATTGGTGATTCTTCATCCGTTGAGGGAAAAAAGACATTTGTTCAAGCATTATTATCGATGCAACAAGCTGAACCTGAATATTATACAGATGAAATTCTTAAGGGACTCATTCTGGTGAGCCTTTATGTGTTAATTTCGGAAACTCTCCATTTTCAGATAGCACAGTATGGCTTTTATATGATGAAATTAAAAGGGTAAAATGTTATTTTAGTCCTGTAAAAAAAGGATAAATTTTTTTTTGATATCACAATTATAACAGGTGATGCTTTTAGTCTCATAAAACTCAAAATCATGTCTTTTTAGTAAAAAAAAAAAATGTGATTTGGGCCTTTTCAGTCCCAAAATTACGACGTCTTTTTAGTTTTAAAACTGCAATGCAAGTGACTTTTTGAAACTACAAATATGTGATTATGAATTTTATAAGACTAAAAGTGGCAGCTGTCATAGTTGTGGTACCAAAACAAATTCCGTCCTTATTTTATGAGGTTAAAAAAGCATTTTGCCCGAAATTAAACTATATGATTTAACAGTGAATTGTTCTATTCCGTGGTGTAGCCTATGTTTACTGCTGGAACACACACTACAGCTCTCACAATGGAGTGGGCAATGTCACTTCTTCTGAATCACCCGAACGAGCTAGGAAAGGTGAAGGAGGAGATCGACAGTATTGTCGCGCCTGGAAAATTGCTTGACGATTCAGATATCCAGAAACTACCATATTTACGCTGCGTAATCAACGAAACACTGAGGTTGTATCCTGTCGGGCCCCTTCTCGTGCCACATTTATCATCCAAAGATTGCAGTGTAGGGGGCTTCGACATTCCGGCAGGTACAACTTTGCTAGTAAATGCCTGGGCCATTCAGAGAGACCCTAAATTGTGGGAGGAGCCTGAAGCGTTCAAGCCTGAGAGGTTCAAAGGATTTGAACGGGGATATGATGGGCTTAAATTTTTACCATTTGGGATTGGGAGAAGGGCATGTCCTGGTTCTGGTATGGCTATGAGGTTGATGGGGTTGGCATTAGGCACTTTTATTCAGTGCTTTGAGTGGAAAAGGGAAGGCCATAACTTGGTGGATTTGGATGAGTTTACAGGCATAACCTTGTCGAAGGTGAAGCCGTTGGAGGCCTTGTATCGGCCACGTTCGTCCCTGACGAGTCTCCTGTCTCAGCTTTAGGTCTTCATCCGTCGTCGTGAGTATCTTGCAAGTAATGAAATACCATGGAGAGGTGGATTTCCAATCTGTCACTAATTGTGTAATTTACTAGTTCTAGCTACACTAGATTAGTTTGTAATTATGTCTGTTTCCCTAGTTATTTTTCTCAGTTGTAATTGACTGATGCAGCAATGTCTGAAACATTCTGGTTATGATGTTCCTCGGCAATGATTTTGTTATATTTGCAAACATCGGCAGAACTGTTTCAGTTCATACTACTGCTGGAACTCTTCGTTAGGCCGTTGTTATATTTATTGAGAGAAATTTTTTTTTTAGTCCATTAACTTAGTTCCCATTCAATTTTGGTTCACTAATTATGATAGTTACCATATTTTTTACACTAATTTTAAAAAATAGGTCAATTAAGTCCAATTTAGAGGTTTTTTGTCAATTTTCCGATCAATTAAACGGAAATTGCTGATGTGAATCAATATTTTTTTAGAAAATAAGCCATGTCATCGTTTGTCATGATTAATAAATACACTTGGCATCCTAATGGCCTAATTCTATACAAATATATACATAATTATAAAATTAATATAAATTTTAAAAAAATCCCTACCCCTCCAACCCCCCTCCCCCGTCACCCCGTCACCCCCTTCTCCGTCCACCTTCGCCGCCCATAGGGGGCGACACGCCGTCGCCTAGAGCACAACTCGATGACAGCGATCACCCATTTGGGCGACGGCGAGGCGCTGCAAGTTGCCCATAATCTGGGCGATCGCCGTCGCCCAGTATAGGGGGCGACACGCCGTTGTCCCCACCTGCGGGGCGGCGTAGCCCCACTCTATGGCGGGCAAGGGGGCGGGTGTTGGGGATGGGCGGGGAGGAGGGGGTGTTTGGGGGTGAGTGGGTTATTTTTTTTAGTTAAATTATATTATATAAAATAATAAATTCAAATAATGAACAAAAATTGCACTAGACAAAGTTAATAGACTAAAATTACACCAAGATAAAGTTAGTGGACTAAAATTATACCAGGATAAAATTAGTGGACTAAACTTACACTTGCTAAAAAAATAAGTCCATGTCATAGGGCACGTTGGATAAAAAAATCCCCAAAATTTTTGGCACGTGCCTTGCACATGCTAATTTCAGGCCAAAATGCCACCGGAGTACCGAGGCAATTATTTTTTTATTATTGAAAAAAGAAAATTTACAAAAAAAATATTTTTTAAATAAGTTAGCGATTTTATTACGAGTCGCGCTCTCAAACCGTGACTCGACATTTTTTAACTTTTTTTCCGAATCACGGTTTGACGGCATTTTTAATTTTTTTTTGCCGGTCCGCGACATCGAGTCGTGGTTTCAGTCCGAGACTCGATTTTTTTAAAAAAAATTATATTTATATATTAATTATATTTAAATATTAATTATATTTAATGTAAATATTAACGTATTTAAATTATATAAATTTATGTTATAATTTATATTTTACGTATTAATTATATTTATATAAATTGCATTATTATAAATTTAAATAATCACAATAAATTATAATGTTAAAAAATTGTGTTAATTAAAAAATACAAGTATTATCAACAATCCTCCTCTGACATATTTTCTTGTATTGAAGAATCTCCTTGTTGTTGGGCTTCTTGCCTTGCTCTCGTTTGCCGCCAATCAATTCTCATTATGAATACGTGTTGTTTGATTTCAACCAGGACGTGTGGAAATACAGATAGTAGAGTCGTGGACCAACTGAAAATTTGGGTCATCCCAATAATCTTTCGACTACACAGGTTCTAAATGCTTAGAATAGGTGTTGTTGTAAGCCATCAGATCATAATAATCCTTAACCATTGATGCAACACTAATATTGTATGCACCGCATACTTTTTGAACGTGAGAACAAGGAATGTCAAATTGATTTCACTTGCCGCATGAGCATTCTCGGTTGGCGATTTTGACAACATGGGTGTTGATCCCATGTCCATTCTGGTGCCTGGTAACAACCGATGCGGACTGTTGAGAGTGACTTTATTTTGTGACCGCATGCTCAACAGCTTTTTGTTGCCAAGACATGAACATCTTGCATGCGAAATCCGTCCACAGTTGGTTGTTTTGTAATATTTTATGACTCTTAATCGCCTGCACGCGAAAATAATGGACAGTACGTTCTAAAGTAATTTCAACTAGTGCACTTTCCGGCATGTGGCGAGTCCCTTTCAGAATTCCATTGATGCATTCTAACATGTTGGTCGTCAAAATACCACATCGCCATCCACCATCATGAGAAGCTGTCTATTTTTCCTTATTAATCTGGTCTAAGTATGCAAACGCCCCATGTTGCTTCTTTATCTCTTCCATAATGTGATTGAACTTTCTTAATTGATATTCTGAGCCAGCTTGCCAACAAAGATCCTTCAATACCACATTTTTAAAATTACTGTTAAAATTAGAACACACATGTCATAAGAAATACCGGTGCACTCCATGTGGTGACACAAAGTCCGGACCTTCACGAACTGCTTTAATGATTCCGCCATGACGGTCAGAAATAAGACACATCCCACGTCGCCCTCTTATAACCTGTCGACTCAATTGTTGAAGAAATTACTTCCAAGATGGATAAGTTTCTTCATCGACTATTGCAAATGCGAGAGGTAGTACCTGTTGATTCCCATCCATGGCAGCTGCAATCAACATTTTGTGCTTATATTTTGTGTATAAATGGGTGTCATCTACACTAATAATCTTTCGACAGAACTGGAACCCATCATTACACAGTTTGAAAGCCCAGAAGACAAATCCCGGCACATAAGAACCAGTTGACTGCTGGAAGGCTTTGTGTTTCCATTCAACAATAGTTCCTGGATTATATTTTTGGATAGTTCCCAAATATTTAGGTAGCTTTCGAACAGAGCTCTCCCACGTGCCATAAACAATTTCGCGTGCCATTTTCAAACTGTACTATGCCTTTTGGTATGGTACATCATACCCTGTTTGGTCCTTCACATTCTGAATGACATGTTTTATTCCATAAGAGGGGTTGCATTTCACGTGTCCTAAATGCAAGGAAGCAATATAAGCCCTGTTTATATTACCATGTGAGAGGGACATATTATTCAGAACACATGTATGTGTCCCCTTATACTGGGTTATTTTCTAACGACTAATTTTTGGTTTGTAACCACCTCGAATATCCCATCTATACCACATATCTGCAAAAAAAAAAAAAAATCAATCAATTAAGTAATGATGTATGCTTGTAAGATGCGACATATGAATATATATATATATATATATATATATATATATATATATATATATACCTTCTGTACTGTGCTTGCAGAGCACTCTCCACTTAGTCTTTGAATTCTCAGTGACATTATACTCGCGGCGTGCATGCAGTATGGAGTGATCTTGCACCGCTTCCATCAGATCTTCTTTTGTTTTGAAAGCATTCCCACATCAAGCCTGCCTTCAAATTTATTATAAAATTTTGCATACCTCAGATTTGGGACATCAACAGAATCTGCAGGTATCTCCGGGAATGTTTGTTCAAAAAATGGTATAGAGCGCTAAAATGTCAGCTGAGTAGTTCTACTTGGCAAAGCCGGTTCAGAACATGTTTCTGCCCCACCTTGTGCAAATGTTTCTGCCATTACATTTATGTCAACATCGTTTGGTCCATCCTCGGGTGGAATTGGATATTCCGCTTCATCTGGTTCCGAAGCATCATCTAATTCATTTGCAAAAGAGTCTCCAATTGGGTCTTCTGGATCATTCTCATGGGGTATAAAATTTCTGACAAGGGAGTATGTGACTGGGTAGGCTCTATATAATGGATATCAATATTATCTAGGCCTTGAGTAACAGTCATTATGTTGGGAGTATAATATTCAGGCTCATAATTATATGTACCTGCACCAAAATCAGGATTAGAAGTATCCGCACTCAAATCGGGATTAGAAGTAGCTGCCAAGTAGTCAGTGTTAGAACAAGAAGGCAATCCTGGAGTTGCTAAGAGCGTCATATATTCTCCCCACTGGTTGCTCATGATGCAGCAGTCAAAGCTGCAACATTCATGATGCAATACAAAAAAAAAAAAAATTAAAAAAAAAAAATAAAAATGGATGATTCACTATATAAATCAAATGTAACATTGTGCATTTTCGTCGTTGTAGTTTATATAAATTTATCTTTCCATCGTTGTAGATGTTTTCATTCAACTATTTATTTGTCACCTATCAATTTATTTTTATAAATGGATAGAAGAGCAGTATATATGGTCCACGCGATGGAACTGTATTATCCCAACAATCACAACACAGGTCCGATGACATCCTTGATGGTGACATTGATGAGGTCCTGCAGGCAAAACGTGCCGACGGTAAATTTTGAAAAATTTACGTGAACAAGACCTCCGTATTCGTGTGCAACAAATACTATACACCAAATAGGTTTTTATGGAGTATATAGGTGCGGAAGAATTCAATATGATTGCTATCTAATCACTGCATTGGTGGAGAGGTGGCGATCCGAGGCACACTCTTTTTATTTTCGTGTCGGAGAAGCCACAATTACCTTACAAGATGCCCAGGTAATATGGGGACTCCCAATAGATGGCGAGCCAGTCTCAGGGACTGATCTCGAAAGAACACGGCTCAGTGGCAAGAATACTGCATGTAGTATATATGTTTTGCACCAAAAGAGGGAGCGTTGAAGGGTTCACGATTGCAGGTTAAGTCCATCATATCCCATATATCACGTGTCCAAATCACTTCCGACATCCCAAACCATACTGTCGTACAGTATGCGCATGCTATTGCGTTGCTCCTGTTGGGTGGAACGATGTGTCCTGATTCATTAGGAAACTTTGTATCGCTACTATATCTTGCAAAATTAGAGGATATAGTAGAAGCCAAGAACTACAGTTGGGGCAGTGTTGTTCTGGCATTTTTATACTGTGAATTGTGTAATGCCAGCACAAAAGGCAAAGCTGCAATAGGTGGCACATTGCAGTTGGTACAGGTAAGTTGAATTATTAAATTTATAGAGAAATATTTTTTTCAGGTAATAACTAGAGTTTATGTTATCTCTACAGATTTAGGCCTGGTCACGCATCATTCCACTTTGTCCCGGACTTGGTGCTCCACGTCTACATATGGGCCAACACTCTATAGATAATAACCGTGTGCTCCCAGTAGCACCATATGGTGCGATGTGGAACTATGAGCACACTTTCACCCGGACAGTGCGAACAACTGTTCGGGTCATAAGAGACATATTAGATGAGATGCAGTATGATCAGGTACCTTATATTCATGACTTTAATTACATATATTCGATCATATAAAATGGCATTAACTTGCATTATTTAATTTATTACAGTTTATCTGGCAGCCGTATGACATGGAATCAAATGTCATTATGGCTTAAGCAGGGGATTTTAACCCCCAGCTGTGGTTAACAATATGTCCCTTGATATTTTATGCAATAGTGGAGACGCATTATCCCGAACGGGTCCTTCGCCAATTCGGGATGATGCAAAATATTCCAGATCAGCCAGATACTCGGGACATGAGCTTGTATAAGATCACCCGTTCCAATCATACGGGCACTGATTGAGTTTTGCAGCACATACACTACATCACTAGATGGCAAAAATAATATGACACGGTCATACAAAGACAACTCATTTCCAACAGAAGAGATACAGATCGAGAATATTAGGAATGGTACAACAACATAACACGTCATTTCGTTTCGTCGTCTACTGATAGACGTGTGGAAAGCGGATACCAACCTGGAGATGCACCAGTGTTGCAGATTGTGGTATGTTACATAATATCACATGTTTATTTTACAAACTTCATTTTTAACAATATTTTTTATTAAAATTCATTATATTTCTTTATTTTTCAGACTCAACAGGTAAATACTCTTGAAACACTTTTTCAATCTACACTAGTAGATATTGAAGGGTATCGTCAATTAGTGACCCAACTTGAACACGAAGTACAAATTATTAAGGAAGCCATAACACATCAGCCACAACAAATTGCAACACCATCCGATACTGCTCCCACAACATCCCACAGACAAAGGAGAAGTTCTAGCCAAATGTCTATTAGTTCAGTTGAACGTGGTGATATTGGGGTGGATATAGCTGGTCCTTCAACAACATATACGCCTCAAGATTACTACGTGCCTCAACCGTATCAGGATTACTATGTGCCTCAACCGTCATAAGATGATTGGTTTCAATCGACTTCATACATGCCAAGCCATGCAGAAGCTTATTCTTCACATGTAGATCTTGACCTTGGCCTTGGTATTAATCAACCATTTGCACCAGGATATAACATTTCACCAGTTCCATTCCATCATTTAGTGCATATCGTGATAATGTGGAGTCCAGTTCTGCGGCATCATCAAGTGGGTTGCATATTAATTCCGGTGATGATGATAATGATGGACAAAATGAGTCAATACAAAATATGAGCGAAGAAATAAGAAGACCTCGACGTCAACGACACAGACGTAATTGTGGGACAGGGGGGCATTTTTAATATTTATTTTTTTATTGTAATATTTGTAATAATATTTATAATATTTTATTTTTTTCATTAATAATTATTGTGTATGTTTTAAAAAACTTTCGTATAATTGTTTTTTGAAAATGCACAATCGCGACTCGAAAATTAAAAAAACCTCAAACCGCGACTCGGTAATTTTTTTTTTAAATTTGTATTTTTACGCTGAAAAATTAAAAAAAAAAAAAATTGTCGGACCGCGACTCGTAATAAAATCATTAACTTATTTAAAAATATATATTTTTCATAAATTTTCTTATTTTTAATAATGAAAAAATAATTGCCTCCTGGAGTACCTAATTGACCCATTTTTCAAAGTTAGTGTAGAAAATGTGATAAGTATTATAGTGAATGGACCAAAATTGAACGATAATCAAGTTAATGGACTAAATGTTTTTTCCCCATTTACAAAGAAATTGACTAATATATATGTTTGACCAAAAGTTACACTTTTTAGGAAAATGAATAAATATATTTTTTCATATTTTTCAAATAAAATAAATTTAAAATAGGATATGTAATTACTCATTTTTATCTAAAAGTTTAAATAGTTAATAACTTAATTTTATTACCAAATTAATAAAAAAATTTATATAAAAATTTTGTGTATTTATTATGCTCATTCATTACTTAACTTTGAGTCTATAAAATATAATAAAATTTGAACTATTTAATAAGAAGAATAGCAAGATGTGGTGTAATATCTAAAAACCTGTGTGGCGTCTTTCATATCCAACATTAGGATATCGAATCATCCTTTAATTTCTTCTGGGCCTACTGAAAAACTGAGATAAGTCTTAACACTTCCAATTATATGACAAAATATAAAGCTAAACTTAATAATTGTTATCTAATTACGTAAATCTTTACCTGTTCAGAAGGCCTACGGGAGATTACGGTTATTCCGTCATTATTAGTATTTTAATTTGCCATCACTTGAACAAAAGGTACCCAAGCTCTTGATTCGTGTTCACATCATCAGAAGCGGCTGGATTATTGAGATCAAAATCGCGCATCATCTAAAGGTAGAAAACAAGAAGCAAAATTGTTATTATAATAATTAAAATGTTATGCAACACCACAAATAAATTCACTTTCAATTACCAAAACATATTCTATTATTTATGGGAAAAGGAAAAGTTTCGTCCAATAACTTTGGTCTAGATTTATTTTGATCCTTTATCTTTTGCCATATTAGATTTAGTCCTTTATCTTTCAAATCTACTTAATTTTGGTCCTTCAGCCAAATTAGTGACCATTTTGCCCTTCTATAGAAAACTCAAAATAATCCATACACATGCTCTAGTTTGGTCCAACATGCTTCCGTAATATCATTTAAGCTTTCATAAAGTCATACTTTGGTTTGACCGCCTTGATCCCGGGTATCCCAAGTCCTCGGTTTTACGGACTTCCTCCAACCACACAACCGCAGCTGATGGTTCGCAGGAACTTGGTTCCTTCAGTAACAAAACAGCACAGCCCTATTTCGTTTCCTACCTTAGGGCGTAGAAGATACGTCCAAAACGAAGCTTAATATTATTTGGGGTGAACAAATTGGACAGAAGCCTTTTTTATTGAAGAAATATATGAAATATTACATAGATACTATTTCCTCCCTTGGAGGAGACAACTATTTAGCCTCTCATATGGTAGAGGGCTAGACTCTTTGGGGAAACCCCCATAAACTAGAAACTTGAAAAATTACAAAGATAAAGATTTGGAACGTTATGCTTTGAAGAGTAGAGGAAAATTTCTGATGATCCCCTTCTGCTTCACTGCTTCCATATTTATAACCATCCGCGGACGTCAAGTGCGGATTTCAAACTTGTTTTTGATGACGTCATTGCATTCGTCATTTGGATGACGTCATTGCTTCTGTCATTGTCATTTCCAGCTGGTATTCCATAATGGCTTGTCGGCCATTTAATTGCTAGCTGGCTCTGACTGTTGGCTTTCGTCGTTTTCTGCCGACAGTCTTCTTTTGAATTTTTACATTCTTCGATTTTTACTTTTCCTTGTAAAAATTCTTCCTTTTACCCTTGTCCGGTTTTGGTTCGGGTCTCTTTTGGGTAACCCGTATCTTTGTTCCGAACAGTGGCTTTTCTTGTTTCTCGCAGCAAGGGCATACATGGTTATGCCATTGCCCAACATGAATCATATTACTTGTCTTCATCCTTGTAGCCTCTGTTGCAGGCAGCTTGTTCTCCCATATGAGCATCCTCTTTTTCTCGAACATGCTTTCTGCAAATTCAGTGCTTTTCCCCGTCATGGAGTTTAATAGGAACGATCCATTCACTTTGTTGGAGAAGATTTTGAATGGATACTTGACTTTGTCCATCTCAGTGAGACAGACCCATAAACCCCAAGCTCTTCTGGTGGAAATGTCGTCTTTGCTAATAGCCGACACCAGTGGAGCTTCCTCTGAGGTAGCTTTAATTCTGTTAAAGGCTACCATGTCTGGTCTCTGCAGCTTGATGAAATGAAACGCTAGATGAGACCCCTTTCCTGCAGTTTCTGGAGCTACTGAAATAAATTTTAGCTCCAGGATATCTCCACTTTTTAGGTGGGGATTATTTTTCCATGAATCATATACTGCCCCACAGATCCAATTCGGCAATTTTGAAATCTCCGAAAAACTTGGTGACATAGTATGAACTGAAGCAAGAGCTCCAAACTCATACCACTCTCGAACTTCTTCAAGTTTAGATACTTCCATCATCCAGACCCTATTATATTTTCCAGATGTCTCGATAATGGTCTTGCTTGGGTTAACTCCTTTGCGAGAAATTAATTTTTCCCACATCCTTTGATAAACCTACCAAGCAGAAGAAGAAAATAATAATTCATTAGTATTAGCCTTAGAAGTGCCTGTCCTTGGCCTAAGGCTAATCTCTTCCTCTTTAACCCCAGAGGCGCTGGGTTGGCTCGAATCATCAGAGGTTTGCACTCCATGTGACTCGTTTGTCGCCTTTTCACCAGAGTCTGGTGATGGCCTTGTGCAAGCAGTACTTGAATCTGCCGCTACAGGTCTAGAGTCCTGTACTCTAAGGGCATGCTTAGTATCATGCTTTTTCAACTCGTTAGTCATATCCGAAGATGATGCCTTTCGAATTGGTTCTTGTAGGTCGTTCCATAGTGAGGTTGAGGCCACCATGGTCGTTCTTATGGCGATCTGGACAGTGTCAAGATCAGCTCTTTGGATTTGTCCGGCTACTTGAGCATTTACAGCTAGCCGTCCAAACTTGTTGTTAAGCTCCTCGAGATTTTCTCTGAGGTGCCTAAGTCTCAACATGATGGAGTTTGCTTCAGAGGCCTCCATCTCTCGTCAGGAAATCTGCAAGAACATTCTCATGAGATTTGTTAACAACAATATTATAACAATAATATTGGCATTCAGCTTGCCATCTGATAATACGTGCTTTCTCAATTTTAGATTCTAATTTATTTTTCAAGAAAGCTTTAACATTGGTATTATCAACTTTCAAAGTGAATTCTTTAGCAAGCAAAAATAAAGGCCATTTCTTAAAAGCCTTCCAAACAGCAAAGAATTCCTTCTCGTTGATGTGCCACACTCGGGCTTGTTGTTCGGTAAACAACCCTCCAGTGTATCTACAAGGTTCTTCCCCTGTAGTAGTCCTTTTCATGAGCACAGCTGCCCATCTATAGTCATTGGCGTCTGTGTAGACTACCAATTCGTCCTCGTCTTGCGGTATTGCAAGCTTTGGCAGATTATTGCGAACCTGTTTTAGCTCGCGAACCCTTTGTGTATGGATCTCCTCCCATTTCCACTTTGCACTTTCTGTTTCCTTCAAAAGTGGCCGGAAATTCCTTCTGTATTTTGCGATATCCATTATGAAGATACCTGCAAAATTTACCACTCCCAATAAGCTCTGTAATTGCTTCTTATCTTTGAGTATATCGGGGAAATTGCGGATTTTTTCCACAATATGTTCCTGTAACTCAATACCTGCTTCGTCAATAAGAATTCCTAAAAATTCAATTTTATTGACCGCTATAGTAGCTTTCTTCTCAGAAAGTACTAAACCTTCCTTATACATGCATCATAAAATATCTCTAGATGTTTGATATGTTCTTTCATTTTTTAGATGCAATCAGTATGTCGTCGATGTAGACAAACATGAATTCGAAATAATCTTTAAAAAGATTATCCATTTTCCTCTGAAATATCTGGGGTGCATTAGCTAGGCCCATTGGTAATACATTCCAGATATATTGACCCTGTGGTGTGGAGAATGCAGTAAATTTCTTTGATTCAATCTCCATTTTAATCTGATAGAAACCAGACTTACAATCAAATTTAGAAAACACTTTTGCACCTTTAATGCAATCAATTAAATGCTCTCTACTAGGGATGTAATAACCATCAAATTCAAGTATTTTATTAATACCTTGATAGTTAATTACCAACCTGGGTTTACCTCTTTTTATCTCACCATGGTTTCTTACCAGAAATCCAGGGCTACTGTATGCAGAGATTCCAGGCTCGATGAGTCCAAGATTGATATGCTCCTTGATCACCATTTGCATATCCTTCTTATCCTCCATGTTCATCTGGATGGGCTTGTATCGAACATACTCATATTTGCATTTCTCTTTAATCTTGAGAGTAGCTTCGATCTTGTTCCTATCCCACCATGCCAGAGGGTTTTCACTGAAATTTCTCTGGATGAACCTCTTGACATTCTCGAGAGAAAGTTTACTTTCCTCGTTTATGTCCATGGTCTTTAATTCCACCAAGGCTTCTTTGAGGTTTTAATTTCTTCCTCAGATTCCTCGTAGAAGCTATCGCTATCGATGAGTCCCTGTTGCCTGAAAGACAAAAGAACTTTACCGAATTTCCTTTTATCCTGCATTTTGGGATGAGTTAATTTGGCATCAACATCACCACGCTTGCTGCGAAAAGTTATAGGCATTATCCTGTTAAATGCCTTTTCTCTCCGCAAAACCTGTATCTCATTACCACAGTTAGTTGTAAAGATTAACAGATTTCTTTGATTATCCCTAAACCAGGGCGTTCCAAATGCTCCCCCAATCATGATTTTGGCTTCTCGTATTCCCGTATTGAGTATTAGGATTTTCTGTGAAAAATCCCTTCCTGCAATAACAGGTAAGGTTTCCCTTGCTTCTTTAGGGAAAACTCCAGGTTTTGCTGTGCAAATTCCTGATCCTGAGTCAATATAAGCTGCAAAATATTCTGTCTTATATTGATCATACAACATACCCACAGATATGTATATAGAAAAGGGGCTTGTCATTCAATCCTTATGGTAACTCCATCAAGGCTGAATTCCATACCGTTCCCTTTTCTTCCCCATGGTTTATGATCTTCGAGGAAGCTTATCCCCAGAATCATACTTCCATTTTCTCGTCCTGTAACACTTTGTAGATTATGTGATGTTTTCTCTGGTTAGTCCTATCTGGTTGAGGACTTTACAAATTCCTCCAATTCTGAATCCATCATATGGACTGAGGTTGGAATCTTGACGCATGATCCTTTCTATGGTTTTGTTTGACACCGTCATTCTGGAAAAGAATCCTGACAGGCTTTCAGAGGTTTGAAGCCTATCTTCATCCCTGCAATTATTCTGACTCGGTTGAAGATCCATCCGAATCAGTCTCTATCTCTTCTTCATAGACGCTTTCGTCCGAAGGAAGGTCCTCGAATTGGTATATTGGTACCAATTCACCATAGTAGACTGCGTCTAAGATGTCGTTTGTGGCTTCGAATTTTCTAATCTCACCACGTTTCTGCGGGCAGTCTGGAGCTATATGTCCTCTTGCTGCACATGTCCAGCAGTTACAATCTTTGAAATTTTCATTAGTCCGGGTATGGGCTCGTCTGAAAATTCTTCTCGTAGGGGTTCTTCCTGTGGATCTTGTATCTGTTCATGTAGATCCTTGGGATAAAGCCCTTGTTGGTCCACTCCTTTGCCCAGATTTGTACGTTTTGGGTTTTGTTTTGGACCACCATGATCTTCGCCTAAAAGGAGTTCTTTTGGAATTGCTGGAGTATAAATCACTCCTCTGTTTCCTCCTTTTTCTTGGCTCACCTGATTCTCCTATAATAGTAGGAAAATCGTTATTCTCACAACAGAGAGGAGTTCGTTCAATCATACCTCTCAGTCTTTTCATGTTCTTCTGGATGGATGCCTGATAACACCAATCCTTCAGCTTGTCATTAAGGAAAGACATTCTCCTTGCTACTGAATTCATTTGTCCCTCAGGTACTTTGTATGACTAGATGAACATTTCCCTCCATGGACTACAGATCTTTACAAAAAACATGGGAGCTGCAACTTCCACTGCTACTCCACTCTGGAAGAAATACTTGCGAAACCAATAGATATACGCATCTATTGCACAAATACTTCTTAATTCAAGGCTAAAAAGAGCTTGTGCATATTCTCTAGTCTTCTCTGCTCTACTTCCTTCGAAATATCCATCTCCGATGAAGTGTATTTTGATGAGCCTTCCTAGCCGATCTGCAATTGCACTCTTTGAATCTCCGGCAAGGATACTGGCTTTAGTGTCAGCTGGGGTATTATCCCATCCGATTTTCACCGAACCCTCCAAGCATAACTCCACCAAATTTATGAAGTTTTCTTTGTCGAGTTCTAAGGTAGTTGCTGCTATCTTTATAGTTGCTACCCATTCATCTATCAGCTTCTCCAGGTTTCGGAAGTTGATAACATCTAGGTTTAGTACAACACCATATGGATGCAAGGGCTGAAGCATTGTTCTTGCCCAAGGTGTATTTTCTGGCGCCCTTCTAGGATTTCTCCCTGGATTTTCTCGGAGTCTGGTTCCCACAAACGTCGGTGTTGCGTTGGTGTGGAAATCTGCACCTTCCCTCATTGGGTGATCTTGTGGAGCCTCATTGGAACATGTGCTCCCCTCCGGCGGTGGTAGTGCTGGAGTAACTTCGTTGGTTTGAATATTGACTAATTCCACAATCCCAAGTTGGGAAAATGATTCAGCCAATTCTTGTAGATCTGATAGATCCGTTCTGGTTACTTCCATTATTTTATGGAGTTAAGGATCTCTTGGATCTGCTCATCCCGAGTCTTTGGCTTGGGAATCTCTTTCGCCTTCCCCTTCTGATGTAAAAGAGGTACTGTTCCAAGGGCATCCCTGTTCCTTTCTTGTCTGGATATGGATGTTTCAGGGTTCTCCCTTTGGTTTCTCTTTAGATCTGCAACATCTGTCTTCAGATCTGTAAGATTCTTGTGTAGATCTGGGAGGATCTTAAGAATCTCGTCCATCTTATGGCACAAGGAATCTACTTTCATAGGTATGTTGGATAACCTATGTCCATAGTCTTGGACCGTCTTCTGTATTTCCCTCAGATCTTGAGAGATCTTCGAGGTATCGGCCTCGATCTCTTTCCAAGCAATTCCTCTAATCATAATTTTTAGAGAGAAATTGGTGTATTAGAGCCAAGGTTTTATTGAAGAAAATATTATTATATTGCATATAATTATTATTTCCCACTAACGGAGGAGATTTTTAAGAGAAAATGGAACCGAACAAAAGTTCGAGTTACAATGATAACAGGGAATATTTCCAGACTCTGGAAAGACAAAGAAAGAACGTCTTTCGGGAAATTCTGTACAAATGTGACAATGGTCCGTATAAGGGTCCATGTAAGGTGAAAGCAACTCTTCGGACTCCCGAGGAGACGAATCCGATCTTTCTCGAAAGAGAAGAAGAACAAGAAGGGATTAGGGAACTCCAAGTCCAACTTTCAGTACCAGGGAACGTGGTGAGGCGTTTGCAGGCCACTGAAGTACAGGGTCCTATTCCGGCCAGGAGGAATGGAAAAGGTCAATTCCGAATTAGCACAGATTTGGTCAGAGGACTGAAATTAAGCGTTTTGAAAAGTTACAGGACTAAATTAAATATGTGCAAACTTAATGGACTAAAATTATGCGAGACCCTAGTTATTGTACTAAAATTTATTTTTCCCCATTGTTTATCTTAGGAATTTCCGTTATCATATATACTATGAAGTGATGCACGACAAATAGTTGGGCTTCATAATAGTAATTGAGAAAATAGATCAATTTGCATTATTTGTGTCGATTAGAAGTAGTTTCAAATGCATGCAAATGCTAGAAGAGCTAGCAAAATTGTATTCATGAAACTATACAAATAATAATAATTGTGCAGGATGAATAATTTTTTTAGTATTAAGATTCTCGGTTTAAAATAAGTGGGAAACTTAAATAGAGATTCAATTTCGATCCAAAAAAAATACTTTTATCTCAAAATTAGCAACTCAAATTGAAAATCAAGTAATGTAAGTTTATTCCTCATCCAATTCCTGAGAATAAGATCATTGGAAAAGTGAAAATAATAACATTGATTAATTTCTTCGCAACTATCACTAGGCCAAAAAAATTAGCCATTGCACATTAAATATTTTAAGAAAAATAGAATACATTGACATTACAAATGGTTGTCTAGAACCAAAATAATGTCTATTCTATCCCCAAATTTCTCGAATAGAGATTGTAATGAAATAAAAAAGAAATAACTAATGCAAGTTTATCATATTTAATTTCGTATCCCTCTTTAATCCATTTATAAATTCAACATGATGCTTAAGCCCCTAGTTCGCATAGTCATACATCATGACAAGACATTGTGGCTAAGATCCATTCAAATATATATATTCCAAGACTATATATATTATATAAAACGGATGAAAACTATATCCTGGAATCATGACAAATAGATCTCTAGAATAATGAGAACCAATAACACAAAAGTACATTAAACCATATATATATATATATATATATATATGATGAAAATATTTCAAAATGACTAAATTAAAAAATTCAAAAATAGCGAAAAGTAAACAACATTCTTTCAAGAACTTAAAGATTCCCGTTAAAAAAAAAAACTCAACAAAATTAGAACCCATTTAAATTTCTTTTGAAGAGTTCAATAAACAAAAACATGAAAGCATAAGAGAGGAAAAAACATTACCTTCACTCGTTGTCGTTGCTGTCTTTTGAAAGGAAAAACTGAGATGGTACTTGTAGAGGCGATGCTGAAGTTTTTCTAGAGATTTATAATTATACTGCAATTATGTGAAAGCATAAGAGAGATGAAGATTAAGAAAGAAAAGATGGCTATATTGTGTTAGGAAGTAAATCCGAACAAAATTATGCCAATTCATCAGATACCTTTTTAACCTATATAATCAATGCAATGAGTAAGTACCAATTATATTGTCATAATTTGTACAGTGAATTTGTAATTTGTTTTCTATTCTTTTTCAAACAAAGCCATAATTTTTAAACAAAGGTTACCTCTACTTGCAAATTAAGGTTCATGGTTAATATTTCAGATTGTTTTTAGATTTTATAGGTTTATCATGTTCACATGTAAGAAAATTTGTTGATGAAATGATAATTATAATTCACTTTTAAGTAACAATAATTTTTATTGGGATTTTACAGATAAGTATTGGAAAAAATAAAATGAGATCACTACAAAATATAAAACACCATAAGGAATCCAACCTGCTTTGAAAAAGTTGTTTTGAGTTGTTGTTCAAATGAAATGGAGCCTTCGAAAGGTTGTTGGAACAACATTTTGTCATGTTAAATATATCAAGAAATAATTAAAACTTAAAGAAAACATATATAGTTTGACAAATTAGTATATATTTGAAATGATATTAGCTACTTTTAAGTTTTTTGTGAAGGAAAATTACTAAAACCTCATTAAGACAAATTTTAATTCTAAGACATCCAACCAAAATGCTTTTTAAATTTTAGGAGTCAAGATGATATAATTTAACTCCAAAATATAGAAATTTGGGTTTATATCTTCATGGAGTAAGGATGATATGTTTCTCGTGTGAGTTACCGTTGCCGTTTCTAAAATTAAGAAACTTAAAAGATTAGTGATTTTGTATTTGGTATTTTCAAATTCCATAAATTATATGCATGGTGATTTCAATTATAATAATTAATTTTTTTGAGAAAAATATATCTTATATATTAATTAGGCATAACTAAGATAGGGATGTCAAGTGGCTAACTAAATTGTTATTGATTGTAAACATATTCAATGGTAATTTATAGTTACATACAAAGTGAAATGAAGACGAGTAAGAAATTCGAAGTGAAAAGAATAGGTTATTAAGGAAATATGACGTTGTATAATGTTTATAAATTTCTTTTATAAACCAAGCAGAAAAAGTATTTATAACATCGAAGTAGACATTGTGATGCATAGAGGAGGTTCATTCTTCAATTACTAGCTAGGGATATAAGACATCAAAATTGATGTTTTCATGGTAATTTTATTGCACGATTGCATGGTAATTATGTTGTACGTACAAGGAGTTTTTTATTTCACGATTGCATGGTAATTATGTTGTCCATACGAGAAGTTTTTTATTGTGTGATTGCATGGTAATTATGTTGTACGTACAAGGAGTTTTTTATTGCACGATCTCATGGTAATTATGTTAACGTACAAGGAGTTTGAGTCTACCAAGTAGACATAAATTCAACATATATACACAGTGGAAATGGGACAAATCCTAAAGTTGTCGATAGATTCTCATGAATAAATATTGCATCACTTGGAATTTAATTACATAGATAGTTTACTGAAAATGGTAATACATATATATTCATTGAAAATTACTATCTTGAAGATAATTGATTCGACATTCTTTGATCACGACCAACATTGCCTTTTACTAGCATTTTTTTACTAAACTTTAAAATAGCGTTAATTTAACTAACATTTGTCTTTCAAGTAGATTACTGAATAACCATTCATAGTACGTAAGAAAATTTCAAGGAATTGTTGGTTAATAATTACATTTCGTCTACTAAATGTAGTCCGTTTAATTTTAGGGTTTCTTTTTCTTACGCTAAGATCCACTTTTTTGGGTGGTGTTATAGAAAATTTTGAATTTTATTTTGGAACGTATAGCCACAATCAATATGTTCAACTACTAGTTTTAGGATCATGTCTCGGGTGTGAGAATATAGACTTACACATGCTATATATATTTATTTTCTAGTTATCAATTATCTATACTATTATAAAGTAAAGGGGTTTTACACTCACAAAATGACGGTTTGCATACCGCTACACCAAACTTTTTAAATGCAAAAAATGTCCTTCAACTTCCCAGCTCATGTTAAATCAACCACTCAATTAAGTTCATTTAGAAAATTAATTTCATGCAATTACATGAACTCAAAAATTAATTTACTCCCATTTTATTTAAGCTTATGTTAAGAAATTGAAAAATATATTAATACTTATTTAAGAGATTTGAATTTTGAATATGGAATTTAAAAAGATTATAAATGACAGAATGTAAAGATTTTTACATAAGGTAATTTTCTATTTTATTTGTGTGGTATTATCGTATTTTGCTCATAACTCAGTGTATTATTCAATAACTTTTTCATATTTACAAAATACTATTTTGTATTATACTTCTAATTATTTTTTTATTTACGTAGGTGAAATGTGAATTCAGTGGAAAGCAAGTAATTGGAACAATTCAAGAAAATAATAATTTAATTTATGAAAATTTTCACTTTAGTTCAATACATTTCAATTGTCTTTTATTTCTTATGATTTATTTTGTAAGAATGACTATTTTTTAGAAATTGCAGTCAATAAAATTATGGATTTCAAATCGTTATCAACGTGCATTGATTTTTGTGATCAACTTAAAATTATAGATACTTGAATTATAATTTATTATGTGCGCGGGAACCGCGTGCCACTGTTGCTAGTATTTTAGAGTAAATACCCTAATTGCTACCTTAAGTTCATATTTAAAATCACTCTAATTCCTTATTTTCACTTCCTCATGTTAGCATCGCTAAACTTTATATTTTGTTTCACATAATTTTTCCTGACCACTTCCCGATGAAAATATGACCGGAATTTGAATTTGTTTTTTTCACTTTAGTTCTTTAAGTTTTAAAACATATCATATTGGTCTTTATTATGGATGGAAAAATTTACTATAGCTTCCCGTATAAACTGTTGGTTGGTGGTGCTTATTTAAGAGTTGCTCCTTTGATCGTCCGTGACATATGGTAGGAAACTTAAACTGAGAAGTACGGTTTTTGTTATATATACTTTGTTGTAATTTGACAAAATTATAGTGCTCTTGGACTAATGCACACCTAGATGAAGGTTTTGTTGTTGTTGAAATATGGGCTAAAATGCTTTATTATTATTTTTTTATTAGTTTTTGCTTGTGAAAAATATATAAGGTATGCATCAATTCAAGAGCAATATAATTTTTTGACTCTTAAATTTCTACCAAAATGTTGTTGGCCTTTAGATAAGCACTAACAACCAACATTTTGGGCTGGAAGCCACTACAAGAAATTATGACAATAGCTATGAAAATTAAAAAGGAAAGTAAATTTGTTGGTCATAGGAAAGAATTAGCAAGGAATAAGAATTTATGTTCTTATCATTTCAAAATTAATAGTAGATATGAAATATTAATTTCCTTGTTATATAATTAAAAAAGAATTTTAATGTTGCAAAATTTCGTAGTTGGTTTTGGCAAAAAAATTTAAAAATTGCCCCCAAATTTTTTTTAGTAAAATTTCTAGCAAAATCAGCAACAACAAAATTCGATAATAACCTCAGCAACAAGCTAACAACAAATATTTTCTTGTTAAATTCGTGTCTATGTAAAGTAGTAATGAATTTCACTATATTACTATGAATTTGCATTATTGCTAATGACTTTATTTCTTGTATGTCATTTCTTGTACTGAGCTTTCCGCCCAAAAATATGGGCCAATATAATGATGCACTAAAATAATTATAAACGTAAATTTAACGGACCATCCATGTACTTACATTATTAAATACTAGCTGTTATGGCATACTATCCCTGTGTGTATATAATAAATAATTATTTACGTTTTAAAATATATTATAGATAAGACTAAGATATATATAAATCAAAATATTATATTTAAAAAAAATAAACAAATTAAATAAAATTAAATTAGGGATATTATCAACACAAAACAAAATTTGTGTGGCTGAAATTTTCATATTAGTATAGATACTATAGATGGGAAGAAAAATTTGACTAGGGGTGGTTGAAAATACATAAGGGCATTTTTCATAATTGAAAAAAGTGGTGTCGCAGTATAAGTAACCGCTATTTGTAAGTGAAAATGAAAATTTCTTTTTTATATAGCATAGATAATTCTCTACGTACATTGTTACTTTATATCTATGCCAATTGTTTTTTAATATAATATCACATGAATATAAAAAAAAAAAAAAAATAATGATAGACATCCAAAAACTTGTAAATAGAAAATTACCAATTCTTATTATATCATAATTGCTTGTGAACAATCCAAAACAAAAGACTTAAATAATAAATTTGTAATAACTAGATAGTTTTTTGTACATCACTATTTTTACCACTGCATAATTGATTTTAATACATGATCATCTATAACAATTAGTAAATAAGAGGTCATGGTTCGAACCCTGCCAGGTGTGTGGGATGTTGTCTGATATATAACAAGAGTTAATCTACTGTTTAGTAGGAGTTGTTGTCTATTGTGATAGTAAGGTGTTATTGAGCATAATATGATTATTGTAATAGTTGATATCAACAGGAATGATTGTACTTATAATCAATTTATTTCAATTAATAATAATTCATGACTCTAACCTAAAAACAAGAAAGATAGGCAACATTTAAATTCTAAGAACCAAACGTATTTAATAGTATCCTTTCCACACATAATAGTTTCTAGTATTCAAATAAGAGTAAAATGTCAATAATAAAGCATAATACATACCCTCCATAAATTTTCCAATGAGCCCGATGACACGATATTATTTGTATTATTCCCTAATAGACTATAGAAACTGATTGGGGCTTATCTACTTTTTTTATTAAAAAAAGTTATAATAAAAATATTCATTATTTAAAAATAATAATAATTTTATTACAAGTTGTGGACATTGAAGATTTTTTTTTTTAAAAGAGGCCGGGTCGTGGACAGCAGGTCTGCGACTCCAAAGTTTTTAAAGCAATACTTGAAAAAGTTTGGTCTTAGCTGAAGGAAAAATAAAAAACCTAAAATTATAAACGAACTGCATTGAGTAAACAAAACGTAATTAATAACCAATGATGCATGAATTTTTCCTACATACTATGAGTTGTTATTCAATGATTGACTTGAAAGATAAATACTAATTAACTTATATGCAATTTCAAATTTAGTACAACAAACGACAATAAAAGGCGATATTAGTTATGATCAAAGATCTTGAATTATATTTGAGATAGTAATGCTCAATGGATATAAAATATAACACCGAATTAGTAATCCATCTATGTAAGTGTTCTTCTCTTAAAACTCCAAGCAAACAAAGGGAACCATGACGGTCTTCTGAAACATGACCTACAGTGTTTTTCTCTCTATTATTGGTGGTTTTTGTAGGCCCTAGAAACAAGGTTGTGTTTGGTAGCCTTTGTTTTCTATAGGAACTTCTCCAATTTTCACTGTTTTAGCAACCAATCGCACCATTTATTTATGAGAATCTATAGTGAAATTTAGGATTTGTCCCATTTCTATCATGTGCGTATGTTGAATTTGTGTCTACTTAGGACACTTAAACTCGCCATACGTAAGCAACATAATTACCATGCAATCGCACGACAAAATTACCATGCAATCGCAAACCTTCTAGGACACGGTTATGACGTCTTATGTATCATTCCCTAGCTACCAAGAGAAGAATGAAACTCCTGTGAATCACAATTTTTATTTTTGTTTTTATGTTAATTGCAAATACTATTTTGATAATTATTTTTGAAAGGTCTATAAATAGTATTCTACGTCAAATCCTCTTGTAACCTATTTTCTTTTACTTTGAATTTCTTACTTGCATTCATTTTCACTTTGCATGTACTTAGAAATCACCATTGGCTATGTTAATTTACAATTGATAATAATTCAAACAACCACTAATTGGCGTTGTAAAGTACCCTATCTTAGTCATTCCTTTAAACTTTATTTTTTTTAAAAAAAAGTATTATAAATTTAAATCATCATGCTACAATTTACTGAATTTGACAAAAACCAAAGACAAAATCTCTATTCTTTTAAGTTTTTTAATTTTTGAAACAACAGTAACTCACAAGAAATTTTGTCATCTAGACTCCATAAATATATGAACCTGAATTTCTACATTTTGGAACGGATAATTGATAGAATGATTTCCTAAATTTAAAAAGTATTTTTTTTAGAATTAAAGTTTATCATTAATAATTTTTCCTCCATAAAAAAAAGTAAAGCACCTAATATCATTTAAAATATACACTAATTTCTCAAACAATATTTTTTTCTTTAAGTTTCATTTATTTGATATATTTAATTTTAGACAATGATTTTTCCACTCTTCAAAAGACTCCATGTTATTCGAACAACAACTTTCTCAACTCGAAACAACTTTATCAACTCTCTCAATTCCTTAAAGTCTTTTAAATTTTGAATTGATTTCATTTTAAATTTCTAAATAATTAATAGAAAAATAACTCGCGAGTATCGATCTTTACTTCTCCTTAAAATTCCAATAAAACGAATAGCTTTAATTTTCTTAAATAAATTATAATCACCATTTTCATCAACATATCCTTGCTTACGACTTCCCTCATTGAAGAATATGTATATGATAAAATTATGAAATCTAAAGATGCTCTGTAAATACAACCATGAAAAATGATAACTTTAATTTTGTATAGGTAACCTATGTTTGAAAAATATTGCTTTATTTGAAAATAAATTAAAAGATTACAAATTCAGTGATGCCAATTTTAAAAATATCAATTGACACTTACTCATTACATTGATTATAGGCTAAAAAGGTATATGATGAATTGGCATAATTTTGTTTAGATTCAATTCCTAACACATCATATACCCCATCTCTTCTTTCTTCATCTTCATTCCAGTAGAATTACAAATCTCTAAGAATTTTCAGACATCACCTCTCATAAATCACCGTCTTAGTTTTTCTTGTTTTCCTCTCAAAAGACATTGGTAAAGGTAATTTTTTGTTAATTTATTTATGTATGTTTATTTTTTCAAATGAGTCTTTCATCTTTTTGTTTATTAAACTCTTTAAAGAGAAATCGAAAAGGATTTTCTAATTTTATTGAGTCTTTTTTATACTTAAAAAATCTTTAAGTTCTTGGGGGAATGTTTTATTGTTCTCTATTTCTTATTTTTTCATATATATATATATATATATATATGTGTGTGTGTGTGTGTGTGTGTGGTTATTACTTTTGTGGTATCAGTTCTCACTGTTCTATAGATCTATTAGAGATGACTCTAATACATATGATTTTCATCCATTTTATGTGATATATATAGTCTCGCTATGTGTACATTTGAATGTCACAAATTCTTGTTGTGATGTCTAATTGTGCGAACTAGGGCTCAAGCATCATGTTTAATTTATAGATGAATAACCATTTTCCATGACAGTTCATTCTATTTTTCTTAAAACATTTAATGTAAAAATGATTTTTTTCTATTCTTTCGCCTGGTGATATAGTTGCTAAGAATTAATTCAATGTCATTATTTTCAATTCTTCTAGTCTTGTTTTCTATTTGACTTTTTTTTTGAGACAAAGTATTTTTCTTGATGTGGAAATGACATCTCCATTTTAAGTTTTCCACTTATTTTAAATTAAATGAATCTTAATCCCAAAAAAATATTCAGAATGTACAATTATTATTAATTTCATTGTTTCAAGAAGACAATTTTTGTCTTGGATTAGCTCTTCTAGCACAATAATTTTTTTATATGTTTGTGTTATTCCAAGTATTTGCATGTATTTGAAGCTACTTGTGACACAAACAGTGCAAATTGATCTATGTGCTCATACATCTTTAAGATTGAGTAGAAATCTCAGCGGTTGAAATATTTTGCATGGTATATAAACTCGATATCTTAATATAGAAGTATGTGGATCTTGGCAGTTTCATAATATCTAATGTTGTTTATAAGTTTTCAAAAATAGTTACGTGTCAACCATTTGAGTTCTATTATTTACACGTGACAAAATTTGATCAAATTTCCCGTACTAGATACTTTTATCCTATATCGAAAATTTAAGTGATCTGTCTTTATAGTAAAGCTGTACATCTCAAAATTAATATAATTACATTCTATTGAACTTGATGCATGACGATATGATTACCCTCGTTAGAACTTATTATAGAAATAAATAGGTTAATAAAGAAACATTAAACTTTTAGGTGAGTTACTTTAAACGACTAGCGATATTTTGAAAGGTCAAAGCAACTGATTATGTTAGAAAACCTATTGTATACAAAATTATGACTTAAAGCTTTGCGATTGATCATTTATGTTTAAATAGTTAATAAAACATATAGTGTGTGTGTGTGTATATATATATGCAAATATTACTTGTGAATGCGATGATTTGTAAATAAGTTAATAATTGATTAAATTCATATTTTTGAATGAACTATTTCTTTATATTTAAAATTAATTAGAATTATAGGTGGTAGACACTTTCGGACGTTCAAACACAATTTGTGGGTGTCAAATTTAATAGCTTTTTATGAAATCTTTCTGACATTGTTGAATGCTTCCACAAATGAGCATTGTTGTGCATAATTTATTCAATGCCTTTATATGGATTTTATTGAAAGAAATGCCTCTATGTCAGTATATAAGATAAAAGAAACACCTAAGATAATCAGTGGAATTTATTGTGATAATTGAAACTAATGATAATTGTAGTGATGCATACCATTTTAATCAGTTATTATGATAACGAATTCGGCTTCTTGTTTTCTACTTTCAGATGATGCGCGATCTAGACCTCAACAATCCACCCCCTTCTGAAGATGTGAACACAAATCTGGAGCTTGGGTTACCTTCTGTTCAAGTGACAACAAATCAAAATACAAATAATGACGAAATAACCATAAACTCCCAAAGACATTTCGAACAGGTAAAGCTTTCTGTGATTACACAACAATTATTAAATTCAAGTTTATATCTGTGTCATACAATTTGAAGTGTTATCTCAGGTTGCTAGTTCGTCCAGAAGAAATCAAAGAATGTTACGATATACTGATGTTGGATATCAAAGAGGCCATACAGGTAATGGTACATTATGGAGATGATGAAATTGGATTTGCTTTTTGAAGAAAAAAAGAAGTAATTATTCGGAGTAATAGCACATTATGAAGATGCTAAGGTTTATAGAGCAATTAAATGAAGGAAACAAAATATATGGTTCTTATTAGAGTTCATTTCATAAACAAAAAGGAAACTATAAATGCTTTTCTTTGTCCAAATGTAACTTTTTATTTTGTGTTTCAGACGTACACTTTAATTTTACTTACTAAATTCCGGAATTCAAAATTAGCTTTGTCTCTTACTTTCAATTTAATATGCATTTGAACTAATACTATTTACATTTGCAGCAAGTCGGGGTAATAATGACAATAGCCTTCTTACACTTCGCACAACACAACTTGTCGATGGGGTTTATCGCATTGCACAGTGGGAAGACCATATTGTAAAGGTGCGATCACATGACTTGATCTATAACTATCCTATAACATTTAATATTAAATGTATTTTTGATCTCATAATATAGGTCATTTGGCATTTTTATCCTTTAATTTTCTACGGTACCAGTCCTTTTGTTTGTTGGAGTGAACTTCGACGAAAAAAAAACTGAAACCGCGAAAATTAAAAAAATTGCAAGACCAAAATGCTATCTAGAAAGTTAAAGGACAAAAAATGATAGCAAAAATGAGCTAATGGGAACAAAAGCCCTAATTTTAAAATGTCACTCACATGCCATTTTTATTCGAGAAGGATGAATTCTAACGAAAAAATGACTAAAACTTATAAAATTTTAAAAGTTGTACGATCAAAATACAACCTTATAAAATTAAAGGATGACGCTAACAAACGACCTAAACTTGAATAAAAAATACATTTAAGCCTAGCATTTATTTCAATAATAGAAGTCAAATAAGTCTTATTCTTTCTTCATGCATTATTCTTTGCATAATGTGATGAACTTATTTTTTTTGTCATTTTTTCTCTAGCATTCTTTTCTACTAAGTCTTGCTTGAGTTTATCTCTAATACATTAGTTATTTATGTCTATAAATTCTTTGTTTAAATCCTGAACAATAATTTTTTATGTAGTTGAATACTTACCTTTCTTACAAGGCATGTATGAGTTTGTTGTCTTTGTTTTAGTCTCTATATTTAAATTGATATTGTCTACATATATACATTAAAAGTAATTTGATGCATAAAATTCATCTGAAAGATATTTATAGATAAAATTGATGTGTGACAATCACTTAAAAGCTATTGAGTTTATTTATTGTCTTTCAAATACTGTAAATTATGTCTAGCCGTATGTTTTAATCTTTTAAATTTTTTATATGATGATAAAAATATTTACAAATTGCAACCACTCCAAAAAAATAAATAATAATAATGGCGGAATAGCTATAAAAATATTTGATGCTAAAATTAGCGTCGAACTAATTAACAAGTAAAATTTTTATTGAATTGATTGTTAATTTACATTAGCAACGAATTCTACTATTTTCCAAGGATTATTTGTCGTTGTTGTTAGCTTTAATTCTTGTGGTGAACATTGATCATTGCCGTTTATCATGAGCTAAAAGTTTAACTCTCTCTCTCTCTCACACACACACACACACAAACATACATACATATACAATCTATGTTAATTTACTCATAAAATACTATTAACTCACAAATTCAAATTATCTTTATGAGATTAGTGAAACTTAATTAGCTTTGCTGGGGTGTTTGACTACAAAGGATGCATATTTTAGAGACAATATTATATATATATATATATATATATATATATCATTTTTTCAAAATACTTGTGGGTACTATTTAGGTGAAGTGATCAATAAATATTACCTTATATGAAAAGATAATTCTTCAGTCGAAATCTCACTATTATAGATTTTACTCAGAAGGAAACATAAGAAGAAGCTAAACTAATGGTATGTATACAAAGATGGAAAAAATTGGGAAATATTATTGCACGTTTATTGCACACTGAAACTTTTTATTGCACTTATATTGCTCATTTTTTGTGTACTTAGTTGAATCTTATTCACTTGGTCATACTCTTATCTTAACTTACTATCTAAATTAATTATGGTTAAAGGGACCTTTTTCAACTCTTAAGATACCTTCACTATGTTTGTTTTCATTTTCAAGTTATTTTCGAGATAAGTCAAAACATACTTAATTTTTGTCATCACACAAAAACACCTTATGTAGGTGTATTGAACTGTTTTAATATAAATATATACATATATATACACACACACATACAGATATATACATAAAATATAAAAAAGACATGATTTGACGATTAATTGACAATGAACAGTGATTTTTGTCTTCCAAAACACAACATTAAACATACAACCCTATGAAAAAAGATATGATTTGACAATGAACAACAAATTTTTGTCTCAAAAAACACAATATCAAACATACAATACTTATTTTAAATTATCTCCAAAAATAAATCTAAACATACACACTATCTCTAACACATACTTATTTATCTTTGTTTTTCTATCTCTATTTCCACAAAACACAACAAAACACTCAAAAAATAAATCCAAACGCTATGCTTATTTTTATATGGCATGTGCGAAATAAACTTATATGTACAAATTCTAGTATCATCATAAACTATAATATGAATTCACAAACCATTATATAAATCTACTCAAGCTATATCTTTATCACAATAAATATTTCTTGCTTGCAATTATTTTTCTTGCTCTAAAAGAAATTTATTGTGTTCATCTAATTGTAGCATCACATTATTCAATATCCATTATTATTGTTTGGTCATCTATTGGTGCCATATATCCAATTGAATTATTTCATTCATGAGCATATGTTTAATTTTTGGCATATTTACTATATAAGAGCTTGTGGCTCTAATAAAAAGAAAATTCACCTAAAATGTTCAATTCCTAGCATAATAGTTTTTTTTTTTATATCTTTCTAATACTAATAGTTCTATAAGTATACTGTTTAAATAATCTAAATTATACAGTTAACTTTATTTTATTTTAGTAAACTATACATTTATTTTATGGTTTAATCTAATACTTCACTTATTTCATTCAAGTATGAGGATGTACCTGAAGTCCCACCACCCATGCAACAAAGAGCACCGCTGTTCAACTGTCCAATTTGCATGGAAGAACTGGTGGAAGAAACATCCACGAAGTGCGGTCATGTCTTCTGCAGAAGGTGCATTGTGGAGGCACTGATCAATGAAAAAAAATGTCCAATATGTAGAAGGAAGCTGAAAGTAAGAGACATATATAGGATATATCTTTCGAACAATGGTCGATAGGACCAAAATCCTTAGTATGCATAAATACTTATTTTCTGGATGAACATCTTCTAATTAATAGTTGCTTGTTGTTTGCTATATTTTGACCATAATCCTTAGCATGCATAAATTCTTATTTTCTAGATGAACATCTTCTCGTTAATAGTTTTTTGTTGTTTGTTATATTGTGTCATTGTTAGTTGGAGATCCATGTCGCTATTATTATTATAAACAGAAAATCATAGTAAAAAGGGATATCATTACTCAATATCATTTGTGTATATTTTGTGCATATACTGTGCTATGAGTCCCGTGATTGTTAGATGTTGTAATAATTATATGTATGCGCACACTTAAAGAGGTTGTCAAGATTTTTAATCTAATGGAACTTGTACATTATTGACTTCCTTATTAAGTTGTCTCTAAATTTCATAAAATAGAGAAATAATGGAAAACATTCATATTTAATCAAGTTAGAGATTCGACTTTAAATAAGCTTTTAAGCTATATCATTGGAGCCACATTTTAGGTAACTTGACATGTTTGAATTTAACTTTTAAAATATTTGTGCATTTTTAGTGCGAAGCATGCATGCTTATATATTATCTACAATATTTCATAATTTTAGTTTGAAAACGCAAAACATGACTCTTTTAGTTGGTATACCTTGGATCATGTACTAAGTGCAAGTTACTCGTCAATTTTGCATCACGTCATTTTAATTGATTTTATCTGGCAGTATTATCTTAAACTTTATAAATTCATTTATAATTTTTGTTCAATTTGGTTAGTATTTGCTTTCTTAATAGGAACTTCCCTTTATTCCCTCAAAGGAGCTTTATAAATCCGTTTGTTATCTTAATAGGAACTTCCCTCAAGATTAATGTTTTGATATTGTTGTGAATTTATTCCCAGTTATGAGCCCAATGAAATCAAACCCTAATCAAACTATTATAAGGAATTGTGGGTTACAATACCCCTAAAAATTACAGTCCAAAATAACAATAAATTACAGAAATAAATATATTATCTACAGATTTATAAATAGCAAAAAAGATAAATCGAAAACTAGAGAAATATACGGCTCAAGGAGCCGGATTCGGAGGAAAGCTCACAACCACCAAAACCGGCACACTACACCGATTGCTTACACTCAAAAGTCAAAATCGCCACAAAAGCCGGTCCTCTCAAACTGCCACCAAGGCTCAACCACAATAGATATGATCAATACTAAAGACGCGCATGAATCATATTCTAGGATCACCATTAACAGTTTTATTCTTCAACACACATATTTTATAAGTATGCTACTCATAGCGGTGGAACAAGTCATACTTTTGGAGGTTTAGATTAGCGGTGGCAGACGAGTCGAGCTGGCTCGCGAGCTTCGCGAGCTGGCTCAATTTTGAGCTCAACTTGAGCTCACTTTCCTTTGTCTCATCAGCTTGCGAGCTGGCTCGCGAGCTTTTTTTTTTTTTTATATATATTTTTATTTTTAAAAATTTTATATGTTTAATTTCATATTCAGTACTTTATCAATTTTATGCTGAAAATTGATCATATATTACAATTATTAATCAATATTATACATTTTATATTGGATCATAAAAAATTATGGTACTTTTATCTATATATTTAATCTTTATACAAAAATAAGTTTAATCAACAACTTAGTAAATTATAATATTTTTTATAAAATAATTATTTAGTGTGACACATAAATTTTATGTTTATTTTAATATATATTTGTATGGTCTTATATACTTTTTTAAATTGACAAGTAATTCACTCATGATTTTTTATATCTATTTTTGAGTTTTATATTTATATCAAGATACATAATATGCATTATGCAATCTATTTTATTACTTATAAATTTATGTCAAAATTTAGTGATTCCTATGAATTAATCTAGAGGTAATGATAATAATAATAATAATAATGATGGTCGAATAATTTTAATTATTTTTGATGTTATTTTATTATATATATATATATATATATGTGTGTGTGTGTGTGTGTGTGTGTGTGTGTGTGTGTGGGTAATGAGATCAAAAAACTTAATAAACAATTGTAGTATCTTAAAATCCAGGCACTCGATCCATACCAAAATTAATGAGAAAATTGAACTTTTGGTACCAAACTTTATGGTGCATTGCAACTTTCATACCATGCTTTTAAAAATGCCCAATTTTGATACCAAAATATGGTTTTTGTGCAACTTTAGTACTACCGTTAGAAAACTAACGGAGCTGTTAAATTTTGCAGGGAAATGGGTTAAAAAACTGCTTTTAGCCATTTTTAAGGGTTCAAGCCTATTTGTAAGCCTTTTTCCACTTTTACTATTCTCCATTCAGTTTTTTTTCTTTCTTTTTGGCCAATCTTGTGTTGAGAAGGAGAAAATCACATCAGTTTAACTCTTGCTAATTACACTGGACCAAATAAATAAAGACAATAAAATACACAACTAATAGAAGCTTTCATTAATTAACCAAGATGAGTTTTTGCTGCACAATAACACCTGTTTTGCCAAAAAAGATCAAGCCAAAAGAGGGTGTCTAACATGGCCCTGTATACATGCCTCTTAGCAACAAAAAAAAAAAAAAAAAAAACACCCAAACTCCAAAACACAAAAATCAAGTTGGGTGTTTGCACCTATACACAAGCTGAAATTTACATCAACCATAAATAACTCAATGTCTAAAATTAGAGTTTTGCACTATACATAGATCTTCAATATTTTCTCTTCAAAAAGTTCCAAAAGGTTTGAATCCCATTGTTCAAAATAATAATTATAAGCAGTCATCCTGAAGGAGTTATCTTCCCACCCTTACTCGATTTCTTGGCTTTCGAAGATGGTGGCATGTTCATAAACTGAGTGCAAAATAAAAAACAGGGTAAATAAGTATGTGTGCAGATAATCTCAAACAAAATTTTTACAGATTTGCACCTGTTGTGGTCCTGAAGTTGTTGGGTATCTTGGAGCAGAATTTTTGCTCTTTGCAATAGTGGTTTTCCTTGGCTGTTTTAGTGAACACAATATACACAATATAAACAATATAAACAAACAAATAACTTACAAAGTATGAAGTAACTGAAACTCAAAGAAGCATAATTATATAGGATACACTCACTGAAGCTCTTGAAGGTTCTGTAATTATGATGCCCTTGTTTTTAGTACCAGTTCTTTTCCTTGCCTGTTTCAAATATGCATAGATACAGTTAATATACATAAGCACAATCAAGTGAAATCAAATATACATAAAATGAAAGCAACTACTTACAGTTAGTTTGGGCTTAGTGGCTGCAACAGTCTGTTCAATAAGTTGAGACTGAGTATCCACTTCTTGCACTGGAACATCATCTCCTTGTGTCACCTCATCTGGTACTTGTGGCTGTGACCTTTGTTGTTCTTCATCTGGAGGAAATTCCTCTGCAAATTTCCTCCACTGACATCCTTTTTTGTTGTGTCCTAGAGCCCCGCAAAATTTACAGTGTACTTTCCACCCTTGCCTCTTCATCTTAGTCTCTTTCTTTTTCTCCTTGTTCATTTTCTTCCCATCTTCACCATCTTCTCCTGCAGATGGTTTTCTTGTTTTTTTTGGCTGTCCTCTTTTCTTTCCAAATGAGGGAGGTAATGGTGGAATATATCCTGTCTTCACCCACATTTCTTTACTGTTCATAGGCATCATTGCAGGCTCATAAACCTTCAAATATGTCTGCACAAAGTAGCAAGAGTGCACAAAATCTCTGGATCAAGCATTTGAGCACATATAGCACTCATCCCATGTTTGCATGGGATGCCACACAATTCCCACCTCCTACATGAACATGTGTGTGCTCTTAGGTCCACTGTGAATCTGGATCCATCGTAGCATGAAATCTCATAATTCCAGTCATTTGACTTGACTGGAATACAATCTGATGCACTATCCATGTTTTTGTCCAAAAGTTTCTTTATCTTAGGACATATTCTTTTCCCATCCCATTTCTTTGTAGCTCTATCTCTGTTCTGTTGCAGCTTTGTCATCAGATACTCCCTTATCCACTCCAACATGGTTAGGATTGGCTTCTCTCTTGCATCCAGAATACTGCTATTAAATGATTCACATAAATTATTCAACAAAATGTCATATTTTGGCCATGGATTGAAGTGTGATCTTGACCATTGTGCTGCAGGTTTCTCAATCAGCCATTCCTTGCATTTGACATTCATCTCCCCAATTTCAGTAATACATTTATCAAATTCATGGACTGTGGTTGCCCTGGCTGCAGCCCACAAAGCTCTTTTATAAGCTAACCCTTTCCAACCTGCAGTCTTCATATTCCCGTGAAGGTGTCTGACACAGAATCTGTTGTCAGCACCTGGGAATATGTTCTCAAAAGCAGGTAAGAGCCCTTTCTGTTTATCTGATATGAATGTGTAGATGTCATTCCTTAGAATATGCAAATCCTCTTTTAGTAACATCAAGAACCACTCCCATGATTGCTTTGTTTCACTACCCACAACTGCATATGCTATAGGGTATAAACAATTATTAGGGTCAATCCCAACTGCAGTTAGCAAAATTCCTCCATGTGGACCCTTTAAATGGCATCCATCAACTCCTATTATTGGCCTACACCCAGATAAAAAACCCTCTTTTAATGCCTTGAAACAGATGTAGAGTCTGTCAAACTTTTTATTCTCCTCTGTTCCATCACTTAGCCCCATTATTACTGTACTCCCAGGATTTTTCATTTTAAGTTCATGTGCATAATCCCACAGTATTGCATATTGTTCATCATAATCTCCCTCAATCTCTTTATAACTCTTCTCTTAGCCCTATATGCTTGAAATGGGGACACATTACACCTTATTTCTCTGATTGCCTCATTTCTAAAACCTTTGACATTTTTCTTCGGATCAGCCCTAAAAGCATCAATGTACTTCTTGCTCAACCAACTAGAATTGACATTTTTCACATTATAAGTCCTAGCACATTGATGATTAGGATTGTATTCCCTAATTTGGAAAGAAGCTTCATTTTTTATTTTCAATGCATGACAATGCCAATTACATCCCTGTTCCCCACACTTTGCATAAATTCTTCTTTGGTCATTACTGGTGATTTTCAGATTTCTGCTTGTTTTAATTGCATGTGAATGAACAGCTTCCCGGAACTCCTTTTTGTACTGAACACCATTCCAATTTCAAATGAAGGATTATAAATGTCATTAGGATTGAACACTGTCAAACTTAATTCTTTGTTCTCTTCATTTGACTCTATACCACTGTCAAAATCATCACCACTACATTCAATACCAGCTTCACTTGAATATTCACTTGTACTCTTCGCATTTTCAAGCATACTATTTTCATTAGGACCCCCCCATTCCACATCATTATCAATGTTTTTATCAAACAGAACATCATCATCTTCAGTGTCTTCTTGCACATTGTAATCACTTTCAGAAAATTCAGATTCTTCATTGTTGTCATCACCACTATAATTCATTATTGCCTTGCCCTTTTCTTTATCATGTTCAACCAAAGCCTTTCCCATGTCACCCTTATTAGGAGGTGGTTTGTACACACAAAGGGCAGAGTCTAAGTATAACGATACATCTCTCTCATGCCCATCAAACAATTGAAACAAATCAGTTTCATACATCACCAGTCAAAATTTCTTTAGAAAATCAATTCTGTAATAATTTTTCACCCCTAAGAATCCCAATTCCTCACATAATTTATCAATTTGACTCATACACACAGAATCCAAATCAACAAAATCAAATATACTAACACTTCCCCAACAAATTGTGCTCTTGGATGTGTACAAATGTACCACCATGAAATATTCTAAAGGTAGCAAATTGTTTGTGCTCACCTGAAGAATAGAAATTTGAAAAAAAAATGGTTCAGTTTCAGTTAATGTTTACTGTAGCATCAAAAAACTCAATAATTGGCAAATGTAAAACATCAAACACCAATGCAATCACACATACTGTAAGTGAAAATGAAACCAATTCAATGAATCACACATAACTGTAAGTTTGTAAGCATGCAAAAGTGATCAAAGTTGAAGAAAAGAAACAGATAAATAAATCAAAATGAAAATCAGTTCAAGGAAATAGTAGTTTAAGCAACCCTTTCAGATGAAGTAAAGTTTCTGTCAAGCAAAGAACCATTCTCACCCTTCAAACCAAACTCCATCAAGCATAAGAGAGTAAACAAGAGGGGCTAAACACACTGAGAAGTCAAAAACACATGTTTGTGTGAGTAACAGAAACAGGGGAATGGGTTTATGTTGATATGATTCAACTGTGGCAATTTCCTAAAGATTCAATCTTAGTAGCAAAATAAATCTCCCAACTCAAATCGAAATTTTCTAATGGCAAATACAGATAGCACTTTCAGAATGCAAACCAAGATTTCTAAACCCACAAAAGAAAACACAGAACTAATCGCATAAGACAGCCTGCACAGCTGCAATTTCACAAACCATTCAAGAAACACAAAATGATGTGAATAAGAACACACACAAACACACACATAGAACAAGTGGGAGGGTTTCGTACATCACCAGTCTAAAAATAGGGGAAACAAGAGTACCGTAATCCATTTTCCCGCAGTAGTTGAGGTGTCTTGGCCGCAACATCTTCCACCAATTTCAGGCCAAGACAAGCCGTAGAACAGTCCCTTAGCACTTGCGAGCTATGTTTTTGCACGAGGGAGGCACAAATTTTCAGTAATTTTGGAAGATTTTGGTGAGATTAGGGTTAGGGTTCTTCGAAGACGTCGATTTGGGGAGGAGAGGGGTAAAATCGTGTGGGTCTGTAATTTTTTTTTACTGAAATTAAGCTTTCCCTCGTGCAATTCAAGTGAATGGAAAAGATAACGGCCACGTGCAACGCACGTGGCTACACCGTTTAAAAATTAACGGGAGTACTGGATTTGTCAATGGAGTCGTTACTACAGTACCGAAATTGGGCATTTTTAAAAGCATGGTATGAAAGTTGCAATTTACCATAATGTTTGGTACCAAAAGTGCAATTTTCTCCAAAATTAATATATACAAGATTGTGTCCATTAGATCATATCAGGTGATATGATTCAAAATTACATGGTCTGATTCAACGATACACCGTCTTGAATGATTATTCTTATGTTACGAGTACGATATCTTGACATCCATATACCTAATAAATTTAAAACTTTACCAAAACGTATTTTTCTGTAAGTTTGATCATATCTAACGGTTTGATCTGAATTTTGATATCCCGATTAACTCATATTGTTTAACAATATAAGATGATAGTTACATCAATGTAATACTAACATTTATGAATATATAAATTTATTACAAATTATGAACATATATCAATCTCAACTATAAAATATGTTTATGCTTTCAATATATTATTCCAGATAATGGATACTTTTCTACAATATTAAATTGTCCAGTATGAATTTTATTTTATTTTTTTTGGTATATTTTTACTAATTATATTACTACTAAACTAATTAGTAGTTTATATTTATAACAATAAATTTAAATATTATACTATATTTTGGATTGAGGCATCATTTCAAGAGAATGAGGGTGAAATATATATCTACTATATTATTGATTGAACATAATGTGCCCCATTTAATTTTTGAAGACATTACTTATTTATTAAGCATAATATATTTTGTTATATTGTTCCTCATTTAGATATACTTTGCGATAAATTAAATATAAAAATAAGAAATAAATTCAATCTGTTTATAAATAAGAAAAAATATAAACTTAAATTAATTATGTATAGAAAAATATAATTACAAATTCTTTAAAAGAAAATATATAAATAAGAAATACATTATTTAATCTTTATTATCTAATATATGTATACATTATTTTTCCTTAATTTTAATTTTTAATTTTTCTCTAATTCTCCCCCCCCCCCCCCTTTTCCTGTCTTTGCAGCCATTTCCTTTCCTTCTTTCCTCATTTTTTTTCATTCTCTTTCTTCTCTCCCCTCATTTTGAATGTGTTGATGAGATGAATGGGATGAATGTGTTCATGCAGTGGATGAACTAACAACTTAAAAGAACTATTAACTAAAAGCTATGAACTAATTAGTTAAAAGCTTAAAAGCTATGAACTATTAACTTAAAAATTTTAATCAAACTAATGTAACTAAACTAACTATGTAGATTAAAGCTACAACTAAACTATAAGTTTACTATTAACTTAAAAACTTGAACTAAACTAATTTAGCTAAATTAATTAACTTAGTTAACAATTAATTTTAAAAGCTTCAATGAGATTAATTAACTAAACTAACTAAGAACTTTAAAGTTACAACTAAACTAATTTATCTAAGTTATGCATCAATTTAAAAGCTCCAATCAAAATAATTAAAGTTACAACAAAATTTATTTAGCTAAATTACCTATCAACTTAAAAGTTTCAACTAAATTAATTTAACTTAGTTAACTATCAATTTAAAAGTGATTAAACTAATCTAACTAAGCTAATTATAAATTTTAATATTTTAATTAAACTAATTTAACCAAGTTAACTATCAATTTAAAAGCTTCAATGAAACTAATCTAACTAAGCTAACTATGAAGTGTAAAATTTCAACTAAACTAATTTAACCAAGTTAACTATCAATTTAAAGTTCAACGAGACTAATCTAACGAAACTAATTATGAATTTTAAAGTTACAACTAAACTAATAGCTAAGTTACCTATCAACTTAAAAGTTTCAATTAAACTAATTTAACTTAGTTAACTATCAACTTCAAAATTTTAATTAAGCTAATTATGAACTTTAACATTTCAGCTAAATTAATTTAACCAAGTTAACTATTAATTTAGAAGCTTGAATGAAGCTAACCTAACTAAGCTAATTATGAATTTTAAAGTTTCAACTAATCTAATTTAACCAAAGTTTATTTTGTAAGATAATTTAAATTTTGGATAGTTTATAAAATTTTTATAATTATTGTATTATATTTGTTATTTTGTAGGGATTCGGACGTAATGAGGGTAATGACTGTAGAGATGGCTCCAAGGACAATAATCCACCATCCGGTCAAGCATCTTTAGATGATTGTGAAAATGATGACCCCCCCCCCCCATATTGAATATTGGGCATGTTTTGAGTAGTGGACGTGAAAATTTAAATTTTTGTATAATGGATATATTTTAACATGTATTAAATTATCTTTCTACGTTTTATTTTAATTTTAAATATCGTTTTTATATTTGAATTTTGTAACTTGTTAATTGTAAATAATATAATTGTAATTTAAAAGAATTATGTATAAAAATTTGAAAGAAAAAATATTATAAATAAATTATAATAAACATTTATAATGATTTTTAATAAAAAATAATCATTGTAAAATTTACAACGGATTGAAGTTCATTGTAAATGTCGATGTATTTTGCATCGGCAACTGTTGCAAATAATGCATTGCAATTTTGCAATGGAATTTCGTTGCAAAATATCGTTGCAATAAAATAAGAAATTGCCGCAAATTTTGCAACGAAAATATTATCACAAAGTCGCTGCAAAAATCAAATATCGTTGCAAAAGTCATTGCAAACTTCGTTAAAAAGTCAAAGTTTAATAACGCAATTTGCAACGGATTTTTGTCACGAATAATCGTTCGTTGCAAAATTTGCAACGGACGAAGACAACCGTTGCAACTATAGCATTGGTACTTATAGCAATGGAAAATTTTTCGTTGCAAATTTCGGTGTCAGCACTATTTTGCAACGGATTTTAAGCAAATTTCGTGGCAAAAATATGTTGCTACAACACTTTTTTGTAGTGCTTATTTTTTTATACTTGTAAGAGAACAAATATAATATATATAAAGTTAAAAGGGTGTATTCATATAAAAAAGTTATCAAGAAAAAAATTTGTTCGCTTTCACTATCATTTATCTTATTTAACAAATTTCTTTTGATTAACTTCCATATATTTTAAAGGGTAAATTACGTCTACCTCCCCTAAGGTTTGGCATAATTACAAATACCCCCTCATTGTTTGAAAAATTACAAATACCCCCTTAATTTTAACGACCGTCTAACAATTACCCCAATCTATGCATTTTTTATAGTGAACTGACCAAAATACACTTATGAATTAAAATTTATAATTTTATTTATTTTTTTTAAAAAAATATTTTTTTTATTGACTAAGGCGATAATTTTTTTTATAATTTTTAAATTTTTTTCATCCATCCCATTCAATATTTTTATAAGATTTTAAATTTTTTTAAAAAAATAAAAAAATACTGTATGGGCAAAGTTTATTTCTATGCTCCATCCAAGGATTACATAATTTTATCAAACATTAGGGGGGTATTTATAATTTTTCAAACAACGAGGGGGTATTTGTAATTATGCCAAACCTCAGGGAGGTAGATGTAATTTACCCTATTTTAAAATTTTTAAAAAAAGTTAAATTTTAGCCATAATCTATACTTTATTTTTAAAGAACAAGACGTCTTCGGTGTCTCTTTCTATTTTGATCTTTTTTTTTTTTGTCTTTTTATTTATTCTTCTTATATCTTCTCACTCTCCCACTATCTTTTATATTTACTTCTTTTTTTTTCATACATTTCTTCTAAATACTATTTTATTATAAATTTAATATCAATTTATATATATTTTATTAAATATATATTATTTAATTAAATAATATTATAAAATTTACGCACACATCATGTGTGCCACAAATACTATTAAATTGAAGCACGAGTCACCCACTTTTTTAATATAAAATTTACGCACACATCATGTGTGCGTGCCCACAGTTCGTACGAAAACGTTTGTTATGGGGTGCAATTTTCAGGGCGAGTCGCGGCATAGTCCCATGTGGATAGCTTTCCCAAATTTATTTGTTTGTTATGGGGTTAATTACCCTTAAACCCCTTCAATATTTACTGCAAATTATCTTTTATTAGGATTTAAACGAAAAATGCCAATACTAAGCAAAAAATTGCATAAGTTCTAATTTTACCCATAATTTAATATTTTTATGTATTAATTTTGTACTTATATAGAAAATATGTAATTATGTTAACCTCACTATATATATATATATATATATATATATATTACATTTATCTATTTATAAGTTTATATAAAAATATAAATAAAAATATTAAATGAAGGGTAAAATTAAAAATTTTGATTGCAATAGTATTTTTCGTCTAAACCCTAATGCAAGAAGATCATGTGTAACTTGAGAATTTTAAAAAGGATTGTAATTATAATTTCAATTTTTTTTTAAAAAAAAATACAATTTCACCTTCTCATAAAGAGTTTAAAATACAATAAGGTTCATTTTCAATACAACCACGTCTTTCTAGCTGTCCCCGATTATTGGTTAATTGAAGAGCACCAAGTTGGTGTCTAATCTTTTTATGGTTTGTCAATTTTTTATTTTCTTTTTTTTTTAAATTCAACCGTTTTTTTTCTTTTTCTCAACTTCCAATTATCTCTCTCTCAACTCTCATGTTTCTTTTTTCTAAATAACTACCCACAACTCCATTTTTTTCATAATTTTTTATTTATTTAACTAAAATAAATATTCTAAAAGAGTAAGAATGATATTATTTATATTTTAAATTAATTGTACACATATTTGTAGGTGCAACACAGACTAGTATGCTATAAGGCTCATGTTCAATAGTAGTTTATCGTATTGAGATTCAACTGATAAGGAATTTACTGTAATTTATCCCCTATTATATTGTAAATGTACAAATTATTTTTTATGATAAAAAAAAAGTAGTTTATCTTCCTATGTTTTTTACAATGAAGTAATTTGGCTTATAATCTAAAGAGATAAATTGCTTCATTTTAAAACATAGAGAAGATAAATTATTAAATTTTAAAAATACAAAGAGATAATTTGCTATTTTTATTTTATAGGAATGTAAATTTGTTTATTTATAATAACGCAGAGAAATTGCGTGTATTTCCCATTGATGAAGTGAAGAAAACAATTAAAAAACTGCCAAATACATTCAAGAAGACAACTTTATCTATACTCTTTACACGTACAGTTTCAGTTAATTACATGGGTTGGGGCAAAATATTTTTTTAGTCTAATAAAATAAGTATAGAGTTTTTTTTTTTATACCGCAACTATGGCAGGTGAGGCTTCTAGTCTCATAAAATTTAAAATCACGTATTTTTAGTTTCAAAATTACAATGCATTTTTAGTCCCAAACAACACCTTTTTAGTCCCAAAACCACAACGAACGTAACTTTTCGGGACTAAAAAATATATGATTATGAATTTTATAGGGGTAAAAGTGATACCTGTCAAAGTTATAGTATCGAAATAAATTATACCCTCGTATTATGAGATTAAAAAAAATATTTTGGCCCATGGGCTGATGGGCATAATTTATACTAATAAACACCTATTCTCTCTCTCTCTCTCTCTCTCTCATTCTAGTTATGGAAAATTCTAATCCAAATTAAATTTTGTCAGATCAAATCAACTATACGATAAGTACAATATATTCACTATAAAAAAACAGTGCTATAGCAACGGACATTTGCCACGGAATTTGCATAAAATCTATGGCTATACGGTGTTGCCATGGAAATTTGCAATGGAAATTTGTCCGTTGCTATAGGTAGTAATGCTATAGTTGCAGCGACTTTTCCGTCCGTGATAAATTTTGCAACGGACAATCGTGCGTGGCAAAATCCGTTGCAAATAGTGTTGTTAAACTTTGACTTTTTAACGATTTTTGCAGTGACTTTTGCCATGATATTTGCAACGGATCTTGCCAAAAATTTTGCAACGACTTTGTTATAATATTTCCGTTGCAAAATTTGCGGCAATTTCTTATTTTATTGCAACGATATTTTGCAACGAAATTTCGTTGCGAAACTGCAATACATTATTTGCAACGGCAACTGTTGCAAATTATGCAACGATATTTGCAATGAACTTCAATCCGTTGCAAATTTTGCAATAATTATTTTTTATTAAATCCATTGCAAAATTTTTTATAATTTTCATTTATAATTTTTCTTTCAAATTTTTATACATAATTTTTAAATTAAAATTATATTTAATCTATAATTAACAAGTTTTTAAACTCAAACATAAAAAGATATTTAATCAAAATAAAATATAGAAAGATAATAATACATGTCAAAACATGTCCATTACACAAAAATTTAATGTTTCACATTCACTATACAAAACATGTCCAATATTCAATATGGGGGGTCATCATCATTTTTACAATTATCTAAAGGTGGTTGGCCGGATGATGGATCATTGTTGCTGGAGCGATCTTTTGATTCATTTACATCTTCCGACGTCGTACCTACAAGATATAACACATCAATATGATAACATAACCAAACTTTAATTAATAAAAGAATAAACTAAATTGAAATCTTACACTAAATTTTCGAAACCAAAAGTTCTTAGTCTCTTATGGAATATCTTTGAAGCAAAGATATGCTCCTAAATAGTAGTTTGTAATATTAGTTAGCTTAGTTAGGTTAGTTTCATTGAAACTTTTAATGATAATTAACTTAGTTAAATTAGTTTAGTTTCCTTGAAACTTTTAAGTTTGAGTTAACTAAGTTAAAAAATATTTAGTTGAAATTTTTTAAGTTCATAGTTAATTTAGTTAAATTAGTTTAGTAGAAAATTTTAAGTTCGTAGTTAAATTAATTTAATAGAATTTTTAAGTTCATGGTTAAATTAGTCAATTTCTTAACACCACTATATTACTAAAATATATAATAATATACAACCAAAGTAAACCATTTTTAACATCTACAACAAATCATCATTTACAACTATATGACACCAAACTAAACCATCTTGAAAAAAGAAGAAGAAAACATAACTGAAAATTTTAGTTTTTCCTCAAATCTTCTAAAGAAAACAAAAAAAATACAAAAATGTTAATAACCTTTAAACAAAACAAAGTATATCTTAAGAAAATCACAAAGAAAAGAAGAAAATAGAAGAGATAAAGTTTATGGCGGCGGGTGGAGGCGGCGGCAGCCGACGATGGCTAGGCGAGGGCGGCGCTGGTGGGTGACTAGGCCGGCGCGGTTAGGGGCAGCGGCGTGGTGGCGGGCGGTGGGGCGGCGGAAAGAGGTGGAGAAGAGGGGGACAGAAGAGAGGGAGAAAAGGAGAGATAAGAAAGAAAAACCTAGGGGAAGGGGGAAATGGGCTACAAAAAGGGGGCAAAGGGGGGGAAAAGAGGGGAAAGAGAAGAAAAAAATGGGGGGGAAAATTAAAAATTAATGAAAAAAAGTGTGTTATAAATTTTTTTATTAAAATTAAATAATATTTTTTATTTATAGATATATTTTTAAAAATATATATATATATATATTTTGATACTCAATTTAAGTTATAATTTTTTATTTTTTTAATAAAAAATTAAATTTATCTCTTATTTATATATTTTCATATATAATTTAAGTTATTTTTTATTAAAATTATATTTTCTCAAAATGTATTAAATGAGGAACATTATAACAAAATACATTATGCTCAATAAATAATCAATGTCTTCAAAAATTGATGTAACTATCATCTTACATTGTTGAACAACATGGATTAATCAAGCCGTTAAAATTCAGATCAAACCGTTAGATATGATCAAACTTACAAAAAAAATATATTGGGTATATGGATATCGAGATATCGTACTCAGAACAAAGTAATCATTCAAGACGTGTATTGTTAAATCAGGCTATGTGATTTTAAATTCATACCGTCTGATATGATCTAATGGACACAGTCTTATATATATTTAAATTTGATATGAATCAGATGCCTAAATTTTAAAATATCAACTATTGATTAAGCTTTATGATCTCATTATATATATAATAAAATAAGAACAAAAATGATTAAAATTGTTCAAACATTATTAATTATTACTAGTACTACTACTACTACTATTATTATTATTATTATTATTATTATTATCTTATACATTTTATAGTTGAGATTTATATATGTTCACAATCTCCAATAAATTTATAAATTCATAAATGTTTGTTAGTATTACATTGATGTAAGTATCATCTTACATTGTTGAACAAAATGGGTTAATCGGGCCGTTAAAATTCAGATCAAACCGTTAGATATGATCAAACTTGCAGAAAAATACATTTGGTAAATTTTCAAACTTATTAGGTATATGGCTATTGAGATATCAAACTACTGATTAAGCTTTTTTGATTTCATTATATATATAATAAAATAAGAAAAAAATAATAAAAAATTTTCAAATATTATTAATTACTACTATTATTTTTATTATCTTTATGTATTTTATAGTTGAGATTGATATAAGTTCACAATCTGCAATAAATTTGTTTATTCATAAATGTTAGTATTACATTGATATAACTATCATTTTACATTGTTGAATAACATGGGTTAATCAGACCATCAAAATTCAGATCAAACCGTTAGATATGATCAAACTTACAACAAAATACATTTGGTAAAGTTTTAGACTAATTGGGTGTACGGATGTCAAGATATTGTACTTGAAACATAAGAATAATCATTCAAAATGGTGTATTATTGAATCAGGCCATGTGATTTTAAATCATACCGTCAGATATAAACTAATGGACATAAGCTTATATATGTTAAAATTTGGTATGAATCGGGTGGCTAGATTTTAAGACATCATAATTGTTAATTAAGCTTTTTGATCTCATTATATATTAATATATATATATATAATAAAATAATAAAAAATATTTATAATTGTTCAACCATCATTATTATCATTATTTTTAGATTAATTCACAAGAATTACTAAATTTCGACATAAATTTATAAGTATAAAAAATACATTGCATAATGCATACTTGTATCTTGATATAAATATAAAACTAAAAAATAAATATAAAAAATCATCAGTGAATTACTTGTCAATTTAAAAAAGGTTAAGACAATACAAATATATATTAAAATATAATACAATCCATATGTTAAATAAATTATTTTAAAAAATATTAAACTTTACTAAATTATTAATTAAGTTTGTCTTTATATAAACTATAAAGGTTAAATATATAAATAATAGTACCATAGTTTATTATTATCTAAAATAAAATATATGATATTAATTAATAATTACAATACATGGTCAATTTTGAGTATAAAATTGATAAATTATTGAATATGAAATTTTGAGTACAGTTGCGTTGCGTGTTCCGTTGCAAAGTCCGTGGCAAATGCCACCAACCTTTTTATATGGATGCAACGATAATGACCGTTGCAAAAACCGTGGCAAAATAAACATTTAAAAGATAAATGTCCCTAACGGTTTTGTATGGATTGCAACGGATCAAATGTCCGTTGCAAATATTATTGCAAATTTATTATCAAACTTTGCCACGGATTTGTGTCCGTGGCACAGTCCGTTGCAACACCCAACTCTTCATTTGCAACGGACCCCATACCAAGCAGTTCGTGGCAAAAATCATTGCTTTTTTTTTCTTAAAAATTTTTGTAACTTGAAGATCGTTGCAAAAACGGTTAGCAACGGATATAATTTAAAAATTCGTTGCAAACGTAGCTATGAACATTATCTGTTGTATAAATCATTGCAAATTAACAACGGATATGGTCCGTGGCAAAGTTTGCCACGACTTTTGCAATGACGTGCAACGAAATTGTACCATCCAAAAGTTGACCAATTTTTGCAACGGACTGTCCATTGCAACATTTCATTGTTGTTTTGCTACGAAATTTGCCACGAAAAACTCAACTTTTGGAAATCCATTGCAAAGTCGTGGCAAAGTCTGTGGCAAATTTGCCACGGAAATTTCTGCTGCAAAAAATCCATTGCTATAGCATTGTTTTTTTGTAGTGATTTATCATGTAATTAATGTACAATTCAGATAAAATAATCAGTCACATAACAAGTAACTAAAATATATTATATATTCCGTTACAAATGTTTATTTATTTTTTTCCCTGTATATCTCAAACAATTTTTATTCACATGAATCTTCATTAAGTTAAAATTTATGCACATGGAACGTATTTTCATGCACTTAGTTATATAGAAAAGGGATAAATTATATGCAACCCCCTATATTTTTTCCTAATTAAAATTACAACCTTCTCCATCAAAAAACTACTAATATCCTCGTTAGTAATGTCTATAGAACACTAGAACCCCTGCCCGCCCTATCCATCAGGGTTCCGTAAAGAAATATGACGAACTTCCTTTAATTGCCGGGTTGGAAATGATTTTTAATCTATTTTTTTTGCCATTTTGTGGGAAAAATTTTTTTTGGATTTAACTAAATCCTAGGAGGTAATTGTAATATTTGAAATTTATAAAGGGTTAAAATGTCGAAAATTGCTGAGGAATGAGAGATGTGGGTACAACAAATAAGGAAGAAAATTACAATCATGATTCTAAAATCACATATATAGTTAATATCCAAGTAATTTAAATTTTATTTCAAATGAACATTAAACATTATATTAACCTTTTTCAATTACTTTTAGTTAAAAAACATTTTTGGTTGGAAAAGTATTTTAATTTTATATGGTCAAGGGTACAATAATCATTTGAATTTTTAAAGTAATCTTTAAAAGACAACAAATTAAGGAATATTGATATTTCTACACCGTCTAAAATTACACAATTATATTAGATATTATAGGTAAGATAGTAATTGTAAGGGATAATTACATTCCCCTCTCTTAAGGTTGTTATAATTACACGTAAACTCCCTATGATTTGAAAAATTACATCTAGCACCTTTAAGGTTTACTACCGTATAACAAATAAGTTTTCCATTAGTCAAAATAACTTAATTTGCTAATATTAACAAAAAAGATTGAATGAAAATTAATATTTATCCTTGTTTGACTTAAAATTGACTACTGCAAGTTAAATATTTTTTTAAGGACTAAATTACCCTTATAACAGTGAATATATACCTCCTCACATACATTAACGTATGAAAACGTATGAGGGTAATTTGGTCATAAAAAATATCTATTTTGACGTGCGATATATAAGTCAGTAATAAGTCAATTAGGAGTAAATACAAATTTTTTATGTTTGTTTTTTGTTAATATCAGTAAATTCAATTAATTCTGACTAACGCGGAAATTTATTTGTTATACAAAAGCAAACCTGAGAAGTATTAGATATAATTTCCAAATTATAGAAAATTTATTACATACACCAAACCTCAAAAGAGAGGTTTAAGTATCCCTAATTATAATTAAGTCAAATTACATAGCATCTACAAGCCATATTCCCTATAAATTAATGACCCCCTACCCAACACTTCACATTCTCCATCCATTCTAATACATCAACGAATGTCTCAACACCAAACCCCCAAAATTCGTATACTGTCTACATCCACAATAAATGCAGTACCTCTTACTGAATCAATTCATCGAATCAACTTAACGCCATGGGATTTGGAGCTCCTCTTTCTTGAATACAGTCAAAAAGGGCTCCTTTTTCGAAAGCCCAACCCACAACAGGAAGCCACCATCCTCAGCAAAACAAACGCAACTTCCTTAATCCATCACCTCAAAGCATCGCTTGAACGAACTCTCCACTTCTTCTCCCCACTCCTCGGCCGCCTTGCAACCACCAAGTCTGACGACGGTTCCACCACCTGTTTCATCATTGATTGTGACAACATTAATGAGAAAGGGGCACTTTTCATTCATGCAACTGCACTGGACACAAATCTTTCTGTTGCTGACATCCTCGACTCATCGACTTACGTTCCTGAGATTGTCCCTTCTTTCTTTCCGCTAAAAGGAACCCGTAACCGTGACGGTGTTTCTCAGCCTTTGTTGCGGTTCAAGTGACTGAGTTGGTGGACGGGTTGTTCATAGGCTGCAGCATTAATCACTTGTTAGTCGATGCGACGTCTTTCTGGCATTTCTTTAACTCTTGGGCTGAGATATCACGTGGTGATCATGTAAACCTCGTTCATGATCCTATATCTAAACTACCTATTCTCAATCGAGATCAGCTTACTCTTGATCTAGTTGGCTCGAGCGACATCAAAATTTACAATGAAATATCTCATTCTTGACAAGGTGTCTGCTGCTCATGAATCACCATGCCTGCTAAGGGATAGAATATTTCAATTCACAAAAGAAAGCGTAGCCAAGCTGAAAGCAAGAGCCAACAAAGAAGTGGTGGAAAGTAAAGGCCAAATCTCTTCTCTCCAAGCAGTCATAGCTCATGTATGGCGATCCATCATCCGTTGCCATTCTGCCATGAATTCAGGTACTCAAGAAACAACATTTGAGATACCAATAGGTGCGAGGCAGAGATTGAATCCACCTCTTCCGGAAGAATACTTTGGGAATTCAGTTTTTCCAGGTATTGTAACAACGAAACCTGGAAGATATTGGAGAATGGTTTGGGCTGGACTTCGAGACAAATACATAAGATGGTGGCATCTGCTAACGGACCTGATAAAGTGAAAGAATTTTATATGAGCTGGATAAAGAAGCCCAACTTTCTGCAATTTGATGGCCTTCCTAGTAATCACTTTATCCTCATAAATTCTCCAAGATTTGATGTATATGGTAACGATTTCGGGTGGGGAAAACCTGTGGCAGCCAGAAGTGGAAGAGCCAATAGTTTTGATGGAAGGATAACAATTTATGGAGGGTTTGAGAAAGGGAGCATGGAGATTGAGGCCTGTTTGTTTCCTGAAACTTTGTCTGCATTAGTGAACGATGCAGAGTTCATGGAGTTTGTGAAGTCAGACTTTTAATTCCTAGCTTTGTTTCGATTCATTACTGGAGTGTTAATAATAACTCCGCTGCAGTATCTTCATCATTTTTGGTTTGGATCAATTTTCTTTTGGTGTGCTAGTTCTGGGTTGTAAATCCAAGGAAATAACGACCTTATCGGATTTGTATTGTCATTCTCAATTAATTTTGATTTTTTTAGAGACACGAGCGTGTCTTTATGTAATTATAAAAGTTTGAATAATTTGCCATGTCTTAAATTTTTTTTTCTCTTTTTTTATGCCAATTATATCCTTCATATTTTATGCGAGCAAAAAGTTGCTAATCCGATTGATCTTGGACTTGAGAGCATTGCTGGGGGTTCTTCCAACCTTGGTGACCCGCGGATCGTCTGCGCAAAAACATTTCTTTTTACACGTTTTCTTGGAAACTGTCCCTAGGATTATTGAAAACCATGCAATAGATGATTGCCTCTATAGCATGAGCATGTTCGTAGTTGTGCTCCAATTGCCGACCGCAACCTCGTAATCGCAGAGGTACCAGGGGATGAAAAAAGTGGAGCTCGGCCTCAGGGACCACCAGTTCTCCCAGGGGAGTAGGGCATGCCCTTATAGCCTCAGGGGGACCACCAATACACCGATTGTTTACACTCAAAACCGTCACCAAAGCCGGTCCTCACAAGCAGCCACCAAGGCTCAACCACAATAGATATGATCAATACTGAAGACGCGCATGAATCATATTCTAGGATCACCATTCACAATTTTATTCTTCGACACACATATTTTATATGTATACTACTCATAGAAAATGACTTCTAAGGTAGAAAATCAAATAAAAGAATTTAATAACTCGATTAACACCATATAAATTATCATGATGCAATACGACATAGATATTCAGACTTTGCATTTTGCAATAAGTATAACCACCATAGTATGATGCAATAGAATTGATATTCAGACATTTGCATTTTGCAACCATTTATTACTATCAGTTACTAACACAACATAAATTATATCGTTCTCAGATCAGGAAATTTTTTTTTAGTCCATTAACTTGGTTCTCGTTCAATTTTGATACACTAACTATGATACTAATCATATTTTCTATACTAACTTTGAAAAAATGGGTAATTAGGTACTCCGGCATTTTGGCCGGGAATTAGCATGCAAGGGTGCCAAAAATCTGGGGAGTTTTTTATCTAACGTGTTATGAACATAGACTTATTTTTTAGCAAGTGTAATTTTAGTCTACTAATCCCTTTTGGTAATTAGTCCATTAACTTTGTCCTAAATGCAATTTTTGTCCATTATTTGAATTATTATTTATATAATATTTAAATAAAAAGCATAACCCACCCCCCCCAAAACCCCCCGCTTCCTTCCCCCCCCCTCCACCTTCGCCTGCCCCCCCACCCCCCGTCCCCGCCTTTGCCAGCCATAGAAGGGGGCGACGCTGCCCCCAGTAGATGGCCGTCGCCCCCTAGCACCACTGGGCTCCAATCAGATCAATACAAATATTTGTGATATTTATCTCTTTAAAAAAATACAAATATTAAAGAGATAATATCAAATTGATCAATCATGTCATTTCAAATATATGATGCATTTATCTCTTTAAATTAAAATATAAAGCGATAATACATAGGTGTTCAAGTGCACCACAACTCTATCTTTTTGACACCTATATAAAGGGGTCCTTGCACCTCATTCAAGACACACGGAGCTAGAGAACGAAGAGCAAAGCAAGGGAAAAACGCAAATAATTCCCTCTATGCAATTCCTCATGTTCAGGAATATTCAAGGGCATTCGAGACAGAGATTGACTCTTTCGTCAAAATTGCACCACAAATTATAGCGTTTAATTCGGGATTATATGCACTAATACCTTGAATTAACGCTATACATATTCAACTATCCTGTCAAGAAAATTCAAGTGACGAATCCACTTCCAAATGATCAAATTTCATGTCAAGACTATATCGTTTAATTCTGGATTACAGGCATGAACCTTCGAATTAACGTTATAGAAATTCAAATTCAAGTCAAGGGAAGATCTAGAAGATTTTACGTTTGAATTTGTCAATGCATTTTTGAAGAGAAGAATTAGAGAATCAACTAGAGATTGTATCCACTTTTACCTATCAAATATATATTTTTATTTGTGACAATTTCTTGTGTTTTGATTTTTAAACACGACAAAATTAACGCTCACAAAAGCAAAAAAAAAATGCTACTTTTTAGAAGTTAAGGGACCAAAAATGAGAATCTCCTTACAAATTAGACCAAAAGTAGATAGACCTAAATTATGATACAAAAATTGCTATTTTCCCTAATACTATCGCATAGGACTGCAAGGTTTATACAAAAATTTTGAAGGCTACTGATTATCCAAGTTGAATCCTAATTAATGATGGCAATATTTTCAGAAACAGACTTGCAAGATTTGCCAATGTGGTTTGGTTGCTAAGGTGGTCTCTTATAAATGGACCTCAAACAGAACAGAACTGAAACATAAGTCTCGAAGAATGAAGTTAATTCACATTCTCAGGATGGTGAGGGTTGGAAGCATGATTCAAAATTGTGGAATCGGTGGTAATAGCGACACCTATTGTTTCAAACGTATCGAGATATTATTTAGTGATACAAAATAAATATATTATATATACTTAAAAATTTCTAAAAGAAATTCGTAAAATTATAAAAGCTAGCTATAAGTATCACAAATTGCTACTTATATATATTAAAAAATTTTTTATGGTATCAATCATTGTTAATTATAAAAGTGCTTAAAAAATTGATACATACATTAAACTAAATATATAAATACAAATCAGTGCATTTGACTATATTTATTTCTCAAATAAATGATAACTCAGTAAAAGTTCTAGTTGTCCCATCATTCATATTAATCATCCATGCAACAAATTAACCAACATTATCCGAACAATCTTAAGTGGACACAAACATTATCAAATTAATTTTTTCTTTGTATCAACTATCTGAGTTCCGACAGAAAACTAGAATTCATGTTTCCAACACTTTAAATGACCAAATAATTACAAAAAAAACTTATGAATTATTGAATTTCAAAGTGTTTTGGAGAGAATTTTAAAAAAAAAATGCCATGAGGTTTGGGAATAAAATTTCTTTTTTTGCGGATAAAATCGGATATTATTGGATACAAGTGACAATATCATTGTATCGGTGATAATATCGGATGATCTCGGATAATATCATCAATTTATAATAATTCCAAATAATATCTAATATCGATCGATTTTATCAAATCGAGTGAATCGATCCGGATATGTATTGACCAATATCATCCGATATCGACCAAATAATACTTTGAACCACGGCCAGAAGAAAGTAAAAGGTTTGCTCCTAATAAACGATATGGTCAGAAACAAAATAATGGACTGAAGTTTGTGACGGAGAAATGTAGAACTTCAAACACTTGATTATCAACCAACTAAAACTCCTTCACACTTGTAGTTTGTGAAGGAGAAAACCAAGCCTCATTGTTTTCAAATGCTTTCATCAAGAATCGCCCATTAGCATAACGTGAACTGAGCATTACTGGTTCTGAACAACAATCATAGGCTTTCCCAGCAGTACTCAATAGCGTAAACACAAATATAATTAACTAAATCAGCCGCTGAATGCTGATCCTTTAATTAGCTTCTCTATGAGTATACATGAGTCCTGTTTCAAGTCTCACAAGATTTTCAATATGCTCTTCCCCTGCCAAAAGTTTTCAGGAATTCATTGTCAGTTGTACTCGTTTGCTGTTGCTTCCTTAATTAACATCACACCCCAAATTTATATTATTTGACCTCTGCGGTTGCAACTAGCAACTCACCTTACAAATTGATATCTAGAGCAGTTTTCAATCCTAGGAAGAAGAGAAAATGTCTCAAGCAGTAGCGGGATCATCTCCCTCCTTGATTCCATTCTTCGATGGTGAAGACTACGAGTATTGGAAGATCAAGATGAGGACATTCCTCAAGGCTGAAGGATTATGGACTTTAGTCGAGAAGGGCTTCAACGAGCCTGAAAATGAAGCTGGAATGAGTGATGCTAGGAAAACTCGATGCTGCACGACGTTCGGATGCAAGCGCTCTCAGCAAAATTCACATAAGCGTTGGAAAATCCATATACTTGAAAATATCAAGTGCACAACAAATGAAGCATGGGACACTTCGGAACAAGAGTTTCATGGTGATGAAAAGGTGAGAACTATCAATCTTCAAACTCTATGATGATATTTTCAGAATTTAAAAATGAAAGATTCTGAAAATATCCAAGATCAGTACTATTTGAATCAACAACATTAGAAGCTGTCAACGGAATAGAACGAAATCTATCTGAATGAACAGAGTATGAACTATTATATAAGATGTAAAGCTTCCTTACGAGCTTTCCTACTAATAGATAGAGAATTGCAAATCGGACTGACTGATAATAGGTTCATAGGGAATGTGTAATACTTGGTCAAGAGTAATTTCTGGTGAAAGTCTAATAGTGCCTATGTGAGCTATGGACTTTTCAGAACCATCAGGCAAATGTACTTTGGTCTCATGCATTGGTTGATGGAAAGTACTGAAGGAACTTAAATTTAGTTGCACTGGTATCCACTATCCATGAATCGAAATTATTAAGTGTATTATGTGTGAGGTTACCTGCAAATTCCTCAACCTCAGCAAATTCTTCGACAACTTTTTGATTTCTCCTTCGTATGATCTGGTTTTTGGCAATGTTCACAGTATGAGGGCTTCTTATCAACATATGGTTTAGTTTTCACATTCATCGCAGGTTGTATAGTACTATGTCCATCCTTTTATTGTATTTGATATGCAAGCGCTTTAAGCGTATTCGGCATATGTATTTGCACCTGAAGCTCCTTCTCAACATTAAGCAGCATTGCAAATCCCTTGGTAAGTCAGGGGATCCATCAAAATCTTGCTTCACACATTGCCATATACACTGCTCAAATACTGAGGATTGCATGAGTTGATGTGAGGCCTAGCACCCCTATTGTACTACACCTAATTACCACCAATTAATATGTCATTTCCTAAATTACAACTCATTCAATAATGTAATATTAGTTCTAGTTTATCCATATAATATATATAATATCACAATAGATAATAGATATCACCAAAAGTTTGTATTACTTCCCACAAGTATACACAACTTAAAATGACATATCAAACGTAACTGTCCAGAATTTAAAAACAAAACAACACATAGGTGTATACTATCAACTCCAGACTTCCGATGTAATGGTTGACCCACCCATTCAGCATAACGGCACAAAATCTGATGGTATTAGTCTGTGCGACCTATCTCCTGAAAAGTGTATGGTAATGAGTGAGTTGCCTACTCAATAAGTATAACATTTCAGTCTCTATATATATACAAGCAACCAGTCAAGTATTAAAGCAATCATACCAACACAACTAACATAACCAATATTCACCAATTAGTAGCAAACGTAAGAAATCGCATAGCTACAGTCAGATATCAACCCAAGACATAATAGTAACATTTTAATTTGTCTTCTTAGGACCCTGCTTAACCAAATTAGAGCGCATCATACTTTCTTCTTCTCTCTTTTTTTTTTTTTTTTTTCTCGACATCACACAGCACAAAGGTCGTGTGTATTCCATCCTTACTATACCACACAACACACAGCTTGTGTGTATTCAATCCCCACTGACACCACACAACACATAGCTCATGTATATCCCATCCTCCATCGATCCGTGAGGTGCTCAACCTTTCACTCTATTATCACGTGCTTTGTCATCTTCCTGAGAGAAAATTTGCAATTGAAAATGTTGAGAAAATCTGGTGTTTGTACGTGAGATTAATGTGTATGTGTTAATGATATACACATATATACTAAAAATAAAAGGTGGCCATGGGGGTGGCCACATGTTGCTCCCCCCTTTTTCCTTATATTAATTTTCTTTTTTTTTAAATTTAAACTTTTATTAAAATTATCATTATGTCCCTTATTTTGTTTAATTTATATAATTTGCTCCCAAATATTATAATAAGCTTTGATTTACTCCTTTCAAATTTTAATATATATCAATTTCAATTTATAATTTATTTATAATAAATTATTTTTTTTATAATTATCAATTAATATCTAAATTATTTTATAAAATCCTACGGATGTCACACTTCTCAACCATAGCCTCGTGTGCTGCACACACACATGGAGGAAGTGGATCCAAACATGCAAGTTCATCCCATAACATCCGGATCTTCACGTAATAATCAGTGATGGATAGATCGCCTTGAGAAATAGAAGAAATCTCCTGTTTGAGGTTGTATATCATAGGACCATTACTTTTGTCGTATCTAACTTCAAATTCCAGCCACAAACTCCTGGATTAGGTCACGTATATAAAGCACTACAATCTTCTTAGATACATTATTCAGTATCCAAGTTATCACTAAATAATAATTTCTAATCCACTCATCCAAGTAAATTTCAATTTACTTGATAGGAGTGTATTTTGATATAATTTTAATGATAATTGATTATCTTTTGATGTTAAAAACACTCCTAACCAAGTGATATATTACATATTTAGCTTAAAAGAGATTTGTGGGATGAAAAGTAAAGAATGGAGTTGCAGTTAAAAATATGACAACCTTGCTTATCCAGTTTGGCATACCCACGCCTAACTCTGTTGGAAATCGGCAAAGAAAAACCTAAGATGCAGATCTATGGAGGATTCGTGGCTGCTAGAGAGATTTGTAGGTGAGTGGAGATCTCCTTGCTTAAGGAAACTCTATCGGAGAATAGTTTTAATTAAATAGGACTGAAAGTTTTATTAGGAATCTAACTTATCAGTTCTAGTAGTAATAGGAAACTTAGTAATATAAATAGTGATGTAGAATACTTCATGGGGAACTTTGATCTTTTGGATACTCTCTGCATTTTTTCTTAATATTTTCTCTTTTCTCGTAATATGTTCTTCCATGAGCATGCAAAGCTAGTTTTTTATTTTTGGTTAAAAATATAGTGAATGCTTAATTTTAATATGTTGTGAGATGTAATCTGTGCTTTCTACTTTTATTCATGTGGGTATTTGTATTGTTCTCTGTGTTTTTATCACAAATAATCTTATTTATGAATGATATGTACCGATATTCATTGACAGAAATATTTGCCTAACCAATTTTGTGGATTCAACACTCATCAAATTTTGCATCATTGGCGAGGGTTGGTGTCTTTAAGTTATTCTTTTTTGTTAATCGTTATATGGTTTTTAATGCTACAATCTTCTCGTATATGTAAACTTATATTTAATCTTGAGATCGAGAAGACCGCATGAAAAGTTAAAAAAGAAACCATGCAATGAACTAAAGAAGCCTCTACCTCTTTCTGCACCGAGGCAAATCTAGCACTAGACGTGCCCTCGTCTAGTGACTTTGAAGAAGAAGTCAAGGTCAAAATTCGGAACGAATAATTAATAAGATGACTTCTCTTGACTTAAATCAATAGCCTCTTTGCATTTAATATTCCACTTTAGATGTTGTTTTTGAACTTAAATCTAGCTTTATTCACTTACTTCCTACTTTTCGTGGCCTTGCCGGTGAAAATCCACACGAACATCTCAAGGAATTTCATGTTGTATGTTTTAGCATGAGACCTCAATGGATCACCGAAGAGAAGTCAAATTACTAGCTTTTCGATTCTCTTTAGACGATAAACGCAAAGGGTTGGCTCTATTCTCTACCTTTGGGATCCATCATTAGTTAGAACGAGCTCAAAAGGCAATAATTCCTTGAAAACAACTTCCCCACCTCACGAACTACAACTATCCGGAAGGAAATAAGTGGAATACGTCAATTTCTAGGGAAATTTCCATTAGTATTAGGGAAGATTCAAGCAGTTAGTGGAGAGTTGTCCTCATCACCAAATTTCGGATCACCTCTCAATTTAATACTTCTATGAAGGATTGTCTGAGACGAAAAAAAGCTCGATAGATGCAGCAAGTGCAAGTGTTTTGTTCGAAAAAATCCCTATCGAAGCACGCAAGCTAATCACAACCATGACAACTAACAACCAATAATTTTGTAGTAGAAACAACAACCCACCAAGGAGGGTTAATGAGGTAAACACTTCCATTGATAAATATTGAATAAACTTACCTCTCTACGGGAGCGAGTTATTGTAGAAAACACTCAACAAGTCAAAGCTTGTGGCATATGTAACTCCTCGGATTTGCAATGGACGTTTGATCCGTTACAAGCCATACAAGGTAGTTAGATGTATTTATTTTTTAAATGTTGCATTTGCCACAACTTTTGCATCGGTCATCTAATCCGTTGCAAATCCGTACAATAGTATTAAACATGTTTGCCACGGATTTTGCAATGGAAGTGAGGGTCGTGGCAAAATCCGTGGCAAACTCCATGGCAACAGATGTCAAAAATAATACTTATACCCTTATTCATTCTTATTTTATAATATGTTTTCCTACATATTCCTACTTCTTATATCTTTACTGTAATTTTGGTCTTCTATGTGTGATTTAAGTGCTTATGATCAAACCGGTACAACAAGTCATACTTTTGGAAGTTTAGATTAGTGGTGGCAGACGAGTCGAGCCAGCTCGCGAGCTGGCTCAATTTTGAGCTCGACACAAGCTCAAAATTCGAGCTCGACTTGAGCTCATTTTTCTTTGTTCATCAGCTTGCGAGCCGGCTCGTGAGTTTTTTCTATTTTTTTATATATATATTTTTATTTTTAAAAAATTTATATGTTTAATTTCACATTCAATACTTTATCAATTTTATACTGAAAATTGACCATATATTATAATTATTAATCAATATTATATATTTATATTGGATAATAATAATTTATGATACTTTTATCTATACATTTTTAATCTGTATACGAAAACAAGTTTAATCAGCAACTTAGTAAATTATAATATTTTTTAAAATAATTATTTAGTGTCACACATATAAATTTTATGTCATATTTTAATATATATTTGTATGGTCTTATATTTTTTTAAATTGACAAGTAAATCACTTATGATTTTTTATATTTATTTTTGAGTTTTATATTTATATTAAGATACATAGTATGCATTATGCAATCTATTTTATTACTTATAAATTTACGTCGAAATTTAGTGATTCCTATGAATTAATCTAAAGATAATGATAATAATAATAAGGGTAAATTACAAACACCTCTCATAAGGTTTGGTGTAATTACAAATACCCCCCCTGATATTTAATAAAATTATGTAATCCTTATATGAAGGTATAAAAATATCAACTTTGCCCTTACTGTATTTTTTTTTTTAAAAATTAAAATTTTATAAAAATATTCAACGGGGTGGATGAAATTTTTTTAAAGATTATAAAAAGAATTTATCCACTTAGTCCATAAAAAATAATTTTTTAAAAAAATAAATAAAATTATAATTTTTAATTCACAAGGGTATTTTAGTCAATTCACCATAAAAAATGAATGGATTGGGCTAATTTTTAGGCGGCCATTAAAATCAGGAGGGGTATTTGTAATTTTTCAAACAGTGAGAGAATATTTGTAATTATGCCAATCCTCAGGAGAGGTTGCTGTAATTTACCCTAATAATAATAATGATGGTTGAACAATTTTAATTATTTTTGTTGTTATTTTATTATAAGTATATATATATATATATATATATAATGAGATCAAAAAACTTAATAAGCAATTGCAATATCTTAAAATCCAGGCACTCGATCCATACCAAATTTAATATATACAAGATTGTGTCCATTAGATCATATCAGACCATATGATTTAAAATCATATAGCCTGATTCAACGATACACCGTCTTGAATGATTATTCTTATGTTACAAGTACGATATCTTGACATCCGTATACCCAATAAATCTAAAACTTTACCAAACGTATTTTTTTGTAAGTTTGATCATATCTAACGGTTTTATCTGAATTTTGATGGCCCGATTAACCCATATTGTTCAATAATATAAGATGATAGTTACATCAATGTACTACTAATATTTATGAATATACAAATTTATTACAAATTGTGAACATATATCAATCTCAATTATAAAATATTTTTATATATTCAATTACATTATTTCAGATAATGGATATTTTTCTATAATTATTTTATGGGTATATTTTACTAATAATATTACTACTAAACTAATTAGCAATAAATTTAAATATTATACTATATATTGGACTGAGTCATCATTTCAAGAGAATGAGGGTGAAATATATATATCTACTATATTATTGATTGAACATAATGTGCCCCATTTAACTTTTGAAGACATTACTTATTTACTAAGCATAATGTATTTTGTTATATTGTTCCTCATTTAGATATATTTTGTGATAAATTAAATATGTAGATAAGATATAAATTTAATTTTTTAATAAATAAGAAAAAATATAACTTAAATTAATTATGTATAAAAAATATAATTACAAATTCTTTAAAAAAATATATAAATAAGAAATACATTATTTAATCTTAATTATCTAATATATATATATATACATTATTTTTCCCTTAATTTTTAATTTTTCTCTAATCCCGCCCCCCCCCGCCCCCCCCACCCACCCCAATTTTTTCCTCTGTTTGCAGCCATTTCCTTTCATTCTTTCCTCATTTTTTTTCTATCTGTTTCTTCTCTCTCCTCTCTTCTACCCCTCTTTTTCAGCGCCGCCTCCGCCTTTGCCAAGTGTCGTCGCCTCCGTCTGCCTTCCAGCCGCCGCCCTCTGCTGTTTTGGTTGGTTTGGTTTTTATTTTTTTATTATGTTTTTTAGTAAATGGGTTATTAATCATATTTGTAATTTTTTCTCTCTTTTTTTAAACAGATTTGAATATAAGCACATAGGTATGTTGTTTTATTAAAAATAATTTATTTGGATATTCTGTTATTGAAGATGATGAGTTGTTGTAAATGTTAAAAATAGTTTATTTATGTATTTAATGTTGTTAAAGATGGTATATTTTGTTGTTTTATTTTTAAAAAAATAGTTGTAATATTTTGGATTTATGTGGTGTATATATAGTGTCACTACAAAAAAATTGATTATTCGCTACACTATAAATGATACGTTTCTCGGGAAATTCGGCCAGCGGAAGATCCGGAATTTGACTTTCTACACCAATAATATTCACACGGCTTAAAAATCACGGCCATGACTAATGTTTTAGCCACACTTGCCGAAACAACGGTCAATGATCGTTGCAAAGCCGTGGTTAATTGGTATTTACCACGATTTTCTTCTTTTGACTATAGTAATTGACCATTGCGAAATATTAAATTTTTTCTAGTGTGTGTACGTTTGGTTGTTTGAATATATATTGTGTATGTTTAACTAACGGTGTGTATATTGATTTATTAATATATTGTTTATATTATAATGGTAGATTATTTGGTATATTTTTTAGTTTCTATATTGTTTGGTAATTAAATATATTTTATACTGTTTGGTATATTATGTAGTTTGTTAATAGATGATTGTGTTGATGAGGTGAATGGGAGGAATGTGTTGATGAGATGAATGGGATGAATGTGTTTGTGTGGATGAACTAAGAACTTAAAATCTATGAACTATTAACTAAAAGCTATAAACTAAATAAACTATGAACTAATTAGTTAAAAGCTTAAAAGCTATGAACTATTAACTTAAAAGCTAGGAACTAACTTAAAAGCTTTAATCAAAGGGTAAATTACAACCACCTCCCCTGAGGTTTGACGTAATTACGAATACCCCCTTATTGTTTGAAAAATTACAAATACCCCCTTGATTTTAACGGACACCTAACAATTAGCTCAATCCATTCATTTTTTATGATGAGCTGACCAAAATACCCTTGAAAATTAAAAATTATAATTTTATTTATTTTTTAATTTTTTTATGGACTAAATGGATATTTTTTTTATAATTTAAAAAAAATTTCATTCATCCCGTTTCGTATTTTTAGAAGATTTTAATTTTTCAAAAAATAATAAAAAAATACAATAAGGGCAAAGTTGATATTTTTATATCTCCATCCAAGAATTACATAATTTCATCAAACATCAGGGGGTATTTGTAATTTCGCCAAACCTCAGGGGAGGTGGTTGTAATTTTTCCTTAATCAAAATAATGTAACTAAACTAACTAAGTACATTAAAGTTACAACTAAACTATAAGTTTACTATTAACTTAAAAACTTCAACTAAACTAATTTAGCGAACTTGCCTATCAACTTAAAAGCTTTAACTAAACTAACTTAACTTAGTTAACAATCAATTTTAAAAGCTTCAATGAGATTAATTAACTAAACTAACTAAGAACTTTAAAGTTACAACTAAACTAATTTAGCTAAGTTATCTATAAATTTAAAAGCTCCAATCAAAATAATTTAACTAAACTAACTCTGAATATTAAAGTTACAACAAAATTTCTTTAGCTAAATTACCTATCAAGTTAAAAGTTTCAACTAAATCAATTTAACTTAGTTAACTATCAATTTAAAAGTGATTAAACTAATCTAACTACGCTAATTATGAACTTTAATATTTTAATTAAAAACTAATTTAATCAAGTTAACTATCAATTTAAAAAGTTCAATGAGACTAATCTAACGAAACTAATTATGAACTTTAAAGTTACAACTAAAGTAATAGCTGAGTTACCTATCAACTTGAAAACTTCAATTAAACTAATTTAACTTAGTTAACTATCAACTTAAAAGTTTTAATTAAGCTAATCTAACTAAGCTAATTATGAACTTTAACATTTCAAGTAAACTAATTTAACCAAGTTAACTATTAATTTAGAAGCTTGAATGAAACTAACCTAATTAAGCTAATTATGAATTTTAAAGTTTCAACTAATCTAATATAACCAAATTTTATTTTGTAAGATAATTTAAATTTTGGATGGTTTATAAAAATTTTATAATTATTGTATTATTTGTTATTAATAATTAATTATTTGTTATTTTGTAGAGATTAGGACATAATGAGAGTAATTATTGTAGAGATGGCTCCAACGACAATAATCCACCATCAGGTCAAGCATCTTTAGATGATTGTGAAAATGATGACCCCCATATTGAATATTGGGCATGTTTTGACATGTATTCCACATGTTTTGTGTAATGGACGTGAAATTTGAAATTTTTGTATAGTGGATATATTTGGACATGTATTAAATTATCTTTCAATATTTTATTTTGATTCTAAATATCATTTTATATTTAAATTTTATAACTTGTTAATTGTAAATTAAATATAATTGTAATTTAAAAAAAAATATGTATAAAAATTTCAAAGAAAAAATATTATAAATAAAATTATAATAAACATTTACAATGTTTTTAATAAAAATAATCATTGTAAAATTTGCAACGGATTGAAGTTCATTGCAAATGTCGATGAATAATTTGCATCGGCAGCTGTTGCAAATAATGCATTGCAATTTTGCAACGGAATTTTGTTGCAAAAAATATCGTTGCAATGAAATAAGAAATTGCCGCAAATTTTACAACGAAAATATTATCACAAAGTCGCTACAAAAATTTAGTAAGGTCCGTTGCAAATGCCGTTGCAAAAGTCATTGCAGAATTCGTTAAAAGTCAAAGTTTAACAACGCAATTTGCAATGAAGTTTTGCCACGGATAATCGTCCGTGGCAAAATTTGCAACGGATAAAGACAACCGCTGCAACTATAGCATTAGTACTTATAGGAACGGAAAATTTTTCGTTGCAAATTTCGGTGTCAACACCATTTTGCAACGGATTTTAAGCAAATTTCATGGCAAAAATCTGTTGCTATAGCACTGTTTTTTTGTAGTGCTTATTCAATATTTTCCTAGTAATATATACTTGTAAGAGAATAAATATAATATATATATATATATATAAAGTTAAAAGGGTGTATTTATATAAAAAAGTTATCAAGAGAAAAAACTTGCCCGCTTTTGCTATCATTTATCTTATTTAACAAATTTCTTTTGATTAACTTCCATATATTTAAAAAAATTTAAAAGAGTTAAATTTTAGCCATAATCTATTCTTTGTCATTAAGGAAGAGCACCTCTTTGGTGTTTTTTTTTTTATTCTTCTTATAACTTCTCACTCTCCCACTACCTTTATATTTTACTTACTTCTTTTTTCTATGCATTTCTTTTTAATACTATTTTATTATAAATTTATTATTAATTTGTATATATTTTATTAAATAAAAATTATTTATTTAAATACTATTATAAAATTTAGGGCTAAATACACTTTGCACCCCTAGACTATGCATTTTGTCTCATTTACACCCCTAAAGTATGAAATATAACAAAAACACCCCTGACAAAATAATTTGGCATTGATAAGATAATAATGCCCTTCTCACTCACCCCTATTTTTTTTATATTCTACTTTCTAAAATATATTTTATTAAAACATCTCCCCATACTACTTTTAGTTATTTAAAATTTTACTCATGTTTTATTTTAAAAATAATATTTATAATTTATATACTTTTTTATAAACTATGGAACACAAAAAATATTTATAAACTCAATATATGCAATATATTTTACAAAGTAAATATATTATGTTAAAAAGTACATGTAAATATGTGTCAATACATAATGCATATAATATTATAGAATAAGTATGTTATATAACTTATAAATTAATTACATGTCCACATAATAAAAATATATCATATCATTACTTAAAAAATATAGAATATTATATATTAATTATATTATAGATTTTCATATTTTACAGTATATATATATTATATATATATATGTGTGTGTGTGTGTGTGTGTGTGCGGTGTAATATCTTAAATTTTTATTTATAATTTATTTTAAAAAAAGAATCAATATATATAACAACACAGGCAAAAAATTATGTAAATTTTTTATCAGTTGTGTAAAAAATATAAGAGTTGTAAATTTATGGAGTTTATACAGATTCTATGCTCAGTATAAAAATTATAAATTTTGGGTAGTGTTTATTATAAATAAAAAAATTATAATAATTAAGATTATATTTGGAGAATAATTGTAATAAAAATATTTTAAGAGTGTAAATAATAAGGGTATTTTTCTTATAAAAAAATTAGTGGATATCATGAGAGCCATTTTGTTACGTTTTATAATTCAGGGATGTAAATACACTTTATACATAGTTTAGAGATGCAAAGTGTATTTAATCCTAAAATTTACGCACACATAATATGTGCTACAAATACTATTAAATTAAAGCAAAAGTCACCCACTTTGTATATAGTTATTTGAATTTCGTCGCCGAAAGTTCGTAGAAAACGTTTGCCTTTTGTCTGGAATCATTTTCAGGGCGAGTCACGACATAGTAATCCCGCAGATGCAGACTTTTTTGTTTCACAATCCCATGTGGATAGCTTTCCCAAATTTATGTCCCTTTCACAATCCCTTCAAAAAATATAAAAGAAAAATATATTTATATCCCTTTTGTAAATTCACTATTTACTGCAAATCAACTTTTGCTAAGATTTAAATGAAAAATATCAATACTGAGCAAAGAATTGCATAAGTTTCTAATTTTATCCATAATTTAATATTTTCATGTCTTAATTTTACACTTATGTAAAAAAAAAAAAAAATACAGGGATAAATTGTTGCATTTAAAAAAAAAAAAGGAGATAATTTGTTATTTTTATTTTAAAAAAATAATTTATCTATACTATTATAAAGAAAAGAGCTCTTATAGATACAAAATGGTAGTTATCATACCACTACACCAAATTTTTTAAATGCAAAAAATGTCCTTCCATTTATAAAACGTATTTAACTTCCCAACTTATATTGAATTAACTATTCAATCACGTTCCTTAAAAAAATTAATTTCATGCCATTGTTGCACTCACAAATTGGTATCCAAAAGGACCAAACTGGATAGCTTTTCCAAATTTTTTTGTTTATTAAAGGGTTAATTACACTTAAACCAACTAAAAAATATATATAAAGTTATATTTTTTCTCAAAAAAATTTAAAATTACATTTATACTCATTTCATAAATTCACTATTTACTGCAGACCATTTTTTGTTAGTATTTGAACGAAAAATACCGATACTAAGTAAAAAATTGCATAAGTTTCTAATTTTACTAATAATTTAACATTTTCATATTTTACATGTAACACTTAATAAGTATAAAAATATAAATGAAAATTTTATATGAGACGTAAAATTAAAAATTTATATATTTTTCTTTGCTTACTATAGCATTTTCTATCTAAATCCTAGTGGAAGAAGATCAAATGTAACTTGAGAATTTTAGAAGGGAGTGTAAGCATAATTTCAAAACTTTTTTTTTTTAAAAAGGTATAATTTGACCTTTTCAAAAAGAGTTTAATTGTAATTAGCCCGTTTTTATATATACAATAAGGTTCATTTTCAATACAACCATGTTTTTCTAGTTGTCCCCAATTATTTGTTAATTATATGCTGTAAGGCTCATGTTCCATATTGATAAGGGACTGAATGCAATTTATCCCTTATCATATTACAAATGAACAAATTATTTTTTATGATAAAAAAAAATAGTAGTGTATCTTTCTAAGTTTTTATAATGAAGTAATTTACCTTCCAGTTTAAGAAGATAAATTTATTCATTTTAAATAATGCAAGGGATAAATTGATGCATTTTAAAAAAACATAAAGAGGTAATTTGCTATTTTTATTTATAAAAAAGTAATTTGTTTCTTTTATAATATTACAGGAAAATTGCGTCCATTTTTCCCACTGAAGAACTGAAGAAAACAATGAAAAAACTGCCAAATACATTAAGGACAACAACTTTATCTATACTCTTTACACGTACAGTTGCAGTTAATTACACGGGCTGGGGCAAAATATTTTTTTAGTTCAATAAAATAAGTACAGAGTTTTTTTTGGTATCATGTGATGCTTTTAATCTTATGAAATTCAAAATCACGTCTTTTTAGTTCTAAAATTTCAATGCCTTTTTAGTCCCAAACAACGTCTTTTTAGTCTCAAAACCACAACGAACGTGACTTTTTGGGACTAAAAGTACGTGATTACGAGTTTTATAGATTAAACACGACACCTGTCATAATTGTGATACAAAAATAAATTCTATTATGAGATTAAAAAAATATTTTGGCCCATGGGTTGAAGGGCATAATTTATACTAATAAACTCCTATTTTCTTTTCATTATCTTTCTCTTTTTTTTTTTTTTTTTTCTCATTCTAGACATAAAAAATTCTAACTCAAATCAATTTTTGCTAGATCAAAATTAATTATATGATAAGTACAATATATTTATCATATAATTAATAAATAATTCAGACAAAATAACTAATTACAGAGCAAGTAATAATATTTCTCTTACAAATGTTCATTTATTTTTTTCCCTGTATATCTCAAATAAATTTTTATTCATGTGAATCTTCATTTATTTAAAATTTATGCACATGAAACGAATTTTCATGCACTTAGTTATATAGAAATGGGATAAATTATATGCAACCCCCTATGTTTTATCCTAATTAAAATTATAACCTTCCCCATCAAAAAACTACTAATACTCTCGGTACTAATGTCTATACAACACAAGAACCCCCCGCCCGGCCCCTCCGTTAGGGTAAAAAAAAAAATGACGAACTTCCTATTATATCCTTTAATTGCAGGATTGGAAATGAATTTTAACTTATTTATTTTGCCATTTTTGTGGACGAAAATGTCCTTTGGATTTAACTAAGGATAAATTACAACTACCTCCCCTAAGATTTGACATAATTACGAGTACTCCTTCATTATTGGAAAAATTACAAATACCCACTTGATGTTTGATGAAATTATGTAATCCTTGGATAGAGGTATAATATTATCAATTTTGCCCTTATTGTATTTTTTTATTTTTCTAAAAAATTCAAACTTATAAAAAAAATAGAACGAGAAGGATGAAATTTTTTTAAAAATTATAAAAAAAAATTATCCAGTTATTCCATAAAAATATTTAAAAAAAAAATTATAATTTTTAATCTATAAGGGTATGTTGGCCAGTTTAACATAAAAAATGGATGGTAACCTAATGGATTGGGCCAATTGTTAAAGGGTCTTTAAATTCAAGGGTGTATTGGTAATTTTTAAACAATAAAGGAGTATTTGTATATGCCAAATCTCAAGAGAGGTCGTTGTAATTTACCCTTTAATTAAATCCTAGGAGGTAATTGTAATATTTGAAATTTATAAAGGGTTAAAATGTCGAAAATTGCTGAGGATTGAGACATGCGGGTACAACAATTAAGGAAGAAAATTACAATCATAATTCTAAAATCACATATATAGTTAATATCCAAGTGATTTAAATTTTATCAAAATAATATTAAACATTATATTAACTTTTTTCAATTATTTTTATTTGATAAACATTTTTGGCTGGAAAAGTATATTTTATATTATATGGTCAAGAGTAAAATAATCATTTGAATTTTTAAAGTCATTATTAAAAGACAAAAAATTAAGGCAATATTGATATTTCTATATCACCGTCTAAGAATTACACAATTATATTAAATATCATAGGTAATGTAGTAATTATAAGGGATAAGTACACTCTCCTCCTTTAAGGTTTGGTAATTACACGTAAATTCTATGTGGTTTGAAAAATTACATTTACCACTTCTGATATTTTCTTCCGTATAATAAATAAGTTTTCCATTAATCAAAATTTTGTTAATATTAATAAGAAAAATTGAATAAAAATTGATATTTACCCTTGATTGAATTAAAATTGACTTATTGCAGGTCAAAACAATTTTTTTCGAACTACTCTTACAATAGTGAAGGTATACCTTCTTACATGCATGAACATATCAGGGTAATTTGATCATAAAAATATATCTTCGACTTAGTATCAGTAAGTAATAAGTTAATCCGGGGTAAATATAGATTTTTTCTTTTTTTTTTTTTTTTAATATCAACAAATTCGATAATTTTGACTAATACTATAAAAAATGCAGGAGTTGTAACGGTTTTTTTGTAACGGCCGAAAGCCGTTCCAATAGTAATGGTCATTGTAACGGCCTTGTAACGGTTCGCGCGCACTGACGTCATATGGGGGAAATACATTTTCTTTTTCTGTAACAACCGTGCCAATGACCATTCCAAATCTTGTGTTGTGCATAAGACTGTTTCAACTTTTCGGCCATTACTATATTGCACTGATTTTTGTAATGGCTTGGTTTCTGTAACGAATATTTCGATGAAATTACTGGCCGTTACAAACACTGCTACAACGGCTAACTTTTTAAGCAGTTATAAACATAGTTACAAAATAACAGCTAACTTTTAAACGATTATAATATGAGTTCCAAAAGCCATTACAAAAGTCAGTACAACTAATCTTATATATATGTGCAAGTTGTTTTAATATCATTACAATTAATCTTATATTAAAGTTTTTTAAAAATTATTTTGGCCTAGGAATTGCAATAATAAAAAAGTTTACTTGTGTAGCAACTTTTGGCCTTTCATAATGTACGAGATTGATGATGATAATACGACGCTACATAATGTACATTTTTTGGATGAAATATTTTTTAATTCATCTTGTTGTAAGGAATTCTTTTTTTTTTTAAATTTTGGAATGGCCAAAATATTGCAAGACCGTTACAAAGGCTGTTACAAAAGCAGTAGGAAAAAAAACGCGGGATATGTTCTTGGGACGTCCACATTTAACGGAGCCGTTACAACAGCCGTTACAAAATTAAATATTTCAATCGAAATTAAAAAAAAATGATGGGAACCTTATTTTCGAAAGGCCATTACAAACACCATTACAACAGCCGTTAAACTTTAATTAGAGAAGCAGTTACAAAAGCAGTTATAAAATATGAGTCATTTAAAAAAAATTTGGATTGTAAAATACGATATCTTTACATCCGGCCATCTGATCCATACCAAATTTAAATGTATACAAATATGTGTCCATCAAATCATATCAGGCGGTATATTTTAAATCACATTGCCTGATTTAAAAATGCATCGAATTGAATGATTACTATTACGTTCACAAAATAATATTTCGATATCCATACCCAATAGGACTACAAATTTTTCGAATGGATTATTTTATAAGTGTGATCATATCTAATGGTCGTTGTAACGACTTATCATTTTTGTAACTCTCGTTGGTACGATTTTTGGAACTACTATGGCCTTTCCAAAAAAGTATATATATGCAACACTTGGCCGATTTTTTTCTTCCCCTCTTCCAAAGCCTTAACACACACACACGCACTCTCTCTCTGCTCTCTCTCTATCCCCGTGCCTTCCACTTTCACCGCATCCGCCACCACCGTCACCACCTCCGTCAGCCCCCACCTATGCGAAAGACCCACCTCCGTCCGTGCGCCGCCACCTCTGTGAAAGACCCACCACATACTCTCTCTCTCTCTCTCTCTTTCTTTTTATTTTATTTTATTTTGTTGAATGTATATATTTGTTAGATATATTATGAAATTATTGTTGGTATTATTATTAATTTTTGGTTCCATCTTCTAGAGTTTTGGGCGAGCCTAGAATTCTAGTCATAGTTGGCTAAGAATAAGGTCAACCGGGCGGCCAACCTGGAAGTAGGAGCCACCGTCTACCGCAACTGGTCATCATCCATTGGGGCGCACAAGCGCAAGCTGGTAAGTGCATTAATTTTTATTAGCAATTCAATTTTATTTTTTTGATTTTTAATCAGTTTTAATACTAATTTTTGAACAGGAGACACAACTCGGACGCCTAGTCAATCAGATGGAGGTGTTCGAGAAAGTGTACAAGAAGAAGGACAACGACCATTGGAGCAGTCCCAGGGCGGAAGAGGTCACGGTACGTATTACTTTTTTTAAATTAATTTTTTAAATTATAATTATTTTTTTTAATCTAATTATTTAACATATTTGCAGGAGATCTTCTTGAGGTTGTTGGGGTAACGCCAGAGATAAGAGAACAGCAGTGAAGAACCTGCACCCTCGTCTGAAGCCTCCGTGTCCCCAAACGAGCAGCAGTTGGTAGTTGGAAAAGGAGCCGAGCATTCGGTCTCGGCTTCGAGGCCCACCACACGATTGCTGGACCATCACAGCCCAACAACTCCACTGCTCCTACGCCCTCGCCACCACAGCCTGAGAGTGACGACCTGCGTGATCAGGTGCAGATGATCGAGTGCTACATCAGAAGTCGCGATCCGAATTGGCCCGATCGCATAGTGCCCCAGCCTCCAGCTGACACCCCCCCCCCCCCCCGCGCACCCGACGACGACGACGAACATGCGACCACAAATGACCATGATTTAGATTAGGATTTTTTTCCTAATTTTGTAAAAAAAAATACAATTTTAAAATAATATTTATGTTTTTATAATAATTTACTTTTCTTTTTGTTATATTATGTGTTCTTTTATAGGATGTTGCAAAAAAATAAATATTAAATTAAACAAATTAAATATTAAAAATAAATATAATAAATAATAAAATAAAATAAAATCATTATTAAAATATATTAGAAAAAATAATTTTTATAATTGCCTTTGTAACGGCTTTTGTAACACCAATAGAATTGAGATATTTTATAAACTGTTACAAATACTGTATCAAAAATAGTAACATTGCTCTAAATTAGTTGTTACAACAACAGTTACAAGGATCGTTACAACATAAAAAACGAAAGCCATTACAAAGGCCGTTACAATAGCCGTTATAATTAATGTGTCTAAACAAGTTATCAAAATATTCCAGAACGTTACAAAAAGTACTACAACAGCCGTTACAAATATTATTTATGAAAGTCGTTACAAAAGGAATTACAAACTATTTTTTCATAATTCGACTTAATTTATAACAACTGTAGGAAGTTATTACAATGGCCGTTATAATTTGTAACGGTTTTTCATCTGGTCGTTATACATTATTTGTAACGACTGCTTTAGCCACGGTAGGGCAAGCCGTTACAAAAACCGTTACAAAAATAAAAGCCATTACAATAAACTAACAAAGCCGTTAAAAAAGTCGTTACGATAAAATATTTTTCTTGTAGTGTAATAGAGAAACTTATTTATTAGAGGAAAACAAACCTTAGAAGTGTTAAATATAAATTTTCAAATTATAGAGAATTTATGTTTAATTACATACACAATATCTCAGAAGAGAGGTTTAAGTATCCCTAATCTATATTTTATTATTAACTGAGAATGCTTTTGTCTCTCACTTTTTTGGCCTGTTAATTTATATCATTTTTAATATTCAATTTAATTAATTAATTAATTTGCTAACTTTCCAACCTCCCGCTCTTTCCCAAATCACTTTTCACGGCACGGGATTCTCTACTCCTATTGCTTCTCTAGATGATTTTATGCAGTAGTGAAAAAGATATAATAAATATAAATAATCATTATTTTTTAGTATAATAAATATTTTTTCAATATATAATTGATTGTGAGATAAAAAATAAATATAATAATTATAGTTGACGTGATACATTTTTTTAAATCTGTTTAAAATATTTTTTTAAGTTAAAGGATAATACTGATCTTCACTAGTTCACTAAATATGAACTCTTGTATTTACTAGTTCACTAGGTGTACGTACTACCTCTGTTGGCGTTAATTTTTACAATTAGAAAAAGAATAATATTTACAAAATAATTATCTCCACTAGCTAGTTCAGTAAATTAACTCTCAAGAGTTAGTGAACTAGTAAATACAAGAGTTAATTTCTACAATTAGAAAATAATTCTTACGAATTACAATTTTACAAAATAATTATCTCCAGTAAAATTTTAAAATTCATCATTATGACTAATTATATATATATATATATTTAATGACAATAATTATTATTTGAAAATAATTTTTGTCTTTTAATATTTTCCATCTCTTGTCATAGATTTTTCTAAAATTTTTTTGTTTGGATCAACTTTTTTTATTTTCTCTGTCTTGCCCTACAATTTCTACAACACATTTTCTCTCATTTAAGATTATCCACGTGGCAATCATCAGGAGAAGTAATAGGAGATGAAGTAGGAAATTGGAGTAGAGGATCCCGTGTCGTTCTAAACCTCCACATCTTTTTCAACTTCTATTAACTCTTTATAATAATTTTTTTTTATTCTCACTAATTTAAGTATGCCACACTTGTTTATAATTAAGTCAAATTGCAGATCAACTACAAGCAATATTCCTCATACATGTGATAAACACACACTAGTTATAATTAATTCAAATTGCAGAGCAATATTCTCCATAAATGACGCCCTACCCCCAACACTTCACTAATTGTCCATCCATTCTAATACATCAAAGAATGACGTCTCAAGACCAAACCCCCAAAATTCGTATACTATCAACATCCACAATAAATGCAGTACCTCTTACTGAATCAGTTCATCGAATCAACTTAACGCCATGGGATTTGGAGCTCCTCTTTCTTGAACACACTCAAATCGGGCTGCTTTTTCTTAAGCCCAATCCACAACAGGAAGCCACCATCCTCAGCAAAACCAACACAGCTTCCTTAATCCATCACCTCAAAGCATCCCTTGAACGGACGCTTCACTTCTTCTCGCCCTCGTCGGCCGCCTCGCAACCACCAATTCTGACGACGGTTCCACCACCTGTTTCTTCATTGATTGCGACAACGATGAGAAAGGGGCACTTTTCATTCATGCAACTGCACTGGACACGAATCTTACTGTTGCTGACATACTCGACTCATCGACTTACGTTCCTGAGATTGTTCCTTCTTTCTTTCCGCTCAGAGGAACCCATAACCATGACGGTGTTTCTCAGCCGTTGTTGGCAGTTCAAGTGACTGAGTTGGTGGACGGGTTGTTCATAGGCTGCAGCATTAATCACTTGTTAGCCGATGCGACGTCTTTCTGGCATTTCTTTAACTCTTGGGCTGAGATATCACGTGGTGAAAACGTCGTTCATGATCCTATATCTAAACTACCTATTCTCGATCGAGATCAGCTTACTCTTGATCTAGTTGGCTCGAGCGACATCAAAATTTACAATGAATATCTCATTCTTGACAAGGTGTCTGCTGCTCATGAATCACCATGCCTGCTGAGGGATAGAGTATTTCATTTCACCAAAGAAAGCGTAGCCAAGCTGAAAGCAAGAGCCAACAAAGAAGTGGTGGAAAGTAAAGGCCAAATCTCTTCTCTCCAAGCAGTCATAGCTCATGTATGGAGATCCATCATCCGTTGCCGTTCTGCCATGAATTCAGGTACTCAAGAAACAACATTTGAGATACCAATAGGTGCGAGGCAGAGATTGAATCCACCTCTTCCGGAAGAATACTTTGGGAATTCAGTTTTTCCAGGTATTGTAACAACGGAAGCCTGGAAGATATTGGAGAATGGTTTGGGCTGGACTTCGAGACAAATACATAAGATGGTGGCATCTGCTAACGGACCTGATAAGGTGAAAGAATTTTACATGAGCTGGATAAAGAAGCCCAACTTTCTGCAATTTGATGGCCTTCCTAGTAATCACTTTATTCTCATAAACTCTCCAAGATTCGATGTATATGGTAACGATTTCGGGTGGGGAAAACCTGTGGCGGCCAGAAGTGGAAGAGCCAATGGTTTTGATGGAAGGATAACAATTTATGGAGGGTTTGAGAAAGGGAGCTTGGAGATTGAGGCCTGTTTGTTTCCTGAAACTTTGTCCGCATTAGTGAACGACGCAGAGTTCATGGAGTTTGTGAAGTCAGATTTTTAATGGGTAAATTGCAATTTTACTTATCGGTATTATAGAAAATAAACAAACCGTTCTCTTATAAAAATAAAATAGCATTGCACCCTCCTATTTTTTTTTAAAATGTAACAATTTAACTTTCTAGGCAGGAAGGTAAATTACTTTATCTTTTAAAATACAAAAGAGTAAATTTTATTATTTTTTATAGGAGGGTAAGTTTTCCATTTCCAATATCATAGGAGGATAAATTGCTATTCATCCTATGCTATTCATCCTGCTTTTAATTCCTAGCTTTGTTTCGATTGATTACCGGAGTGTTATAACTCCGCTGTAGTATTTTCACCGTTTTTGTTCTGCATCAGTTTGCTTTTCGTGTGCTAGTTTGTGGGTTGTAAATCCAAGGAAATAAAGATCTTATCGAATTTGTATTGTCATTCTAAATTAATTTTGGGGTTAAAGGCAATTTTCATTCTCAATCTTTCGTCATTTCCCATTTTAGTCCCTTAACTTTTAGCGATATCAATTTAGTCCTGTAACTTTTTGAAAATGCTCGGTTTTAGTTCTATGACCAGATCTGGGCAAATCTTGAACGATTTTACCCTCCACAGCTTTAAAGTGCGAATTTTAGTCCATTTTCACAATTAATGATTATGCATTTGTTTACCCATGCTCTCATATAATGGTATCAGAGCCTAGGTTTATTGAAAAAATATTTGTTTATATTACTTTAGATATTATTTATCTGCTAATGGAGGAGATTCTTCAAGAAAAATCGACCGAACAAAAATTCGGATTGCGATAAAAATAGGGAGTATTTCCAAATTTTGGAAAAACAAAGAAGGGAATTTCTCATGAAAATTCTTGAAAATGTTAGAATGGTCCCAAGGGGATTGACCCAGATCTTCTAATTAAAGCGCAGAATTTTGAAGTTCTCCAAACGCTACTAGGCAATGCGGTGAGGCGTTTACACTCCACCAAAGTCTGCGGTAGATACCAGCTAGGAGAAGTGGAATGGGTAAATTCTTGCACTTTTATACTTTTAAAAATTATGATTAAAGGAACTGACTGGAAAGAACTCGAGCAGGATACCTCGAAGATCTCACAAGATGTGGGAGAAATTCAGAAGATAGTTTAGAACTATGGATATAGGTTAATCCATATGCCTATGAAAATAGATTCTTTGAGCCAAAAGATGAACGAAAAACTTCAAAATCTACACAAGGATCTTACATATCTGAATAAAGAAGTTGTAGATCTAAAGAGAAACCAAAGGGAGAACCCTAAAATATCTAGATCCAAACAAGAGCAGATCAGGGATGCCCTTGGTATAGTTCATCTTCTACATCAGAAGGGAAAAGCGCGATTCTAAAGCCTAAGATAAGAGATGAACATATTCGAGAAGTCCTTAATCCATAAAATAATGGAGGTAGCCAGAGCGGATCCATCAGATCTATAGGAATTGACTGAATCATTTTCCCAACTTGAGAGTATGGAATTAGTCAATGTTCAAACCAATGAAATCACTCCAGCACTATCACCGCCGGAGGGAAGTACAGGTTCCAAGAGAAAGTGAGGATTTTCATACCAACGCGACACCAACATTTGTGGGAATTAGAGAAAATTCAAGAAGAAATCCGACGAGAGCTCCTAAAAATACACCTCGAGCAAGGACTATGCTCCAGCCCTTGCATCCATACAACGTTGTACTTAACCTGGATGTTATCGATCGAAATATCGAGAAGCTGATTGATGTGTGTCTAATCCACAAAAAATATACCTACTAAAAACTTGTGAAAGTAGTGAGTAGGGTCGAATCCACAAAGATTTATTTTAAATTAATTCCTTAAAAGATAAAATAAAAAATAGGGGGAGTTTTGTTTTAAAATCTAATTCTAGAATTAAATAAAAAAATACTTAAAAAGAGAGTAGATATGAGAAAGACATTCCAGTTAAAGATAGATCATGCTTAATTTTTCGGTTGATCATAAATGCAAATATGATGGTCATTCATAATAGATAAATTGGTTATGGTCATTGGTACGACCTAACGACCTCACATTTCCTTATCTTGTCGATAGTCAAGGAACGTCCATTGACTAAAATTCCTAATCAGTAGACAACCTTGGGAACGTACTTAAGATTTAATCTACCGACAGCATTAAGAAATAGAAAGGCCAATTCTAACCAATAAATTCCTATGAGGATTTATTTAAGTTAGATTGTGCATTCCTCATAACATAATCAAAAACTATGACATAATCAATTATGCTATGTTGCCACTAGTTATTGAATTAAACAAACAATTACGGATTTGCAAATTCAATTAGCTAGGCAAATATTCTTGACAATGAATAACGGATCCTATCATTCATAAATCAGATTATTTGTAATAAAAGCACAAAGAACAACACAAATATCAATATGAATGAAAGTAGAAAGTAGAAAGTATAAATTAAATCTCACAATTCATAAGAATTAAGTATTCACCGAATCTTTAACCGGAACTAAAAGAACTAGCCTAACATGCTCATAGAAGAACACATAAGAAGAAGAAGAGAAAATATTATTAAAACGTAGAGATTGAAAGATGTCTCTTTGGTGAATTACATCACCTATATATAATAACGAATTACCTAATTCTATTAGGACTAGAAAAAGGTAAATTCTTAATTAAACTAAAAGTCCAAAAGAAGTAAATCTAATCCTAAAAAATTCTCTCATCAAAGTTGATTTCCACTCAACAAGAGATGTCCTGCTTCGCCTCAATTTCTTCTAAAAAATCGAGTCTTTAACCTTCTTTGAGCAACCCCATTCCACAGGTTAGGCATGCTCCGAGGCTGTCAATTTATCTAATTTTGGCATTTTACTCCATTTTCTTCTTCTTTCACTCCATAATGATTTAATGCAGCAAATGACACTATATTAGGAATATTTAGGCCATAAAAAAAAGGCTAATTACCACTGAAATTATCATAAAATGTACTTCTATCACTGATAGATGAAGGGGTTGCAGCCATAAAGATAGCAGCTACTACCCTATAACCATACAAAGAAAATTTCATAAAACTAGTGGAGTTAAGCTTGGAGGGTTCTGTGAAGATCGGATGGGATAATACCCCAAAAAGTACTAAAGTCGATATACTTGCTGGAAATTCAAAGAGTGGAATAGGAGATCGGCTAGGAAGGCTTATCAAGATACACTTTACTGGAGATGGATACTTTGAAGGAAGTAGAGTATAGAAGACAAGAGAATATGCAGAAACTCTTTTTGGTCTTTAATTAAGAAGTATTTGCGCAGTAGATGAATATATCTATTGGTTTTGCAAGTATTTCTTTCAAAATGGAGTAGTAGTAGAAGTAGCAGCTCCAATGTTCTTGGCAAAAATCTGCAGTCCATGGAGGAAAATATTAATCCAATCATACAAAGTACCTGAAGGACAAATGAATTCAATTGCAAGGAGAATGTCTTTCCTTAAAGACAAGCTGAAGGATTGGTGTTATTAAGCATCTATTCAAAAGAACATGAAGAAGTTGAGAGGTAAAATGAAACGAACTCCTTTCTATTGTGATAATAATGATTTTTCTACTATTATAGGAGAATCAAGTATGCCAAAGAAGAGGAAGACGCATAATAGTGACTCGTACCTTATGAGTTCCAAAAGAACCTCTTTCAGACGGAGATCATGGTGGTCCATATCAAAAGCCAATAATACAAATCTAGACAAAAGACCAAACCAACAAGGATTTCATCCTAATGATCTAGATGAGTAGATACAAGATCCACAAGAAGAACCCCTACAATGAGAACTTTCACACAAACCCATACCCTGGCCAATAAGAGTTTCAAAGAATGCAATTGCTGGACCTAAGGAGTAAAATTTCATATATCTCCAGACTATCCACAGAAACGTGGTGAATTAAGAAAATTTGAAACCATGGATGACATTCTAGACATACTTTGGTGATTTGGTACCTATTTACCAATTCGAAGACCTTCCTTCAAACGAAAGTGTCTATGAGAAAGAGATAGAGACTGATTCAGATGAATCTTCAATCGAGTCAAAATAACTATAACGAGGCAGACATACTTCAAACCTCTGAATGCCTATCAAGATTCTTTTCAAAATTGACGGTGTCGAACAAGACCATAGAAAGAATCATGCTTCAAGATTCCAATCTCAACCTATACGATGGTTTTAGATTTGGAGGGATCAAAAAAGTCCTCAATTAGATAGGGTTGAACCAGAGGAAACATCACATAATCTACAAAGTACGTTCAGGTGAGTTTGCTATTCCCATGGAACTTATGAGTAATGTGATGGAGATGCAGCTTATTCCCAAAGAAGAAATTCTTGAAAATTAAGTAAGCATAGAGAAAAACTAGTTGTTACTATGAAATAGATCCACATAGGAACTATTGAAGTAGTAATAAAAACAACTTTCAAGAAAGAAATTGATTCAGAAATACATTTACCAATAATGGATAAGAATCAATAACTTAAGAGATGGTTGTCTTGGGACAATGATAGGAAATTTGTATGCAAGAAAATTGATATTTGACATTCATCCTATGATTTCATACAACCTCGTAGACCAAGATTTCAGTAGAATCTTAACCTTTCATCAGGATTTTAAAAGATAAAATAATGAAAGAAGGTAATAGACCATATTCCATAACTTATAGAATTGCATATGCCCTTTCCAACACAAATAATTCTGATATGTTTCTTAGGAAATAATATATTGAGATTCCTAAAATTTTCAAGAAATTTGTAAAAGTTATAGCACTAGATCTAATTAGGATACCTAGAATAGATGGTGTCGATATTGTTATAAAAGATCACCCAGTTTTATACCTAACACTTAGCTCTAGAACTGAGTTTAGTAGCAGGATGTCCTTCTTGGAAGATAGGATTACAGGCTACAAACAAAATGAGAAAGAGTTATTAAAATATTTAACTCCTCAATAGATAGGGTAGATAACATAAAACTTAGATGCTTTGAAGGATGGAAAGAAATACAAATTATATTTGGCATCACTAAGAAAGAAAACTTTTTTTCTTGTGATGGCTTATGTCATTCGCAGCAACCTGTTATTAGTAGATACGAATGCATGTTAGAAATAACATGCCATGAAATTTTAGTTGCAGGTGTTGCAGGACGTGAAATGGGTGTATGACTTTGGGGTTAAGTTTTCTCGAATACCATAAACCATGGGGAAGAAAAGGTAACATAATGGTATTCATTCTTGATGGGATTACCATAAGAATTGAATGACTAGCCCCTTTTCTATATACATATTTATTGGTATGTTATACGATCAATATAAAACAGAATACTTTGCAGCTTATATTGACTCAAGGTCAGGAATTTGCAAAGCAAAACCTGGAGTTTTTCCTAAAGAAGCAAGAGAAACCTTACCCGTTTTTGCAAGAAGGGATTTGTTTAAGAAAATCCTAATACTCGATAAGGGAATTCCAGAAGCCAAAATCATGTTGAAAAAGCATTTAGAACACCCTGGTTTTGGGTCAAAACACCTCCTATCTACTTTCATGATACAGGTGCTGATATCTTGCTAGGTAATAATTTCATCCAAACATTTGCAAGATATAAACAGGATAACTAGTGAAATCTGTTAATAGTTACTACTAACTGTGGTAGTGAGATACAGGTTCTGCGAAGAGAAAAGACATTTAACAAAATAATACCCATAAATTTTCGCAACAAGTGTGGTAATTTTGATGCCAATTTAACCTATCCAAAAATGCAGGATATGAGGAAATTTAGTAAAGCTCTTCTGTCTTTCAAGAAACAAGGACTCATTAATAGTGCTAGCTTCTATGAGTAATCTGAAGAAGAGATTAAGACCTCAAGCAGGCATTGCATGACATTGAGCCACTATAAATAAGCGAGAAAAGCAGGCTTATCTAGTGGAACTTCAGTAAAAATCCTCTAGCTTGGTGGGATATGAACAAGATCGAAGCAACTCTGAAAGTTAAGGAAAAATGTAAGTACGAGTATGTTCGATACAAGCCTATCAAGATGAATTGGAGGATAAGAAGGATATATAGATGATTATCAAAGAGCATATCAATCTTGGATTCATTGAGCCTCGAGTATCTACTTACAATAGCCCTGGTTTTCTAGTAGAAAACCATGGTGAGATAAAAAGAGGTAAAACCCAGATTGGTAATTAACTATCAATGCATTAATAAAATATGAAAATTTGATGGTTATTACATTCCTAGTAGAGAGCACTTAATTGGTTGTATTAAAGGTGCAAAAGTATTTTTTAAATTCGATTCCAAATATGATTTTTATCAGATTAAAATGGAGAATGAATAAAAAAAGTTTAATGCATTCTCCACACAATAGGGGAATATATGTAAAATGAGTTACCAATGGGGCTAACTAATGTAACCCGAGATATTTCAAAGAAAATGGATAATCTTTTCAAAGATTATTTTGAGTTTATAATTATCTACATTGACTACATATTGATTGCATTTAAGAATATGAAAGATCGTATTAAACATTTTGAGATATTTTCTAATATATGCCATAAAGAAGGATTAGTGCTTTCTGAAAAGAAAACTACTATAACTATCAATAAAATTGAATTTTTAGAAATTCTTATTGACGAGACATGTATTGAGTTCCAGGATCATATTGTGGAGGAAATTCGCAATTTTTCAGATGTGCTCAAGGATAAGAAGCATTTGCAGAGTTTCTTGGGAGTTGTTAATTTTGCATGTATCTTTATTAAAGATCTTGCAATATATATAGAAAGGATTTCCGGCCACTTTTAAAGGAAACGGAAAGTTCAAAGTGGAAGGGGGAAGAACACTCAAAGGGTTCATGAGCTGAAACAGGTTTGCAATAACCTACCAAAACTTGTCGTACCAAAAGAAGAGGATGAATTGGTAGTCTACACGGACGCCAATAACTATAGATGGGAAACATTGCTTATGAAGAAAACCCTTACGGGGGAAGAACCTTAAGATATACAACAGGGTTGTTCTCAGAGCAACAAGCCCAAGTTTGGCACATCAGCAAAAAGGAGTTCTTTGCAGTTCTGGAGACTTTTAAGAAAAGACCTTTATTTTTAGTTGCTAAAGAATTCCCATTAAAATTTGATAGTACTAATTTTAAAGCTTTCTTGAAAAATAAATTAGAATATAAAATTGAGAAAACTCGTATTATCAGGTGGCAAGCAAAATGCCAATATTATTGTTATAATATTATCATTATAAAATCTCACGAGAATGTTCTGGCAGAATTCTAATAAGAGATGGGCATTTTAAGAAAACTCAATCATGTTGTGTCTTAGGAACCTTAGGAAAAATCTCGAGGAGCTTGACAAGAAGTTCAGATAGCATGCAGTAAATGCCCAAGTTGCCGGACAAATTTGAAGAGTTGGTTTGGACACTGTCCAGGTCGCAATAAGGAGTTTGTTGTTAGCGTCGACCTTGCTATGGAATGACTTGAAAGAACCAATTCGAAAGGCATCACCCTTGGGGGATAACTTACAAGTTGAGGGAGCACGACCTTAAATATGCCCTTAGAGTGCAAGGCTCCAGACTTGTAGCGTCAGATTCAAGTATGAATTGCACAAGACCATCGCCAGATTCTGGTGAAATGACAACAATTGAGTCATAGGAAGTACAAACTCCTGATGATTCAAGTCAACCAATCACCTTTAAGGTTAAAGAAGGAGAGATTAGCCTTAGGCCGATGACAGGTACCTCTAGGGCTAATACTAACAAATTGATATCTTCTTCTTCTACTTGGCAGGTATACCAACAAATATGGAAAAAATTAATTTCCCGCAAAGGAGTTAATCCAAGCAAGACCATCATCGAAACATCAATTTTGGTGCTTTGGCTTTAGTTTATACTATGTCATCGAGTTTTCCAAAAATTTCAAAGCTTCCGTGGCAAAACAACCCTCACTTAAAAAGAGGAGATATTCTAGAATTAAAGTCCGTATCAGTTGCTCCAAAAATTGCAAGAAAAGGGTCTCACCCAGTATTCCATTTCATGAAGTTGCAGAGGCCGGGCATGGTAGCTTTCAACAAAATCAAAGTTGCCTCAAGAGAAGCTTTGCTAGTGTCAGCAATTAGCGAAGATGACATTTTCCACTAGGGTAAGGGTCATGTGGTAAACTATGGGTCTATCTCACTGAGCATTGTGATCAAAGTATAGTATTTAACCTTCAATATAAGTTATTCTCATTAATTCGAATAATGTTGAATGGAGAAGCTCTCGTGGAGCCTATTTTTTTTTTTCTAGTATAAAATTCTCTCGTGATCAGGAAAAACACTGAGGTTATGCTTATAAAGCATGTTCGGAGAAAGAAAACGATAATTATGCTGTACAATGGATAAAATAAATTAGCCATGCTTAACCAATGAAAAGTGAGTGGACCAACATAGGATGGGGAAGACATGTCAACTGGAATGTGAAAACCATAGCAATGTTGAAAGGCACAAAAGAAACCAAGAAGAAGACCCTTATTAGAGAACAAAAAATTCGATTATGATTAAATAACCCTAAAAGTACATCCAAGAGCCAAAAATCAAGGACAAGGGTAAAGAGAAATTTGTTTACAAAAAGCAAAGTAAAAATATAGATGGTGGAAACATATGCAAGAGTAGGATGCTGATAATGTCGTACATTATGAAAATAAATGGCAATGCTTAGGATAGTCAGCAAAGCAAAAAAGTCACAGACTAGACAAATCACATAGGCGACAAGCATCTAATGAACACACCATTATTGGAAAGGGACAAAGAGATTGCTGACGGCAAATAGACTGATAAGGGGCGAAGAAAATGATCTAAATAGCTGAATAGAACGACTAGAAATAAAAATGTAATGAACGTCAATTAAATAAGAGAGTGTGTGTGATAGAAAATCCATAACTTTGAATAATCGCTGGACGAGATAACAAATGTACAGAGAAAAGCAACAGTTAAAGTAGCGCGAGATGTCGTGATTGAATAGTGTGTACGTAACTCAAATCTTCAAAGCATAAGTTTTTCCGCTTTTCAATAGAATATATTTTATAGTTTTAATACAATTCTGTGGTGGGATTAAATATGGGTGTGCCCTGTGCCCGTTTCATTTAAGGCCTGAGAAGCAGTCGGAGAGAATCCTCTTTATTTATCATGAGGGAGGCTAATGTAGTTTGTGTTCACTCTTCCAAGATGGATATAATAATTTAATAATATATCTTGATTGTTTTAATTATTTCGGTTTATACAATTCTTCATATAAAAAGGTCTTTCCATCGGTCAATTTTTGTTTTCCTAAAAATTTTATGAGTCTTCATTTCCAATAAGTATAACCTTTTACCCTCTTAAGGCGTTTTATGGAAATTCATAAATAGGGCCCTTGTTCTTTGTTTTGTTCGACTCTGACAAGGCTCGCATCCTGATGTATGCTACCGCTGAGTACCATGGCTGCTGACCTCATAGGATGTGAGTTGAGAATATCCTTAGAACAATGCGGTCGAAAAGACTAAGATATGTAGTCATGATAGGAGGCTTAATTATATTTACGAAAAAGCTGTAGAAATAGTGACATAACCCTAATTAGAGTGCATGTTAGTAATGGGCCCTATATTAGAGATTCTATATACGAGTCGCTAGAAAGCCAAAAAAACAGATACCTGATAGGCGTATTGTCCTGCTAACCCTAAACGGCTATAAAAGGAACGGCAAAACTGGCGGAATGCACAGCCATTTTAATAGATAAATGAGGCCATAAGTTGCATGCTCAACAGAAAATTTAGTCAATGACCGAAGAGCTGTTAACATTATTTGAATTTATTTAGAAATGCCAGATGCTTCAATCTATGATAATTTAGGCGTAGTAAAATTTACAAACTTGTCACAGTAATTAATCATATATTAAAAAAATTGTGTTAAGTGACCCTACTGTAATGTTATATATTATTTTTAAATATTCGTTTCAAATTATATATATTTTCATATTGATGGTGAGCAATAATGTGCTTTGCTCGCATGCCATGGTTTAGACAATATGTAAGCTCTTACCGCTGTTTTTTTAGCACGTTCCCTCAACTTATGAGATCCTTTGAGACTAGTAACTTTCTCTTGACATTGGAGTCTTGTCCCCTATGATTATGGTTCGGAAACCATGCTTAATCTCCTGTATGAAAGGGAAGTAGGGCATATCGGCCACAGAAGACATGTGCGAAAGCGTTGAAATTACAAAAATAGTAGTTGTTTTAAAAGCAATGAGTACATTAAAACTATGTATTTATTTATCCAGGATGTGTTTTTACAATTATTGACTCCGATCTTAGAAACTCATTTCTCATAACTGAAATCAATCGGCACTTTGATTACATACAGGTTGAAGGTATGCTTATTCATCTTTAGTGTTGCCACGTATGAAATACTACTTTATCAAATATTGACACGAAATAGAATATCTCATTGACATCTATGTCCTCACTAGCATACTTTGTACCTGTACTCGGCACAAAAGCTCCGCCTATAATGCACCATATCTTATGACAAGTCATCGCTCGCCAATCGAAGATATATAATATTTGCATTTTACACTTATGAGTGTCATTATGAGTTCCTATAAGTCCAAGGGACTAATTCCATTGTATCAGATAATGGTAATTCTGTATTCAAGCATTCAGAGCTTCCATATGGATGCGACAATGTCTACGAGTTTCAGTATCAGGATCAACTATTCGCCACTTAACCTATACATTATTGCATTAAGAGACCTATATATCCAGTATCATGAACATGTTATTTGCAGATGCTTTATGCAGTTGTCATTAGTAGAGATTCTTGATGCCCTCGTTCTCAAGATCGATAGCTATTCTCTTTCATAGAAAAAATTGTCACTTACAACCAAAAATACAAATTTTCTAATTGAGATGTTAAATCACACTATACAAAAAAAAAAGAAGAAGAATCGACGGGACTTGTATACACATAATTTCAAATCAGAACTATTCATATTTATTGTTTTGTGGCATAAAACCCCAAATTCTGGGTCAACCGAAGCATACATACATATACTAGTTGTAGTTTCCATTAATATTTCATTTCTCCGTATACTAATATATGCCTGTCGTCATATACTACAGGGAAAGTGCGGTCTTCACCAGTCTATCAAAGACTTGAGATTCCCTACTACTGTTTAAAGAAAGAATTTCCCCAAGGCACTGCAACCGTACATCCAATCAGCTCAAAGCCAACAACCTAAGCGACCCATTGAAAAACCTTACGATAGCAGATGGTAGGACTGAACCATCCTAATGCGAGGAAGAATGTATAATTGATGTTTGAGGATTCTGAATGCCTCAAGATAGCGGCTTACCGACTCGTGAAGATACGATTCTAGATTAATAGAGATGTCGCCAAAGGTTTGGGGCAATAGTATGTGTAGAACGCGCATGGGCTTCTTTTCGCGCAAGAGCTCAACCAAGACTGCGAGGTGAGTGGATCTGTCAAGATTTAGGACTGGTCTTCGTTGTGCTCATGTCTGTCAGAGGAGAGAAAAGAATAGATATGAGAAATGTAGAAAAACGAACAATGGTGAAAAATAAAATAGAAAGAAAAGGAGAGAAAAAAAATTCTATGTGATATGAGTGAAGATGGGATACCACACAAGTTGTGTGCTATGTGGTATTGGGGGGCTAAAAAAAAGTAAAAAAAAGTAGAAGAGGAGTATTGTGATTGAGATAATGATGATGTTAATAGTCGGCGAAGCTCATTGATTGATGCGCTCCAGTTTGGGTTAAAAACAATGCCCTAGGAAAACAAACTAGAAACGCCACACTATTATGTCTTGAATTGATGTCTTATTGTAGCTATGTGATTGTTCGTATATGTTGATAATGTATGACGAATGTTTGATTGTGTTGGTATAATTGCTTATACTGATTGGTTAGTTGCGTATATATATAGACCGAAAAGCTATATTATTAAGTTGGCAGCTAATTCCTTGTCACATGTACACTTTTCGGAAAATAGGTCGCACGGAGTAATACTATCGAATTTTGAGCCGTGTCATTACTCTGAATAGGTGGGTCAGCCGTGACATCAAAAGTTAAGAGTTTTGGGCTACGTATATTAAACATTCTAGTATCGTCGGGTTTGCATTTAAATTTTGTATAGTGGGATGTTTGTTATCTTACTTTTAGGTTATGTACATCTTCGGGACAGTAAATACAAATTTTTGGCGATATTTATTATGTCTTGTGGTGTATATATATATATATATATATATATATATATATATATATAATTTATAATTGAATAAAATTACAATTTGTATTGCGTTATAGAATGAGTTGTAATTAAGAAAATGGTATATTAATTAGTGATAATTAGGTGTATAAAGTTATGATTTATACAAGAAAATTATATAAAAATTTAATTTTATCCCTCATTCAATATCTCTTAGTAATATTTATATTTTATTATGGGATAAATATAATATATACATATCAAACTAAAATAGTGTAACTATTAATAAAATATTATCGAAAGTTATAGTTATTGGATAAGAAATAGCTATTTATAACATTTAATTATGGTTAATTACCACGATTAATAACAAATAGTCGTAGCAAATAGTTATTGACCGCGGCCACGCAATGGTTGTTGACCGCGATTTTTGCGAGAGTGACTAAAACATTTGATATGGCTTAAAACCATAGCAAGTGTTTGCACCATGGCTCTTAGCCGTGGCAAATAGTTTTTTTATGGTGGAAAAATTAATTTTTGGCATCAATTTTTTTTAACCGTAATTAATAATAATTATTTAAATAATTTTAGCTGTAATCATTAATATATAACTAATATTTTTTTTTCTAATGATCGAAAAACTCCGTAATACCCTTGGTACTATTGTCTATACAATATTAGACCCCTCGCTCCTCCGTTAGGGTTCAGTAAAAAAATATTAGGAACTTCTTATTATGTCCTTTAATTAATTGCAGGGATGAAAATGAGTTTTAACATATTTGTTTTTTCATTTTTGTGGACGAAAATGTCCTTCGGTTTTAAGTAAAAGCCTTTTTAATATCATAGAATGTAATTGTAATATTTGAAATTGTTAAGGGGTTAAAAAGTCGAAAGTTGTTAGGGAATGAGAGATGTGGTACCACAAATAAGAAAAAGTACAACCATAATTCTAGAATCACATAGTTAATCCAAGTAATTTAAATTTTATTTGAAATTAAAACTAAACATTATATTCATTTTTTTTCAATTACTTTTAGTTGATAGAAGACTTTTTTGTTCGGAAAAAGTATATTTTATTTTATATTGTCAAGAGTAAAATAATTCGTTGAATTTTCAAAGTCATTTTCAAAAGAAAACTATATCACATACTAAGAATTAATATACAATTATATTAAATATTATAGGTACGATAGTTACTATAATTATGAGAAAATTACAAACAATCCTTTTGTGATATTGCAAATGAGCAAATTACTCCATTATAAAAAAGAGAAAAATGCAATTTAACCCCCTGTGACAATGGAAAAGTGCAAAATTACCCTCTTGTTGGAAAAAATATTAGCAATTTACCCCCCTTATATTTTTTGAAATGCAGCAATTTATGCTCTCATATTTTTCAAAATGAAGCAATTTATCTTCCTAGACATCACGGATGTAAATTGTTTCATTTAAAAAAACACAAGAGGGTGAATTGCTATATTTTCTTTACAGGGGGATAATTTGCTCATTTATAATGTCATAGGGATAAAATGCATTAAACCAAAATAAAAAAAAATAGCAATTTATCCATTTGTTTTTTTAAAATTCAATAATTTGTTCCCCTCTATTTTTTATAATGAATAGGGAAAATTACTATTCTTTTTAATAAGAAAATAATGTGTTTATTTGTAATATCACAGGTTATAAATTACATTAAATCCTTATTAGTAATCAAATTACGGAGGAGCTCTACGCAATTTTCCCTATAAATGACCCCCCAACACGATCACTATTTGTCCATTGATTCTCATACATGCACCAAAGAATGACATCTCAAGACCAAACCCCCAAAATTCGTATACTATCAACATCCACAATCAATGCAGTACCTCTTACTGAATCAACTCATCGGATCAACCTAACGCCATGGGATTTGGAGCTCCTCTTTCTTGAATACACCCAAATGGGGCTCCTTTTTCTTAAGCCCAACCCACAACAGGAAGCCACCATCCTCAGCAAAACCAACACAGCTTCCTTAATCCATCACCTCAAAGCGTCCCTTGAACGGACGCTTCACTTCTTCTCGCCCCTCGTCGGCCGCCTCGCAACCAACAATTCTGACGACGGTTCCACCACCGGTTTCTTCATTGATTGTGACAACAATGAGAAAGGGGCACTTTTCATTCATGCAACAGCACGGTTAGTAGTCGCGCTCCAAGTGCCCACCGCAACCTCGTAATCGCAGAGGTACCAGGGGACGAAAAAGGGGGAGCTCCGGCTCGGGGACCACCAGTTCTCCCAGGGGAGTAGGGCCTGCCCCTACAGCCTCAGGGGGAAGCTCCCCTTCAGTGGGTTGCGCATCTGGAATTTTTGCAGAAGGGATTCCAAACGTGCAGCATCGTGTGTTGGGAGTTCCGTTTGAAGAATAGGGTAGTGTCCTTTTCAGTAAGGAGGTCATTGTTGATGAGCTTCCTCCCAATTATCGAACTCCTACTATAGCTGAGTATGATTGTACCACAGAACTGTAGGAGCATTTGTCCGGATTCAAGCCCTCTTGCATTGCTATACTAATGGGATTCTCGAGTTTTTGTTATCTTTGCCCCATTCGGCAGCCAGTTTTCGGTGGGATAAAATAGGAGTTTCGAGGACGTTCGGCCCTTATTCCTGGATCAATTTGCTGGTAGTTGGCGGCATTAAAAGACTACCCCTAGCCTCTTCACTGTCTCGAAGGAGGAGGCAAATTCTTTGAGAGATTATCTTCAGTGGGTCAACAATGCCGCCCTAGAAGTAACTTCGGCCACCCAAGAAATCAAGACTAGCATTTTCTCAGAAGGATTGTGTTTTGATAAGAGTTAGTGCAATTGTTATGAAAGTTAGTGCCAACTTTTATGTTTCCATCAAATACTAACAGAGATGCGCCTGAGGTGCATGTGAACATGAAAGAGGGAAAATAAGTTTGATTTTGAAACCAAAATTAGGTATACATTGTTTGTAGCGAATTGGTGTGCAAATCAAGCCTATTTTCCCTTTTTGTCATGTCCACGTGCCCTCACGCATGCATTTTCATTAGTTTCAGTGGAGACATAAGGGTCGGGAACCAACTCTATTCAAATTGGCGAAATCAAGGACAAAATGCTTTTTTAATTCTCTACAAAAAAGAGCAGAATTTGTTTTAATACCACAACTATGACAAGTGTTGCTTTTAGTCCCAGAAAACTCATAAAACAAAAAAAATCGGATTGTATGTGAGATTTTTTGAATTGTATATTCAATGATTCAATTCACTATAAAGCAGTGAACCAGATACCCACTACAGGCCAAAGCAGCTAGGAAGAAGTGTAACGAACGAGAGTAATCACGTATTTTTAGTTCCAAAAAGTAATGTGCATTGTGGTTTTGATACTAAAAGGGCATTGTTTGGGACTAAAATGGGTTGTGATTTTGGGACTAAAAAGTCCCAATTTACATTTTTCGAAATAAAAAAGATGTGATTTGAATTTTTTGATACTAAAAACGTTACTTGCTATAGTTGTGGTATAAAAAAAAATTATATCCTTATTATATGAGATTAAAGAAACATTTTGCCCAAAAATACCACTGGAGGAATAAGGGGAACCAAAATCATTTTTTAGTATAATTGTCACGGAAGGAGATTTTACTTGTTGAATCTATGGAGTTGAAGTCTTCTGCTAACTGCTAATCGAAAAATTCTTGTCCAAACCAAATTTGGCGAACCAAACTAATCTCAAGTGTGGTACACTTGCTATGTGATTGGTTCAATTTTCTTGAACTGTACACCAATCACATGATAAGTGTATTGCACTTGCCATTTAATTAATTCAGATTCGACTGAATCAGATTCGGATAAGAATTTCCCCAGCTAACCCAGGGTTCAATAAGATCTAAACTTCACTTAATATCTTGTTTCTAATATTAGTTTTTGTTGCAGTGATCGTTTAATGTACTATATATCCAGCGGTTCAGTCTAAAATTACTGCATCATCAGATGCTATATTTTGCTTTCTTGAGCACAAATCTTGTCCATCTCTACACCTCACATTTTACATGAATATGTGTAATTTTTGCTCAGCAGTTACAGGAAATTAGGCTTCGCGACTACAAGCAGCAGTTTGCTTACAGAACTTACAGTTCAGCAGCTGCTAATTAGTGAAATAAGCCATGATGAAGTAAAGACTCAACTGAATTGATCAGTGTTTATCATTTATGTACTCCATAAAACCAAAGAAGCTCATCAACAGCTTTATTGGGAAATCAATCTGATAGATCCTTATACCGGTATGTCAACCAAGAGACATCGATAACGTTGTATAGAGAATTGGACTCAATCAAAGAATTCACTTATACTGTTCTGACAACTGAATTAAGTTCTTCGGTCAATCCTCCCAAGAATTCTTCTGCAGCCTGAATCACAGTGAGTGAATTTGTACAGCTTCTGCTGCCTCTCCGTCTATAATCTGATCGCCATGTCTCCTCTGAACCATTTCCCTGTCAACAAATTTCAAAAAAACGAAAAAAAATAATCGTGAAGAGGGACCGTGCTAAGACAAAACTAATAAACATGGTTCTCCTGAAGGCATACTTCTTCAAGTTCACCATTCCATTTTGGACAGTCTGCTGCCTGTCGTCAACTTGGATCTGCAAAACACAGCAAGTGATCAAGAAACATGAAAATAGCACAATCGGAAGCTTTGAAGAGGAGCACAACTCTTAGAATCTTACATATTTATAGCCCAACACTTCACGACATCTTACGCAGTAGATATCCAGAACTGTGTGAGGACCAATATGCCAATAGCGATCAACATCGTCAACCACCACGTTGATGCTGCATATGTACATGAATCAGACAGTTAAACATTAAAGTTGTATGTTAACTTCACATCTATCGGCTTGTGCATGCGAAAATATTGAGCCATTGAGGCTTCATCATGTTCTCAACTGCAGGTTTATGTATAGTTTAGAACAATTCTTTTCACTGTAATATCTTAATATGGTGAAAATGAATAATATATACACAACATCAAGATCTTACATCTTACGGTCACGGAAGACAAGGCATTCACCTCCGTCGTCCTGCATACCAAACCAAATATCACTAAATTACACTTGCAAAAAGCATAATACACATTTACATCAAGAAAATTAAATCCCACAAAAAATGATTGCTGAATATTTCAAGATCATGCAACAGGAAATTGTTCAAGTCTTGAACACTGAAAGCTACAGAGATTGGAAATGACACAGAAGTAGGGACTTTACTGGGGAAATGCAGTGGAAGTCTTGTGGTAAGGCAATAGGGGCTTCGCAAGCCTTGCACATCAGGTATTCAGGGCTTCGCTGATTGTATTTCTTGAGATTATCTTTCCCATTTGCAGATATTCCAAGATTATGAACTGTTCTTGAGAGTAATGATTGCTGATTGATCTCTAAAATGTGGGAAAAGTTCAAGAAAATGGAAGTTCGGAAATCACTGCAGAGAGGAAACTGAAATATGTGGATGAAGAAATTGTTGGGTTGGGAGAAAGGCAGAAGGGTTTGTGGTTGAGTGGAGCTGCAGTAGTAGTATTTATATATATAGAGAGAGAGAGATACTTAAAATTAACTGTCATATAAACTACTCTATTATCTGAGGGAGTTTGGTAGTATGATAGTAATATGCTGTTGTTTGTCACTCATTTTGCTAAAGAACTTGCCATTGAGGCTCTTAAATATGCTCGTTTTGGTTCTCAAATAATTCGAGATTACAATATTAGTCACCAGATTGTCATATTTTAGTACTTTTGGTATTTTCTATTAAGTGTTCGTCAAGCCTGAGGACGTCATGTTTTTTGCGCATGATGCAATTGAGGGAGAAAGACCAATTCATAAAAATACAGTTTGAGGATCATTATTGAAATCCGTAATTGTTTGAGGAGCAAAGTCGAATTAATGTTAAATTTTGAGAACGAAAAGCGTAATTCTCCCATTTTTTGCCTCGTCAGCTAAATCACATGCAAAAAAAGTGACCTCCGTAAGGTTTGACGGGCACATGATGGAAAATACCTCAAGTGTCTATAGCATCTATATTATTATAAAAGAAATTTTTTTTGGCTTGTCAATTTTTTAAAACCTAAATTTACCATTTATTTCATTTCTTTCCTTTAAAAAAATTGGTCAAATTAGTAGTTTCAACATTAATAATTTCACAATTTTTTTTCCTCTTAACTACCCACTACTCCATATTTTTATCACTTACTTCTCCATATTTATTATAATCTATAATTATAACTTATTAATTTCATAAAATTTCTTTTTTCTTATTATCTCATACCAAGATGTTTTTATATGCTCGAGGGAACCGCGTGCAATGATAACTATTAATTATAAAAAGAAAGTCTATTTTGTGTATTTTTGGCATTTCACAAAATTACTCTTTATTTTTGCATAATTCATTTCCAAATTCTTTTCTACAAAGTGAAATCTATAATTTGTGGAGGAAAAAATAGAAATTCCACATAATATTAATAGTTTTCATACCAAATTTAAACTACCAAGTATCCTCTTTCTATCATTCCCCACATTCTAATCTCAACCCCACCCCCCCACCCCCCCCCCCCCCCCACCCCACACAAAAAAAAAAAAAAAAAAATTACAACTACTTCCTTTGAAATTTGACATAATTACGAGTATCTTTTTATTATTTGAAAAATTACAAATAGCCCCTCAAATAAAAAAATAATCATGTAGTCTCTAGACGACAATTTGGAAATTAATATTTTACCCTTGTTAATTTTTTTCTTTTTTGAAAAATATAGAAAAATCTGAGAATGGGTAAAATAGATAATCCAAAGAGCATATTAGTCCAAATAAAAGCATTTTAATTTTTTTTAAAAGATATAAATTTTTAAGTTATAATCAAAATGACATTTTGGTCAGTCTACAAATAAATTAGATGGAACCTAATGGAGGCTAACAAAATGAGTTCATTGTTAGACATACGTTAATATTAGGGGGGTATTTATAATTTTTTAAATAGTGAGTAGGTATTTGTAATTATGCCAGATTTCATAAGAGGTGACTATGATTTACTAAAAAAAATTCTATTTTTGTTAGAATAAGTGATCAAGAAGCCAATTGCATTGGCTACTTTTTATTCATCAATCTTTATCAAGATAATATTATAATGATGAATACGGTAAGAGTTTAAAAATAGGCATTAGTGTTTTGTGTGCTTACTACTTACATTGAAAGGCATTTCAATCTCACAACAGAATGCTCACAGACCAAAAAGCTAAACCCATGGAGTTGGGTTGTGCATCGTTTAGCAGCTATGAAACCAATTCTAATGTTGGTCTGAAAACATTCCAAGTTAGGAATCTCGAGACGAGACATTGAATGTCCTATATAGATTTGCACTAAGTATGATAATCATGTTTGGTTAGCAGGAGATATAGCTCGTCTATGCAATTTTAGAGTAGTTGAAAATTTTAAGTAAATCTACTTTTTATTAAGAGTAGTTGAGTAATTGAAATGAATCTTAATTAATAATATAAAAATCAAGATTTTTATTGTCTACAATTATATATCATTCTCCGGCAAAATCATTTTTCGATACCGTTAAAAAAGGTCATTTTTGTTTTTGCTATCACAATTATTGTTGGTTCGGGTTTTGGTACTATTAAACCCAAAATAAGCCTTCTTCTTCCCAACTTAACGCCAGACGGGCCTTAACGGTCGTTACCTCCTATTCCTACACATGACTTTGACTTCAAAGGCTATGTTTGATGGTATCAAAACAACAACAAAAATGTGTTTTTTTTGTAACATTGAAAAAAAAAATATTTTGACCAACTTTAACACAATTATGAGAACTTTTTTTTTCTAAAATAAAAATATTATGAAAATTTTATTTTAATATATATAATAAAATAGTTCTAAAATTATAATTATTCGTATTTCAGATATTTGTTAAGATCTTTTTTTACTATATTTGAAATTAAATTATTATTTAGTCTAAAAATATATTAATATTTGAGCACAAACTATAAAGAGAAAAATTTATTTTTTGAGTGAAAGTATTAGATAAATTTTCTTTTATTAAATAATAAATTTAATTTTTAAATTTGGTACAACGTTAGATGATGCAAGTGAATTAGAAGATTACTCAGTGGCAATGATTAATCATTCTCATGTAGCCAACCACGTTTAGATGATTGTGAAAATATTGATGACCCCCCACCCCCTATTAAATATTGAATATTTGAAACTTTAAATTTTTGTGTTAGTCAACATGTATTGAATTATCTATCTATAGTTTATTTTGATTAAATTCTGTTATGTTTGAATTTTATAAATTTTTAGTTGTAAATTGAATGTATTTTAATTTAAAAAATTATATATTAAAATTTGAAATAAAAATATTGTAAATTTTATTGCAAAATTTTGTACAGCGAATTTTAGAAAAAATTTCGTTGCAAAATTTGCAATAGATTGAAATCGCAAGAAACGAGTTGCAATTGATCATGATGTGAAACAATACGCTGATATTATCGCCGATACCGCGAATTTAAACAATGCCTCACGCATTCATTTTCGTCAGTGTTCCGCGGAGACACAACGGTTGGAGCCAATTCTATTTAAATTGACAAATTCAAGAACCAAAAGTATAACTAGTGGAATAAGGGGACCAAAATCGCTTTAGTGATATTGTTGACAGAGTTTAGGTACTGACTCAATGGAGTTGAACTCTTCTGCTAAGCCAAAGTCTTTTAGCGGTTCAGTCTAAAATATTACTGCATTACTGGCCATCATCAGATGCTATATTTTGCTTTCTTGAGCACAATTCTTGTCCATCTACACCTCACAGTTTACATGAATATGTGTAATTTTGCTCAGCGGTTACAGGAATTCAGGCTTCCTTGTTCTTGCGACTACAAGCAGCAGTTTGCCTACAGAACTTACAGTTCAGCAGCTGCTAATTAGTGAAAAAGCCATTGATGAAGCATTAGTGTTTATCGTTTATGTGCTCCATAAAACCAAAAGAAGAAGCTGATCAACAGCTTTATTGGGAAATAGATCTGATCGATTCTTATACCGTTATTTCAGCCAGAGACATCGTTAAGGTTGTATAGAGAACTCGAATCTACACTACAGAAATCAAAGAATTCAGAATTTGAACGTGGGAATAGTAAAAAGTGTTCTGAACACTCAATCAACTGAATTAAGTTCTACAGTCAATTATTCTGCAGCCTGAATCATCGTAAGTAAACATGTACAGCTTCTGGTGCCTCTCCGTCTATAATCAGATCTCCATGTCTCCTCTGAACCATTTCCCTGTCAACAAATTTCAAAGAGCGAAAAAAATAATCGCAAGGAGAGACCGTGCTAAGACAAAATTAACAAACATGATTCTCCTGAAGGCGTACTTCTTTAAGCTCACCATTCCATTTTGGACAAGCTGCTGCTCGTCGTCAATTTGAACCTGCAAGACACAGCACGCGATCAAGAAACATGAAAATAGCACAATGGTAAGCTTTGAGGAGGAGCACAACTCTTAGAATCTTACATATTTATAGCCCAATATTTCACGACATCTTACGCAGGAGATACGCAAAACTATGTGATATCCAACATGCGAAAGGCGATCATCATCGTCGACTACCACGTTGATGCTGCATACATACATGAATCAGACAGTTTAAACATTAAAGTTTTATGTTAACTTCACATGGGTTGTGCATGCGAAAATCTTGAGCCATTGAGGCTTGATCATGTTCTCAATTGGAGGTTTATGTATTGTTTAGAATAGTTTGCGATGGATGTATTAGTTTCTTTTTATTGTCATATCCTAAGATGATGAAAATGGATAATATATACACAACATCAAGATCTTACATCTTACGGTCATGGAAGACAAGGCAATCACCTCCATCGTCCTGCACACCAAACCGAATTTCACTAAATTGCACATGCAAAAACATAATACATATTTACATCAAAAAATTACTAAAAAACAAACGATCTCGACGTGATGAAACAATGATTGCTGAATATTTCAAGATCATGCAACAGAAAATTGTTGAAGTCTTGAACACTGAAGCTTCAGATATTGGAAATGACGCAGAAGTAGGGGACTTTACTGGGGACATGCAGTGGAAGTCTTCTGGTAAGGCAATAGGGGCTTCGCACTCCTTGCACATCAGGTATTCAGGGATTCGCTGATTGAATTCCCTGAAGATTATCCTTCCCATTTGCATATTCCAAGATTATGAACTGTTCTTGAAAGTAATTAATGATTGCTGATTGATCTTTAAAATGTGGAAAAAAGTTCAAGAAAATGGAAGTTTTAAACACAGAGAGAAAATCTAGTGTGTCGATAAGGCAGAAGGGTTTATGGCTGAGTTGAAGCAGTAGTAGTATTTATACATAGAGAGAGATAAGGGTTTTGCTTAGAATTAACTGTCATATAAACTACCCAATTATCAGGGAGTTGGTAGTATGATAGTAATATTCTGTTGTTTGTCACTCATTTGCTAAAGAACTTCCCATGAGGCCCTAAATATGCTCATTTTTTAATTTCTGCAAATTACTGAAATTCTCTATAAAATACTTGAGATTCAATCGTGCATTTGTTTTATTGTTTATTATGTCATTTAAGGTGTTGGAATTTTAGTTTTTTATTGAACACATATAGTTGATACAAAGAAAAATTTGAAAATATTTGTCTATTTTAAGATTGTTTGGATCATGTTGGCTAATTTTGTATGGATTTAATTGAAATTGGTATAATCTTCACTAAAATTCTAAACATTCTAAAGAGCCTCTTGTCATTATTGTGGAACTTATACTCCTAGACAACTTTCACAGATTTTTCTGAATTATCATTGATTTGAGAAATAAATGTAATAGAGAGAACCCTAATACAGTGTATTTCGTGTGCTTATATTTTAATTTTATATAAGTATCAATTTCTTAAGCACTTCTGCGATTAATCTTGCAATGCTTGATACCATAAAATTTGTTGTTTGTAATATTAAATAGTATTTTGTGATACTTATAGTTTTTATGATTTTACTAAACTTTTTTTAGAATTTTTTAAATATATAATATATTTGCTTCATATTGCCCGATAATATCCCGATACACCGCGATCAATGTGGAACACTACCCACCGATATTATCATCGAAAGAGGAGAAGGATATGCTGAGCTCCTACTCGAGATTTCTCCTATTACAAGTGAATAGCTAAAAAGGAATTTCATATTGTGCGAACTTACTGTTACTCTTCGTGATGAGGGAGTTTCTTCTCGCTAGTCCCCCCAAGATCACAAGATGATTTCTACTTAAGGAAGATTATCATCATAGGAAGTGCGAGTTGGCGCTAGCTCCCTAGGTGGCCCACTCTACCTTTAGTCAAATTAGCGTCCTCGAGGATATTGATTGACGTACTCCTGCAAATGTCCTTCATGAATCAGTTTCTCTATCTCGTTTTAGAGGTGATGGCATTCGTTAGTTGTATGCCCCCTTTTCATATGTTTGCATCCTCAAATTCTCCTTCTTGTCTGGGCTACTCGTTAATCAACCATTGTTGCTCTGCTATGACTAATATCTCCCCTCTAATAGCATTCAGGCGAGTGTAGTGCGCAAGCCCAATAGGAGGTAAAATTACGGGATTCATTCTTCTTCTCCTCCTCCTCTCTACCCTTCCTCTTAACATCGGAGGCAGAGTCCATCGCTTTTTACTCTTCATTTCTGATATACTTCTACAATCATAGGAGCAATTCTTCTAAACTGCTAGTGTGTTTTCTAACTATACACTCTTTGAACTTTCCTAGCAGCAAGTTTGTTGGATGATGCTAGCCAACAGCTCGTGGTTGACTAGAGGTATCTCGTAAATACCTGCACAAATCTTTGAACGTAACCTCTCGACGGCTCATCTTTCTTCTGTCAAAGGTGGACAAGTATGTGGCCTTTTACAAAATTTTCTTGATCATGAAGAAGTGATGCAAGAAACATTGGGTTAACCGCTGGGGGCTAGAGATAGTTCCAACGAGCAGTTGAACCATGCTAGAACAAGCTTGAAGAGCATAGTGTGGAAGACCTTGCAATAGGCGGCATCACTCAAATCATACCAATCAATTTAAGAATAGAATTTATCGAAGTGCTCCTATGAGTCTCCTATTCCATAGTACTCTGGAAGATTGATACTTCCATGCCTATTGGAAGCCGTTCGAATAGTCTAGCGTGGGATAAAGAGCTACATCTTGGAAGAGCTACAACTAGGGGTAGATAAGGATCTTCTTCTCCCTTCGAGGGCGGGGATACTAAGGTTGTTGCAAATGCGAGGGGTGTTGTTCTTGTTCCTGATCCACCTCCGATCTAAAGACTTTGTTATTCACCTTTTTCCTCCTCTGCTTGTTTCCCTCAGGATCCAAGGACTCTTGTTGACTTTGACGAGGAGAAAGAGAGGGCAGGTTCGCGAAGTGATTAGCTACAAATTGAGCTATCACCTGTGTGGCCGCTCGATTGGATGCATCATAGGTCAATAATAGTATGATCTCCTGTGTCAACGGTATCATCATTTCTTGAGGTCGAACACTTGGAGGGGTGATTCTATTTTAGAGGTGGTGCTTGTTCATGGGATGATGGGGCTCGCCTTGAAGTGGATCTTGCCCACGGGTGGTGGAACTTCTCCATTAAGGGCTTGTTCCTAAAGTGAGGGGGTTACCGATGGGGTGTGACTGTTCTCGAGTTTGGTTTTGTCCTGCTCCATTCACTTATGCTTCATGGGTAGTGTCCACCCCCTGAACATTGTTAGCTTCGGACTAGCTTGTGTACTCAATGTAGGGGATAATGATTTTCCACAAACAGAGCCAATGATGAGGTAGTAGATTGAATGAGGAGTTCAATAAAAAAATTATCCTCGACACACAATGCTTTCCAAATCTGGTATTACTAGAGAGAATATTTTTTTTAGGGAGGGAGTAATGAGTGGTCTTGTTAATGAATAGTGAAGTTCGTTTAAAAATAACTAAAATATACAATGGCACAGAATACCTGCACGCATAACTTTTTAGTAATGCTTTTATATTTTATTGAAGCTCATAATTTGTTCCCTTATATTAAAATTTGTTACTATCTTACAACATCATATACAAAAATTATCTAGTAATTGTTTTAATGCAATAATTATCAATACATATTTTACTCAAATTAACTTTAAAATTGACACTTTTTGTAGAATATATGTTATATTGATTGTGATGATTATATATACAAGCAAAAATAAATATTAATATGTCATTTCAATTTTAATTCAAAATAACCTTAAATAAAATGAGAGTAAATTTAATTTTTTAGTGCATGTAATTGAATGGAATTAATTTTCTAAAGGTACTTGAATAAGTAGTTAATTATAAAAATCGACTACCACTATAAAAGTATGATAAATTAATAAAAAATCCCCTTATGAAAAATAAATAGCAAATAATTCTCTATATTTTGAAAAATGAAGCAAATTACTCCCCTCCTATTTATCTAAATCATTACAGGAGATAATTTGCTTCATTTTTTGAAACAAAAAGGTCAGGGTGATTTGCTAATTCTTTTTCTTATGAAGGTATTTGCTCATTTCACATATCATACGGTTAAATTGCATCTAACCCATTTTTAATTCGATAAGCAACAAAAGCTAAAATTGACTCTTGTTGCATAGGGGAGGCATGCAACTAATTCACATACGCTATCAATCTTCATCATGAAACACCAATTTAAAGGATGAGAGGAAGGGCGTGCACGGTGAAAGGTTCAGCAGACAATGAGATCAGAGAAGATAGTCTGTACTTTGAATTTGTAGAAAAATCCAAATAATCAAATACGATTGGTTTTCTTGCATGGCCCAGACGTATACTCCATACCCACCACAGTTTGAACAAAGCATCCACGACAAACTCCTACGATCCCCACCATTAAATCAAAGATCAGTAGTGGAGCTTAAAAGGCTTTATTACCTTCCTTCCTTCTTTCTTTCTTTCTTTCTTTTTTTTTTAGTAGAATAAATATATAAATTATTGCTATAGTTAATAATTCACGATGATATAATGAGCCATTATTTCTATAGGTGAGGTGGAAAAGATAGTCACAGGTACAATCATGATATATTTTGGTTACAATTAAAATTATGATAAACTTTAATTAATGGCGATCAAAACTTATGTCTTGTTTGTTTAATTTAATGAGGAAAAAAATATTTAGTCCAATAACTTGGTTCTTGTTCAATTTTGGTTCACTAACTATGATAATTATCACATTTTACACTAACTTTGAAAAATGCTTCAATTAGATACTCAGCTAGCTGATTTGTCCAATTTTGACCGAAAATGAATGATGTGACAGGTAATTACTTATCTGTCCGGCGAAATGAGCCACGCTATTGTCTGACGTGGCTAATATGTACATTGGACATCCTATGTGGCTTAATTATAAATAAATATATATATATATATATAATTATAAAATAAAATATGTTATATAATTAATATTTTTTTAAAAAAATCCCTACCCTCCAAAAAAAACTAACTTCGGTGACACATCGTCTATGCATGTATATAATAAATAATTTTACATATTCTAAAATTTATTATAAATTAAAATAAAATATATAACTCAATATATCAGGTTTAAAAAATATATTGATGACAAGAAAAATATAAAATTATAAAAATTTAATTAAAGATATTCATTTTGTAAATTCTTATAAATTATAAATATAATTATTATTTATAAATTATTATAAATAATTTATTATAAAATTCATATTTTATATCATATAATATATAAAATTATAAAACTTAAAATTATTATTTTATATAATATAAAATTAAATAAAAAAAAAACCCACCACCCCCCCCCGCCCCCCTTTCCTTCCCCCTCCCCTTCCCCCATCCTTGCCGCCACAGAAGGTGGCAACGTCGCCCCCAACAGAGGGGGACGACGTATATCGCTTAGATTTTGGCGGCAACGAGTTTCCCGCCATTGTGCGACTCGTCGTCGCCCCCATTTGCCGGGGGCGGTGGAGGTGGACCAGTAGGGAGGTGGGGTTGGAGGGTAGGGATGTGTTTCTTTTTTTAAATTATATTAGTTATATAAATAATTTTAATTTTATAAGTATGTGTATATTTATATACTGTTATATAAAAAAGGGTGATCAAATGACTGGATACGATTGCAAATCGTGTTGGAAATCACTTTCTTTAAACAATATTTTAACCCTTATCAGTTGCCATCAGGTTACACAAAATTTGTTCAGGGATAAGATGCAGAGAATGTTTCTTTCCTGGCTGTGGAAGAGAAAACCAAAACTTTTCAGTATATATCCAAACATATCTGATAGGTTATGTATAAATAGTCTAAACCAGAGAAGTTACAAGTAGTTAAAACTGCTTGAAACTGCTTTGAACGGTTATGTCCAAAGAAGAGATGTTTGGGCGGGTGCTCTGAACGGTTATGTCCAAACGTATCTTATTACGTTTAGGTTTGAGCGGTGCTCTGAGCGGGACCCCAACCAGGGGCGCTGCCCCTGGGACCCCGCTAGGGGGGTTGCCCCTACGATCCCACAAGGGGGCACAGCCTTGACCTCCGCTTGGTTTAGACACAACGAGTCTAAGTCCTAAACAAGTATGCACTTCGCACCTCCTAACCCGTTTAGGATTCAACACGTTCAATTACACTGAATAGCTAACATATACAATTATGCCTCATAGGGTGTCTAGTATATATATTCGTCACGTCAGGCAATTACGGGGCTGATTTCGCAGGGCAAATAAATAATTGCTTGCCACATAAAATTTGACAAATTAGCCATCGGAGTACCTAATTGAAGCATGTTTCAAAGTTAGTGTACAAAATGTGATAATTATCATAGTTAGTAGACCAAAATTGAATAAGAACCAAGCTAATCGACTAATTTTTTTTTCTAATTTAATTTTCATTTCCATTTCAATTTTTCAAGTAGTATAGAGAGTGCTTAATCACTTCTTGTTTATACATATAAGAATAGTTTATTCTCATTCACTTCTTAATCACTACATTTTTATGTATTTACATACATATAATTTCTTTTTCCATCATTATGATGTGGGGATATTTTAACCACATATTAAACGCATTAAAAAAAATAGAGATCTTTATATTCACCGAGTCAACATAGAGGACTCCAAGGAGACCTTTAAAAACAGTATGTTTGAGAACCTTGCTAAAGGGCTTTACAAATTGTCAAAACACAATTTTGTTGCTGGAACCACAACCTGAACTTTTCATTTCCGGTATGTAAGCCCACTGCAGATTGCCAACATATTTTAGATTAAGGGTGCACATTGTTGGGTATCTATCCTTGACAGCGGAGCATGTAACCAAATAACCTAATCAAACTATTACACAAATTTGGGGGTTCGAAAAACCCTTAAGCACTTATAGAAAAAATAATCTTTACAGAATGTAAATACGACACAAAGTGAATCCACCACTGTAAAAGGCTCAGGGGAGCCAAGATCCTTAGAGGAGTCCCACCGGCCACAAATAAGGACGGCAACCATCTCAAGGTTCCTTCACAACACCAATCACCGGAATCACCACACAAGTACCACTTAGAGAACCACAAAGGTTATTGTCACTTAGACGGGTTCACAAAGAACTTTAAATCGGAGTAGGAGTTTTGGAGAAGAGGAAGATTGAGATTTCAATCGGTTCTACTCAACCCGAAAAACATGGAGGCTTTATATAATAGAGTGATATTGAAGGAGGAGAGAGAGACGGGCGGCGGAGCAAGGAAACCGAAGCCATGTGGAAGGAGAATGGGGAGAAACTTTGGAGAAAAAGACCGTTCATAGGAGGGAGAAGAAATCAGCCGCTAGAGAGAGAAGAATGACTTTGGGGTTAGGTTTAGGGAGCTTCCAAGTGCAACCGAGTCAGACCAACAATGTGGGTTGGACAAGGTTAATAAGTGGGCTGAGTGATTAGTGGTGAGCCATCCAACTGAGTGGGCCGAGGACAAGTGGGATGGGCCTCCCATAAAATGGCCATGGGCCAAACTTATTTCAACATCCCCCTTGGACCAGGACCCATAAAATGGGAGCCCAGTCCAAGTATCCAGATCTTGGTTATCATCATAGCCAGTTCACCTGCGAGGTACCTGCAAAAAACACCTCATGAACACACATGAGTTAGCACAAGGGTAGCACGAAGCAAAAACTTTTGCACTAAGAAACTCATAGCCACCAAGGCACACCAGCCACCAAGGCTCAATCCATAAAAGGAATCAACAGCCATCAAGGCTCATCAGGCCACCGAGGCACAACTAGCCACAAAGGCTCAAAACCACAAAGGAACTATGCACTAATCCATCACACAAAGCACTTGTGCACCAAGAGAAATTAAAACAGATTTAGCACAAAGCCAAGTCATTTTTTCGCACTAAGCAATCACCAAGTCAATCAACGGGAATGCACTAAACAATATTCAAAATAGAGCTTAAAAACTTTCCGCAAAAATTATCGGATTTCCTTTTATCTTCTTCTTTGTTCTTGTAGTCTCTTTATGTCTCTTTACAATTTTTAATAATGTCCCTTTTTTCCACAATTATAACATCGTCTTTCCCTAAATTTATTCCTATCGTTGGACTCATCCCTATCACTAGATTCAGACTCGCTATCACCTTTTTTCCTATCTTTACTATGTTTTCTATTACTGTACTTTTGATTTTTGGTCCTTCCTCTTACAAAATTAACTTCACTCTCAGACTTTCTTATTTTATTTGTTTTTAAATCCATTTCTTTGCTTTTTAGACACTTATTACAATTTGTAGACTCACATTATCCCTACCGTACTTAATGGCAGCCTTTACATCACTATACGCATCAGGAATAACATTTAACAAAATTATTGGAGTATAGTCATCAATACTCTTATCACTAGTTAACTTAATATCCTGAATCAGTTTAGTAAAATCATCAAGATTTTCTTCAATATGTTTGGATAAATCAAGTTTATACCCAAAAAAAAATTCAAGCAGAAAAAGTTTGCTAGGTAAAGATGTTTCTGCATAAAACTCTTCAAGTTTTTCCCAAAGTTCTTTTTAAGAATTTTATTTTCCCACTTTTCTAGAACTGTATCTGACAAATTTAGAAATATAGAAGAATAAGCATATTCATCATTTTCTAAACGTTTTTCTTCAGAAATATTTTGAGGATACTTACCATCAATAGCTTTGAAAACTTTCTGTTGAATTAAAATCCCTTTCATCTTTTGTTGCCATATAGAAAAATCGAATTTTCCATCAAACGGTTGCATGATATAACCAGACATTCACAAATATATAAACAATAATAATCAGAGTATCAACCAAAAAATTAACAGGAACTAAGAACACTAGGGGTCCTTAACTATGCCTCAATCCAGATACCCGACAATCCCAAGGGATCCGGCCAGGTGAGGAAATAGTAAGGTTTTTGGCTCTCGGGGTTTAATAACAGCAGCAGGAATAATTAAACCACAAAATAATACAGTGCTTTCCAAAACAAATATATTATATGTTCTTTGCACTAAGCAATGATATATCACGAAGCTAATATAACAGGAGAAATATTGTACCCAAAAATTGCACTAAGCACAGTATTTCTAATATGATTTGCACAAAGCAAAAATTTTGACAGAGTTACACAAAGTAACAAAAAATTCGGAATAGTTTCCACACTAAGCGAAAATATTGCACCAACAAAAATTGCACTGAGCAATAACAATCGATAAATTGTTAAACTTAACAAACCTCAAGGGGATGATTACACACAGTAATATTGTCAGAAATTTAGCACAAACCAAATTAAGAATTATCAGTTCTTAAGCAAGCCTTTACCATAGGATTATTTTAAAAAGCAATAATTACACAAGCTTCTTTGAAATTTCAGAATTTTGGACAGTGATTTTTTCAAAAGAATTTGTCCTCTAGTTTAGCATAGAAACTCATAAACTAAGAAATCATCTATGCACAAAGCAGTTTCTAAAAAACAGGTTTTTCCTTTTCTTGTAACTTACAGTGCACGAAAACAATTTAATAGTTTAAAAAATTTTAGAAATCTAATATCCTTATAAAATAATCACAAGGTAGGTCACACAAAATTTCTGCAAAAAATTTATCACAGAAAATTTCAGAAAAAGTTTACACAGATTTTCACAAAATTTTATAAAATATACTCAAAGCAAAAATATGCACCAAGCAATTTTATGGTACTAAGCAGAAAAAATAGCATAAAGCTTCAACGTTAGATTTTAACAGATAATAGAGTATCATGCACCAGGCAATAATATTACGTTAGCAATTTTAATCGCAATAGAATAATAAAAGAGGTCAGATCTTACCGAATTCCATCGAGGATCTCAGAGTCGCTTGGGCTCTGATACCACTATTGGGTATCTATCCTTGACAGAGGAGCATGTAACCAAATAACCTAATCAAACTATTACACAAATTTGGGGGTTCGAAAAACCCTTAAGCACTTATAGACAAATAATCTTTATAGAATGTAAATACGACCCAAAGTGAAACCACCACTGGAAAAGGCTCAGGGAGCCAAGATCCTTAGAGGAGTCCAACCGGCCACAAATAGGGACGGCGACCCACTCAAGGTTGCTTCACAACACAAATTACCGGAATCACCACACAAGTACCACTTAGAGAACCACAAAGGTTATTGTCACTTAGACGGGTTCACAAAGAACTTTAAATCGGAGTAGGAGTTTTGGAGAAGAGGAAGATGGAGATTTCAATCGGTTCTACTCAACTCGAAAAAATATGGAGGCTTTATATAATAGAGTGATACTGAAGGAGGAGAGAGAGACGGGCGGCGGAGCAAGGAAACCGAAGCCATGGGGAAGGAGAATGGGGAGAAACTTAGGAGAAGAAGACCGTTCATAGGAGGGAGAAGAAATCAGTCGTTAGAGAGAGAAGAATATTTTGGGGTTAGGTTTTGGGAGCTTCCAAATGCAACCGGGTCGGGCCAATAATGTGGGTTGGACCGGGTTAATAAGTGGGCTGAGTGATTAGTGGTGAGCCATCCAGTCGAGTGAGCCGAGGGCCAGTGGGATGGGCCTCCCATAAAATGGTCATGGGCCAAACTTATTTCAACATCCCCCTTGGACCAGGACCCATAAAACGGGAGCCCAGTCCAAGTATCCAGATCTTGGTTATCATCATAGCCAGTTCACCTGCGAGGTACCTGTAAAAAAACACTCTTGAACACACATGGGTTAGCACAAGGGTAGCACGAAGCAAAAACTTTTGCACTAAGCAACTCATAGCCACCAAGGCACACCAGCCACCAAGGCTCAATCCATAAAAGGAATCAACAGCCACCAAGGCTCATCAGGCACCGAGGTACAACTAGCCACAAAGGCTCAAAACCACAAAGGAACTATGCACTAAGCCATCACACCAAGAGAAATTAAAATAGATTTAGCACAAAGCCAATTTCACAAAGCCAAGTCATTTTTCACACTAAGCAATCACCAAGTCAATCAACGGGAATGCACTAAGCAATATTCAAAGTAGAGCTTAAAAAACTTCTCCACAAAATTATCAGAATTCCTTTTATCTTCTTTTTGTACTTGTAGTCTCGTTTTGGCTCTTTACAATTTTTAATATAATGTCCCTTTTTTCCACAATTATAACATTGTCTTTCCCTAAATTTGTTATTCCTTTCGCTGGACTCATCCCTATCACTAGATTCAGACTCGCTATCACCTTTTTTCCTATCTTTACTATGTCTTCTATTACTGTACTTTCGATTTTTAGTCCTCTTACAAAATTAACTTCATTCTCAGACTTTTGTTTTTAAATCCATTTGGCTGAGAAACACTTTGTAGGATCAACGATATGTTGCATTTGATCCATCCAAGTGTATGGGCAACTAAATACACAGATCAGAGGTAGGTTCACAAGTCTAAGGATCTGCGGAAGGTTAAGGGAATTATACTTGAATTGGAGAGCCAAACTTTTTGCAAAATTAACCTTTTAATTGGATGGACGTAGTGTGTATTTAAGTGGGAGTTTTTGAAGTATTCAAAGAGAATGCGGTTCTTTCTCAATAAACTCCTCCTGGAACACCACTATAAATAACGTCTCTGATCGGAGGAACAAAGACCTTGTTGGACGTAGTTCATTCAATGTTGAATTTCTCTAAACTACCTTGCCTCTTCTAGGTCATATGCTTAAGACGGCAGCCAAATTGTCATACATGGTGCTTTCGAAGACCATGACGCAAATACTATATTAGATAAGGAAAGGCAAGCCTATGTCCTACAAGTACTTGAGTGTGTGGGTGGCCCCTACTTATACTTTCAGGGATTAGTGGGACAAACTTGACTCGATGTCGGGCTTGTGCAGGGTCATCGGTTATTTCATAGGAAATAGGATTTCAGTGGATATTCGATGTGAGGAGTTGCTCTTTGAGGAATCAAGTAGGGCAACACCTCAATAGCATATAGGAAACATCATTTGTAACCGACTCTTCCTACTAATGATATTCCAATCCTTTGAGGGTTGACCACAATACCTTAGAAACATGAGAGGTTCAGAATTCTGGGTCAGACAGGTCAATTGAGTAACGATCAAAGACATAAGAAGAAGTGATGTGCGACATCGATTCGAAAAACTGGCCAGATGCCATGGCATCCAGGATGGAGTTCAAACAAGATTTTGACCGTCCTAAAGTTAGAATATTTGCTTTCTGACAAAGTTTTACTGGCTTATGACTCTATAAAAAACAAGCTTAACCCTTGTATATAAAAGAAGACCAATGGCAAATTAGTTGTATTCCTAGTGCTTTAGATGGATGACATCTTACTCATTTAGAATAATGTCAAGATATTAGGAGATGCTAAAGACGATAATTGCCACGCAAAATTCTCCATGAAGAAGCTGGTTCCTTCCTATAAGACATAGGGCTAAGTTGTCCAAGACTCAATTGGGCAGATGAGGAGCATGAAAAGATGTTAGACATGCGCTCTGCCACTGCAGTAAGCAACATATGGTTTGATGTTCGTTGCACTAAGCCAATACATTATATTAGGAAAAAAAAGAAACTAAAGAAAACAAAATTAATTTATCAAATAATATATAATTTGAAAAGTTGGATAAATTAGTTATCATTAGTTGAAGGGCATTTTTACTTCACAAAAATATAGTGCAACGGTGTTATAAATCGTTATTTATGAGTATAGAGGCCTTTTTTTAATATTCCATATATTAATCTAATTTAACTAATTTATATTTCTAACGTTTTTTTTTTTTTTTTTTTGAGTTATCATGTTACATTCAACTTAATTCATCTGAAACTTAAAAGGATAATTTGAACACTTCATGAACTTATTTTTCGACTAAACTACCCCTATAACGGTAAAGATATAATTCCTCATATACATTAACGCATGAAGATATGAGGTATTTGGTTATAAAAATGCTCATTTGACCTGCTATAAATCAATCAGGGTTAAATATAATTTTATTTTATTTTTTATTAATATCAACAAATTAGATAATTTGACTAACGGGACTTATTTTGTTAAACGTAAACAAACCTCATGGATGGTAGATGTAATTTTTTAAATCACAAAAAAATTATATATAATTACATCAAACCTTAAAAGAATAAAGTATAATCATCCTTACTTTTAAAATAAAATCTAACAACTTATAAATTAAATTAACAATCAACGAAATTCACCAACCATGATATGAGATTCCTATGGCAGTACTGAGGCAGAAAGCAGAATGATACAATATTAAAAATTAAGGTGCCAATCTTTTTGATTCAAAAAACTGCGAACTCAGGTCAGATAAAAATTCTGTTGATTTTTTGTTTTAGATTCGATTCTCGTTGTCTTGTTACTCGAATCTTTTTGTGTACTTGACTCTTTCATCGAGATTGAAGTTCTCAATAATGGAGATAACCGTCATGTAGGACAGCTAAATAAAATTAAGAGATAATTACACTCCTCTTTTTTTTAATTTAGTGTAATTATACTTAAGCTCTTTATAGTTTGAAAAATTACATCTAATATTTCTGAGTTTGCTTCTATCTAACAAATTAGTCTCTTTATTAGTTAAAATTCATCAATTTTGTTGATATTAACAAAAAAAACTGAATGAAAAATTATATTTACCTCCGATTGATTTTATTATTGGCTTCTTGTAGGTCAAATAATTTTTTTTTACTAAATTACCGTACAACAAAGACATAACTACTGACATGCATTAATGCGTGAAGACGTATGAGGATAATTTGATCATAAACATATTTATTTGACCTGCAATAAATTAGTAATAAGTCAATCGGAGGTAAATATAGATTTGTTTTTTCAATTTTTGTTAATATCAGCAAATTCAGTGAAGTTTGACTAATAGAGGGACTTATTTGTTAGATATAAGCAAACCTCAAAAGTATTAGATGTAATTTCTAAAGCCACATAGGATTTACATATATGTACACAAATATTAGGGGACCGAAAATTAAATTAGTTCACGCATTTATTGGCTAACAATGAAAGAGGCCTAATCTCGTAAGGAAATAGAATTCAACTAGAAAAGAAATTAAAGACGTAAAGAATTCTAAATACAATAACATTTTAAGTAATATTAGAATTCTGTAATGTTCTTATCTAAATATATTGTTTATTTATTATTATTTTATTTAAGTATAATGAGTTCTAGTCTCATTAAAAATGTGGAGCTAACCACTTATGTGGAATACTATAGGATTTATCGACAAATAATGTTTAATTCAGTGAAGGTTGGCTCAATTTACTAGTATATTGATGGATTTGTGATGATCAAATTGAGTAATATCTCGATAAAATATGACGATAGAGAACATTTTATGATTGTTAAGGTATTTTTATTGTGATAGTCAGAACGGGTTTATTCATTCCGAGCCATATTTTATAGTTAATTCTATTCAGCAGTTTATGTACGGACATGTATACGTGAATTGTTGAGAGATACATGAGATAATTTTAATGTTTTCTTACGTGAAAGGAAGCGCATATTGTACGTATCTATATCTTTGATATACTTTTTTTTCTGGGTAAATTATAACGAGCTTATATTCTTCAGATTTGGGTGAATTATAGATACATTTTGTTATTTAGAAAAGGCAAAATTACATTTTTAGTCCTGTAACTTAGGTCATTAGCGCTTTTCGTCCTGTAACTTTCTTGGTTTACACATTTAGTCCTTTTTTTTTGCAATTTTAGTCCTGTACTTAACAAATTTAGTCCTTTTTTGCCAGATTTAGTCCTGCAATTACAATTTTGGTCCTCCGTTAAATTTCCGGCCAACCCGTTTGGCCGAAATGCCACGTCAGGCAACACGTCAGCTATTAGAATGCCACGTCAGGCAACGTCAGCTATTGCAATTACATTTTTAGTCCTGTAACTTCTTGATTTACATATTTAGTCCTTTTTGACAATTTTAGTCCTGTACTTCACAGATTTAGTCCTTTTTTGGCAGATTTAGTCCTGCAATTACGATTTTGGTCCTCCATTAAATTTTTCGGCTAACCCATTTGACCGGAATGCCACGTCAAGTAACACTAGCTGGTGGAATGCCATGCGAGCCATTGTTTTATGAATTTTAAACCAGCAACAGAAAGAAATCTTCTCCAAATCAAAACCCTAACTCCTTCATTTTCTCCTTCAAAAGAACATGGGAAAATTGGATGAAATTATTGACGTTTTGAACCATTAACAATCAACATTTCTTATGTGGGATTCTGTCTTCATGAGTTTTGGATCGGGACGGAGCCGATTGAGATGGTTTTCTCCACAATTGCTTGGTGTTGTGCATGTGTTCTTGCAGTTTATGCAGTGAGCAGAGGGCTGAAAAGTTGCCATTAGTTCTCGTTCTGTGGTGGGGTTTTCGAGCACGTGTGATTTGCTTGTGGTTGTCATTTATATCCTCCACCGTTTCAAGTATGTAGAAGTGCCTAAATTTCTTCTAAAAGCTAACACTATTGATCTCTTATTGCTTCCACTATTTGTCCTACTATGTTTCAGCGCTCTGTATAGGAATACTGCTAAGTTTTTGGTGATGTTTCTTCTATAATTTTTTCAGGGATCAATACAATTGTTTTCTACATCGGTCCACTGTTAATTACGAGCTTTGTAGATTTTTTATCACCGAAATAAAAATTTGAAATGGCACCATGGTATGGTCCTTGCATTAGTCTTCTTCACTGTAAAGACTGTGGAGTCGTTATCTCAGAGGCAATGGTATTTTGGTGCTCGTCGTATTGGCATCAGAGTTCGGACAGCTTGGATGGCGTTAATATATAAAAAATCTCTGTCGGTTAAAGAAACCAAAATGATGAGTCAAATTAGAAGTTCGAGCTCGCTTTTTGGTTCAAGAAGACAATAATTGCATCCAATTTTTTCCTGTTCTTTCGAAGCAGACAATGAAGGAGTTAGGGTTTGATTTGGGGAAGATTTCTTTCCGTTGCTGGTTTATCCATAAAACAATGGCTCGAGTGGCATTCCACCAGCTAGTATTACCTGACGTGCATTCCGGCCAAACGGATTAGCCGAAAAATTTAATGGAGGACCAAAATTGTAATTACAGGACTAAATCTGTCAAAAAATGACTAAATCTGTGAAGTACATGACTAAAATTGACAAAAAATGACCAAATGTGTAAATCAAAAAGTTACAGGACTAAAAATGTAATTTTGCCCAATGGCTCGCGTGGCATTCCAGTCGCTGACGTGGCATTCCGGCCAAACGGGTTGGCCGGAAAATTTAACGGAGGACCAAAATTGTGATTGCAGAACTAAATCTGACAAAAATGGACTAAATTTGTTAAGTACAGGACTAAAATTGCAAAAAAAGGACTAAATGTGTAAACCAAGAAAGTTACAGGACGAAAAGCGCTAATGGCCTAAAGTTACAGGACTAAAAATGTAATTTGCCTTTAGAAAATTATCATACCACCTTATTAATGTTCTAGTTGGCATCCAACAACTAGCCTAATTTATTAGTTTCCATCAGGCTTCCATCCATTTTTTGGTAAATTGATCAAAATATCCTTGTGAACTATAAATTGTAATTTTATTTATTTTGTAAAACTTTTTAGTTTTTAAGGACTAAGTGCATAATTTTTTTATAATTTTTCTATTTTTTCTATTTACCTCATCCGATTTTTTATAATTCTTTAATTTTATTTAGAAAAAATACAATAAGGGCAAAGTTGACAATACTTAGCCTCTATCCAAGAATTATATAATTTTATAACCAGCAATAAGGTATTTATAATTATATCAAATTTCAAAACTTGTTATAAAATGAAATTAAAGAAAATGTGGTACCGTATCCATAAAAGATTATTTAAAAGATCCTATAGCCCCATACATTTTATAAGATGTTTTTGAATCTTATAAGATGTTCGATCTTCTTTTAATAATAAGTTCATGAAGTGTTTTGATATAATAAAATAAAATTATAAAGCTCATAATATATAAGCGATGTTAAGTTATTATCAATTTTAAAAAAAAATTATAAGATTTTAAAAATAAGTTAACAACTCTTTGCCTTTTTTCTAAAGAGCTTATAAGCTCCTATTTTTTATTCTTTTTTGAGCTATAACTCTTCTCCTAAAAACCTTACCAAACAAACATGAACATTTAAAATTTTTAAATATCTTATAAAATATTTTAAAAAATTTATGAACTCAACCAAACACGCACTTAATTCCATATACTTCCATGGATCACGTGTCCATGATTTTTTAATCACAATATAATAGTTAAACAATTAATTGTGGTTCGGAAGATTATTGTACTCGTGTATTTTGTCAGATAGCTGATGAAGAATTTGGTCAGTGCATAAGTACTTAATTAGTATGTAAATTATTAAAAGAAACAACTGCAATTTTATTTTATTTTTTTCATACATAAAGAGTAAAATGCACGTGATGCTATTGTGTTTTACGAAAACAAAAAAAATAATTATTATTATTATGTGTATGTAATGTACATAAAAATAGATTGGCCCAAAAAGGCCCAAGAATAAGTGGACCTAGGAGGCGTCCCCTCAAAAAACAGATTGATAAAGGCAAAAAGTACAAAACATCCCCTCTACTCGAACCATGATCAAAGCCCAACAAACCATTCGATTCAAAATGCCCACACACGTGGCAGTTTACTCTCTTACGTGGCATCTCGTCAGCAACCACCTTGGACCACATCACCCTGGGAAGACTTCCCCTAGCAGCTAGAATTCACTGCAGGCGAGGAGTCCCCCAAGACTGAAGCACTCAAAACCCTAACAGACTCTAACAACCTCCCCTCAAGCCCTAAACTCCTGGAGTAAAAGGACTCCTTGTTGACTAAAGGGTCCTCAACAGTGAAGAGTTCCCCTAACTCGAAAATAAGCATTCAAATGCACACCTAACTGAAGATAAGAACAAATTGTGGTTTATCCAAACAACCTTTATCCATTTTTCTCGAAAATAGAGGGAATGTGCAGAATTCCACCAAATGTGGGCATCCCCCAATAAATACAGGTTCACTCCTCCATACGGGAACACCTTCTTAACACATTGTTTACACTTTTATTACTTTCTAGAGGTCCTCCTCATGTCCCTCACACATCTCTTACTCTCTTAATCATTTGTCTCACTCTCTAATCATTCTCTAAATATTCTCTAAGCACCCCACAAGTACGTTATCATGTGTTTATACACTTCTATACCTATGTTATTGACCATATCTTGATTTATATCGCATTTATCTACTTTTCTATTTTCATATTTTTTCAGATCCAATACTAAATTGCACGTCGGAGTGCTAACCCTTTTTTTGCAGGTCCCCCTTTAGGATTTGCATTCGTTTTGGCCCAAGCCTCGAACAACTGTTCAAATACATTAGACCCGTACGTTTTTCGAACGCATCAGTATGTATAAATAATATATATATTTTCATATGTATATAATATACTATTAAGTGTGGGACATCTTATATATGTGTATAATTTTTAAAAATGAATCAAAATAAAATACTTATGTAAATTGCATTATTAGTTTTTGTAATTTAAAAAAGTACCAAAATATATTAAGATAATAAATTAATATAAATATTTTAATTTATAAAAAAGAAATTGACAAACAAAGATAATAAATAAAATAAGGAAGCTAAAATAATAGCATGAAGGAAAATAACCACCAAAAGGTAGGTATGAAAAACCATGGTAAATGGAGAAGTTAAGAAATAAGTAATTAATTAATTTAAAATTTTAAAACTAAATGACACACCAAAATTAAGTGAGACGCCAAAAGATTGCTCTTACTTTATATATAGACTATACTAGCCGTTGTAGTATTGTGGTACGCCGCTCCTGTGTGTATATAATAAATACATTTTGTACATACTTTAAAATATATTATAAATAAAATTAAAACTAAAAATAAAATATATAAATCGATAGTGGAATACATTACATAAAATATAAAAAAAAGATGAAAGAGAGAAAAAATCTTGGGTCTTCCTTCAGGAAATAGGTTAAACTCTCCAACTATAAATACATCCAAATGAATCCGTTGTTAACTTTGCAGCAGCAAGAAATAGTGAAAATTGTTGCAGAAATGGAGCTCACTCTTTATTGCATAATACTTCTAGTTTTCCTACTCACACTGAGGCATTTTCTAGTGAAGCAACAAAGAAACAACAGACCTCCAAGCCCGCCTGCACTTCCACTGATAGGCCATCTCCATCTGGTGAAAGAGCCTCTAAATCAAACTCTGCAAGCTCTCTCGGCCAAGTACGGCGACATATTGTCGCTTCGGCTTGGCGTCCGTAAAGTCCTCGTCGTCACCTCCCCTGCTGCTGTCGAAGAATGCTTCACCAAGAACGATGTAATTTTCGCCAACCGGCCGTCCACCCTCTCGACGAAGCATTTTAGTTATAACTACACTACAATAAGTATAGCCCCCTATGGAGATCATTGGCGGAACCTACGTCGTCTTGCAGCGCTTGAGATCTTTTCCCCTGCTCGGATTGCCATGTTCACGGCCACGAGGAGACGGGAACTGACACTTGTGCTGAATGAGCTCTTGCGCGATGCAGAAGCAGGCGGAGGATCGACAAAGGTGGATCTGAAGTCCAAGTTCATCGAGCTTGCATTCAATCTGCTTTCGATGACTATAGCTGGGAAACGATACTACGGAGAGAACGTGGCCGACGCTGAGGAGGCGAGAAGGGTTAGATTCATAATGAGGGAGATGCTCGAGTACAGTGGGAATACGAATTTAGGCGATCTTTTACCGTTTTTACAGTGGGTGGATTTCCAGGGCCTGGAGAAGAGGTTTGCTGCTTTAATGGAAAAGCTGGACAAGTTTATGCAGGAGTTGGTAAATGAACGCCGTGAATTTATGTTGAAGAGCGGATTCTACGGTGGAAACGGTGGGCATTCCAAGAAGACGATGATCGATCACTTGCTATCATTGCAAGAAAATGAACCAGAGTATTATACGGATGAGCTCATCAAAGGAATTATACTGGTAAGTATTTCAACCCTGTATACGAGGGAAAAATGCAATTTAACCTCCTGTGATATGATTATTGAGTAAAAAGAATTTTATGAAAAGTAATATAGTAAATTATTCTCTATATTTTGGAAATGAAGCAAATTATCCCTTATCTAAACAATTGATAGAGATAATTTGCTTCAAGTTTTGAAATACAAGAGGTAATTTACTAATTCTGTTTTCACAGGACACTAGAAAAAAATTACTATTGGCTACAAATTTAATAGTTACGGACTAAAAACTGTGTAAATAAGTTTTACTCACCACGGTTAAATAAAACTATTGCAAAAACATAAATTTTTATTAAGAAAAAAATTATAGGACATGACAAATGTTTTAGCCACCCTCGCAGATACCACGACCAACAATCGTTTGATGTCTTTGGTCAATGACTTTGCTACGATATTTTTATTTTAACCATGACAATTAGTCATAATTAAATATTATATTTTTTGTAGTATAAATATTTACTAATTTCATATATCACAAGAGTAAATTGCATTTCACCCCTGTTCTACTGTTTATGAACTAGAATGATCAGCTCATACTCTTGACCCTGTTTCAATTACTATAGTTGACTGGAAAATATATGAACATCAATAAAATGTCTACATGGAGGGCATGTTTTTGTGTGAAATAATAAAACCCATCGTAGTATTTGGATTCGTTTTTTAAGTGTTTTGTTGTGCTTTGTGGAGATAGAGAGAGAAAAACAAAGATAAATAAGTATATGTTAGAGATAGTGTGTATTTGGATTTGTTTTTAGAAATAATCTAAAATAAATATTGTATGTTTGATGTTGTGTTTTTTGAGACAGAAATTACTGTTCATTGTCAAATCATATTTTTTTATATATATATTTATAAGGGTTGTATGTTTAATGTTATATTTTTTTTAACAAAAATAACTGTTCATCGTCAATTCAATGTCAAATCATGTCTTTCTTTATATATTTATGTATTTGTGTTTGTGTGTGTATATATGTATGTATTTATATTAAAATAGTTAAAAACACCAAGACAATGTGTTTCTGTATGATGACAAACATTGAGTATGTTTTGACTTGTCCCGAAAATAAGTTGAAAACGAATACAAACATAGTGCATGATTTTTAGTGTTTTATTTTTCGTACAGGGAGATTATAAACATTTTCTATAAACAGGGAGATAAATTGCATTTTATCCAGTTTTAAGGGGCGAATAGCAATTTACCCCATTGTGATATTAAAAATGGGCAAATTACTCCTTAAAAAAAATAGTAATTTATCCCCTTGTGTTTTAAAAAATAAAACAAATTACCTCCCTACCTAAAGAGGTAAATTGCCTCAACTTTTAAAAACATAAGGAGGTAAATTGCTACAATTTGAAAAACATAGATCGATGAATTGTTTTTTTATTTTTTATAAGAGGGTTATTTGTAAATTTTTATAACAAAGGTAGATAGATTACAATTTACCCCAATTTTAAGTATATATAGTTGCTCGTACGGACAGGTGCTGCTGGTTGCGGGCACAGACACGATGTCAATAAGCATGGAATGGGCAATGTCGCTACTACTTAACCACCCTGAAGCTATAGAAAAAATAAAAGCCGAAATAGATGCTAACGTTCCAGCGGATCGCCTCTTAGACGAGGAAGACCTGCCGAAGCTAAGCTACTTGCAGAACGTAATCACAGAAACTCTGCGTTTATACCCACCGGTCCCGTTCTTGATACCTCATGTAGCCTCTGAAGATTGTACAGTTGGTGGCTACAACATATCGAAGGGAACAATGCTGCTAGTCAATCTATGGGCCATTCACAGGGATCCAAGATTATGGGACGAGCCAACAAAGTTTATGCCTGAGAGGCACGAGACGACGAATGGAGAAGGGTTTATGCTCCCATTTGGAGCCGGAAGGCGTAAATGCCCTGGTGGAGGGATTGCCAGCAGGGTGCTGGGATTGACACTCGGGACGATGATTCAGCTCTTCGAGTGGGATAGAGTTAGCGATGAATTGGTGGACATGACGGAAGGGACAGGGTTTAGTATACCGAAGGTTAAGGCCTTGGAGGCTATATGCAAACCGAGGGAGGGCATAGAGAAGTTTTCTTTAGTCCTCCATTGAAATGGTTTTGGTTTCTTGTCGATGTTTATCATCACATATGCTTCTTTGTATTTGATTGAAAGCTAATCGAGTATGATTTCATGTGCTTCTTTCCATGTTGTAGGCTTTTAAATTTTTTAAAAATACTGAAAGGGTCTTAGGGAAAGCTTAGAAATTTGATCATGATATGTAATATTGATATATAATTTGATCGTGATAAGTAATATAGATATAATTTGGTTTGTAAGACTTATTAGCAATAAATATATTAAGTTCATAAATATATTTTTAATCGCTATCTATTGAATCATTAGTATATATAATTATATGTTTTAAAAAGATTGATGACCATTATTTTAAGGTATAGTGCCCTCTCATCCTCTGAGGTTTAGTGTAATTAAACGTAGACCCTCTTTGTTTGGAAAATTACATCTAGCACCCCTAAGGTTTGCTTTCATCTAACAAATAAGTCCCTTCATTAGTCAAAATTTACTGAATTTATTGATATTAATAAAAAAATTATAAAAAAGTCTATGTTAACCTTGATTGAGTTATTACTGACTTCTTGCAGGTCAAATATTTTTTTTCGGATCCAACTACCTTTATAACGGTGAAGATATACCTTCTCACATGCATTAACATATGAAGACGTTTAAGGAGAATTTGATCATAAAAAAGATTTACTTAACCTACAATAAGTCAATAATAAGTCAATCAAAGGTTAATATAGATTCTTTTTTGTTAATTTCAGTCAATTGAGTGAATTTTGATTAACGGAGGAAATTATATGTTAGATGAAAGCAAACCTCAGGGGTGCTAGATGTAATTTTTTAAAGGCAAAAATGCATAAAACCCCCTCTACGTTTTAAAAAGTCTGTTAAAAATCCCCATCTGTTTTAAAAATATACTAAGAGTTCCCTGTGTTTTCTTAAATATACCTCAATCGCCCTTTCCGTTAAATATAACTAAAGGCGTTAACTTTTTTTATAAAATAACTGTTATATCCTTATTTAATATATATTATTTCTTATTTTAGTAACCGTTCGATTTTTTTGACTGAATAGTAATCGTTAGATCTAATCAATTAATTTCAAACGTTAGATTTAAAAATATATTATAAAAAATATATTATTTAACTTATATTATATATATTTAATTTAAATTATAAAAATATATTATTATTATTATTATATATATATATATAAAGTAAAAAAAAAAAAAACCTTACTACCCCACCCCCACTCCCTGCTGCCTACCCCCACCCCAATCACCGCCACCTCCCTCTTCTCACCCCCCCAAACGTCGGCCCCCAAATCCGAGTGATGTTGCGTCGCCCAAATCAGATCTGATTTAAATCTAATTTATTTAAATATTTTTAACTAAATCATAATTTGAATTATTAATATTATATTATGGCAAAAAAAAAAAAAAGCTTCATACCTATTTTTGGGGGAGAAATGGAAAAAAAAAAAAAGACAAACAAGTCAATAAGGCATTATAAGGTTTTATAGACTCATAAGGGGGTATTTTAGTTCAAAAGCATAAAAAAATATAGACCTAAACCGCAAAAAGGAATGCCCAAACGCACTAGCCGCGCATTTCCCCCACTCTCCGTTAATTGTTAACAGAATGGGGTTTTTTTGCTGACTTTTACAAAATAAGAAGGGGTTTTAACCTATTTTCAAAACACAAGGGGGTTTTAAGCTTTTTCAACAAAACATAAGGGGGTAAAATGCATTTCAGCCTTTTATAAATCACATAAAATTTACGTATAATTACACTAAACCTCAGGGGAGGAGTGTAATTATCCCTTATTTTAATTGATGAGGAACCATTTAATTCTATTATTTGCAATTCAATTTATAAACTTAATTGGTAATACTTCTAAATCAAAACATTAATCCTTAATCTTGAAATTTTGCACTTCATGCTACATACTAATTAGGGAACATTATAATTTTGGTCCTGTAATTTAGGGGGTGTGCATTTTTAGTTTTGTACAAATTAATTTTCATAATTTAGTTTTGTAACTTTATAACTTTCGCAATTTTTGTCCTTTTTCGGCCAATTTCACCAAAAATTACAATTTACTTATAATTTTGGTCATGTATTTAAATTTATGAAGGACCAAAAATACCAACTCTCTCAAGTTATAGGACTAAAAATGCCAACACCTCCTAACTTAAGACTAGAAATGACAACTCTTTCAAGTTATAAGACTAAAAATATTTCCAGCATCCCCTAACTATAGGATTAAAATTACAATTTAATTGGGTCATATGTAAGTCACATACAATTTTTTGGTCAAATTGCACGGAAAGGATGAAAATTGCCAAATGTTTAGAGTTACAGGACTAAATTGCAAAAATCAATTTGTGCAGGACCAAAATTGCCAGCCCCAATAAGTTACAGGACTAAAATTGCATTTTTTCCCTACTAATTATTATATTTCATAACCGAGTATTAAAACAAATTAATGCAAAAGTAAAAATATAATATACATAAAAAATCAATATTAAGATATAACTAATTAATCAAAATTCCTTATTTTCTTTATGCTATCATATAATCTCCATATATGTTGTATTATTTCTTCCACTGCCATAAAGAAAGTAAAAGATTTTGACTCAATGGATTTGTTACAGATTTTAGGATAATGAAAATTAATGGAAGTTAATTACATAGTAACTATAATAATCACAAAATGAGGATAATATTTTCAATAATATATAATAATATTATTTACATAATTAATAATTACAATAATCACAAAATTAGTCTAATATTTAAAATAATAATATTATTTACATAATAATTAAAACAATCACAAAATTAGGACAATATTTTTTAAAAATAATATTGTTTACATAATAATGACAATAATCATAAAATTAGGCTAAATTTTTTAATAATAATGTTATTCAATTTATACAATAATTAAATAGTTGCAAAATGAGGTTAATATTTTCAATAATATATAATATTGTTCACATAATAATTACAATAATCATCTATTTTTTAATAATTATAAATAATTATAACATTAGGATAATTTTTTCAATAATTATAAAAATTAATACTTACTATAATTTTATAGATTATATCTAGTGGTGGTTTGCCTCTTCCAGAACATGGACGACGTAGTCATGGTCGTGGCCCACCGGTTCCACCATTGCCTACTGATGTTTCCCATGTTGCAGAATTAGTATTGCGACCACCCCCACCACCTGACCCAGTTGGACCCTCAGACGTGAGGTAAATTTTTTTATTTATGTTACCTTTTGTATTATTTTATTTTGAAAATCACTAATTGATATGTTATTTTAGGTTTGATCGCAAATTTCAATAACGCATCAATGCGGTGGTACGAGGGCACTATCCCCACCCCTGGGGATGTTTGCTGTAGGTTTCAATAGAGCACCAACAATTCTAGTTCCAGAGCCTCAAGGTAATGTCTTTTTTAAAATTTATATTATCGTATAATTTAAATTATTTTATGAATTTTACTAAAAAAAATTTATGTGATATTGCGTAAATGACATACTAGTGGGACTGTAATGATGAGTCCATGTTTCGAGTCTACCACATGTGGTCGAGCAAATCCATCCAGAAACATTTCGCAGTCGCTGGAAAGATTTAATCAAGCCACTTTGGCTGGCCAACAAGGTCTGGCGCCAACTCCAGCTATACTGGGCCGACACAAATTTCTAGGATGAGTGGCCAAGAATAAGGCCAACCAGTCAGCTAACTTGCGGCGTCGTCCACTGTGTACTGCGGGGGATCTTTCTCTATCGGCATACACAAGAGGAATATGATAAGTAATTTATATATTTTTTTAAGTTTTATCACTATTTTAGAAATATTATGTTAATTGCTCGATTCTTGTACAAGAGACAGAACTCGATTGACCTATCAAGCAGATGGAATTATTTGCCAAATGCTACAAAGAGACGGCCAACGGCGGCTAGAGCGGGCCGAGGGTAGCTGAGGTGGCGATACGTAATAGTACTAATTTAGTTTTTGGTTATTATAATTTTTGAGTATATTTATAATATTTTTATTTGTTTTTGCAGGAGACGTTCCAAAAGCTAATAGATGATCATCAACCACAAGTTAGGCTAATGACAACGATACTCCGATCGAATCGGAGACCTCGGTAGCTATGACCGAGCAACATCTGTGGCTGGCAGCGGTCGGGGCAAGAACAAGGACCGTATATTTGGCCTTAGTTCCAAGGCCCACGTCTCCGGCTGGACCTACACATCCCCATCACCACCGCCACCCCTACCCCTAAACATGGAGGATCGGATGGTCCGACCAGAGATGATGATGGTCGACATGATAGCCATGATGAAATCCATGCAGACCAGCACCTCGACTGGCGGACCGTCACAGCCTACCGCCTGGACTAATGCACCAGCACCAATAGACCCCCTTGCCCTTAACAATGATGGTATGGACTTTTCTGATAAAGGGTCTAGATTAGGTATTTTTTTTCAAAATATATTTATAATCAAATAATTTTTATATTAATATAATATTTTTTCGTAATTATCCATGTCTTTAATGTTAATTATATTCCACTATTCAATATTAATTTAATTAATTATAAATATTAAAGTAATATTTAATAATAAATATTTAATTTAGAAACAATTTACGGATCTTTTGACCAACCGGTACACTCGTTCAAAGCAAATCGTTCCAACCATAATTACTACAATAGTTCCAAAATTGTATTCCTAATAAAGGACAAATCCATTCCTAAGCATATTCCAAGTCAAATGTACATTTTCAACACTTCGTTCCAAACAACAAACCTAGAATAGTCACGACAATTTATTCCAAATAAATAATAACCTGCTCCTAAAAATATTCCAAAGTATGAGTAATATTTTCTAGCGATTATTCTAATATATATCACCCGCATACACAACCACCATCCCAATTTTACGTAAAAAGTATTCTACAGACCGTTCCAACACTATTAAGAACTTTTATAAACAACCATTTCAAAATGTAAAAAAGTATTCCAAATAAAGAAATTATATTTTTATACGGCCATACGCAGCTAGGAATGGTCACATTACATGTGGTACGAACACCGTTCCACACTAGGAATGGTTTCTACCCCGCCGTTCCTAATTATTAGGAACATCGTCTATTACAAAGGAAGATTATTTGTTCCTTAAGCGTTCTAACCTCCAGTCCAAAGTATTCCAACTAATATTCTCTCGTTCCAAAAATTAAAATAATCGTTCCTAAATTTGGTGCAAATCCTGCACTTTTTTTTGTAGTGTGCAAAAGGTATATTGTGAATATAATGTTAAAAAGAAATTAATTGAGTAAATAAGTAAAATTCAAAAAGTAATTAATAGGAATAAATTTAGAAAATTTAAAGTAATAAATAAGAATATATATGGGTAAATTAGAACGACCTCCCCTAAGATTTGTCATAATTATGAATACCTCATCATTATTTGAAATATTACTAATACCCTCATAATTTTAACGTCCGTTTAAAAATTAATCCAAACCATTAAGTTTTCATCTAGTTTTTATGGTGAACTGACAAAAATGCGCTTGTGGATTAAAATTTATAATTTTATTTATTTTCCAAAAAATTTATGGACTAAGTGGATATTTCTTTTTATAATATTTTTCATCCACCCCATTTGATTTTTTTATAAGGTTCAATTTTTTTTAATAGAAATACTGTAAGGGCAAAGTTGATAATTTCATAATTTCATCTAAGGATTAAATAACTTTATGAAATATTATTTATTTATAATTTTTCAAACAATAACGAGTATTCACAATTATGTCGAACCTCAGAAAAAATCGTAATTTAGAATAATTTACTCTATATTTATGTATATATATAGATATAGATTGAATTTATAATGTGGAAGGGTCTAGCATATTAGAACGACTCCCCCGCTCAATTTCATTTTATTTCTTGTTGTAAGTGCTTTCCATGTTAGCCATACGTCATGCCCGACCCAAAGCCAATCTCTTAAAAATCCCTTGCAAGTATGGAAATATCAATGCATGCGTCTAAAACAGCCATCAAAACTGCAGCACACCGACGTCCGAGGCGGTGGGTCTGCAAATGGATCATAACGGCAGTGAAAACGTGTACGGCGGCGCATGCACAAGAGATTTCCAACTCCAGAGCTGTCTTCATTTGACCCTCAAGACTGTCGACTATTAGGCCAAACCCAAGATCTCATTACTTTTCGTATAAAATTTTTCACTTTTCAAAAGGATAATTACAATTCATTTTTTAAAAAAAATAAAAAAGTAGTTTAATTAAACATAAATTATTTGTTGTTAAAAAGTTACATTTAACATTTTTTAGATTTGACTTATCTAATAAATAAGTTTCTGAATTTGTTTGTATTAATAAAAAAATTGAATAAAAATTGATATTTGTTTTGATTGATTTATTGCAAGTCGAATAAATTTTTTAAATTAAATTATCCTTATAACGATAAAAAATATATCTATTCGCATGTATTACACGTGATACGTATGAGAATATTTAATTATAAAAAAATTATTTAACTTATTATAAATTAGTAATAAATTGAGGGTGAATATAATTATACCAAATTTTAGATGATTGTAACTATCCCTTTCTAAAATTCGAACGCACACACCTCATGAAAATAATTTGTCGCCAACAATAAAGTTGCCACTTGCCTTTTTATATTCCGAAATTCATTTTCAGCAAAGTGAAACACTTCAAGTTTGCATCTAAGCAGAAGATCTTTGACTTCCCATTCAACAGGAAAGAGTTCTGTGAAAATATCGACCTCTTAGTAGCCTTTCTGACGCCTATATAACTGTAAGAATGGAACAGCAACTGCATCACCATCTCCCTCAGAAAAACAGTCCTGCGCTTCTGAAACCTTGCTCAGAAAATCAAACTTCAATGGGTTCTATGGGTATCTTGGAGAAACCCCATGCAGTATGCATCCCGTTCCCTGCCCAAGGCCACATAAACCCCATGCTCAAACTAGCGAAACTCCTTCATCACAATGGTTTTCACATCACCTTTGTGAACACAGAGTACAACCACCAACGCCTCCTCAAGTCCAGGGGCTCCGAATCTCTTAAGGGGCTGCCTTCATTCCGGTTCGAGACGATTCCGGATGGACTTCCGCCATCGGATGCTGCCGATGCCACCCAAGACATTCCATCCCTATGTCAATCCACTACCACCACTGGCTTAGCTCCCTTCAGAGACCTTCTTGCCAAGCTGAACGATACGGGTTCGTCCAACGTGCCGCCTGTGTCATGCATAGTTTCTGACGGGGTCATGAGCTTCACGGTCGAAGCAGCGGAAGAACTCGGCATCCCTGAAATTCTCTTCTGGACCACTAGCGCTTGCGGCTTCTTTGCTTACACACAGTATGAAAAACTCATCCAAAAGGGATATTCACCACTTAGAGGTAATTTTCGTGCATGTACGTTGTAACTAAGATTATGGTATGTAAAAGGAATTAAAAACAACTGTAGGTGAAGAGAAAGTTCAGAGATTTCTCTAGATCATTTTTTTATGCAGACACCTATTTAACATATACTGATATGAGTGACACGTTGTGTTACAACAGTCCTGAGTTTGACACTGAAATGGCCATTCTTTTATCTTGTTGCAGACGCAAGCTTCTTGACCAATGGATATTTGGATACCATCATAGATGAAATTCCGAGCATGAAAGGGATACGTCTGAGAGATATTCCAAGTTTCATAAGAACCACCAACCCGGATGAATTCATGGTCAAATTTGTCTTGGACGAAACCAGGAGAGCCCGGAGAGCTTCGGCTATTGTCCTGAACACGTTCGAGGACCTCGAACGAGATGTTCTGGATGCACTTTCCTCAATTCTGCCCCCAATTTACGCCATCGGACCCTTACATCTGCTCGAAAACCAGGTGGACGACAAGGCCCTGGAGCAGCTGGGATCAAATCTGTGGAAAGACGAGCCAGAGTGTCTCGAATGGCTCGACACAAAGGATCCAAACTCAGTAGTCTACGTGAACTTTGGAAGCATAACAGTGATGACATCTGACCAGCTCGTTGAGTTTGCTTGGGGACTTGCTAATAGCAAGCTTGTGTGGGTCATAAGACCTGATCTTGTCTCAGGTGACAAGGCTGTTCTCCCGCCTGAATTTCTCGAAGCCACAAAGGGAAGAGGGCTGCTGGCGAATTGGTGCCCTCAAGAGAGAGTTCTGCGCCACCCTTCTGTCGGAGGGTTCTTGACTCACAGTGGATGGAACTCAACCCTCGAAAGCATCTGCGGTGGGGTGCCTATGATCTGCTGGCCGTTTTTCGCGGAGCAGCAAACTAACTGCTGGTATTGTTGCACGAAATGGAACATTGGAATGGAGATAGACAGCGATGTGAAGAGGGACGGGGTGGAGATCCTCGTGAGGAAGTTGATGATTGGCGAAGAGGGCCAAGAGATGAAGAGAAGGGCCCATGGAGTGGAAGAAACTTGCACTGGTTTCTGCCCAGAGTTCATCTTCCCAGAATCTGGAGAAAGTTATCAGCCGAGTTCTTTTAGCTCCCTCAAAGCTGGCATAGTTCTTGCAAGGCATGTCCTGATTCGTTATGCTTGCGCGGTTTTGAATAATTTTGAGGTTTTATGTTAATTACTTTGATTTCTGTCATTATTTTTCTTGTATTCATTTTTAATAACATTAATTTAGTAACCTTTCAAGTTTTGACTTTCTTTGGAAATTGTAGTAGGTATTATTGATTCAATTAAAAATTTATATATTACTCAAAAAATAGCATTTGACCTGTGTGTTGTACCGTGATAGATTCTTTTTTTTTTTGGGGGGGATAATTACATGTACCTCCCTTCTTAGTATGAGAATATATAATCTTTCTTTCTCTTATTATAAAATTATAAAATACACTCCTCTAACTAACCACGAAGGTTGATTGGCGGAATTTTAAAATTTACATTTTTATCCTCACTTAAAAAATTAATTAAATGAGATTAATTAAATTTATATTAGGTTTAATTAATTTAATAAATCAATTTTAATTGAATTGGCTGAATTAATTAATAGGATCAATTCATTAGAGTTTTGACTTGATAATTTAATGAGATTAATAAATCAGGTTAGGCTCAATTATTTGATAGATTAATTAATTGGCTATGGGCTAGGATTTATTTGATAGGATTAAATAAATTCTATTTGGGCTTTTAATAATTGAATTTGTTAATTTTATGGAGGCCCAAGCCTATGGGTTTAATTTATTTTTGAATTAAGTCCAATAAGATATATATATATAATATATATATATATATATATAGCTCTAGCTTGAATATATATATATATTTATATTTATATGTGATACACATATATATATGAAGCTGTAAGGATTAAAGAGTTATTATTTGAGTACTTGTAGTACTAGTAGATAGTGTACTATAGGGACACATATTGTACCTTTTTTTGGCTTGACTGTATACATGCATACATACAATAAGTATATGAGATGTCTCTTGTATGTATCTATAGTATATATGCTTGTGTATATGATACAAACGACAACACCTCCCTCACATTTATTATTTTGACCTCTCATTCTTCCTCTCTTTTTTCTCTATTCTTATCTTTCCTGAACTAATTTCAAGTTACAACAAGGTCTTCTTGACTACTAAGTTAATAGTACGTATAATCAAGTCTCTTATGCTACATACATTTTACCTCTAACCGAATTTGGTGTAAAAACCATCTTGTAGTGTAGTGTAGTGTGTGTTCGACGTAGAGAATATTTTGTCGATTTTTGCATGAGCTGTGAGCACATGGTTGAAGGAGAAAAAAGTTTGAAAAAAGTCTTCAAATCAAAAAGGTAAAATTTCATAACTGCATTTTCATCACTCTTTGTTACAATAGTCACTTATTTTATTACAAGCTTGTTCAGCGCAGAATAATAGGGATTAATAGACTAGTTTCCTTTCGATTTAAAATTTAAATATGCTTAGCTTTATGCTTCCGTTATGTTCTTGTCAAATCCTAAGTTGTACCGGTTCTTACAAATACATATTTTCAACACACTAGACATGTCATTCTAAAATATCTCCAGGTGGGTCCTAGTAGCTTGAAGGCAAATGAGTTGGGAATCCACGAGTAACGGATACTTTGATTTTCAGGTAGACCTGATATGACTTGGTAAAGTTGTCATATCTTTTCAATATTTATCAAAAGGGCTTTCCAAAGGCGTACTGCACTCTACAACAACTCCCTATCTTGCTCTATACACCCCTATAATTTGTGTCCAATTATTTGGTAAGATCAACCTTCACTCTCAAACTCTCTTGGTGTTTAGGCTGTTTTGACCCTATATTTTTTCATTCCACACGAATATATACACACTTTATCATTATTCTACACCACTATTCTCACTTTAATTTAAGTTCCCTCTACTCCTTTTCAGTAAAACCATTACTGACTTAAACATCAGAGTGCTAACCTCTATTTTGCACAGTTAGTCCCTTTGATCTTTAGATTTTTTTTAAAATCCTTCGACCTTATGGTTTGGCAAAAATCTGGTACGCATCATGGTAGTTTAGTCTTAAATAATTTGTTTGACCTGCAGTTAAGTGAGTAATAAGTCAATCGGAGAAAAAAATCAATTCTCATTTAGTTATTTTCTTAATATCAATAAATTTATTGAATTTTGACTAATGGATAGAGATTTAATTACTAGAAGAAAGCAAATATCAAGGTAACTAGATGTAATTTTTTAAACCACATAGATCATCGATATGTAATTACACCAAATCTCAGGGAAGGTGAATGCGATTACCCCTTAAAATAATTATAGGGCAATATTTTTTTTTGGTCCCGTTAAAAAAAGGTCATTGTCATTTTTGGTACTATAAAACACAAAAATAAGCATTTTTTATCCCAAGTTAACAGCAAAGGTTAACACCCGTTAACTCCTATTTGAAGACTCTGTTTAATGATACAAAAATAAAAAATAAAAAAAATGTGCTTTTTTGGTACTATTAAAAGAAAAAATATATTTTAACCAGCGTTTGCCACAAATTATAAGATTTTTTTTTGTCTTTTATAAAAATGAAAATGTTAGAAAATAAATTATTTTAATATATAAATAAATAGTTCTAAAATTATAATTATTTTTATTTCAGATAATTTCTAGGATCTATTTTACTATTTTTGAAATTAAATAATTATTTGATCTAAAAATATAATAATATTTAGGCATAGATTATGAAAAGTAAAATTCATTTTTTGAATAAATTATTAGATAAATTTTATTTTATTAAATAAATTAAATTTTTTTAAATCATAATTATTGATATTGGAGATAAATTATAGAATAAAATTAAAATTTATACTGTCAAAGTTTATTAAAATATTTTTAGAATAAATAATAATGTAATTTTAAAAATAATTAATATATGCTAGAATTTATTTAAAATAAATATAATTATAAATTATAAACTATGTTTATTATTTATATTACAATAAAATTTCTTTAATTTTAAAAAATATAATTTTATTTCTTATAGTTTAGGATCCAAGTTTATTAAAATATTCTCAAACAAAATAAAATTTTAATCTAAAAAAATAATAGTTGCTAAGTTGTATCTCGAATGTAAATAATTTTAATTTTTAAAATTAAGTTATTGTTAAATAAAAATAAAATTTATCTAACACTTTTACTAAAAATATAAATTTTACTTTTTATAGTTTGTGATCAAATATTAATATATTTCTAGACAAAATAATAATTTAATTTCAAAATAGTAAAACAGATCCTAGAAATTATCTGTAATAAAAAATAATTATAATTTTAGAATTATTTATTATATATATTAAAATAATTTTTTTTGAATATTTTTATTTTTGTAAAAGATAAAAAAAAATCTTATAATTTGTGGCAAATGTTAGTTAAATTTTATTTTCCTTTCATTGGTACAAAAGAACACATTTTTTTTGCTTTTTTGGTACCATTAAACAGAGTATTCCAATAAGAATTGACGATTGTAAACTCTGTCGTGAACTTGGGATAAAAAATGCATACTTTTGTGTTTTATGGTATCTAAAATGATACTCGCCACAATTATGGTACTAAAAATAAAAAGGAGATTTTATAATGGGATCAAAAAATAATTTTGCCCATTAATTATATATAGGCTTTTGCATGATCATCAACTCAAAAAATTAATAGTAATTAACACATATATTAGTTAAAGATTTTTTTTTCCAGATACTAAACGATTGGAGATAGCGAGAATGACGCTACAAGCATCTCGAGCCTCGTTGTTGAGATTTTTAAAGTCAGCAGGTTCTACCGTTGGTGGTGTGAAACTGGAGTCACAGAGCGCCGGCTGGTTGAGAGCAAGCGACACCAGATTAGGCAACTTCTGAAAATCACCAGATTTCAGGAAACCCTTGGCTTTATCAAGAGCGTTGATTGCTGCTGTGTACAGCGCTCCACATTTATGGTATATCTTGTTGAGTACTGGATCAGTCACTGTTTTTACTTCCCGGACGTGGATTTCGTCGTACGTAAAGAAGACGAGCTTCGAGACGGAGAAGAAGGCGCTTTGCCCCAGATCACGCAGACTCTCCCCCGGCCGATAAAGCGGCTGAAGAAGTTGCTGGCAGTAAGCAGGATTCTGCGTCTGGGAGCAAATACTTTGGATCAAATCAGGTGATGATTGCTTCACATGATCTCTGATCGGTGTGGAAGTGATGAGACTGCAGCTGCACACGAATGTTAGTGAAACGAAGGTGAGGAGACAAGCAAGAAACTGCTGAACATTTTAATTTGCATGTGATTTTTACTCTCTGTAATTAGTCTATACTGTTACAATTGGATTAAGAACGTTTTTATAGTTTTTTTGGGATGAAAAATATATGGAAAGTAATTAGATACTGATTCCTTGTAATATGATTACGTATATATATAATGAATATTGGACTGATTAGGAAATTAATGGTAAATTTTTTCAGAGGTTTTGGTTGAACGTTTGGTAAATTGTTGTTATTATTGATTATGGTAGAGATCCCTGCAGAATGATTATAGATACCGATAGATTGGGCAAATTGCAATGTATCTGCAGGTGGTATAAGAAATAGGCAATTAGTCCCCTTATAAAAAATAAAATAGCAATGTACCTCTGTATATTTTTTAAAATACAGTAATTTACCTTCATATTTATATCTAGATTATTATTATTATTATTATTTTATTATTATAAAAGAAAACATATTTTGCGTACCAATATTAGAATGCCCAAATTTATCCTTTCATTCATTTTATTTCTTTAAAAAAATTATCCAAAATTGTAAGTTCAATATTTTGTAAATAATTATATAATTATAATTTTTTTCCCTTATAACCACTCTCCACCATTCTCTCTCACATCTCTTCTCCACGTTTCTTTTCTCACAAACTTCCTTCTCTGTCCGATATTTTTCTCCAACCTTACTTCTTCATTTTTTTATATTTTTAACAAAATACAATTATAATTTATTTTTTCTCTCTCACCTTATTATACATTCTTTTATTATCATGGATTTCTTTTTTTATCATCCCCGCACACCATGATTCTTTCTCTTCACAAATTTCTCTTTTCCTTTTATGTTACACCATGATTCTTTTTCATATGCTCGCGGGAACTGCGTGCACCGCCGCCTAGTTATTATTAAAGAAAATCCTTTGAGCATATCAATTTTTGATTCGCCCATTTTACCCTCTCATTCATTTTATTTTTTCAAAAAATGATTGTCCATAATAGTAATTTAATATATTTTAATAACCCTACACTTATAAATTTTTTTCCCTCCAATCCACTACTCCAAATTTTTCTCAATTTGTTGTTCCATGATTCTTTTTTCTCAGTAACTTCCCTCCTCCTCACAAACTATCTTCCAATCCCGTGTGAATCTGCCATGAGATATTAGTTCAAAAAATGAGTTAGAATTAAGAATATATGAATATGCAAATTGTGTGCACTTATTTATTTTATTTACAAATAAAAGATTTTTTCTTTATTTTTTTAATTTTAATTTTTAAAAATATTACGCTCGCTAGGACAACATGCAATGGCTTTCTAGTGTTTTTCAAAACGAAGGCGCAATATAATTACCTCCCTGTTTAAAGGAGGTAAATTACTTTATCTTAAATAGCACGGGGATAAGTTGCTATCTTATTTTCATAGGGGAGTAATTTATTCATTTGCAAGATCATAGGAGAGTAAATTGTTGATAGATATAGTTGGGAGTACGTAGAAGAGAAGAAGCCAGTTAAACAAGGGTAAAATGCAAAACAACCCATATGATATTACAAATTTACAAATTAGCAAATTATATCCTTACGAGATAAAATTGTTTCATTTTAAAAAATATAAAAAAGTAAATTGTTATTCTTTTTATAAAGAGATAATTTTCGCATTTACAATATTACAAAAGATAAATTGCATAATACCCACAAAAAATCATATCAATTTTGCCTTTTTCAGCACAGTTATTTTTAGTAAAATTACTCTTTTGGTCTTATAACTTTAGGTCATTAGCATTTTTAGTCCTGTAACTTACTTTATTTACACATTTAGTCCTGTTTTTAAAGAATTTAGTCCCAAGCATCTCACATTTGATCTTTTTGTCAAATTTGGTCTTGTATTGACAATTTTGGTCCTAACGACTCATAGTTACAGTACAAAAAATGAGATTTATTAAAGTGTGAATGGGACCAAAATTATCAACACAAGACTAAATTTAGGGAAAAAAAAAATTTAGTCCATTAACTTGTTCTCGTTCAATTTTAGTCCACTAACTATGATAATTATCACATTTTCTACACTAACTTTGAAAATGGGTCAATCAGGTACTCCGATGGTATTTTGGCCGAAAATTGCTGATGTGTCAATATTTTTTTCGGTGAAATAAGCCATGTCATTGTCTGACGTGTCTGATGACGTGGACTTATTTTTTAGCAGGTGTAATTTAGTCCACTAACTTTATCCTGGTGTAATTTTAGTCCACTAAATTTGTCCTAGTGCAATTTTTGTCCATTATTTAAATTTATTATTTTATAAAATATATTTTAAATAAAAAAATAACCCACCCACCCCCCTCAACACCAACCCCCCGCCCTCGCCCCAACACACAACTTGGCGATGGTGGTCGCCCAATTGTGTGCTGGGTGACGCGTCGGTCGCCCAATTGTACTAAGCTTTTTTTTCTCTTTGGGCTGCAAATTCTACAATCAAACCTATGGGACTTAGGAAATGATACAAAAAAAAATGAGGAAGAAAGAAATTCATATTAAATAAAAATAAAGTAGAAGAACCCAAATTCCAAATGAACAAATTCAAACTTGAAAATGACATTTCTGATTCTCAAAGAATGAAGGGAAGGAAGGTGGGGTGGGTGGGTGGGTTAATTTTTTTTAAATTATGTTAATAAAACTAGTTGTTATGGCACGACGTCCCTACGTGCATATAATAAATAATTATTTATATTTTAAACTATATTATAAATAGAATTATAAAGATATATAAATCAACACATCATATTCAAAAATAATTAATAAATAAATTAAATAAAACTAATTTAGAAATATTACCACACAAAAAGAATTTGGTGTGAGTGAAATTTTTATATTAGTATATATAAATAATATAAATCATATTGATTAAAAGAAGAATTTGAGTAGGGGTGGTTGAAAATACACAAGGATATTTTTGATAATTTTAAAAAATGGTGTCGTGGTGTAAGTAACCGGCTATTTGTGAATGAAAAATGAGATTTTCTTTTTTATATAGTATAGATAATAAATTCAAATAATGGACAAAAATTGCACTAGGACAAGTTAGTGGATTAAAATTACACCAGGATAAAGTTAGTGGACTAAAATTACATCTGTTAAAAAACAAGTCCACGTCATCAGACATGTCAGACGATGACATGGCTTATTTCACCGGAAAAAATTAACACATCAGCAATTTCGGCCTAAATACCATCGAAGTACCTGATTGACCCATTTTTCAAAAGTAGTGTAGAAAATGTGATAATTATCATAGTTAGTGGACCACAATTGAACGAGAATCAAGTTAATGGACTAAAATTTTTCTTTTCCCCTAAATTTATCAAAAATAACCAAATGTAAGATGTTCAGAACTAAATTCGTCAAAATAAGGACTAAATGTGTAAATAAAATAAGTTACACAACTAAAAGTGATAACGATATAAAATTACAGGATCAAAAATATAATTTTTTCGTAACCTTTTTACAGAGCACACCTAGCAACTTCTTCCTTTCCGAGCATACTTATCTTTTTATAGGGCACACTTGTAGCCTATTAAGTATTCTTTTCCAACAAAAATCACATCACTTCGCTTGAGTGAACGTAGCATAAAGTGAGTTTGCTTTTCAATATCAAACACAAATATTATCAGGTGATTAGACAAATATGGGGTGCTGCTCCTGGGAGGCCGTGGCTTGGCTGGTCCATTAGTTGTGAAAGAATCGGTACTGCGCGGATTTGGCAAGAACACAGTAAAGTTATAAAAATAAATATATTTAAATTTAAATTAAAAAATATTGATAATTTTTCAAATAAATTTAGATAATTTGTTGTCGACCTACATAAGTTGATTAATTTGAATCCAATCTATAAATGTAAAAATTTTATAGAAAGTTATTGAAACAGGCTGACTTTGATCTTAGTCTTGATATCACTAAAACAATCACCAAAACTAATATTTTACCAATTCGATTTTCATCATTTAGTGTAAATTGTGATTTAATAGAGTCGACCTCTACACACATCATTAAGTCAGTTGCACATTTATGTCGAGTACGATGATCAAGAGCAAATCGAAACACCAGAACCTATGGGTCAGGAAAGAAGAAGATCTCGACGGCAACTACAACGACGCATCTGGGACTACGGATATTATTAAAATTTGTAATTATCTCTAGTTTTATAATATATTTGTTCTTATATTTATTTTATATGTAATTTTTAATTTTATTACTTGTTAAAAAGTAATTAAATATTTAACGTATTTTTATATTTTAAAATATTAAATATAAAATAAATAGTCTTATACAATTAAAAATAATATTAATTAATACTTACATAATTAATTAGTATATTATATTATTAATTATATATGAATCAATAATTAATAAAATTTAAAAAAAATGTGCCAAGTCGTTAGTTACTAACGACTTCGCACAAAATTTTGCCTTTTTAAGAAAAAATAAAAAATAAAAAATCAAGGTGAGTCATTAGTAACACTAACAACTCACCCTAGTTTTAAAATTATTCCCCAAGTTGGAATATATATAGTTACAATTTTTTTATAATATATATATATATATATATATATATATATATATATATACCATTATAAAATAAAACACTTTTATTATACCAATTTTTGAATACCCAAATTTACCCTTTAATTATTTTGCCCCTTAAAAAAAAGTGATCATAATAGTAATTTTAATATTTGATAATAATATTATAATTACAAATTTTTCCTCTAAACCCACTCTTCTCGATGTTTTTCTCTCACATTTTTCATATTTTTTTTCCTCACAAACATTCACATTTTCAATTAACCTACAATTATAATTTATTTATTTTTTTCTCACATCCTCCATTCCCCCACCCCCACCCCCCAAAAAAATCTATATTTTAAATAAATCTATAATTACAAGTTATTTTTTATTTCTCACTTTATCCACATTTCTTTCTTCTACAATTTTTCTTTTTCATCTCACACAATGTGTGTATTTTTTACAATTTTTTTTATTTTGTTCATCTCATATTATAATTTATTTTTTATATATACTTACCAAAACCGCGTGCCATAATAATTAATATATATAAAAGGCAGCAAACAAGATGAGGAACTATTTACAAGTTTCTATTCATTTTTCTTTTATTTTTTACAATATAAGATAATTTTAGATTTTATGTACTTTAATATAAATTTTGATGGAAGATATATTATAACAAACAATGTATTTAACTACTTTTTTATTTTTTATTTTTCTGTTTTTTATAAGTTAGATTTTAGTAAAATAATTAATGTACATATTTAATAGAATGTCATAATTTTATGAAATAATCCTCACAAAATACAAATTTTGGTTATAAAAATATATTGTATGTATAGGAAAATATCATTTTCAATAATAATCAAAATATATTAAAAATTTAAAACTATTGTATTTTACCTATTAAAAATGAAAAAAATTATTTTACAAAAAAAATTTCATTATTAAACAATATATTGTAAAAGATTTTATTCAATATTTAAAAATATATATATATAATCGTGCATAGTACGAGTTTTACACTAGTATTGTATATACTTAATTGATATGTTTTTGTTAAATATAGAACATTTTATAATTCATTTTTTTTTATATTTTCGGTTGATTGTTAATGATTATTCCTCGAGTTGAAAATTGTATTTGGTAGAAATTTTTGGGAAATTGACATTTTCCACCTTAAAATTATATTGATTTGTACAATGCGATCTTAAATAGTAAATATGTCAATTTGCACCCTTCAATTGTTTATTCACTGACAACACATATGATTTGCCCATTTTCTCCCAATTTTGTCTCCAAAAAAATGTGGAATCCAATGGACCTTTTATCAATTTTAATAGATTTTCCTCCAAAATGAAAATCCTTGTTAATTCTTTTAAGTACTAATTAATTTGAGGGTAAATTACAACGATCTTTTCTGAGCTTTAGTATAATTATGAATACTTTTTCGTCGTTTGAAAAATTATAAGTAACACATAGTATTTGATGAAATTATGTAATTCTTGGATGACGTATTAATTTATCAACTTTATAAGTAACACATAGTATTTGATGAAATTATGTAATTCTTGGATGACGTATTAATTTATCAACTTTGCCCTTACTGTATTTTTTTCTTAAAAAATTAAAAATTTGTAAAAATATCAAACGGGAGGATAAAAAATTTGAAAATTAAAAAAAAATCCACTTAGTCCATAAAAAATTAAAAAAATAAAAATTAAATAAAGTTATAGCTAACCCACATGAGTATTTTGGCTAATTGTTCGACGACCGTTAAAATCAAGGGGGTATTGATAATTTTTCAAACAACGATGGGATATTCATAATTATGTCAAATCTAATGAGAGATCATTGTAAACTTCTCTTTTACTTGACGTGAGATCGATTCAAAACAAAGTAAATAAAAAATTAAAGATGATTAAGTGAGATATTCCAATTAATAATTCAAAAATAAAGATCGCAAAAAATAAATTGTAATCATAGCCGATTAAGCCTGCAAATTATCTATTTAATCATCGGTTCTGTTCATCAACCTTCATAAAGTTAATTAAGTGTCCAACCCTCTGTCCTTTATGCATGGATCAACCTGATGAATGAATGCTGGGGCGGCAGTTTGGTTGATCAAACCTCCAATTTGCATTATTCTGAAAGTCCGGCGGCGGTAGGAATTACATTCTTGCCGCCTACACTCAAGCATACTAGTCAAACGTTAATTATTAAATCAGTCCAAGAAAATTATTTAATATTGCAAATTCGGTAAAATACAATGAGCTTTTATGAAATTTAAAATAATTATAAATATTTTGTTATTATTTTAATAACTAAATTGATATGATTTTATTATTTTTTAATAACTAATATTGATATAAATGTATTAATCTACGTTAGATTTTCATCCATTTTTTTGTAGTTAACTGATCAAAATAGTTTGGTAGGCTACGAATTGTAATTTTATTTAATTTTTAAAATTTTTTCTAAATTTTTTATGGACTAAGTGCATAGTGTTTTTTGCAAATTTTCCATCTATGTCGTCCGGTCTATTTTTACTATTTTTATTTTTTTCATAAAAAGAAAAAAAATAAAAGGTAAAGTTGACAATTCTGAACTTTTATTCAAGCATTACATAATTTAATCAAATATTAAAAATATTGATAATTTTTTAAATAATATATAAAAAAATATTTATAATTATGTGAAACATCAAAATCGATTGCTCTAATTTACCCAGCAAATAAAAAGTCAAAGTTCATCTCTCTCTATATATATTTATATATCACAGATAAGTAGCGAGGGGATGTTCCAATAAACTTATCAGCATTGCAGTGGAGCTAACTTACTGCTGTTTTCATGGAGATAAATGCACAAGAGCCATCCTTGGATGGGAATTTAGAATCAAACAAGTTTAACATTACGGTATGATCAGATTTCATATTTGCATGCATCCACAATATTTGGGGTTAAATGCAATTTACGTCCTTGTGATATGGAAATGAACAAAAAACTTCTTTAAAGAAAAAAAGCAAATTACCTCCGATGGTTTAGATAAGAGGAGTAATTTTCTTTATTTTTCAAAATGCAGAGAGTAATTTGCTATTTATTTTTTTAGGAGTTTTTTTGGCTCATTTCTCACGTCATACCGGCGTAAATGGTATTTTCCCGCGATATTTGTATTTGATCCTAAGCCATCTTGGTCCCAACTTTTTGTAGGAAGAAGGCAAATCTTCAACTTTAGTTTCCAATGGATGTGTGGATTACAAAGGGAGGATTGCAGACAAACAGACAACTGGAGGATGGAAAGCCTCCCCTTTCATCATAGGTTCTTTCTCCCTTTCTCGGACTTCATGGTTTTTCTTTCTGCTAATCGCACTAGAAATGTTTTGTCTAAATCGAAACAAGCTCAAAATCGTGCTGTTTTATGTTGTAGTGAATGAGGTGGCCGAGAGGTTGGCGTTCTTTGCTATCGCAGTAAACATGGTCGCTTATCTTGTGCGGGAGATGCATCAGCCTCTCCCGGATGCAGCCACTCATGTCACGGACTGGATTGGAGCCGCGTATGTTCTCACGTTGCTTGGAGCTTTCCTGGCCGATGCCTATTTGGGCCGTTTCCGTACCATCATCATCTTTTCTTGCATCTATGCAGTGGTAAGAACCATATTTTGCCTTAACAAAGAATTCATCCTATCACCATAACTTCCCTTGTATCAACCTTCTAGTTGTTTAATGCATCAGGGAATGGTGATGTTAACAATTTCAGCATCACTACACAGCTTAAGGCCTCCTTATTGCCCCAAGAGACCATGCATTCCAGCTTCCAACCGCCAGACGGCTTTCCTTTACTGCGCACTGGCGCTTATAGCACTTGGAACCGGTGGCATCAAGCCGTGCGTCTCCTCATTTGGCGCAGACCAGTTTGATGAATCCGACCAAAACGAAGCACATAAAAAGTACGCGTTCTTCAACTGGTTCTTCTTCGCCATCAACATGGGAGCCCTTTTAGGCATCACACTGTTGGTGTACATACAAGTGGAGTTGGGGTGGGCTTGGGGATTCGGAGTTCCAACAGCCGTGATGATCGTCTCAGTCGTTGTATTGGCTGCCGGTTTTTCCAAGTATCGATACCAAAAGCCGATGGGAAGCGCTTTTACAAGGTTTCTTCAGGTCATTGTTGTTTCCGTGAGGAATCATGTGAGAGGAGTTGGGATGGGGCGGGAAGCTGATCATCTCTATGAGGTAGAAACTAGAGAATCTGATATTCATGGTGCAAAGAAGCTGCCTCACACGGAACAATACAGGTCAGTGTTTCAGACCTCCAAGATCTAAGTGCTTATCATTTGGTTCTTTAATTCTCAAGTTATATTTCCAAGTTTCCTTTCTTCTTTGTGTAGTGTGCACTACTATCTATGTCAGTTTCCTTTACGGTAAACTTCAATCTATCTACTTGTGTTAAAAAAATAAGCAAACAACTCTTTTGTAAAATAATAAAATAGTAATTCACCTCTTATATTTTCAAAATGTAGTAATTTACCTCCCTATCTTTTAAAATTAAAGCAATTTATCTCCTTTTATATATATCAATTTATTATTCTACTTTTAATTTAAATTCTACACTTATTAGAAAAAATTAGTTTTAAAATAATTCGATGATGATTTGATGTGCACAATACTAAAATACATTAACGTTACTAATATTAACATCAAGTTTTACAATTATACTAAAAGGAATTTAATTATTCTTCTCCAAGAACAGATTCCTGGATAAAGCTGCTGTCATAACAGACCCGGAATGCAACACAAAGAATCGCTGGAGACTCTGCACGGTAACACAAGTAGAAGAATTCAAATCCTTCGTCAGGATTCTTCCCGTCTGGGTGTCAACCATTGCTCTGGCAATCTCATTCGCTCAGCTCTCCACTTTCTTCATCCAGCAGGCCAACATCATGGACCGAAAACTCGGCCCCCATTTCGAAATACCTTCAGGATCCATTCCTGTTTTCAGTGCCATAAACGCTCTGATATTAGTCCCTGTCTATGAAAAGCTTATTGTTCCGTATCTCCGTGCCAAAACAGGCCATCCGCGGGGCATCACCTCGTTGCAGCGTATGGGAATTGGATTGTTTGTGTCGATCTTCGCCATGGTTTCAGCTGCGTTGGTGGAGAAGAAGAGAAGAGATCATTACTCTGATGGTATGAGTGTTTTCTGGCTCTTTCCTCAGTGCTTTCTTATCGGGATGGCTGAAGTTTTCACGTACGTGGGGCAGCTGGAGTTCTTCTATGACGAGGCCACGGACGGAACGAGAAGCCTAAGCAGCGCCATGTTTTTGAGTGAGATTGGGATCGGAAGTTGGCTGAGCACAGCGATTGTTAAGATCATTGGGAGAGCTACCGGTGGAGTGCGAGAGGGGTGGCTGAGGGATGATCTTAACGTGAGCCGGCTCGAGTATTTGTACTGGATATTGACAGGCGTTAATGGGGTCAATTTTGTGGTGTATTTGTGGGTTTCGTGGAGGTATAAGGGACGGAATGGCGGTGGTGGGATTGTGAGGGATGAATCTGTGGTGGTGGAACTGGCTGGAAACATGCACAATGCAGATGATCAAATGAGGGGAATTTCGCAGTCTTACAATCTGAATGCAGTCCCATCTGAATAAGTTAATTTGATTCTTCTATAATGCTTTCTTGGATTCTTTTTTGTAAGTGTAACTACTCATGGACAAAAATTATTATATATATATGAACTATGAATTGTTTAATTCTTTTATAAATGATGTATAGAAAGATTGGGAAAAATGCAAGCAATCGATATAGAATATGTGCAAAATACCCTTATGTAAAAATAAAAAAAAAGAATTAATCAATTTTTTTTTTTTAAAAACCAAACAAATTACCCACATGGAGGAATTGGTGTCTTGCATGCGCTTTTGCAATTTTGATAGATTTTTAATAATAAAATGTTTTTTTATTATTTATGTATAATATATATAAATACTAGATAATAATATATACTTTTATCTAGAAAATAACTCAATCCTCTTGCACCCACCATTGATGTATTAAAGGCATTTTTAGTCCTTTAACTATAGTCAATTCTCATTCTAGTCTTTTATCTTTTTACGATTTGGAAAAGGTCCTATATCTTTTTAATACGCTCAATTTCAGGACATATGTTGCCGAATTTTAGAAAAACTTGTCGAAAAATATCACTGAAATCTGACATGGCATTTTAAAATGGAGAATGTGATTTTATTGGTTAATTCTATATGATGTGGCAATTACATAACTTAATAAATAAATAAAAATCTGACATAGCATTATGAGTCTATGACATGGAATTTTGAAAAAGAATATATTCTATAATTTCAAAAAATAGTATTTATGTTATATATATATACACAATTATATATATACATAAAAATACATATCTATATATATACTAAAAGCGGCGACGACCAACCACCGCATCAGAGGCGGCGGCGATCGTCGCTGCCCAACCTGCTGGGCGACGGCGCCGAACTGCGCAATTTGTCGCCCAGAATAATGGGCGAATCACCGTCACCTAGGCTGGGCGACAGCAACTCGCCCGAGATGACTACGGTCGCCCAGAAAGAAAGGGCGACGGCGATTCACCTAAATTTGGGCGACCGCAAAGAAAAGAAGCGCCACTGTCGCCCAGTCTTGGCGACGGCGATGCCCCTTTCTTCCCAGAGGATGGCAGCGACGAATGGTGGCGGCAGTTGGCCGTCGTCGCCACTATATATATTATAATTATATATGTATGTATATATTATTTATATAAACACATAAAAATGAGAAGAGGAAAAAATATGTATTATTATTTATTTTTTAAAATTAAGTAAAAAATATTTTTTTTTTAAAAATCTGAAATAAAAAAAAAATTTATTCAAAGTATTATTTCAATACAAATAAAAATAAATTTAGTAAATAATATAGCTGAATGCCATGTGGCCACAAATGCCAAATCACAATTTATTTTTTAAAATTAAAGCCATGTAATTACCATGTCATGCATAATTAGCCAATAAAATCACTTTTCTCAAATTAAATGCCACATCAGATACATGTGTCATTTTCCGACCATATTGGACAAATTCCGGCAATCAATGTCCAGAAATTGAGCAAATTAAAAAGATATAGAACCTTTTCCAAACACTAGAAAGATAAATGACTAAAACGAGAATTGGCTATAGTTAGTGGACTAAAAATGTCTTTAATCCCACCATCGATCCTTGCCGTCGGGATCCTCTTTCTTTGTCCCGTCTTTGCCCTTTCCCCCATCGTCTCCCGCCCCTTTCACTGTTGCCTCTCCTCCCTTCTCCCCTCCTTTTCCCTTGTTGTGACAAGTTGGGGTCTGCCTCCTCGGGGATGTCAATGAGATCGTGTCCCTTCAATTCCACTATCCCTAGCACCGAAGCCGGCTCTGGCATTTCGGAGCTTGCTGGTGGATTCGACTACGGTGGGTACATTTGTGGAAGGAACCAATACATCATAGGTTGGTCTGTTGACCGCTTCACCATCAATCGCTGCATCCCCCAACCATCCTCTATACCAGCACTAGGCCCCTTGCAGAAAAGGAGGAGTAGAGATCAAAATGCTAGCATCATCGATGAGGATTAGATGATGAGATGTTTGAGAAAATCACCAATGAGTCAAAAGCTAAGAATGCATGGGATTTTCTAAAGAATTCTGAGGTAGGATGTGAGAAAGTGAAGAAGGTACGGCTTCAAACTCTAAGAGCTGAGTTTGAGTCACTTTTGATGAAAGAGAATGAATCTCTTACGGATTATTTTACTAGAGTTTTAGTGGTGGTGAACCAAATGAAGCAGCTCGGTGAAAAATTGATGGGTGTAAAAATAGTAGAGAAGATTCTACACTTGCTCAATGCGAAGTTCAATTATGTGGTAGTGGCTATTGAAGAAGCTAAGGACATAGAATGCATGTCCATTGATGAGCTAAATAGATCTTTAATAGCTCATGAAGAAAGAATAAAAAAAAAAAAAAACCAATAAGTCCGTGTGGATCAAGTCTTGCAAGCAAAACCTTCATTTAATCCTAAAGAAAATGCTTCCAATAGAGGAGAAAGAAGTCAAGCTCGTGGTAGAGGTCGATCATTGGCTTGGCCGTGGTCGCTATCATGGAAAAGTAGAAGGCCAAGGGTAAGAAAATGTGAACAAGTTTCACTCCAAGACAGTGCAAATAGGAGTTTTCAAAGAGGGTGTAGTTGAGGAAGAAACAAAAACAATTGGAGGAAAATTGAGAAAAGCCATATTGAGTGCTATGCATGTGGAAGTACCAAATACTATTCACGGGAGTGTCAATCTAAAACTAATATGGAAGAGACAAACTTTATTGAGCATAAGGAGGAAGTAGGTGGTCTTGCCCTCTTGCTTTCTCTAAAGGAGGGTAATATTGAAAATGATGCTACATGGTACCTTTACAACGGTGGAAGCAACCACATTATCGGAGATAAAACCAAGTTTGTGCAAATAGACACAAAAGTAACTGTCGACATTTGCTTTGGAGATGATGCTAAGGTGGAGATCAAGGGAAAATTTACAGTAATTATAACTACAAAGAATGAAGATCACAAACTTCTGCATAATATCTACTATATTACAAGAACGACAAATAATACTTTGAGCATCGATCAACTTTTTCGGGAGTAGACACAAAGTGAAGATGGAGCACAAGTATCTATGGCTTCGAGACTGAGGGAAAGAAAGTGGATCGACCAAAAAACACGGCGAAAGCATGAAAAAATCATAAATAAAAAAATATATAAAACATATAAATCTGATTTAAGGGAGTTCCCTTGAATTTTTTTGTACTTTCAGTGTATAAAATGCAGATCTAATTATGTATAAGGTATATAAATAAAAACAAAAATAAGAGCATAAACATAAAGAGTCCTTAGTAGAGATGTGAAATGCAATTTTCCATTACTATACTATCAATACAAAAAAACAGGCCAATAGCAATGGATTTTTGCAACGGATTTTATGAAAATTCATGGCAAAACAGATTTGCCATGGACTTGTACAAGGGAATATCTTCCGTTGCTTTAGGTACCATTGATATACAGCAATGAATTTTTTAGCAGTTGGAAATTTTTGCAACGAGTTCTTATCTGTTGTAAATTTTCGTTGTAAAATGCGTTGTTTTAAAGTTTGACTTTTCATACTTTGCAATGATATTTGCAATGGTATATTCGTGGTAAAGTTAATGGCCATTTCATTGCAAAAATTATTTTTGTTTGCAACGCGTTTTCCCAACAACAATCCGTCGCAAATATTGCAACAAAATATTTTAATATAATCCGTTGCAAAATAATTTTTATTTACGACATTTGCAACAGAAGTCGTTGCAATATTGCAATGCATTTTTTGCAACGACATTCCATAACAAATTTTGCAATGAAATATTTTTTTTACAATCCGTTGAAAAATCATTTTCACTTGCAATGAATTTTTAAAAAGACAATCCGTTGTAAATTATGTTTGTTTTCAATGTAATTGTAATTTTTTTCACAATTTTAAAATTTAATATTCAATAATAAAATTATATTTGATTTGACTCTAATGATCTATAAATTCAAATATGACAAAATTTTTAAACAAAAATACATATAATAAAGATAGTTCAGTACAATCCACAAAATAAAGATAGTTCAGTACACAAAATGAAAGTATTATTTAAAGTATTCATAATTGTGATTGTGAGACAGTTTTAATCTTCTTAATAGCCCATGATTTTTTAAACCCGCCCATACTTCATCTGATATCTAACAAGCTCTCTTGTTCTTCCTACATCGGGGCATCACCTCCTGGAGCCATTTCCCCACCATAAAATTATAATTCTTGCGGATTTCACATTTATTCATTGGATTTCACGTGTAACATTTCTGCAAGATGTAATACCCAAATATAACAACATAAAAGTAATTGATGTTCACATAAAATAAATTTAAACATTTAAAACTTTAAATTATTAAAATACTTGCACATAATTTTGTATAGTTATTAATATTAATTAAAAATAAACATAAGTTATTTTTTAAAAGTTGTTGATCTCATAAAAAAAATTTTATAGTTGAGATTGATATATGTTCATAATATGCAACAAATTTGTATATTCATAAATGGGCTTAAATGCATTTTTGGTCCTGTATCTATTGGACTTTGGCAAAAAAGTCCTTTATCTTTCGGGCATAGTAAATTGATCATCTATCTTTTTGAACAGTCGCGATTTTGGTCCTTTAGCCGAAATAAGCCAAATTAATGCCCATTTTGCCCTTCTATAGACAAAACTATTATAGTCCATACACATGCTCTCAGTTTGGCCCAACATGCTTCCGTAATTAAATTTAGTCCTTATAACTTCTTACCTTGGTTTGCCCACATTGCTTTCGGGTATTCCAAGTCCTCGATTTTATGGATTTTTTTCAACCACACAACCGCAACTGATGGTTCGTAGGAACTTGGCTCCTTCAGTAACAAAATAGCACAACCCTATTTTGTTTCCTACCTTAGGGCGTAGAAGATACTCCAGAATAGAGACTTAATAAAATTTGGGGAAATTTTTTTTTTGGTCCATTAACTTTTTCCGCAATTAATTTTAGTACACTAACTTTCATAGTTATCACATTTTGAACACTAATTTACAAAAATAGGTTAATTAGCTACGACGGCGTACGAAAATTGGATTTTTTGCCGGAAAATAGCATGTGCACGGCACATGCTATTTAATTTGGGGATTTTTAGTCCCATGTGGCACTATAGTATTACATGGCACTTGAGGTGGACCTTTTTGGATTAGTTTTTCCCTCCCAAAGCCATTTTCCAACTAATAAAAAGGGAAAAATAACATTTTTTCTTCATTTTGCTTCTATCCTCATTCTATACTTCCCGTCTCCAACATGTGTACAATCTCAAGACCAATTTTCTGCCACTGTGGAAAGAGAGCTATGGTGAGGACTTCATGGACTAATGAGAGCCCAGGTAGGAGGTTCCATTCTTGTGAAGATTATAAGGTTATTCCCTCACTTTTCTCTAATTTCTCATTTTTTTTGTCAATTTTTCTGTAATTTTTTTTCTCATTTTTGTCTGTTAATGGCTCTCATTTTTCTGCCATTTTTGTTCTCATTTTTTTCTGGTAATTTTTCTCAAATTTTTGAAATTTTCCCCCTTTTTGTCTGTAGACGGAAGGGTGTGGATTTTTTTATTGGGAAGATCCACCAATGTGTGCTCGAGCAAAGGTTGTAATCCCGGGATTGCTAGCAAAGTGTTCCAGATACGAAGCTAAGCTTGAAAAAATGAAGAGGATTGAGGAGGACTTTGCAAAATTGAAGAGAAATTGTAGAAAATGGAAATTAATTTCAGTAATTTTCATTCTTATTTTCTGCTTTAGGTTCGGCTTTGGGTAGGTTTTGTTTTTAGTAATATTAAGTTTAAGTGTATTTCAGTATGTATGTAATGTATTTAAGTGTATTTCAGTAGTGGTGTGTAATGCACTATGTTCTTTAATTATCCTTTTGGTGAATGTACAAAGTGCAATGCTATTCTGTTTTCTGCAATTCTGTAGCATGTAATGCAGAAAATATTACAGGTGAATGTACAAAGTGCAATGCAATTCTGTTTTGTGCAATTCTGTAGCCTGTTTTCTACAAATTGTACGTAAAAATGCAATTTTGTTTTCTACATAACACATACATAAAATAAATGAGACAGGCACCTGTAATTGCATTTCCAAACTGTACATCTAATTGCATTTCCAAACGTACATGTAATTGCATTTTCAAACTGTAATGGCATTTCCAAATTAAAATTGTAAAAGAAAGCAAGTTTCCAAACATTGCTGCCAAAATGATTACATTCTGCCAAAAAAAGATCAATACAAGTCTCTGCCAAAATATTACTAGTTAAGCTTAAAACATTACAAGTTTTAAGCCTCTTCTTGCCTTTGTTTAATTCACTTATAGCATTGCTAAGCTTTGACATAGTGACAAACTTTTTTCCTCCTTAGACAATGGATGGGGTTGATCCTGAACTCCCTTGCTCATCCGGTGACCTTCCACCCACTTCAACATCAATAAAAGGAGCTGGCTCTTTAATTTTCACTCCCTTTTAACACTGTTGAAATTGATGAAACATACTTGGTGCAGTTGCAGATGGCTTTGGAGCTTTTTTGTTCTGAAGCTTTCTAATGACAGGAGCAGCAAAGATATGTCCCTATATACAACCAACAGACAATTATTAAAACAACAACACAAGAGCAACAATTTTAACAATACTGAAATAAAAGACTCTTACACTTCTTGTTCTTTTATGCATGCCACCATCTTCTTCTTGCACAGAAGCAACAATTGTCTCTATTTTTCCCTGTACAACTAACAGACAATAAAAAAAATAATCCCATAAGCAATATGTTTAACAATACTGAACCAAAAGATGCTTACACTTCTTGTTCTCCTATGCATGGCAACATCTGCATCTTGCATGATTCCTTTACACTTTCTTCTAACCTATTAAGAACAAAACAAGAGCAACAGATTTAAGGCTTTGCTTTAGAAATTATTAAACACAAGAAAATCATATAGAAAAACAAGTTATACCTGCTTTTTTTGTGGTTGTTCTATTGGTGGGACTTGGCTAGAAGCATCCGGGACAGGCTCATTTGATGCAGTTTTGGTAGCACAATCTCTAGCATTATGTCCTTGGCCACCACATTTTCCACACTTGACAGTAGTTTGTTGCCTTTTGATCCTAGATGAACCTTCTTTCATTGGAGCACCTCTTCTGTTCTTGTTCTTTTGCACTAACTCATCTAGTTTAAGTCTTCTGCTTGATTTTGGAGGCCTGCCCACCCTTTTCACAGCCTTTGGTGCCACTGGTGGACTCAAGTCACTCTTCTTCCACTCATCTCTTCCATTGATTGGAAATATTGGATGCTGATAGGCCTTCAAATAAGTTTGAACCCTGTAACATTGGTGTGTGTGTATTTCTTTATGTCCTCTCTTTGACAAAAAATTGCACTCACAGCATGTTTACAAGGTATCCCACTCAAATCCCACTTTCTACATCCACATGTCCCATTCTCAAGGTCAACACTATATTGTGTCCCATAAAAACAAGAGATTTGGTAATGCATGTCATTAGATTTAATTGATATGCAATCACCAGCTTCTCAATATTTTTGTCAATTATCTTTTGAATTTTAGGACACAACACCCTTTTCCACCTTTTTGAAGCCCTATCCCTATTCTGTTGAAGTCTCTTCATCAAATACTCCATAAGCCATTCAAGCATTGACAATATTGATTTTTCTCTTGCTTCTAGAATGTTGCTATTGAAGCATTCACTAGCATTGTTTAACAAAATATCACACCTAGAATAATTGGAAAAATTTGATATGCTCCATTCTTTTGGAGGTTTGTCATTAACCCATGCATAAGCCCCTTCATCCAAGTCTTTTAGTTCTTTCATCATTTCATTAAATTGATTGACTGTTGTTGCCCTTGCAGCCTTCCATAGCCCATTTTTTAAAGCCAACCCTCTAAAACCATTACTCTTAAAATTGGAATGGAGATGCCTAACACAAAATCTATGTTCTGCATTAGAAAATAGTTCCTGTAAAGCACCCACAAGCCCTTTCTGTTTATCTGACATGAAGTATAGTTACAATCATTTTCAATATGCAAATCCATCTTCAGCAGAGTTAAGAACCACTCCCATATCTACCTGTTCTCTCTCATTACCACAGCATAACAAATTGGAAATAAGTTGTTGTTTGGATCAATACCAACAGCAGCTAACAACACACCCCCATGTGGCCCCTTAAGGTGACACCAATCCACACAAATCACTAGCCTACACCCAGCCAAGAAGTTCATTCTCAGTGCATGGAGACATTCATAGAATCTGTCAAACAAATTTTGATTAGTCCCCAATATCACTGTTGATCCAGGATTACTTCTTTTGACTTCATCAGCATAATCCCACAAAAGTGCATATTGTGCACTAGGATTGCCCTAAAGCTTAAGTATTGCAAGTTTCTTTGCTCTTACAGCTTGATTTATAGAGATATTGCACCTTACATCTTCAATTGCATCAATTCTGAACCCCTTAACTGTTTTTTTAGGATCAATTTTGAACTTATGGAAGTATTTTTTGGACAGCCAGCTTGATTTCATATTCCTCACATTAAATGAGATGTTACATGTGTGCTCAGGAATATAATCTCTAATTTGAAATGTGCATTCACCTTTCACTTGACAAGCATGTATTCTCCTTTTACAATTTTTATCAAAACACTTTGCATGCACATATCTTCTGTCATTTTTGGCAAACTTTATATTTCTTTTTGTTTTAATTGCATGTGACTATATTTCTTCTCTGAATTCTTTTTTGGTGCTGAAAATCATTGCTAAAGCAAACTGGGGGTCAAATATGCAAGATGGCTTGAAGACAGTAAATGTTTCTCCTTTTTCATCTGTATCAGACCCTTTATTGGAGTTTAATTCGTCATCGCTCCATACCAAATTCTCCTCACCTGACCAGCTATCTACATCAGTATCATCAACCCTTAGCCCTTCTGCATCAAAATCCTCCTCCCTAGCCTCACTTTTTTTTTCCCTCATCTGTCTCTTTGATCACAATATCTACTAATTCCTCCCCCTTAAATGCCCTATCATCTTTTTCAACAGCCACATCTTCCTCTTCATCTTGATCGTCTGTCATTTTGTATTCATACTCACTGTCACTATCATCAAACTCTTCACCCCCTAAAGAAGACTCATTGTTATTCAAGCCACCCATAACTTCATCCCCCTCAGACTCATCACCCTCATCAGCAACTATCTGCCCATTTATATAGATATCTACCTCCCTCAAAGGCTGAAATTTAACAAATATTTCTAGCAAGATTGAATTTGAAGTTATTTGTTTCAGCAAGTTTTTTTCTTTTACGAAATAAGTCTTCTCCCCTCTAATCCCAACATAATTCTCGTACTCATTCAAAGTACCAAACCGCACATGTTTGTACTCAACATTGTCAAATTTATAGGTTTGCCCTCCCACATATCCTGTTTTTGTCACACTCCCCCCATAATGAATACTCATTGTAATGAGCCCACTATTTTTTGCTGGGAAAAGAAAAACAAAGAAAAACAGAAACAAAAAAAAAACAGCAGCAAACACAAAGAGTCAGAAGGAATACAAAACACAACAGGCAATATGCATACCAACACAACTTTTAATACATGAAGGGACCACATGCTTCCATATTTTCGAACAAAAATTTAAAAAATTCATAATAGATTAAAAAAATATTCTTCAACAGTAGAAAATTCCCACACATCATTCAACGCATATAGTCAGGGACCACAACTCCAACGCTAAAAAACAAACATCATTCAATGCATATTATAGTCAGGGGAGTATGAAAAAGACAATACAAGCAACCTATTTATAGTCGGCTGAAAAACAACCCTTAGGGCCAAAAACTAACCGTAATCGGGGGGACGATCACCATTGAGGGATGGGTCTCTCATCATCACCATTTTAGCACCAAAATATTATTGTTTCAATCTTCTTCTACAAGAGCAGAGAAAAATCGATGTAGAGGAGAGAGAAATTAGGGTTGAAAATTTTGGGAAAAATGAGATTTAGTTGTCGTTTCTTGTTCTTTTGGCTGAGAGAAGTCACAAGCATTGCACAAGACTTGTGTTTTCCCTCCCCCAAGTCCATATCACTGCCACATAGTTGCTAACTCATTAAAAAGTCCACGTGGAAACACACGTGGCTCTATTGGCCATTTTTTGCACCATGACTTTACCATGTCAGCATTTTCCAGTGGAAATGTCCCAATTAATCGGAAAATTAGGAATAAAACCCTAATTCGTAGCTAATTGACCCATTTTTGTAAATTAGAGTTCAAAATGTGATAACTATGAAAGTTAGTGTACTAAAATTAATCGCGATAAAAGTTAATGGACCAAAAAAAAATTTCCCTAAAATTTGGGATGAACAAGTTGAACAGAAGCCTTTCTTATTGAAGAAATATATGAAAAATTACATAAATATTATTTCCTCCGTTGGAGGAGACAACTATTTAGCCTCTCATATGGTAGAGGGCTAGACTCTTTGGGGAAACCCCCATAAACTGAAAAATTGGAAAATACAAAGATTTGAAAGACTCGAAATTATAATACTTTGAAGAGTAGGGGGAAATTTCTTATGATCCCCTTCTGCTTCGCTGTTTTCTTATTTATAACCATCCGCGGACGCCAAATGCGAATTTCAAACTTGTTTTTTGGCTTTTGTTGTTTTCTGCCGACAGTCTCCCTTTTGAATTTTTACATTTTTTGAATCTTACTTCTTGTAAAAATTCCTTTTCCTTTGGCTTGGTTTCTTTTGGGTAACCGGTATCTTAGTTCTGAACAATGATTTTTCTTGTTTTTCACAGTAAGGGCATACATGGTTATGCCATATGAGCATTCTCTTTTTTTCGAACATGTTTTCTGCAAATTCAGTGCTCTTACCTATCATGGACTTTAACAGGAATGATCCATTTACCTTGTTGGAAAAGATTTTGAATGGATACTTGACTTTGTCCATCTCAGTGAGACAGACGCATAAACCCCAAGCTATTTTGGTGGGAATGTCGTCTTCGCTAATAGCTGACACCAGTGGAGCTTCTTTTGAGGCAACTTTAATTCTATTAAAAGCTACCATGTCTGGTCTCTGCAGTTTGATGAAATGAAATGCTAGATGCGGCCCCTTCCCTGCAGTTTCTGGAGCGGCTGATATAAATTCTAGCTCCAAAATATCTCCTCTTTTTAGGTGGGGTTCTTTTGCCATGAATCGTATACCATCCCATTAATCCATTCCGGCGACTTTGAAATTTTTGAAAAAACTTGCTGATATAGTATGAACTGAAGCTAGAGCTCCAAACTCATACCACTCTCGGACTTCTTCAGGTTTAGACCCTTCCAACATCCAGACCCTGTTACATTTTCGGAATGTCTCAATAATGGTCTTGCTTGGGTTAATTCCTTTGCGGAAAATTAATTTTTCCCACATCCGCTGATAAACCTGTCAAGCAGAAGAAAAAGAAGAAGAAGAAGAAGAAGAAAAAGATAATTCATTAGTATTAGCCTTAGAAGTGTCTGTCATTGGTCTAAGGCTAATCTCTTCTCGTTTACCCCATAAGCGCTGGGTTGACTCAAATCATCAGAGGTTTGCACTCTCTGTGACTCATTTGTTGCCGTTTCACCAGAGTCTGGCGATGGTCTTGTGCATGCAATACTTGAATCTGCCGCTACAGATTTAGAGCCCTGTATTCTAGAGGCATGTTTGGGGTCATGCTCCCGCAACTCGTTAGTCATCTCCGAGGATGATGCCTTCCAAATTAGTTCTTGTAGGTCATTCCATAGTGAGGTTGAGGCCACCATGGTAATTCTTATTGCGATCTGGACAATGTCAAGATTAGCTCTTTGGATTTGTCCAGCAACTTGTGCATTCATAGCTAGCCGTCCAAACTTCTTGTTAAGCTCCTCGAGGTTTTCTCTGAGGTGCCTAAGCCTTAACGTGATGGAGTTCGCTTCAGATGCCTCCATCTCTTGTCAAGAAATCTACAAGAACATTTTCATGAGTTTTTGTAACAACAATATTATAGCAATAATATTGGCATTCAGCTTGCCATCTGATAATACGCACTTTCTCAATCTTAGATTCTAATTTATTTTTCAAGAAAGCTTTAACATTGGTATTATCGACTTTCAAAGTGAATTCTTTAGCAAGTAAAAATAAAAGTCATTTCTTAAAAGCCTTCAAATGGCAAAGAACTCCTTCTCGTTGATGTGCCACACTTGGGCTTGTTGTTCGGTGAACAACCCTCTAGTGTATCTACAAGGCTCTTCCCCTGTAGTGGTTCTTTTCATGAGCACAGCTGCCCATCTATAATCGTTGGCATCTATGTAGACCACCATTTCATCCTCGTCCTATGGTATCGCAAGTTTTGGCAGGTTATTGCAAACCCGTTTCAGCTCATGAATACGGATTTCCTCCCATATCCACTTGCACTTTCTGTTTCCTTCAAAAGTGGCCAAAAATCCTTTCTGTATTTGTAAGATTCTTTATAAAATATACCTGCAAAATTTCACCACTCCCAAGAGCTTTGAAAATGCTTCTTTATTGAGTACATTTGGAAAATTGCGATTTTTCCACAATATGCTCCTGCAGCTCAATACCTGTTTCGTCAATAAGAATTCCTAAAAATTCAATTTATTGACCGCTATAGTAGCTTCCTTCTCAGAAAGTGCTAAACCTTCTTTATAGCATGCATTAGAAAATATTTCAAGATGTTTAATATGATCTTTCATTTTTTGGATGCAATCAGTATATCATTTGATGACAAATATGAACTGGAAATATTATCCTTGAAAAGATTATCCATTTTTGTTGAAATATTTGGGGGTGCATAGCTAGACCCATTGGAAGTACATTCCAGGAATATTGTCCCCATGGTGTGAAGAATGCAGTAAATTTATTTTATTCACTCTCCATTTTAATATGATAAAAATCAGACTTGCAATCCTTGGATAATAATTTGCAATTAAAATCAATCAAGTGTTCTCTACTAGGAATTAATAACCATCAAATAATATTTATTAATGCATTGATAGTTAATTACCAATCTGGGTTTACCTCTTTTTATCTCTCCATTATTTCTCACCAAAAAACCAAAGCTACTGTAGGCAAAGATTTCAGGCTCGATGAGTCCAAGATTGATATGCTCTTTGATAATCATTTGCATATCTTTCTTGTCTTCCATGTTCAATTGGATAGGCTTATATCGAACATACTCATATTTGCATTCCTCTTTAATCTTAAGAGTAGCTTCAATCTTGTCCCTATCCCACCATGCCAGAGGGTTCTCAATGAAGTTTTCTTTAGATGAGCCTCTGGAAATTCTCGAGAGAAAGCTTGTTTGTTTTTCGCTTATGGCCTTTATTCCTGCAATGCTTCCTTAGGGTTCTTAATCTCTTCCTCAGATTCCTTGTAGAAGCTATCGCTATCGATGAGTCCCTGTTGCCTGAAAGACAAAAAAAGTTTACCAAATTTCCTTGTATCTTGTATTTTTTTATGAGTTAATTTGGCATCAAAATCACTACGCTTGCTGCGAAAATTTATAGGCATTATCCTGTTAAATGCCATTTCTCTTTGCAAAACCTATATCTCACTACCACAGTTAGTAGTAAAGATTAACATATTCTTTTGCTTATCCTGCATATATCTTGCAAATGTTTGAATAAAATTATTACCTAGCAAGATATCGCCCCCTGTATCATGAAAATAAATGGGAGGTATTTTTACCCTAAACCAGGGTAATCCAAATGCCCCTCTAATCATGATTTTGGCTTCTCGAATTCCCGTATTGAGTATTAGGATCTTTTGTGAAAAATCTCTTCCTACAATAACAGGTAAGGTTTCCCTTGCTTCTTTAGGGAGCACTCCAGGTTTTGCTGTGCAAATCCTGAATCTAAATCAATATAAGCTACAAAATATTCTGTCAATATATTGATCATATAAACATACTCACAGATATGTAAATAGAAAGGGCTCTTCATTTAATCTTTATTGACCCCATCAAGATTGAATGGTTTATGATATTCGAGGAAACTTAACCCCAAAATCATACTCCCATTCTCTCGTCCTGCAACACCTGTAACTATGATTTCATAGCCTGGTATTTCTCACATGCCTTCATATCTACTAACAATGGGTTGTTGCAAATAATATAAGTCATCACAAGGAAAAAAGTTTTCATTTTTAGTGATGTCAAATATAACTTGTATTTCTTTCCATCCGTCAGGGCATCTAAGTTTTTATGTTATCTACCCTTATCTCTTGAGGAGTTAAAGCTCTTAACAACTCTTTCTCCTTTCCTCTATAGCCCATGATCCTGTTTTTCAAAAAATGACATCCTGTTACTAAACTTAATTCTAGAACTAAGTGTTTGATATAAAATTGGATGATCTTTAATTACGACATCCACACCACCTATCCTAGGTATCCTAATTGGATCTGGTGCCATAACCTTAGCAAATTTCTTGAAAATTCTAGGAATCTCGATATACTCTTTTCTTATGAATAAATCAGAATGATGTGTATTGGAAAGGGCATAAGCAATTATATAGGTTATAGAATATGGTCTATTTCCTTCTTTCATTAGATCCTTTCTTTTAAAATCTTGATGAAAGGTTAAGATTCTGCTAAAATCTTGGTCTGCTAGGTTGTATGTAATCCTAGGATGAATGTCAAACATCAATTTTGCCGCATACAGATTACCTATCATTGTTCCAAGACAACCATCTCTTAAGTTATTGATTCTCCCATCCATTATTGACAAATGTATTTCTGAATCAATTCCTTCCTTAAAAGTTGCTTATTACTACTTCAATAGTTCCTATGTGGATCCATTTCATATTAACTGATATTTCTTCTCTAAGCCTACTTAATTCTTCAAGAATTTCTTCTTTATGAATAAGTTGCATTTCCATCACATTTCCAGTAAATTCCATGGGAATAGCAAACTCACCCGAACTTACTTTGTAGATTATTTGATGTTTCCTCTGGTTTAGTCCTATCTGGTTGAGGACTTTACCGATCCCTCCAATCTTAAATCCATCATATGGACTAAGGTTAGAATCTTGATGCATGATTTTTTCTATGATTTTGTTGGACACCGTCATTCTGGAAAAGAATCCTGACAAACTTTCAGAGGTTTGAAACCTATCTCCCTCGTTGTAATTATTCTGACTCGATTGAAGATCCATCTGAATTCGTCTCTGTCTCCTCTTCATAGACGCTTTCGTCTGAAGGAAGATCCTCAAATTGGTATATTGGTACCAAATTCCCATAGTAGACTGCATCTAGGATGTCATTCGTGGCTTCAAATTTTCTTAATTCACCACTTTTCTGTAGGGAGTTTGGAGCTATATGACCTCTTGCTTCGTATGTCCAGCAGTTGCAGTCTTTGAAACTTTCATTGGCTTGGGTATGGGTCCGTCTGAAAGTTCTCTTCGTATGGGTTATTCCTGTGGATCTTGTATCTGTTTGTCTAGATCCTTGGGATGAAGCCCTTGTTGGTTCGCTCCTTGGTCCAAATTTGTATGTTCTGGCTTTTGATTTGGACCACCATGATCTCCGCCTGAAAGAGTTTCTTCTAACTCCTAGGGTATTAATCACTACTTTGCTTCTTACTCTTCCTTGGCTCACCTGATTCTCCTATAATAGTAGGAAAATCATTATTATCACTATAGAGAGGAGTTCGTTTAATCGTACCTCTCAGCCTTTTCATATTTTTCTGGATGGATGTTTGGTAACACCAATCCTTCAACTTGTTTTTAAGGAAATACATTCTCCGTGCTACTGAATCCATCTGTCCTTCAGGTACTTCTTATGACTATATCAACATTTCCCTCCATGGACTATAGATTTTTGCCAAGAACATTGGAGCTGCCACTTCCACTGTTACTCCACTCTGGAAGAAATACTTGTGAAACCAATAGATATATTCATCTACCGCACAAATGCTTCTTAATTCAAGACCAAAGAGTGCTTGTGCATATTCTCTAGCCTTTTCTGTTCTACTTTCTTCGAAGTATCCATCTTCGCTGAAATGTATCTTGATAAGCCGCCCTAGCCGATCTGCTATTGCATTCTTTGAATCTCCGGCAAGGATACTAGCTTTAGTATCAGCTGGGGTATTATTCCATCCGATTTCACAGAGAACCTCCAAGCTTAACTCCACTAATTTTATGAAGTTTTCTTTACCGAGTTCTAGAGTGGCTGCCGCTATCTTTATGGCTGCTACCCATTCATCTATCAGCTTCTCAATATTTCTAAAGTAGATAACATCTAAGTTTAGTACGGCACCATATGGATGCAAGGCTGGAGCATAGTCCTTGCCCAAGGTGTATTCTCAGGTGCCTTCCTAGGATTTCTCCCTGGATTTTGTTTGAGTCTGGTTTCCACAAATGTCAGTGTCGAGTTGGTATGGAAATCCTCACTTTCCCTCATTGGATGATCTTGTGGAGGCTCATTGGAACATGTGTCTCCCTCTAGCGGTGGCAGTGCTAGAGTAACTTCATTGGTTTGAACATTGACTAATTCCACAATCCCGAGTTGGGAAAGGATTCAATCAATTCCTGTAGATTTGATAGATCCGCTCCGATTACCTCCATTATTTTATGGAGTTAAGGATTTCTCGGATCTATTCATCTCGTGTCTTTGGCTTGGGAATCTCCTTCGCCCTCCCTTTTTGATGTAGAAGAGGTACTGTCCCAAGGGCGTCCCTAAACTGCTCTTGTCTGGATATGGATGTTTTAGTGTTCTCCCATTGGTTCCTTTTTAGATCTGCAATTTCTATCTTCAGATCTGTAAGATCCTTATGTAGATCTGGAATGATCTTAAGGATCTCATCCATCTTGTGGCACAAAGAATCTACTTTCATAGGTACATTAGTTAACCTATGTCCATAGTCTTGGACCGTCTTCCGAATTTCCTAGATCTTGGGGATCTTCTTATCGAGAGTTCCATGTTGTTCCTCTAATCATAATTTTTAAATAGGTAACGGCGAAGGAATTTATCCATTCCGTTTCTCCTGGCTGAAATTCTACCATGTACTTCGGTGGAATGCAAACGCCTCACCGCCTTTCCTACTTGGAGAATCCTCATCTCTCTTCTACCTTCTTTTGTAAGAAGTCTCGAGTCAATCCTCTTGGACTATTGTCACATTTTTTAACAAACTTCCCAAAAGAGGTCCTTTTTTCCAGAAATATTTGTGTTGAAATATTTCCTGTTGTTATCATAACTCCAACTTTCATTTGGTTCCATTTTTCTCTTAAAGAGTCTCCTCCATTAGTAGAAAATAATAATTATATTCAATATAACAATATATTTTTTCAATAAACCTAGGCTCTAATACTATTCTAGGTGAGCATGGGTGAAAAAATGCATAAATATGCAAAATTGGTGAAAATGGACTAAAATGCGCATTTCAAAGTTGTAGAGGGGTAAAATTATCCAAGATTTGTCCAAATCTGGCAGGAGGACTAAAATGACGACTTTTTGAAAAGTTATAGGACCATTTTGTCACTGCTAAAAGTTAAAGGACTAAAACGACAACCGGCCTTAGTTACATGACTATTTGCATTAACCCTTCTAACCCTAAATCAGTGTTACACTATCATCATTTTACACTGTTGAACAACATGGGATAATCGGACCATCAAAATTCAAATCAAACCGTTAGATATGATCAAACTTATAAAAAAATACATTTGGTGAAGTTTTAGGCTTATTGGGTATACGGATACTGAGATACTATACTCGGAACATAAAAGTAATCATTCAAGATGGTGTATCGTTGAATCAGGCCATGTGATTTTAAATCATACCGTTAGATATGATCTAATAGGTACAGTCTTATATATATTTAAATCTGGTGTGAATCGAGTGCTTGAATTTTAAGATATTGTAATTGTTGATTAAACTTTTTGATCTCATTATATATATATGGTAAAATAACAATGAAAATAATTAAAATTGTTCAACAATCATCATCATCATCATCATCATCATCATCATCATCATGATTATTATTATTATTATTATTATTATTATTATTATTATTATTATTATTATTATTATTATTATTATTATTATTTGTCATTATCTTTTGATTAATTCATAGGAAGCACTAAATTTTGATATAAATTTATAAGTAATAAAATAGATTGTATAATACATACTATATGTATCTTGATATAGATATAAAACTCAAAAATTAGATATAACAAATCATAAGTGAGTTACTTGCCAATTTAAAAAAGTATAAGACAATATAAATATATATTAAAATATAACATAAAATTTATGTGTAATATTACATATTATTTTATAAAAAATATTATAATTTACTAAGTTGTTGAATAAACTTATTTTTGTATAAAGATTAAATGTATAAATAAAAGTACCATAATTTATTATTTTTCAAAGTAAAATGTATAGTATTGATTAATAATTATAATATACGGATTGCAACCGACGGCTTCCGTTGTTAAACAAGTTGCTAATACAACAGTACAATAATTAATAACTCCAACTATAATATACAGATAGCTATAATTCCATTGGTCTTTGCAAAAGTCGTTGTAAAATTTCGACAAATTTGCAACGGCCAATTATTTGTTGCTATGTCCGTTGCAAAATCATAATTTTATTTTTGCAACGGACATTAAGTATAAAAATTCATTGCTATGCAATCAATAATTTCCACGAACGATGTTCATTGAAAAGGTCATGGCAATATTTAAACGAAATGAGGCCCGTGGCAAAAGGATACGTGGTAGGTCGTGGCAACATTCGTAGCAACAAAATTATTACATTGCCTCGACTTGATCCCATTGTAATTGTCGTTGTAAATTATTTACAACGAATATAATATACAAAATTGTTGCAATATTGCAAAGACTGCAATCTGTTGCAAATTTCCTTACACATTTGCAATGGATCGTGGTCGTGGTAACAATTTACCATGGAATTTGCAACGACTTATCGCAATTGTAGGTCATTTATGAGTTGACCATAATTTGCAATAGAAAGTTACAATGACCAATTTGTTGCGAATTTTATTATTAGTTTGCAACAGAATTTGCCACAAAAATTAAAAAAAAATTGCAACTCCATTGCTAAATCGTGGCAAAAATCATTGTAAATTTGCAACGGACACATCCATGGCAAATATCCGTTGCTATAAGAATGTTTTTTTGTAGTATTTTGCAACAAGTATTATTTTGGTCAATTAGTTTGTGTAAAAAAATTATTTATTTCCTACATAGTAAGTCTTTTAGGGAAAGCTAGATTTCAGGGTTAAATGCAAGTTATCCCCTGTGATATAGATAAGCATAAAAAATCCCTAAAACAAAAAATTAGTAAATTATTCCCTATATTTTGAAAATGAAGCAAATTATCCTTCTCAAACTGCATTTGAAAGGGGGCAATCTACTTCATTTTTTCAAACATAGGGTGTAATTTCAAATTCTTTTTATATTTTTGTTTACTTATTTAGCATATGACTGGGGATAAATTGCATTTTACCCCTAAACTTCTATTGGAAAATGTTGCTCGAAAATAGCTACAAGAGGAATACGGAGATATACTAAAACGAACTCACACACACATATATATTTTTACACACACACACATATACACACACTTAGGTCCGTCTATTTCGTGATATAAGTTATTAGGGTGGCAGGACAAAAGACAATCCCTATACAATTATACCATGTTTACTTACGTTGTTTGTGTTGAATAGTTCAACCCAAAATAATAATTAGTACCAAGCTCTTGAATTAAAAGCAGGCTTCCGTAATGAAAAATAAACAAGTTACTTAAATGTAATTACGCTCGTTGCTTATCCAACCTAATAATAAAAAGTAAACGGAATATTAAAGTTTTGACTACCTTTGCTCTCAATTTTGGTTCTGAAAGCTCTTTGCTGGGGAAACATCATATTATTTTGGATAAGTTTGTAAACAGATCTGTTATCGCATTAATTGAGAACCTTCATTTAGTCGTTTAAATAGTTCGCAGTTAGCATCTAATTAATTAATCGTCTCATGACCTGTTAAAGTTGACTCCACGCACGCAAATTATCTGTTCAATCAGTTTTGCTCATCAACATCCTTAAAGTTGAAGTAAGGTCGCTAGTTCAATTGATTTCATATATATATTAAGAAGCATGCATGTGTGGATCCTAAAAATGAGTACAGTACACATTAAAGTTTAAACCTGCAACTTGCATTATTCTGAAAGTTCAGTGGTGGTAAGAATTACATTGTTGCCGCCTAAATCCAAGATTCCTACTCATACCTTCATTTTTATATCAGTCCGAGAATCAATATTGCAACAAAAAGTCAAACCTCGTACCTATATATATATATATATATCACAGGTAAGTTATGAGGGTGATCTTATATGTATATATATATATATATATATATAGATAGATAAGATAGATAGAGTTATCAGCATTTTAGCCATGATATTGGATCAATAGCAAAAGAGCAAAGTCGAATCCGACTAAGCTATAGTTTTCACTGAGATAAATGCAGGGGAGGCATCCATTGATGGATTTTAGAATCAAACAAGTATAAATTATGGTACGTATGATGATATTTGCATGCATAAACTGTATAAGGCAATTTATCTTGTATTTGTTCCTAAGCCATCTTGATCAAACCTCTTGCAGGAAGCAGGAAACTCTTCAACTTCAGTTTCCAATGGATGTGTGGATTACAAAGGGAGGATTGCAGATAAACAGGCAACTGGAGGGTGGAAAGCCTCCCCTTTCGTCATAGGTTCTTTTTTTCCGTTTCTCTAACTTAATGGTTTTTCTTTCTACAAATTGCACTAGAAATGAAACAAGAAAATCGTGCTGTTTATGCTGTAGTAAATGAGGTGGCCGAGAGGTTGGCGTTCTTTGCTATTGCTGTGAACATGGTGAATTATATGGTGCGGGAGTTGCATCAGCCTCTCCCAGAGGCAGCCACTCATGTCACGGACTGGATTGGAGCAGCGTATATTCTCGCGTTGCTTGGAGCTTTCCTTGCAGATGCCTATTTGGGCCGTTTCCGTACCATCATAATTTTCTCTTGCATCTATGCAGTCGTAAGAACAGTATTTTTCCTTAACAAAGAATTTATCCTATCACCAGAACTTCTCTTGTATCAACCTTCTTGTTGTTTAATGCATCAGGGAATGGTGTTGTTAACAATTTCAGCATCCATAGACAGCTTGAGGCCTCCTTATTGCCCCAAGAAACCATGCATTCCAGCATCCAGCGGCCAAACGGCTTTCCTTTACTGCGCGCTTGCACTTATAGCCCTTGGAACCGGTGGCATCAAGCCGTGCATCTCCTCATTTGGCGCTGACCAGTTTGATGAATCAGATACAAAAGAAGCACCCAAAAAGTATGCGTTTTTCAACTGGTTCTTCTTTGCTATAAACATGGGAGTCATTTTAGGCCTCACACTTTTGGTGTACATACAAGTGGAGTTTGGGTGGGCTTGGGGATTTGGAATCCCCACAGCTGCGATGATCATCTCAATCGTCATATTAGGTGCTGGTTTTTCCATGTATCGGTACCAAAAGCCGGTCGGGAGTGCTTTTACCAGATTTGTTCAGGTCATTGTTGTTTCTTTGAGGAATCATGTGAGAGGAGTTGAGATGGGGCGGGAAGCTGATCTCTATGAGGTTGAAACTAGAGAATCTGATATTCGTGGTGCAAAGAAGCTGCCTCACACGGAACAATACAGGTCAGTGTTTCGGACCTCCAAGATCTTAGTTCTTACCATTTTGTTCTTTGATTATCTGTTTTTTCCTATCAAGTACTTGCAATTTGTTAAGTCTATATTCTGTTATGAGATATGGTGAATTTTTCATTCATGAGGCTGCCAGATTTAGCTATGTTCCCGAAGTGTTTTTCTTATTTATTTTGTTTAGTGCTGTTGTGTGATTAGGAAGCACCGGTGATAATGGTTTCTGGAATTAGATTCTCTATTTCAAAATCTTATTGGAGGAAAAATTGCAATTTACGTCCCACAACTTACACCGTTTGTTATTTGCTTCTATTGTTTTTCACCTCACACATTTAGTCCCATAAGTATTAAAAAAAATTACAATTTACGTTCCACTCACATTTTTCTTTAGATTTTTTATAGAAGGGTGTTGCTCACGTTTTTTACTGCGATATTGTGAGAAATTGCAATTTATCCCACAACTTATACCGTTTACGATTTTTGGTCCCAAATGGTGTAAATTGTGGGACGTAAATCACAATTTTCCACACTATTGCATTCAAGAATCTAACGAAAAATGTGAGTGGACGTAAATTGCATTTTTTTTTATACGTGGCCACTATATATACTCAATAAAATAAATATACAATCGAATTTGAAATAGAAAAATCAATTAAATTTGACATGATTCAACCAAAACTTTTGTTGCATATGCCATGTAATTGATGAGTCTTCTTATATCATTACTCTTGTTTATATTTCTAACATTTTAACACCAAGTTCTATACTAAAAACAACCCAACTGCTCTCTTCTCCATGAACAGATTCTTGGATAAAGCAGCTGTCATAACAGACCCGGAGTGCAACACAAAGAACCGCTGGAGACTATGCACCGTAACACAAGTAGAAGAACTCAAATCCTTCGTCAGAGTCCTTCCCGTCTGGGCATCAACCATTGCTCTAGGAATCTCTTTCGCTCAGCTGTCCACGTTCTTCATCCAACAGGCCAACATCATGGACAGAAAAATAGGCCCGCATTTCGAAATCCCGTCGGGCTCCATTGCTGTTTTTACTGCCTTAAACGGCCTGATTTTAGTCCCCATCTATGAGAAGCTCGTCGTGCCGTTTCTTCGTGCCAAAACAGGCCATCCGCGGGGCATCACCTCGTTGCAGCGCATGGGAATTGGCCTGTTTGTGTCGATTTTCGCCATGGTTCCAGCTGCGCTGGTGGAGAAGAAGAGGAGGGATCATTCCTCTGATCGTCTAAGTATTTTCTGGCTCTTTCCTCAGTTCTTTCTTGTCGGGACTGCTGAAGTTTTCACGTACGTGGGGCAGCTGGAGTTCTTCTATGACGAAGCCACGGATGGGATGAGAAGCATAAACAGCGCCATATTTCTCAGTGAGATTGGGATCGGAAGCTGGCTGAGCACTGCCATTGTTAAGATCGTTGAGAGAGCTACGGGAGGACTGCAAGACGGGTGGCTGAGGAATGATCTTAACGCAAGCCGACTCGACTATTTTTACTGGATTCTGACAGGCGTTAATGCGGTCAATTTCTTGGTGTATTTGTGGGTTGCGCGGAGGTATAAGGGGAGGAATGGCGGTGGCCGGAGCGTGAGGGATGAATCTGTGGTGGAGGAACTGGCTAGAAACAAGGAAAATGCAGATGATAAAGGGGAATTTCGAAGTCAATGTAGTCCCATTTGGTGGAAGGGGAGAAGTAGCTGATCAAGAACAAATTTAAGAGGGGTTAAATGCAATTTACCCCTAGGTGAAATGAGAAAAAAAAAATTATGTGAAAAATAAATTAGCAAATTATCTTCCTATATTTTAACAAAGGAAAAAATGTAATTTATCCTCTTATGATATGAGAAATGAGCAAAAAAAATTCCTATGAAAAATATAATAGCAAATTATTTCCTATCTAAATCATTGATAGGCGGTAATTTGCTTTATTTTTTGAAACACATGGGGTAATTTACTAAATTATGTTTCCACATGAGGGTATTTGCTCATTTTACATATCATGGGGGTAAATTGTATTTAACCCTTTCGGAAAATGAAGCAAATTACCCTCCTATCAATGGTTTAAATAAGGGTAATCTACTTCATTTTTCAAAGTATAGAGAATAATTTACTCTATTTTTCACGGAAGATATTTTACTTATTTATCGTGTTATAGGGGTAAATTGTAATTTTTTCAATTTAAGAGTTGATTCTTCTCATTACTTGGGTGAATTATTAATGGCTTCTTGGATTCTTTGTTGCAAGGTGTAACTACTCATAGAGAAACATCAATGTGAAATCTGAATTATTTAGTCCGTTTTATCAATGATGTACAAAATGATGTGAAGTGCTATATATGCATTGTTTATTGAGATTATGTTATTATTATAATATCGCTTATTTTAAGGAGAAAAATAATTCGCGGGGAAATTTTTATCCAATTTACATACGTTCGAATTAAATTAATCATCGAGCAAGTGTGGTACTGATTATGTAATTGAACATTTTTTTTATATTATACATTAATTACACTGTAAGTGTATTGATGTTACCATATAATTGATTCACATTCGATCAAATTCAATTTGAGTTTGAATTTTTCTACGTGATGCATGTAAACAACAGTATTTTATACATATTAAGAATCATTAATGAAATCATTTCATTAGTGATTTTTTAAGGAAATGATTTTCTAATCTTATCATTTTTAAATTTCATATTTTATTTAATTTCATTCTCTGAATCAATTTTGTGAGGAAAAACTTACTGAAATTGCAATACAAGTGTCTCAAGGACTAAAGTGCAAACTCAAACTTGAAAATTATAATTTTTTTATAGAAAAAAAATTATAAATTAAAGTTTCGATTTTGCACTTCTCTCGAGACACTTGGACTGAAATTCTAGCTACTTTTCACTAGGAAGCAATGAAAATTCGATGCAAAATATAATTTTTGGACGAATTTTATGACGGACGAGAAAGTCAGAGAAGATTTGCGATGAGAATAAAGTCCCGTCGGGATCTTCAAACGGTCTCCCATGGACCGTTGCACATCTTGTCCTCTAGACGAACAAATTTGCTCATGCATTACGACAAATATAGTTATATTTTTTACAGTAGAGGAACGTTTACTTAAATCGTCACATGAGGTTTCTTTTTGCAACGTAACCTATCACTATCTTGTCCATTTTAACGATGGAGTTTAAGATGAATTTTTAAATGAAATTTGTGACGGATCCAATCAGAAATTTATTAGGACGAATGGTTGGACAAGAGAACCAACTTTATGATTTATGTGTAAAACATTTTGCAACATCTTGTGCTAATGGTATTTAATTCCCGGACTAGCTTACAGATTTATGTATAAATTAATTTACGTCGATCTCCATACAACCAAGTCATCCAAAATTGGATACTATTAAATAAAAAATTTAGTTCGAATTTGATCGGAGACAGATTTGAACCAATTATAGCACTTATCTTATAATTAATATATAATTTTAAAAAAATTAATTAATTATATAAATATATCATATTTATTTTATAATTTAATTTAATTTAACCAAACTTTGATCTGTGCAATAATTTTGCACCATTAAATAAGTTCATTAGTGGCCCAATCCAGTTGCCCATTTCCTTATTATAAGCTCAGGCCCCTACACACATACACGGAATAATTATAAATGTTAAATATTTGCATTTTGATTCAGCTTTTTTTCGATTATATTATAGGATTTGAAATCCAAATGTCAGATAACATTGAAATTGAATCCCCAAACCAAAATCCCCAAGCCCAAGTGCCAGACCTAGCCTTAGAGGCACCGCCCAAAACCCCACTGCCCACCACCATGGCTGAAGCCGAGCAAGCACCGCCTCTGTCGGAAACCACTACCGCCACCGCCGCTGCGAAGTATTCAAGTGCGTCATTCAGCATTTGGCCTCCAACTGAACGGACGCGGGACGCCGTCAGGAACCGGCTAATCGAGACACTTTCCACCCCCTCCATTCTCTCCAAGAGGTACGGAACCGTTTCGCGAGAGGAGGCTGTTGATGCCGCCAAGCGCATCGAGGATGAGGCGTTCGAAGCAGCGGAAAAGGCGGCGAGCACTGATGATGATGGCATAGAGATTTTACAGGTTTATTCGAAGGAGATTAGTAAGAGAATGCTGGAGACCGTGAAGGCTAGATCTGCTGAATCGGTGGCTTCGGAGACGACGCCGGTGAATGAGGCGGTGGTTAAGGCGGAGGAGGAGGACACAGAGTCCACGGCTCCGCCTCAGAGTGAGAAAACTGAGTCTGTGGCTGATGATGAATGAGTAACGGAAAAATTATTAGTACTTTCCGTCTACTGCTTTGTAATCTTGTTAGTGAACCTTTATGGTTGGATATATTGTGTTGAGATCTATGATGTACTTCTATGTGGATCATTTGGTGATAATATATTAGTGTTATTTGATGTTACCAACTCTGCTTTTCTGGGGCTTGTTGTCTATGAATGTTGCCCATCTTCCCCATGGTGCTTTCAACTCCTGTTTGTGTATACTTTGTGTTTGCGGATTTTTGTTCAAACTTTGGTGGGTGAGTTTTTTGGGACGTACATTATATGTGATTGTATCCGTGTTCTCTTGTTTATTTTAATAGGAATTTGTCTTTTATAAGTATTATATGAACAGAGTTTAATTGTAGGGTATCGAATGAACAGTATTTAATTGAAGTCCCCTGATTTGATGGATAAGCTTGTAATTAGTCTTTGGATTTATGTTTGCTTCCCGAATATATTCAGTCCCTTGGTTTTTGTATGATTCTATGATTGGTTTAACAAATGTGCTCAATCACTGTGTTCTGGACTTCTGCTGTGAAAATCAAGTTTATTCCTTAGACATTTTCGGCTTTAGTATTAGCTTTATGGCAATAACTGTATTTTGCTCATTTGCTCATGGGTGTAATTTGTTCATTTGCTCATTTTGAATGCATGTGTCGCAAATTATATGTGGAAGGGCTTGAAGTCCAACTTATTATGTGTAGGTAAATCATGCATTTTGACTGATCCAAAATGAGGTTTGTATCCACAACCTTTGTATTTACTATGATATTGATTGACTGAGCATGATATGAAGTTTACTTATTATATTGGTTGATTGCATTGGTGTTTTCGCTTGTCTTCTTGGGAGTTTTACATGATGTGGTGAAGAAAAAGTCTTCAATGCTGCATACACTACCTGTTCAACTCGTAAATGGAATGGATGTGCTGGTGTTGAGATGTCCCGAGTGATTGTATGTCTTACCATAGTGGTGGTTGTTGTGTTTCTTTTATGGCGATAAATATGCATTAAATTCATGATGCTTTGTATGTGATCGTCTAGAATCATGTGATGGAAGTAGTGGTTTTTTATCACAACAGTTGATTGGATAAACATTCGAGCGCCCTTATGTATAGTACAAATTGAATTTGATTAGATTGGGAAAGGAAAGGTAATATTCCTCATGTTTGTTGTTTTGTTTGTCTTGTTGCTTGCTGCTGGTATGCGCCTGAAAATATTTGAAATTATGTCACCAGTTATCCACGCGTAGTAACGCACTTTAGCCTTTCATATGTAATTTACCATTGATCACAAATTGAGTATCCCAAATTCTACCATTCATTTGATGTTTTGATACTTAATTTCTTTCTGGATGGGAACTTTTGTTGATTGTTATTATGGAATTGCACTAAAATAACTTTGCAGAGATGGGATGAATAGCTTGTTTGAAACTTAGAAGAATGTGATTTCACTGCTTCCCAGAATTTGAACCCCTTGTTCTGAAGCGATACTGTGTTTAAGCGTCAGCCAGAAAAGAACTTGCCAAGTTGGCTCTGGATGCCTATGATGCATGGATACGGCGACACGAAAAATATAAAAATATTAGAGCAAAATTATATTTTTGGTCTTATAATTTTAGGTCGTTAGCACTTTTAGTCCTTTAACTTACTTTATTTACAAATTTAGTCCTTTTTTTGACAAATTTAGTTCTAAGCATCTCATATTTGGTCTTTTTTTGGCAAATTTAGTCTTCTATTGACAATTTGGTCCTAACGAGTTATAGTTACAGGACCAAAAATGAGATTTATTATAGTGTGAATGGGATCAAAATTGTCCACACATGACTAAATTTGTAAAAAAATAACCAAATGTGAGATGCTCAGGACTAAATTCGTCAAAAAAGGACTAAATTTGTAAGTGAAGTAAGTTACAAGACCAAAAGTGCTAACGACCTAAAGTTATAAGACTAAAAATGTAATTTTGCCAAAAATTAGGACACGATACAACACTGACATGGCTATATATAATATACTTTTATTATATATATTCTTAATTTTTATAAAATTAAAATATGCAATATGAAAAATATTAAAATAAAATATAAAATAAGCATGTCTTAAATCTACATTAATCGAATGTGGCTTTAAAAATATACATAATAAGATTATTTAAAAAAAAAGAAATGAATTTTTTTAATAATTTAAATTAGTTAAATTATCATGAATATTTCTTGAATTTTTAGTAATTTCATTATATTATTTTTAATTTAAGAGGAGTGAATTATTATTTTTTCTTTTTATTAAGCCTAAAATTAATTTGTTCTTAAAGACAATCCAAATATTTTTGAAATTATAAAGAAAAAATTCAAAACTTGTCCAAAACGTGCCGGACACTTCTCCAAACCGTGTCGGACACGCCAACAGCCGTGTAAATGGCGTGTCCGACGTCGTGTTTTTTTTCCTTTTTTTAAATTTCGGATATGCCGATGCTGTGTCCGAGCTGTATCAGTATTCAACACGTGTCCGACTACATCGAGTAATTTTTCAAAGTGGCCGTACATTATAGCTATGGATATTTTGCTAAGTTCGTCGTCTATGTTCGGGTTTGGCGCAGCTAGATATGCCTACGTAATCAAAGTGTCATCTATATATATATATATATATATATATATATATATATATATATTTATATGTGTATGGAGTATCCCTCAGCAGTCCCCTGCTGATGCTAATCTCTTTCAGCAAGGTGTTTACTGATAGTACTTAAATGAAAAGTTATAGATGAGCTCCAAATGGTTCAATTGGTAGGACAATTGAACCGTATTTACAAGTTGCATATAAACTTGAAATAGCTCAAAGGTCGATTCTCTTAGACTTCTGCGTGATGTTAGACCTTAATTTTATGTGTATTGCAAACTAACATTATTCTTATTGCTTTGTATGGGAACTTACAATTCACATTGTATTTTCATAAATTTTGATTGCTGGATTTGGAGTTATGTATTTGAAACCTTTGATAATGAGTTTTTTTAATTTATTTGATAATTCTAACTTCAAATTTTTTCAAACTTCAACCCTAATTTAAATTATAATTTGTTGAACTTTTGGGGAACCTTTCCCTTGCGTAGGAACCTCGAGGATTCTCCTCTTCTTGAATCGAAGGAGAAATACAGGAACCCCTACGCCTATGTTTGGATTTGGTTTTGGCCCATCTCAAAATCAAATCCATGTTTGGATATTAATCTTACACACCTTAAATAGGTGTTTCCCCTTTTCTTTTCTGGGGTTTTGAGCCCATTTTGAGCTTCCTCCTCCACATATCTACTATATTATATTATATATTATAATATTATATATATATAAATTATAATATATAATGTAGTAGTATAAATATATATATATATATATATGTATATAATATAATATTAATTTTGATGTTGCATCCTTCCATAAGTGATAGACTTGAGTTTTTTCAAAAATTATTTATATTAAATATGTTAAATAATATTTAATGTATAATATATGTTAAATCTAATCAAATATTATAAACCAAAGAATAATTATGAACTTATGAAACCATTTATATTAAAGATATTTAAATATCAATGCTACTGAGAAAAAATATTTAAAAAATTTCTACCTCATTGAAATACTTTTGCAGTTTTGTATATTGAGGACAATATACTAGTAATATATACCTAATTCGTAATTATTATTACTTTAATTATGTATTTAAATTTATCACTTCGAATATAAAGTCTAACAAATGTTTTCAATACATTACTATAGTGCATTTAACTATTAATTATAGTATTTTCAACTTACACTATTTAAATATTTTGTACTCAATATTTATTGTATATTATTATATATATATATATATATATAAATATAATATAATATAAAAAAGACATGATTTGATATTGAACAGTAACTTTTGTCTCCCAAATCCCAACATCAAACATACACCACTTATTTCAAAATATTTTATATTATCTCAAAACACAAATCCAAACATACCATCTATTTCAAACACACACTTATTTCTCTCTATTTTTCTCTCTCCATCTCAAAAACACCAAAACAAAACACTCCAAAACCTAATCCAAACACTACCTACGTCTTCGTGGGGTCTTTTCTACACCGAGCTCTGTCAGCAGACCCTTTCTTCAGCAAGACTTGAAAAACTTTCTCATGGCCCAATTATTATTCAAGTCCAGAAGCATTTGTTAATATCAATAAATTCGATAAATTTGATTAGTGGATGAACTTATTTGTTAAACGAAAACAAACATCATAAATACTAAATGTAATTTTTAAATTATAAAAAAATATGTATAATTCCATCAAATTTTAGAAAAAAAGTGTAAGTATCCCTAATATCAATCAAGATTGAGTATCACTTGTGTGAAAACTTAGTCATGTACAGGTTTTATAATTAAATGCTGCTCACAGACAGCTGGAAGTTGTGTATGTGTGTGATAATAATGAATCAGCATTGTCTTCGAACTCGCGTGCTTGGAACTGACAATTTGTCGAATAATTAGACAAAAATGGGGACACAAGAAAAGGAATGCTATGCTGTGCAACTAGTAATTGAGGGAAGCGGGGAACAAGAAATTGTTTTAGAACTATTCTGGAATTCTTACATGAGTTCTATTTTGTTTTGGGGAGAAATGTATGTAATTATATGATATTATAAATGAGTAAATTTATATCTATAAATTTTGTTTTAGAAAAATATTTTTGTTTTTAAAATAAAGTAATTTATCCCCTTAGATATAAGAATAAATTGTTATATTTTAAAAAAATATAGAGAGATAAATTGATATGTATGTATATTATATATATATATATATATTATAGAAGGAAAATATGTTCATTTGTAATATCATAGAGAATAAATTGTATTAACCCATTTGCTTGTAGTCAGTATTCGGATAATTAGTCTGCTAAGTCCAACTATGTGGCTTTTCTTAAATTTTGCTTACTTGCGACGGGTTCGTTTGGCCCTTCCTCCATCAACAGTCCCCCCTCCCTGCAATTTCTATATATTCCCTAACGTTGTGTTTAGAATGATGGATTTGAATTTGTTAGAGGATTTGAAATCAATAGATTTCACATTCTTTTGATTTCAAATCCACATATTTGAAATATTTTATTTCTCCAATATATATATATATATATATATATATATTCAATTTATGTAAGGATTTTAATTTCATTTGGTTGACACTTTTAGAGCATCTCAAAAGAATTTGAAATGACTACCTTATTCAGTGGACTTCAAATCCATCATAATTACACTTAAAATATAATGGATTCAATAAAATATTTGAATATCCAATTATTTATTTTATAATCCAAACAAATTACATAGATTTCAATTACAAATTTTAAATCCATAATACTTAAATCCATCAATCTAAATGCACCCTGCCATTATAATAAGAATGAAGTGAAATCTTTGTACTCTTGACATGTTTCGTGGCTCCATTAATGCGTCCTCGTCAGAGCATTATCAACTCGTTGTCCCGATCGAACTATGTGCAACATACTAGCATGGCTATGAGAAGTATTATTCGTGTCTCACAGTATTCTTACAATTCTATTTGCTTTTCTTTTCTTTCCTTTCCTTATTCCCACTGTCTTTTTGTTGATGAAGACTATGAGTGAACAAGGAGAATGGTTAGTTTAACATCCGTGATAGGTCGCGATTCTTAATAATTGATTGACGATGGATTAGATAGAAATCTGGTAAGCAGGAAAGGGTCCATGTCCAGGGGGTGCCACCCCGTTGGAGGCTACAGGCAGTGGCGCTGCTGGACAAGGCGCTTTGCCTTGGTTACCATCCGGTCGAGGTGATTAGCCTCGACTCAGGAGTCGCAGGAGGTTCTTCCTTGGCTGCTCTCTTCTTCTATTTCGTCAGAATTTTCGCTAGAGTTGTTTACTCCCCTACTAGATCGAGGCTTGTTCACCTATATCACGAAAGTAACAAAAAAGTATTTAACTTTAAGATAAGAAAATATATATGAGACTCTAACTTTTATTCCATGAAAAGCGACGATAAAGAAAGTCAGTACATTTTGAAAAAATATTCACTTTACATACAAAACTTTCTTGTTTTGTGCATTTTCCTACTCTTTTGCTTCCTTGATGATAGTAGTTATATTATTCGAATCAAATCCTTATCATTTGCCTTTAGGAGATGATCCCATAATTCTTCTAGTTGGAAGGTTGTCAGTGTTGATCTCATTTTTTGAGTTATTTATTCCTTTATCGTGATCTGTAAATATCCTTTCTAAATTGGTCTTTCTACTTCCTCTTCATGTGATAGCAATCTACTGTATTGTGTCCTCTATCTTCATGAAAATGGCAATAGCAACCCGATGACATCCTCTTAGGATTGTTTGGCATGGGTGACAACTGACAAACTAGACCTTGTTGCTTCGCGACAATGATAATTTCAGCTTTCTAAGCGCTTACTGGTGTGTTGCATGCAAAGTTACTTATGGGCATGTATTGGCTTTTGTTTATACTTCCTCTTTTATTTGAGGGTACTATACTTGGACCTGCTTTTCATAAAGGTCATAGGTCTTGTACCTGTACCCTTCTCGATCATAATATATTTTTTCAACTTTTGCCAACAGTTCATGAAGAGGGTTGGAGGTCCGCTGGCCGTGGACTTCTTGAACCTACCATTTTTTAGATTCTGCTACATGATACTTGAGAAAAGCTTTGGGTTAACATGCAATGTTAGTTTCATATAGACCTTCCCAGACGCTAAGTGCAAAAAAATTAAAAACCTTTAAATTTCAATACAATATTATAAATAGCGACCAAATCGCCCATCTTGTTGCAATTGCGACGTGGATTTCATGCATAAAAGGATGTGAATTGAATGGTTAAGAGAAACCAACCTTTATTGCACTCCTATTGATGTTGATGACTTTAACATTCTCAAGAATGAATCGTTCCAAGCAAACGGTGGAACGTCGAGACGGAATTGCTTTTTATTATTATTATTATTATTATTATTATTATTATTATTATTATTATTATTTTGTTGTTGTAGTTGTAGTAGTAGTAATATAGGAACACAAGGTCTTTCCTTTAAAACTAGTCGACACCACATATGTTTCAATCATTTTAAACCTTATGCTAGGAGGTATAGAGGATTAAGGTATACCACCAATTAATCTATGAAAGAGAGTAAGAGAACTTTTCTCTTTTGGAGATGACAAATGAATAAGACGGATGAGGCAAGTGAAGGAGCTAGACCTTCTAGCTAAAGATAGAGAGACCAAGAGTTGGAGAGAAAGAGCTTATATCATTTATATCTTAAAAACTAGTAACTTATCTCTTGTCTTCTATCCCTATTTATAAACAACTCCTTGCTCTAGCATTGATCAATTAGGCTTGATATAATGAATGTAGACAATCTCTTTTCTCGTGCTCATAGAAAATCTTAGACACCCCTTGTTTTGATGTCCCCTCTAAAGATGAAGACAAGTCTTGTCTATATTCAATAAACCTCTTGTCTTCACTTGTCATGAGGGGGCTTGAGCTTGATCTCAATTCTAAATTCAATCAAGTCCAAATTCAATTTAGTATCAATTATTTGAGTCCAATTTTTGAGCCCATAAAGTTAATTCTTTAATTAAATATATGCTCAAATCAAAATCTAATTAATTGATTTCATAAATCATCCAAACAATTAATTTAACTAGCGAATCATGGTTGATGCCCTGTCTCGATCGATTTATCGACTTAGATCAAACTATGGAGGTTGGTTTCATAGTTTCCATCATATGCACAAGCCAACCTCACAGTATCATGATCTAAGAGTTTCAACCAAATGAATATAAATGTAATGTACAAAGAAAATGATGAAGGTGGTTAAAGTTCATTTCTAAATTAATATTTTATTGAAAAGATCATCTAGAATAATTTATAAAGAGCCAATCAATTGGCTTGGTGGTAACCTATTCTAATATGTGAACTTTAAAAATCGTTTTAGAAAATCTCTGAAGTACTCCCTTAGACTCTCCTGTTGTCGCTACACCATAAATGAATAAGTAAGAAGTTGTCTTCCGATATTTCTGGGTGATCACAAAGTGATGTAGGAAGTGTTGAGAAAATTGTTCAAATTCTCTATAGTTATGGAGGATAACTGTTTAAACCAAGCCATGGTTTGGCCAGCTAGAGCAGCCTAGAGTATTTTGTAATATGCAACTGTTTATGTCTAGTAGGTTTGCTTTAGCTTAGAGATGATCAAATGGATCCTAGGGACTTGGGAGTTTGATCTCTGATCCCATCATGATCACTAAGACTTGGGAGTTTGATCCCAGGATGAATGGGTTCGGTCAAGATATGTGGTGTGAAGCATCGTGGGGTGCAACTTCCAAAGCGGAAGTTTGTACACCTCCTGTCCTATTGGGACTAGCAACCCTGAAGGGATTGGGAGCCTGCTCTTGTGTATAAGATCCTTTTTCTCTTGCCTGTGCACCCGCAGCAGGCGATGGAGGTGACTATTGTCATCAAGTCAAGAAGCATTGTCATCAACCTCTTCCTCTAGGGGTTCTCCCTATTGCGGGCTTACTGACCTCTACTTGTTTTCCTCATAACATCTTGACCTCAGCAAGGGTAGTGAGGGTGTTGTGGGGGCACCTCATGCTCTGCAATGTATTTGGTGACTGCTTTAAAAACAATTACACCATAAGCATATTTGATTAGCTGGAGAAGTGCTTTGTGGGTTAATGGAAGCATAGGTAAGCAGCTTGTCTGCACTTTTCCTGTTCTCCTTCTCGTTGTTCGTTGGGTTTATCCAATTCTTGATTGTTTTGAGAGTTTTCCCCTTGTGAAGCATCTTTAAAGAATCTCTCGTGCTCGCCTATACCTGTGTTGTCGTTCCTTGCTTGAAATTGGGTACCCATCTTTAATGCTTAGATTGTTGTTTCTACAAACGACGCCAAATACAATGAGAGTAAAAAAACGATACAAAATGCAATGTTATATTCCTCGAGAAGCAATGAGACACATTAAATAACTCTTTGATCTTACAATGTACTATTCTCATCTAACTTGGTTCCTCCTTTCTTTTCCCCTGGGTAGGGGGATTTGTACTATGAGGAGCATTTATTAGGCCCAAGGCAAAAATATAATTTTTTTTCATCCAATATATTATTATTCTATTATAGTGGTTATTCTGGTAATTAGTTGGTGAATTCAAATATGTGCTCTTCCTTAACTTTGCTAGTTTGCAAAAATTCCATCTTTCCCTGATGAGTTTTTCTTCTTCCATAATTATTAGTTTTCAATATTAAAAATAATACTTCAACTCCAAAAGATATTTTATTTAAAATATATTCTTAATATTATTCTTCTCAAATCATTGCTTTTGAGGGCAATGTTATAATTATATAAATCTCTAATATTAAATTTGACGCGATAAAAAAGATGCTCGTATGGATTTGTTCAATTTAAGGTCTTTGGCCCTAGCTTTTCATAAATCCTCGAAAGGAGACCTACAAAAAATGCTCAAGTTAGTAAGTAGTGGTAATAATAAGATTTAAAATTACCAAAGCATAACTTGAGATAATAATTCAACGTGAGAATGTTTCAAATAATAGTGCTTTATGCGAGTGAATGGCCAAGAATGAAAAGATAAACCTATTCTAACAAAGAAAACGTTACCCTTTATCCAGGAGTAAGCCCCTCTTGTATAGTTTTTACCTTCTACCTTCTAAGGGAGTTCAAATTCAAAAAAGTGGTTATCAAGAGCTAAGCTCTAGCTATTTTGGAGAGGATATTCTAATCATTGACTGTAGAGGAACTTATTCTTCAGGATGATAATCCTTATCGAGGGATAGACTCCTAGGGGCAATTGAATAAGTCCAATGATTTTCTTAAATTCTTGAGTGTTCTCCATGGCAGGGTGACTGTCATTCCTCCGAATTGTCCAATTGGAGTTTAGCATGTGTGAGCGAAAATTTCTAAGCCTACATGTGGCTACGACTCGATACCTTCTTGAGTTTCCTACAAGCTTTTCTAGGTCTACTCAGGCCTCTTCGCTTAACGGACCCCTCCTAGGAGGTTTTAGGGGATGTGGTCTTCTTCCCCTTGGACTACATATATCTTTTTATCCTTGAGCTTTTTCCACATTGATCTTTTTTTTTAGCTTTGTATATTTGAGGCATAGCCATCTAATATAGCTTAATTTTGTATTCCAAAGCCTATGGGTCTCTTTTGTAATTAGTGCAAAATATAAGGATCAAACAGTTTGGAAATTTATGCCTCAGGGATAGAGACGTCAATTTCCACCTAATACCACCAAAAGCATCGTTTCCCATCTTGACGTTATCGAAAAACCTAATTCATCAATCCCCTTCACCTCAACAAATCCCCCCAATAAATAAGGCCCCAAACCCCTAATCTTCATCCGCAGCACTTCCAGATCTACGGATGAAGCGCCCCCTCGTCGACGGCGGCTCCGACACCGTGGCCGCCGGATACACTCATCCCGGCAACAATGATGCGAACAAGAAGATCAAGCCGGAAGGCAAAGAAGACGACTTGGAAGAAATGTCAAAGGAAGCAGAGGCAGTGTTGCTGGACGAAAATCTCTTGTACGAGGTGCTGCGGCATGTGGACGACGGTCGGACTCTAGCCAAGGCGGCGTGCGTCAGCCGGCAGTGGAAGCTGACGGCGCACGACGAGCGGCTGTGGGAGCTGATCTGCACGAAGCACTACCACCGCAGCCCGATCCAGCTGCGCGCCGTCGTCTTGGCTTTGGGCGGCTTCCGCCGGTTGTACTCGAGCCACCTCTGGCCGCTGCTGAAACCCACTTCTTCTACGTCTTCAGCCCCTGCTGCTGTTTCCACGTGGCCTTGCCTTCCTTTAGCTCCGGCGCCGCCGCCAGGTGCTCCAAGATCTAAGGCTCGGTGGGGTAAGGATGAGGTCAATCTTTCACTTTCTTTGCTCTCGATTAAGTACTTTGAGAAGATGAGTTCTAATCGGAGCAAATGAGAAATTATTGCATCTCATTAGTTCCCTTGACGATGTTCCTTTTCTTTTTTTTTTTTTCGAACTTTCAAGTTTAGTTTCCTGCTTGTAATATTTGGGGCGATTGTATATATATGTGCAATTACTGTACTCTATTGAATTACTTGTATTATTACATCCGTTTGATCCTACATTTGACAGATCTACACAAACTCCTTTGGCAAGAGTGGTCTTACCAATACCTGCCATCCCAACTATTGAGACAATTTGGAGTCAAGTTGAATGTTTTGTAAGTACATCTTTGATTTTAATCAGATCTTTTTCTAATCTACAATTTTTGAATTCTTTCCACCCCAACTGTTAAAGATGATATTAGTTACTCAATACACTACCTGATCAAGGAAGTGAAGTAAGAGACTACTTTGTGCATTTTTTGAAGAACATAATGCTATTCTTTCATTAAAGAACGGATCATTTTGGTGGAAAGAAGTTGTGAAAATTGTTGGATTAGACAATGACTTGATTAAACTTAAAGATCTGTTTAGAGGATATTCAACCTAATCTCGAAATTGTGTCAACGGTTGCGATGTCAGGAATTGGTAAGACACCTCTTGCCAAAGAAGTTTATGTATGTCTATTAATAGAGGATCATTTGGAATGTACTAATACTGCAATAACTAGAGGAGTACTATGTTAGAGGAAGAATGTTGGTGATGTATAGAGAGTTCGGCCATCTGTTGAATGTATCATGTCTAAATTCTTAATATTGAGTTCTAAATTCTCTCCTTTTAGCAGTAGTTTGAATCTGATTTTTATCCAATGCTTCATTTCAATCAGTATCCCATAACCATTGTAGGCAAAGTTACATTTTTAATCCTATATCTATGAGTGTCCTGAAACTTGATCTTTAATCGTCATGAATATACATTGAGTCATGTAATTTATTTAAGGGATAATTATAAATTAGGTCCTTGTACTTAACCACTTATTCAGTTTTGGTGTCCAAACTTTCGTGCTGGACAATATTAGTCCTCAAACTTACACTTTTTTGACAATTTTGGTTCTTGCCATTAAATTTTTTGTTAGAATTAATGGAGGCAGGATTAGATGGAAAAAGAACCTCCTTCTTTGCACCTTGGAGCTTGGATGCTTCATGAAATTAGTTAAAAACATTAATTTTCACCATTTTTGTTCAAGTTTGAATGTTTACTTGAGAGATAATTGGGGAAAAAGAATTTATCATTTTCAAAACTCCTCATAAGCTTAGTCTCCATTATTTTGCTATTGTGACTTTAAATTTTCATTTTTGACATCATGAACTCCTTGTAATCCAGGTAGAAAAATTCATATTTGTCCAAATCATATTAGGGTTTGAGGGTTCTTCACTTTGGGGATTTGGGCCTAAAAAATAAAAAATTTCAAATGGGTTTTGAGGAAAAATGAGAAAATTGATTTAATTTACTGAATAACAGGAAATTTTCAATGAATTTGAGAAAATCAAGTGGAAATCGAGTTAAGGTTCCTTTGGGAAAGAATGGGACTTGGAGACAATGAAATGAAGCACAAGCTGTTAAAAAATTGTTAGATTAAGGACTAATATTGTCAAGTACGATAGTTAGAAATCGAAACTGAATAAGAGGTTAAGTTTAGGATCAAAATTGTAATTCTTCTTGGTTTTTTCCGCACATTCACGTCACATGACATTTATCCATCAATTCTAATGCCAAATCTAACGGCAGAGACGAAAGTGTTAAAAAGTAATGACTAATATTGTCAAACTCAAAAATTTAGGACCAAAATTGAATAAGTGGTTAAATATAGAGGCCAAAACATTAATTGTCCCTTTATCTAACCTCTCACGGTACATTTTGGTTAATTCGACTTGATTTAAGTATTAAGTATGCGATTTCTATCAATAACTATAGGATTGTATCAGCCATAATCATGTACCGTGCTTTGTGAAATGAAGAATGCTTCAACATTAATAAGCCCCAAGTCTCCAACTATATGTTGCAAATCAGAATAAGAAGAAGTGACGTACACTTCTTGAAAAATTGGATCTGATAAAATTACTGATAGTCGGGTCAATGGTTTGATTGGTTGAATTATTTTAAATATTGATTAGGGATTTAATTTGACAATATTGACCATCGGGTTGAGAGTTTGATTGTTTGAATCATCTAAAGAACACTGGATTAGAGATTGGAATGGGCAAATTATTAGTCTGTGTCCATGGTCTGATCGGTTGAATCGGCTAAAAGGATTTGATATCTAGTTATTGGGTCAATGGTCCGATCGGTTGAATCGGCTGAAAAGTTTGATCTTTGTCCAATTGGTCCGATCGGTTAAATTGGCTGAAATATTTGATCTTTGTTCGATTGGTTTAATGGGCTAAACAAAATTTGATCTTTAAGATTAGATCAGAGATCCAATCGGATAAATTACTGGTAACTGGATGTGATTGATGGAAAGATTGGCATGGGCACATATGTATGCTGCAAATCAGAATAAGAAGTGCGATAGCCATTAACATTAAGTAAAAGAGTTAATAATATTATGTCCACTCAACTATTACTGAAGTAGCATTTATTCTAAGTCTAACACTTACCATCTTTATATTGTTATCTTCCAAAGAAAATAAAAAAATATTTTATCCTGTTACAACAGTCAATCTAAGTAAATTATCTACTATTAATACCAGATTTTTTTAATCCAAAATTTAATTTCGAATTTTCCTATCATCTAATTATCCTACACACAATGTAATCGGTGCTGAACGTATTTGTTGGATAAAATTGCCCCTTATTTCATAAATAAATAAACAATTCTAATGTATTAATATTTAGTGCATTAAATTGTCACAAAATCTTTTTATGATTAGAAAAAATATTTTTAATATAGAAAAGTATTTAATAAATGAAGAATTTAAATCAAAAGTAAAGTAATAAGTAATACAATAGATACATAACAATATTCCAATGACTCTACACCCACACACCAGTCGATGTGCCAGTTCCCCTCTTGCATCTACAGAAGCCTTCGTAGCCTGGACGAAGGAGCAATATTGGATTTCGGATGTTGGTGGGCCGCGTATTCGATTTGGGGTCAGGCTCACACATGGGTTGCTGGACCGTCACATGGGATTGCGCCACCGCACCGCTGAGGCACATATCCTAGTTAGGTTTAGAAACGTTTGAACTAATGGACCGTATGACGAGAATGTAGTAGATGATGATGATGCATATGATGACGCACCCACCCATCCCTCCAATGCTCGACCCTCCCCAACTGATTAATTTGGCAATGACAAGGAGCAAGATGAGGAGGCCGGTATACATTATAATTTCTTTATTTAATTTTTATTTTTTTTACTTCTTTTAGTTAATATATATTTATGTTGTTAATTCTTTTTTAATTTAATTGTAGTCCAACTTATTTATAGAAATTAAAAAAATAAATGATCATAAATTAAAAATAATAAAAATTATTTTTGAACTAAATTTTTTTAAAATAAAAAAAATTAATATTGAAAAATAAATTAATTTAAAACTAAAATAATTAAATATCAAATAAATTTATATAATTCAATTTAATAAAAATAAAGTAAAATAAAATAATTTTTTGAAAAGAATAAATTTTGTAACGAATTTTGCAAGGACAATTGTTGCAAAATGTTAACAACATATAAACATAAACCCTATTGGAAAATCTAAAACCTGGTGCAAGAAGCCGCCCAAAATGTGACACAAATAATGTCATGAAATCCGTCAAAATCTACAACTGCAAAATGCATTTTAAATTTCTCCTGTCTTTTGTGCTTTTGGGAAGAAAACCCGTCTCAAAATTTCTAACAAGTTTGAAGGGATGTATGTCTGAAAAGGCATTGCGAAATAGTTACACAAAATCATTCCAAATGTCGTCACAAAGTTGTTGTAAAAGTAATTTCGTTATACATTATACTAGCGGAGAACCCGTGCTATGCACGGTTATATCTATAATTATATATTTTAAATTAAATATTTTTTAATAATATATTGTCTTGTAAAAGAATAAATTACATAAAATAAAATTTTAATTTTTAATCAGTAAAGCATAATAGTTTTGAATTTTTACTAAACTTGATATTTTCCAACACATACAACATATTTATACTTACCAAAGTTTATATTTGTATGATGATTACTTTTAAATAATTATAACATTCTATTAAGTATATAAAATCACATTTTATATATATATCGAACCTTGTATAAAATATAAAAAATTACTTAAATGTATTGTTTGTATTATATAATTTATCTTCCATAGGAAACTATTAAGTACATACATTTAAAATGATCATAATTATCAAGAAAAATAAAATATAAACCACTTTTAATGCGTTATTAGAAATTGGTGATAAGAGAAGTTATAATAGAAATTATGAAATATTATGTTAATTTCTAGCAATAAATGTATATGTACACATAATATTACATAAAATTATTTTATTATCATGTCATTTTAAGCTTTAATATAAAACCATAAAATAAAAGTTGAAAATAAAATTTATGATATATTAAGGAATTGAATTAATCTTTGTATTTATTATTAATCTAACATATATGTACAAAAGTTTCAATTGAAATAGAATATACATAAGAAGAAAATAAAATTCAAACAATCATATGTGGCCTTTTTCAGAAAAATAGTTCAAATTAAACTAACATGAAAATACATATATTTATATATGAATGTAAAGATATACAAAGCATATAATCATAAATCTAGTAGAATCATATTTAGAAAGCTCGAGAAACTAATTACAATAAAATTAAAATTTAGTGATTCTTTTCATCTTGTAAAATAAATAAACTATAAAATAAAAATTTAATGAATGAAATTGTAGTATACAAAAGTACTTGGTGTATAAAAAGATACAAAAGGGTTAAATATTAAAAATTTAAGGGATGAAACTATAATATGTATAAAAATATACAAAAGAATAAATTTCCGGAAATAGATGGAGACCATAATCATTAGGTAAGTTTAAGATAAATTCAAATTAAATTTATATTATAATCTTGTAGATCAGATTTTAGATAAATACAGAATAAATATACAAAATATTTAAAATAGATGATGTCTCTAACCAATAAGATTTTTTCTTGACGGTTAAATAATTCAATTATAATCTTAGAGATAAGATTTCATGTAAATACAAAATAAAAATTTAATATATACTTATCAAAATCTTAACTTCAAGATATAGATCCTAACTAATTTATATTTATCTTCAACGAATACATACTTTAGGATTATATTTTATTTTTTCCTTATTAAAAAAAATCTTTTATTGGTTAAAAACCTTATCAATTTTAAATTAATTAAAATTTCTCTGTATTTATCTAGATAAATTCAGTTATAGCTATGATGAAATTAAAAATCAAACTGAAGAAAAAAATAGTATATATATATATATATATATATATATATATATAGTATAATTAAAAGAATCGTAGGATAGAAAATAACAAATATATAGGAATAACAAATTAAAAAAATATAAAATTTAATAGGTAAAATACGTTTTGAGTTAAATATAAATCTTTAAGTGGAAAAATCATTAACCATGGAATAAACAAAAGATATAATTTGGTTAATTTTGGATAAATATAAAATAAATACTTAAATATCAAATATTATAAATACTTTAATAATTTGGTTGATTTTGAATTTATAACCAATGAATTTTTTTATTTGATAAAAAATGCAAAACTATCAAACTTTAAAATTCGGAAAGAAATTTAAAACCAAAGACATTATATTTATGTGCATGTATCCTAATTTTCAAAATGAGACTTTAGATAAATATAAAGAAAATTTTCATATAAATTAAAAGGTAAATATTTCCTAAAATGTGAATTTATTTAAGATAAATATAAATCTTGAAGATAAGATTTTGGATAGGTGAATTTATTTTGGATAAATACAAAATTAATTTTTAATATATTTAAATGAAATAAAATCACCAACCAATGAGAATTTTTCTAGTGAATTAAAAAATTCAAAAACACCAGAAATTAGTATTCGGTCAAAATTGGCTCAATTTTTATCAACCATCGTTCTGCTATATATATATAGATGTCTATCTGACAATATTTGGGACGATGATATACGTCTGTCTCAATTCTACGTCAAATTTCAAAAAAATTATTTTTTCAGTCGCAATTTTTCTCGGACAATATTGACAACAATGGGCCATTACCCATCTCAAAACCCTTTTCAAAAGTCGTGCACTCATAGCTATTTTTTTCAAACCCTTTCAAAAATGACTTTTTTTTTTTGTAATGATATTTTTATATATTTAAAAGGAATAGATAAACAAATAATATTAATTAGATGCTTTTGTATAAGTACTAATATTTTTATTTTTCTTTTTATCTAAAAATTTGTTAAATTTCATTTGGGGGAACCAAGCTCATTGAGGATGTCCACATCTGTACAGACGACGCTTATCTGGGTAACCTTAATAATTCTATTTTATTATATATAAGTTATTATCTCATATGATTCTAACATTTTCTAAAACAATAATTAATTACAATACATATATGTCCGTATATATTGTTTATTTTAGGGAAAAATCCAAGAAATCCCCTGTGATATTGAAAATGTTAAAAAAATCATTTGAAAAAATAAATATCAAGCACACCCTCTGTGATATGAAAAAAAGTTCAAAAAATCCCCTAAGGTCAAAGAGTGTAATATACTCGCGTTGACTGAGAGTGTGGGTCTGAAATTTCATTCTTTTTGACAATTTTGCCCTCTCCTCTCTATAATATAATATTATATATAATTTAATAAATTTTAAAATAATATACAATACTTTATTAATAATAAAATTTATTTTATATATAAATATATAATTATATTAATATTTTTAATATAATATTTTTGATTACATAATTAAATTAATTATTTTTTTTTAAAAAAAAGGAAGCGGCGGCGACCCTCCTCGTCCCTGGGGGACGATAGTCGCCCCACGCAACCAGGGCGACCTCGTCGCCCTCACTTCTGGGCGATGCCGGTCGCTCAGACAGGGCCGGAGGGAAGGGGAGGGGGGTGGGGGGTGTTGGGGGGGGGGGGTTGATTTTTTTAATAATAATTTTATTTTTATAAATTATAATAATTTTAATTTTTATATATTATCATAATTTATATAATATAATTTATCCAACATGTGATATAATTTTTTAAAGCCACATAAGATTAAAAACCTCCAAAAAATATCAACTTAGCATGTCATGTTATTTTTTGATCAAAAAATTAAAATTTTCACCACCAAAAAATTAAATTTCATCAATTTTAAAATTTAATAAATTTATAAAAAAAATGAGTTGATTATTAGACTAAAATTATTATTAAGCATATTTAATGGACTAAGAAAAAATAATTTTTTTATATAAAATTTAATATAAATAATTTTATAGGTATATTTTAATAAATATTTTAGTTCTATATAAAAAAAATTCTATATAGATAATTTTTCTATATAATTTTTTTTAAAATAATTTTTATATATTATAAATATAGTTTAATAGGCATAGATTGACCAAATTGATTAGGAGGGGCATTTTAGTCATTGCCCTTATAAACTTAGACTCTCTTTGATAGGGGTAGTGTGATCCATTCTTTGTAACACATGGGGTGAAACTGATATTTAATTTTTCACAAGGAATTTTTTGATCTTTTTGCATAACACGAGGGCAAAATGAATTTAACTCGTCTATCTTATACAGACGCTCTTACTTGTCCATGTATGATTTTCTCAGTATTTACTGATACTGTAGCAACATATAAAATAATACGTAGGCAATTACGTGTGGCCGTAGATGTGAAAAGAAAGAGGAAAAGGTCACATAAAAAATCTGACTTTGATTCCAACATGCCACTCAATTCAAATAATACTATATGTGGTGGACTTACAGAATTCCAAGACTTGACATTCAAACTTGGACTTCGATCCTTTTTTAGAGAAGACTTCCACTCCAATACCCTTTGCTGCCGTAAGATTCATGCAAAATTTATTAATTTCCGCAGCAGACAATTCCAGGTCTGCCGGCGAAACCTGAATCACATTAATCAAAACCCTTTCCAGAGTTGAAAATTACACAGTCAAATTTTCCATTCCAAAACCAGCTTCGTGCTGCATTCGGCACTCTATAAATATACTGAAACCCCAATCTCCATTCGCATACACTAATATATTCTTCGACTCATCATCTTCTGGTGAAGTAACTTAGCAGAATTCAAGACTGTCCAAGAATCTGTTTTAGTAATGGCCAAAGGTCTAAAATCTCTGACATTGTTTTATGTTGTTGCTGTTGTTCTTCTTCTGAGTTCTGCCTCTTTCCATGGCAAAGCACGTATGCTGAAACCTGTCGAGCGTCAGAACTCCATCGACATAAAGATCATGAAAGTTCTGGACGATTTGTATGTGGAGGCAGTGAAAACCGGAGGGCCGAGTGACCGTGGGGAGGGACATGATGCAACGACAGCTCTAACTCTAGGCGGAATCAAGAAATCCGGTCCCAGCCCTGGAGATGGACACTAGTTCACTAGCCCTTTTTTAGGTTTTGTTTTGATAGAAGATTAGATGTTCTTTATTTCTTTCTTACTATACTGAGATTTGTTATTCTTTGATTCAAGTTCTGAAGAGTTGGAATAATTAAGTGTAGATTGGTAATTTGTATGTAGTATTAAATGGATTAGTTGGATGAGGTACGGTGGATATATTAATAATATTAAATAATTATTAAGGGTACATTTGTAACTTTCCCACCTAAAATACATCATAAGAGCATACACTCTATTACATCATAAAATTCCATACCCCACTATAAATATCAAAAAACAATATTTTAAACACACACTATTCATTGATTTGACATCATACCTTTAAAAAATTCTCTCACTAAGTGGAAAATCGAGACATAGTAGCGTTATTGTGCCGAGGTAATATTTCCGTTTAATCCTTAGTCAAAACCACATCCACATCAAGTTATTATTTAATTGTACTAGCAGTACACGACACATGTAATGTGTTCAAAATATTTAAAAATTATAAATAATAATTTTTTTTACTGATGAGTTGGTGATCAGTTATAGGACAATGTTTTTTCTCCCCTGAGAAAAGCACTACAAATTTTATACCAACAACATGAGAGCCTAAAAGTTCACATAGTAGCTGAACAACGCATAAAGAAAAATAACTAAGGACAACTAACGGCTGCCATCAAATGCCTAATGCTAAATTGAAGGACCTAACTACATAAATGATAAGGGAATGAGGGTCCACATTTGACCCCTCAAAATATCATGAGTTGCGGTTAGACCACAAGTACCAACAAATTTGTAGGAAAAAAGCAAACTACACCCGACCAAACTCATGAAATGCCTGTCTTAGCCACAACTCTGCATCCAGGGAGTGACGTACTGTAATGAGAATGGGAGTGTGAGCCAGTGCCCAACACTCTCATGCGTAGGAGTACTCTGCCAACACATGAATGACATCCCCTTCTTTAAGTCCACTAGCGCACAACTACTTTCCACAAACACGTCCTGCTTCTTCAGCTTTGAGGTCGAAGGAACAACTCCTTACAACAATTCCAAGCAAAGTGTAACACCTTCCACGCTGCTTTGGTTCGCCAGATAATCCAATATATTTTTCTAGCACTGTCCTGATGCTAAAGGAAATTTGCCATCATGTGCTTTTGATCTTAGACAGTAGCTTCTCCAGCATCTTGAAACAACTAATAGCGTAAGACGGGATAGCTTGGACTACTGACTTGATCAACATTGCCCTCCTTGATTGAGACAGATGCCTAGCCAACCAACCTTGTATTTCTTCCAAATCCTGTCATTCAAACCATTAAAGACCTCTCTTTTTTACCTCCCCACTACCGTCGGTAGCCCCTGGTACTTACCATATTGGCCGACCACCGGGATCCCTAAAAACTCCCCGACTCCTGTCGGTGAGTTGCTAGTGTGTTATTACTAAATACCATGTCCGATTTCTGTAGATTAATCGCGAGACTCAAAATCTCTTTGAAAACGGCGTAGCATTGAGTTTACGCACCTGAATTCATCTTCCACTGCAGAATAGAATATCAATGTATCATTTGCGAAGAGAAGACTCGAGGACCAGCTCGACTAATAGCCATTCTAGTAAGACAATCTTGAATCACTTCCTGGCGAATCATACCGCTAAGAACCTCTGCACAAAACATTAACAAATAGGGAGAAAGGGGACCCCCTTGATGAATCCCCCTCTTTAGACGCAAGATTCCATACTCATAGTGTGGCTAACACCATACTCATCCTTTAGATTCATAACCCTCTTACGCCTCTGACGTTCTGTGGCTTGGGCATGAAAGAAAGTTGTGTTCGATGGCACCTGAGGGGACTCCTGCCTCAAGTGAATTTAAAGGGAAGAGGTCTGCCTCCGCCACCCCAAGAGCGTATTCTAAGCAGATCAAGATGAATTCTTTAGGGCATCTTCTTCCAAGGGTGCCCTATTTTGCCTCTATGTGCCAGCTGCTAAGCCTCATCCTCCTCCCCTCCTTTTCGTCTTGGAGACTTAGGGGGTTTTTCCACTAGGCCCTAGTGTCCTCTTCCTGATGGGAGCTTCTATACTCTCCAGTTTCTCGAGGGGGAGAGGGAAGGGGAGTCTTTCTCTACCCCCATATTCTTGAAATGGGTGTTTATCCTTGAGGACAAATTTATTCTTTTCCCCTTAACAATAGAGGATTAGAGAAAATGTTGCGTTCTCATGCAGCTAAAGTGAGTGGATGCCTTAGCTGTGTTTTTTAAATTATTATTTCTTCATTTTCACTTGTTGTTTTTCATGACTTCAGGCATTGGTGTTGTTAGGGGTTCTCACCGCTAGGTTGTACCTCTCCTCCAAAAGAGGACGCTGGAGGATAAAGTGGAACGCGTGTTGGCAGAGATTGCCAAGCTAAAAGAGGCGAAGAAAGAGGAGTAGGGAGGTATCAAGTCAATGACAAGGAGTAAAAAAAGTTGCATAATGAGTTTTTTGCCTTAACGGAGACTTACTCGCCTTGCTAGAGGCAAGGGAACTGGTTCGCTTGGATTTTCTAAACTCCAAAGAGGGACAACGATACTTAGAGCCTTTGATAAGTGCAAAATTTATCATGTTTTTATGGTAAGAATGTCTTCTTTTGGGACTAAAATACTTCTAAATCATATGACTTTATTGCATTTTCAACATATAAGGTATGATGGGAGGTAAAGATGGCATTATGAAGCTAAAAAGGGGCATTTGAAGACAATTGAAGAGAGGAAGATAAACTGTGATAGCTTTGCAGATACGACTAAGCGTGCCCACGCTTAGTGCTGCGGTCAACCTTGCCAAATATGAAGAAACTCGAATTTTGCTAGAAGGAAAGGGGATTTGCTGATTGATCTTAATAGAATTCTAGAATGGAAAGTTAGCCTCATTGTAAGGGATTTATCAAAATGTTAACTTTTTATGAATGATCTTGAACCTACCTCTTTTGTGTCCAGGTTCGTGAGGTGCTATTAGTATAAATAGGAGGCACATCACACCTCTTAAACTCTCATATTTTATCTCAATTTATCTTTTGTTTTTTGTTCATCTATCTTAGTTCTATTCTATTTTCTTTACTTGTGCCGTATTGCTAATGAAATTTCACTTTTTAGTGTGTTCTTCCATTAGCATGTTAGGCTAAGTTCTTATTTTTCGGTTAAAGTTATGTGATTGCATGATTCCTAATTTGTTGTGAGATCTAACTTGTGTTTAATACTTTGTCAAAATCAGTATTCATGTTATTCTTTGTGCTTTTATTACAAACATCTGATTTATGAATAATATGGCTAAGTGTTCATTATCAAGAAGGTTTGCTTAGCTTATTGAACTTTACAAATTCGTATTGTTTGTTTAGTTTGATAACTAGTAGCAATATAGTATGATTAATCATGTGGAAGTGGTTAGTTATGTTATGGGGAATGCATGATCTAATCTAAATGAATCCTCGTAGGAATTGTTGGTTAGGATCATGCCTTTATAGATTCTAATGCTGTTGATAAATTAAATCCTATGGACGTTCCTAGGATTATTTATTGATTAGGGAATTAGCCAACATACATTCCTTGGCTGACGACAAGGTAAGAAAAGGTAAGGTCGTTTGCTAGGATGTGTTTTATCACTTAAATGCATGCTTAATTCAAGTGTTTTTAGAATGAATTTATTGCATTGAGAATTGAATTATGCATATTTCAGGTGAAGGATTGTTATTAACCCCATTTGAAGAAAAGAGAGCCAAAAAGCCAAAAATAAAGCCAATAAGTGATTAAGAAAAAGATGAGATGAAAACTGACTTGAACATCCAATAGGGCGTGATCACGTCCTATTCAATGGGCAGAGCTGAGAAGGAAGCAGACTTGAGCATCCGATAGGGCGTGATCACGCCCTATCCAATGTTTGGGTCTGTTTAGACGAAAATAGGAAAAATTGGAAAGATTTGTTGCTCCGATTTATTTCCTTTTCCAGACGGCAAGTTGGAAGGCAAGAGAGAAATATTTTTGGTGCTATAAAAGTGTTGTGAAGGCTGAAGATTAGTATCGAATTCCATATTTTATCACTCTATTAGTCTAGTTCATATCTTCTTCTTCTTCTTCTTAGTTTATGTTTTCTAGGATTTTCTACACACATGTTGTGTAGCTAATTCTCTTTTCTGATTCAAGGGAAACGTTGAACCAATTGTTATGTTTTTGAGATCTTGATTTTTATCTGATTTCACTAAGTATTTCTTGTCTTGATTTATATCTTATGGAAAATTATTATTAATAGATCTGACAATTCGATTTGATGTTAATTGTTCTATTGCTATCCATTAGTTCAGTGATCCGTAATTGTCATGAATGATTGGTACAAGTAGCAAACAGATTAATTATGTGCTTTGCATGATTTATTTGTAGGGACAAGAAAACTAGGTTAGATGATTGCAGCTATCTTAGTTATTTGATCTAGGTTCAACTGTTTTCATTAAAGCACATGCTATTATTGAGTTGATATGCAACGCTATCGTGCCCAGTCATGAGATAATAAGTTTTGGCTTAGATGCTTAAGTCAAGTCAATTACAATTGGAAAACAGGAAATTATTATGGCTATCCTAATAGATTTCAAGATTGAATGCTTGATTGTGAAATTATTCTTATGCGATCAATGATTAACATAACGATTGGGTGACGCATTCCCTTGGATCGGAATTCTTACCCCTTGATTTCTTCCAATAATTTATCTTTGCTTTTTATTCTATTTCTATTAATTAGTAATAATTCTCAATCCAAACCCCCCATTCGGTTACTCAACTGAGACTGAGAAATTAATTCGTAGTTCCCTAGGTATTCGACCTGATTCCACTACTGCTACAATTTTTTTGAATCAGTAATTAATTTTGGCGGTTTCGACAACCGGTCAAAATTTTGGCGCCGCTGCCGGGGAGCTACTTTAGTTTCTTAGTCTCGTTGTTCTTTTTCTTTCCTTGCTAACCTCTTTTTGGTTTTGCAAGGAATATTCGTGCAATACTTGATATAGTTTAACTGTTTGTGGTGAATTGTTTGAGGAAATTGAAGAAAGTATGACAGAAAGAGAATGGATTTCTAAGATGGACGAGAATCATAGACAATATGGAATTCCATCATGTTGGGGAGTACATGCAGAAAGAGAATTTCCAATATATGATTCCGACTCTGAGTCTTATAATCCAGGATGGCAAAATCATTTCAACTATTGGGATCAAGAGGAGCAACTGAGATACCAACCACCTCTATCCCCTATGCAAGCTGCACCGCAAACGCCAAATTCAGGTATGAGTTTAGAGGATATTGTTAATCCTTGCTCTCACTACTCTTCAATTTCACAGGATACCGGGGTTGTCTACAAGGGTCTTCAGACAATGAGCTTAAGTCCGCAATTTGTCAATTAGCAAATTAGAAGCTCAAGCATCCCAACAAACTTCAAGTGTTGTTGAACAGATAGGTAGGAGGCGATTGAACAAGCACCAATGGAAGCCAAAGAAGACGAGAAAACTCTCGAATACACTGAAGTATCAAAATGAAAAGTGGAGTCTAATCTAATTTACAGACTGTTAGTCTAATCACATTAAGCCCTTGCTTAATATGCGCCATTGCCCAAATCAAAGGATGATGAAAAAAAATTACAATTAAACAGAGGTTAAAATCATCACATCAGCACTACTGGAAATTAACTACTTCGCTCTCCAATAAATGTACATATTTAGGTGTAGAGGCGAAAAAACTTGAATTTCAGAACTAGGATGAGCAAAATGCCTTGAAATTGGGAAAAGAAGTTTTGAGAAACTGTAAGGAGACACAATTAAGGAGGTTCTGCGATTTGTGATTTTAAAAAGTTTGTTTGAGTGGAAGAAAAAAAGGTGTTTCTTCTATTTTGTAATTTCGCTTAAAACTCATCTCAGGTAAGTTGAGCTCTCTTGGCATTGGACGTTTGAAGCTGTTTATGTTTTTCCTCATGGTGTAGCAAGGAAAAAAGTTTAGTCCGCCATGAGATAAGGTTCAAGGTGAAGGTGGGCAATCGATAAAACCATTTCTTGAGTGTGACGAAGTCACAACACATCAAGGAACAGCATTGGCAACACTTCAACAGTTGACACATGAAAGTAAAGCACTCCGTCGAGCATAACGACGGTTAAAAAATTGCGCTTGTTAATAAGAGGCACCCAATTCTTTTTATTTGCTTTCTTTATAATTTTTTTTGATGTTTTCTTTTATTTTTTAGGATTTTACTTCTATACACTCTGCAGGTTTTAACCCTTTATAGGACTGCTAACGTCCAATCTAAAAACAAAAACAGCAGCACCACATTTCTATGTTGCAGCAGAGAGTTCATAGTGAAATAAGCGTGAACACGCCCTACCATTGATTCGAATCTCTGAAGTTCATCTTCTCTCTAACATATGCCAAAAACTAAACATGAGAAGCATTATTAAAGGCTGAATCACCTAAAGAGAGATCAAATCTTATCAACAGCAACAGTTCGCCGCAACTGTCTCCCACTCGCTGCCATTTGCCGGCCCCGTTGCTGCTGTTGCTGTTTCATTTGGCAAGGCTCACACTTCTCACCTTCTATCTCTGTCACCATTCTCTCTCAACGCCGCGCTCTCGTCGTTTAATCATGCACCACCATCCCCTACTGCTATTCTTCGCTCCTCTAGCCGATTTGACACCACTTCATATTTCAGGGACGTTCTCTATTTCCTTTACTTTTTATTCCCTTGCTATGTGTGATGTTTTATGTATACATTGAGGACAATGTAGGTACTTGGTGTGGGGGAGGTTTGCTGTAGTATGATTGTGCAAATATTTGATGATTGATTAGAGACTTGATTTTCTACTTAATCTTTTCATAGATTGTGCATTGATGGAAGTGTTGAGCATATTTATGTGGAAATAACTTTTGGTGAAGAAAACACTTGATTTTTGATCAAAAATTTTAATTTTTTTTGAAAGACAACCAGAATTTTGCTTGAATTTAATGTGTCTTGAGATGAAATGTGGGAATTATTCTATGACTTGCACTAATTTGCCTGAATGTTGTCTTGTAACATCTCTAAAGCTGATAGGAATTTGTGGTTTAAGTTGAGATAAGTAGGAGCAGATGACACTAGTAGCATATAAAAATTGTGTGAAGTGTGTCCCATTGATTGCATTAAACGAAAGGTGTTCAAGAATCAACACTAAAGCCTTTGTGTGAGCTTTTGAGCCACAACACTTGCATTTAATAGTGCTCATACATTTCTTTGATTGAGGGCATCAAACTTAGTGTGTGCATTCCAGAACTTGCTTGTGTAATATATTTTGAGACCACATTTCTTGTGAATTGATATATGAAAGTGATAAGAGCATTTAGGAATAGCCAATTGACCTTGAAAAGAGCCTACCAAATAAATTCACCATTAGAAAACTCTTTTGAGCCTTGGTCTTTCTTTTCTTGGTTAAACCACGTTACAAGCCGAATTATCCTTCTCTTGATTATTTTCTAAAAAGGATTTTGAACCCATTCAAGAGAATGGTGATGATTGGGTTGCTTGCAGTTGCTACGGAAACAACATAGAAGGAAATGACTCAAGTAAGCTTACATACCTTGTCAATTACCATCATCCTTTTGAATTCATAAGCCATAATTTGACCTTTTCTTGCCATACCCTATCCTAAAACCCCATTACAACCACGTTAAGACCTTTGATTTATGCATTGATTCACATTCTGTAGTGGTGGAGATTTGATTCACAAGCAAGCCTATGGCAATGACACTCTATTGTTTTGATTTGAGTGAGTTCTAATTTTCTAAACACTTTTCGAGTGACATGAGTGATACCATCGTGAGGGTGTTGAGACTTGTTTCATTTTGAGTTTGATATAGTCAATGGGATACTTGTGTGTTAAATGTGTGCTACTAGTGTTTATTCTCAATATTACTATCTCCTCATAAACTACAATGACATATTGGTTAAGGGACATACCTGATTTACATGAAGAGAAGTTTGAGATTGATCACTAGAATAATTCGTATATTTTGAATCAAGACATGCTTGAGGACAAGCATGATTTTGGTGTGGGGTAATTTGATAGGATGTGTTTTATCACTTATATGCATGCTTAATTCAAGTGTTTTTAGAATGAATTTTATTGCATTGAGAATTGAATTATGCATATTTCAGGTGAAGGATTGTTATTAACCCCATTTGAAGAAAAGAGAGCCAAAAAGCCCAAATGAAGCCAATAAGTGATTAAGGAAAAAATGAAATAAAAACTGGCTCGAACATCTAATAGGGCGTGATCACGTCCTATTCAATGGGCAGAGCTGAGAAGGAAACAGACTTGAGCATCCGATAGTGCGTGATCACGCCCTATCTAATGTTTGGGTATGTTTACACGAAAATAGGTAAATTGGAAAGATTTGTTGCTCCGATTTATTTCCTTTTCCAGACGGCAAGTTGGAAGGCAAGAGAGAAACGTTTTTGGTGCTATAAAAGTGTTGTGAAGGCTGAAGATTAGTATCGAATTCCATATTTTATCACTCTATTAGTTTAGTTCATCTCTTCTTCTTCTTCTTCCTAGTTTATGTTTTCTAGGATTTTCTACACACATGTTGTGTAGCTAATTCTCTTTTCTGATTCAAGGGAGACGTTGAACCCAATTGTTATGCTTTGAGATCTTGATTTTATCTGATTTCACTAAGTATTTCTTGTTTTGATTTATATCTTATGGAATGATTATTATTAATAGATCTGACAATTCGATTCGATATTAATTGTTCTATTGCTATCCATTAGTTCAGTGATCCGTAATTGTCATGAATGAGTGGTACAAGTAGCAAATAGATTAATTATGTGCTTTGCATGATTTATTTGTAGGGACAAGAAAACTAGGTTAGATGATTGCAGCTATCTCAATTATTTGATCTAGGTTCAACTGTTTTCATTAATGCACATGCTATTATTGAGTTGATATGCAACGCTATCGTGCCCAGTCGTGAGATAATAAGTTTTGGCTTAGATGCTTGAGTCAAGTCAATTACAATTGGAAAACAAGAATTTATTATGGCTATCCTAATAGATTTCAAGGTTGAATGCTTGATTGTGAAATTATTCTTATGTGATCAATGATTAACATAACGATTGGGTGACACATTCCCTTGGATAGGAATTCTTACCCCTTGATTTCTTCCAATAATTTATCTTTGCTTTTTATTTTATTTCTATTAATTAGTAATAATTCTCAATCCAAACCCCCCATTCGGTTACTCAACTGAGACTGAGAAATTAATTTGTAGTTCTCTAGGGATTCGACCTGGTTCCACTACTGCTATAATTTTTTTGAATCAGTAAGTAATTTTGACGGCTTCGACAACTAGTCGTTAGGTCGTCGTACCAATGACCACAATTGATCTATTTATTTTAACGATTGTTATATTTGCATCAATAATCGACTAAATGGAATCAAGCATGAACTAAACTTTAACCGAAAAAGCTTTCTCTCATATTAGTTCATTCTATCTAATTTTGTGTTTCTTTATTCTTTTACTTGATATAATTTAAACTCCCCCTTCTTTAATTTTATTTTCGAAGACAAAGACTTAATCACAGTCGCTGAAAATTCGATCCTATTCGCCACTCCTACAAGAGTGCCAGTAGGAATTTGTTATTTATTGTGGTCTCGACACCAATCAACCTTATTGGCAAATGCCACCTCCTGGAGTGAAAAACATTCTTCCCGGGGGAAGTGGCGAGGACAACTGGGGCTTTCTTTAGGTATGGCTTTCAAGATTGCTGGAAATAATTTGCAGCCCAAGAATATGCTCCAATAGATGAAGATGCGTCCTTCCTAAATTTTGAGGCAGCCTTGGTGGGTACTTTTAATCCTTTTATTAACCCCCCAGCTCCTGCTGTTGAGACCCCCAATTGATTAAGGTAATAGCGATGCTCGTCTTTTGTACTTTGTTAATGAGATTTTCTCCCAATTATCTAAGTTATCCACAAAAAACTTTTGAGATGAAGATTTAGACCATTTACTTGGGGTAGTTGAAGAAAAAGTGCGAAGTCCCCTTCCCCTAGTTGATGCGCAATAGGCGATGGAGGTGGAGGTCCCAGAGGGAGGTTTTTCAGAGCCTAATGCTGTTTGGGCCACTCAAGGAGCCGGCTATTGGAGAAACCCCTTGATTTTTGAGCCAGAGCCCATTAGAGTGATGAGAAGTCCCCGCCTGCTCGGTCGGAAAAGTGATTATAGCCCCCTTCCCTTGAAAATAATTTTCTTTTGCTATGATGCTCTCTCCCCCTTCCCCCCCCCCCTAATACCATGAAATGTGGATGAAACAATTTTTACTTATTTTCATTTCCCCCATCATGTGATGGGGAAGAAATAATTTATTTGTTTTTTCTCTCCTTGACAGGTTTGACTGGGAACCTTTTAATGCATTTTGCTTCTTCTTTGCTATACTTGCTCTAAGGGCTAGGCCCCCATATACTTAATTTAATTGCTATACTCTTATCTTAAAATTGTCACATGCATATATTGCAGAGAAACAAAATGATTGTATTGAAAAGTTTCATGACCATAGAATTATGTATTTTTATGTTTTTGAAGTGCTACCCCTTTTAGGTTTTAATGAACGTCTGTTGGGGGTCATGCCTGCTTTTTAGATGAGTGCCTATGTCAGAGGACAGGGCCTAAGTATAAGGATCGTGCATGTTCATATATAGGGCTTCTCTCTCTCTCTCTCTCTCTCTCTCTCTCTCCAAGTGTATCTGCCAAGGGATCTAATTTGTTGGGGCTTATTTGTGAGAGCGATGCTGCCTGGAGGGCAAGGCTTATTTGTGAGAGCGATGTTTGCCTGGAGGGTAGGGCTTATTTATGAGAGGGATGTCTGCTTAGAGAACATGGGTTATTTTCGAGAGGGATGCCTACATGGAGACCAAGGCTTACTTCGGAAAGCGATGCCTGCCTGAAGTTAAGGCTTATTTTTTAGAGGGATGAGAAGTTTGAGAAGGAGGTCTCCACAAATTCAAACGTAAAACCTCTTCAAGTTATGTATATTCCATGTCGTTTTAAAAGGCGTTCCATGGGATCATCTAATTCATAAGCTCCGTGGCCTTTATCCCTGTGATTTTGTATGGTCCTTCCTAGTTGGTATCTAATTTTTCGATTAGCTTCAAAGTATCCATGCTTCGCAATACCAAATCCCTTTCTTGGAAGCTTTAGGCTTTCACTCTTTTATTGTGAGCATTGATTAATCATGCTTTTATATTGTTGCATTCGAAACAAGGTTTTTTGGTATGTTTCTTCGATAAATCTAGACTTTCTTTAAAAAGGTTACTGTTATTTTCTCCGAGTAGTGTGTATGACACTGTGACAAGGCATCCCTATTTTGGCAGGGATGATAGCTTTTGCACCGTATACTAAGTAAAGCGATTTTCCTGTGTAGAGGTACTTGGGGTAGTTCGGTAAGCTCAGAGGACACTATTAATTCTTCTTCCTAATTTCCTCCAGTTCGTTCTAGGCTTTTCTTGATTTCTTTTAGTAATGTGTGATTGGTTACCTTCGCTTGTTCGTTGGCTTGAGGGTGAAATCTTTGCTTAATGCGCAAGTCGTTACACTATTCTCGTATCTTGTGTCCTTGGAATGGTTGACTATTTCCATCCAAGAATTACATAATTTCATTAAATATCAGGGGGGTACTTATAATTTTTTCAAACAACGAGGGGTATTCATAATTTATGCTAAACCTCAGGAGAGGTCGTTGTAATTCACCCTAAATAAAATGCCTAAATAGTAATTGATTCATGCAAAAAATGCACGAGCCCAATAGATTTGGACAATTGTTCAAGGCTTGGGCCAAAATAAATATAAATCTTGAAAGGCCCTGCAGCTTGAAGCCGACGCCGGTAGATGTATTGGTGAAAAGAAGAAAAAGTAAGTGAATGAAAAATCGTGATATAGTGAATAAGATTGATGAAAAGTGTAAGAATACTTGATAATATGCTTAGAAAGAGCTTAATATATAATTTAGAGAGTGAGAGGGGCGTGAGAGAGGTGTGAAGGGTGTCTTTTTTAGAGTACCCGAGTGTGTGTGAAAAGTGTCAGATAATGTCCTCAGCCTGGAGGACCAAGGCTACATTTATGGAGAGAGTGCCCTCATTTGTTGGGGGTCTATCCCCCTTCTGAGATTCTCGAGGAAGTTGGTTAGGGTAGTTAGGATGAGAGGTAAGTCGTCCTTATCCATAGCTAGGAGTAGGAGTCTTTCTTCATTCAAGAAGCCCTAGCCGCCAGGGAATCTTAGCCGCCAAGGAGTCCTAGTTGCCAAGGAGTCATTCCTTACCTGTTTTGTCATTCTACGATGGCGTGGTTCGAGGAGGCTGCTAACCTGGTTGATGAGGTGCTACATGGGAGAGTGGGTTTCTATGTGTGTGGGCCTTTTAGGCTGAATGTTTTGGTGGGCTTTAATCAAGGTCCGATTCGGGGAATGTCCCAAGCCTCGAGTCCGGGGGAGTCCTAGGCCAAGAGTCTAGGGATGTCCTAGGTCTCATTTTCTCTTCTTAAGCTTCTTGGATTGTCTGGCTGTCTAATTAGACTATGGACTGAGCCATCCTTGGCCTCTTAAGATTGTTATGGGCGTCGGATGTCTTAGGCTCCCGGTGAGTATCATGTGCCTTCGATATCTTTTTTCTTTTTGGGCCATTTGGGCCTCTTTGGGCCAATTTATTTTTCATACACATCAGTAACCCCCCCTCCCACTCTAATAAGTGGAGATTTTGACAGTCATTAGAGTAGATGCCTTCACAGGTGCGGTGCAAGAAGGGAATTCTTGCAAAGAATGTTATGGCATAAGCATGCTTAGAAAAAGAAAACTTACTTTGTGTCTGTACGGAGCAGGGCGTTTTTTATGAATGTGCTTCCACGGAGGAGGGTTTAACGGGTGCCTTTTGTGCCTACTCCAATGTAGGGCTTTATTTTCTACAAGAGAATACTAAATAATAAAATTATGTATTTATTATAGATAGGCCTTGCATGGAGCAAATTATTGTGCCTTCTTGGATGAGAGCTTATTTGAGGGTGACCTCCTTAGAACATGATTTAGGAACCTCTCTGGAAGAAGAATAAGGTGCGTCGGAAGTAGGGCTTAGATGCCTCTGTGGAAGAGGGCTTAGGTACCTGCATGGAACAAAGCTAACAAGTCTCCCAGAGAATGACCTAGGTACCTACCTGAAGGAGGGATAGGGTGTCTCAACGGAGGAGGGTCTTTGTGCTTGTGTGGAAGACATGGTTTTTTATGAGAGGATACCTGCCTAGGACAGAGCTTTAATTTGGGAAATTTGATAAGGATGTCTCCTTCATTACATCTGTACAAGAAGACACATGTTAACACATTTAATGTGGTAAAATAAACTTTCAAAAATATTACAAAATATTTTCTGAGGAAAGATCGTATGTAAAGATTTATTCACGGAGGGGGATGCCTGCCTAGGAGCAGGGCTTATTTTTGGAGGAGGTACTGAGATGTGGAGGCTCAGTCAGCGGACTAGTGGGCTTGGGAAGTCCTAGGATTGTCATCCCATTAGCAGGGATCAGGGATGTCCCTGGCACAACCTGCAAGGCCTGGGCGCTACCAACTGTCTCCACGGCCTTCTCCTTATTCAATGTGTTGGTAGGTGTTTTCATTGTTACTCACTTTTTAACCCTGTGTTCCCATAGACGGCGCCAATTGATGCGTGTAAAAATCGCACGGGTCCAATGAATTTGACAATTGTTGAAGGCTTGGCCAAAATGAATATATAAATCTTGAAGGAAAGACCTGCAAAAAAAAGAGTTAGTATTCCGACGCCCAAATTAGTATGGATTTGAGATCAATTAAAGTGAAAAAGTTAGTGAATGTGATGTAAAATCGTGATATAGTGAATAAGATTGATGAAAAGTGTAAGAACACTTGATAATATATTAGAAGAGCTTAAGATATAGTTTAAAGAGTGACGAGGGGCGTTGTGTGAGGTGTCTTTTCAGAGTACCCGGTGTGTGTGAAAATGTGTTAGATAATGTCCTCGGCTTGGAGGACCAAGACTGTATTTAGGGCTAGAGAGCCCTATTTGCTGGAGTCTATCCCTTTCCGAGACTTCTTGGAGAAGTTGGTTGGGGTTACGGATGAGGGGATAGTCTCTTTATCCATAACTGGAGAAAGCGTTTTTCGTCCAGGAAGGTCATTCATTTGCAAAAAGCCCTAACGCAGGCAGGTCCTAACCACCAGGGAGTCCTAGTTGCCAATGAGTCCTTCCTTACTACTGTTTTGTTATTCTAGGGCTGACGTGGTCCGAGGGTGGTTGCTGACCCCCTAGGTGCTGTGATGCTATGTGGATAATGGGTTGTACACGTGTGTGTGGTCTTCTGGCGATGATATTTTGGTGGCTTAATCGCTCCGAGTCAGGCCTGTCTCCCTCTCGAGTCTGGGCAGTCTCTTAGGCCTAGAGTCCAAGGATTCTTAGGTCTCCTTTCTCTTCTTTCTTGTGGCTTGTCTAATTAGACTGGTGGCATTGGCCTCGTTGGCCTCTTGGATTCGTTATGGGCGTAGTGAAGGATATCCTGGGCTTTTTCGGTGGATATCATGTGCCTTCGAATATCTTACTTCTTTTCGGGGCTGCTTGGCCTCTTTGGACCAATTTTTTCATTCACATTAGTAATGCTTTTCACTTTTTCCCTCAATTGACATAAATACATATCAACTAATATTCAAGTGCAATATATATAATATATAATAATATAATATATATATATATATGAAACTGGAACTCACTTCAAAATAATTTCAAAATCTACATAATCAGTTGTTGATGCATACCAAAAGTTTGGTCACACCACAAGGGTCGAAGGATTTTCAAGAACATTCTCAGATTATCGAAGGACTAGCCCTGCAAAATAGAGGTTAGCACTCCGATGCTTAAATTTGTAACAGATTAAGAAAGAAATAAAAGAGAAACTTCAAATTAAGTGAGAATAATGGTGAAGTATGATTTGAGAGTGATAAATATTCGTGGAGTGCAAAATTATGGACTTGAAATTGTCTAAAAATCGATTAGACAACAGTGTAAAAAAGTGATTGAAAATAATTGTGATGTTCCAAAATTGTGTCCCCAAAATTTTGCATAAGATATCTATTTATAGCCTTATACAGAGTTGGATATGAGGATAACAAATGACTTCCATATGCCACTAGAAAGCTTTTTGAGTCATCCGCAACAAAATCATTGGTGATTTGGATAAGTATTGGCTGAGATACATGAGTTGGACTAAACCTTGCCAAATCGGCCTATAATTTTGGGAATTAGTTATTTAGAGATTTTCCAACTAGTTTATAACTGATTACATGGAACCACCTGGAGATATCTTAGAGTGATGTGTACAAATATCTTATCTAGCTATGTGATGTGTCCTCCTAATTAAATGATGACGTGTCCGACTGATATGAGCCTATTTCTTAGGCCTACCAATTCTATAAATGAACAGGTAAACCTGTGGGCCTATCTTCCCTGTTGATGGGTTTTATCCGTCTTGCTGGTGGATCAGCTGGGCTCTTAGTCGGTTTGGCTAATATGCCTAACTTGTGGGCTTGGTCTAATAATTTTAGGTGGCATCAAGTGTTAAAGATAAATTACATTTATTTTCATTATAATCTTATTGTAAACACCTATAATTGCAAGATCCAAATTGCAATAAAATCATTAAAAAAAAATGCCTAAAAGGTAATGATTTTCTCTTTTTCTCTTAATTCACATAACACGCATCAACTAATTATGTTGGTGTAATAAGTATGTATATATATAAATTATTGAAATCACTTTAGTTGATTCTACATCTACATAATTATTATTATGATAAATATAATTTATATTTATTCTCATTATAACCTAATCCAAAAATTAAATTTTATTTTTAAAACCATCTCTAGTACTCTCGAAAGCATGACCCTTGTGTATAAATTGAGGAACAACCACCTTCACGCGACTGAAGCAAACTTTTACTGGTTGTTAATATTATTTTAAGACCCTTTTACTTGGTCAGATAAAAAATTAACAAGAAATGGCAGTAGGTATGAAATTCTTGTGCGTTGTGTTTTTGTTCTTCTCTTAAGCTCTTTTGTTTTTGTGAACGAGGCGTGGCTTCACGATGAAACTCATCATCATGCTATACAAATTAACAAGATTTCAAATGAGCTGCGCAATGAACTGCAAAAGATAAGTGGGCCAAGTCAAGGTGGATCTGCAAATGGTAAACATCCACCACCGTCTACTACGTTGATAAAAAATGAAGGGGTAAAGGAAAGTGGCCCAAGCCATGGTGGAGCTGGGCATCTTCATCCTCCATCGCCTGCTAGGTTGAGCAAGAAATATGGCGAAGTTCTGGTCACAAATGTTTGATATAGCGTCTAGCTATCACAATTCTTTTTTATCAATAAAAACCTTAATTTTGAAACGTGAATTTGGATATCTTTCTATGGGCATGCAAAATTGATAGCCAATTATATATTAACACGTGCAATATATTTCAAGTTTATATTTTTTCTAAAATAAAATATTAGTTGATTGATACAACCAAATATTGCCATGTATATGTAATTGAAGTATTTAAGACAATTTAAAATTGTGTCATGCCAATAAAGGAAGCAAATATCAATGATTTGGTAATTCTAGATCACATCTTGTGATTAAGGAAACAAATTGCAAACAAAAAATAAAGGACCAATGAAATCACGTCTACATCATCAAGTACATACAGTAAAATTTCCATCCTATTGTGTTTTTCCAGCCATTGAAGACGTCACTCAAGACTCAGAGAATAAAAACCAAGAGACAAGAATACAAGTGATTACACACAACCCAAGGAGCAAATAGGATACAACTAAAGATACAAGTGAAGATACGAGCAAGAGAGAATTTAAGAAATGTCAAAATCCTCTTTAGAGGAAATCAAGGAAGATCCACGATGTTCAAGGCAAAAATCTAGATATTCATCAAAGAGATCAAGAAATTTTAGCTTTTGATTGGAGAATAAGTCGAAAGACCTGCGAATTAATATTATTAAGACCTAAATCTACCTTGACAGAAGATTAAAGTTCCAAATCCAAAGAAACACCTAAAGTTCAAGGCAAAATTCAAAGTTCCCAGTGTTTCATTTGGAATAAGTCGAAAGAATTTTTAATTGACGCTAATAAAGACTCAAGTCAACATTGAAGTAGATAAAACCTTCAAGGTCCACCTTTAAAATTGTCAAATCGAAGATCACATGCTTGAAGTGAAGAATCAGAGGGAAAAGTTGAGATTTTGTATCCACAAATTATCCAGTTAAATCGAAATACTTTTTGTAATATTTTCTTGTTTCAATAAATTTATAAACACAAAATTACGTTACAATTTCTAGCACACTCAGTGGAACATTATTTACCTTTCATCTATTCACCAAAAGTTTGAAGGTATCGCAATGGTTTTGAACAAGATTCTAGCATTCAAAATCGATGCTTTCAAGTTCATATGAAAGTATTGGAGTCATCACAAGGTATGTCGAAAAAGTTACAAGTATGCCCTAAGATGTCTTCCATGAAGTTGTTGAAAAAGATCTATCCATCTCTTTTAGACCAATGATGATGATCGAGAATTGAAGGATACTCGTCTTCATCCGCAAGTGCAATTCCTATTATGGTGACAAACAGTAAAACCTTGGAGGAGCAAATTGCAAGTTTAATGAGAGCTATAGAAGGTCTAACAAAGCTGTTCAAGAGCAAAACTCTCAAAACAACAAATTCACGAACAAGAATGACAATACTAATGCTAGTAACACTGCAAAAAACAAGTTGAGCAGCATTACAAAGCAAAGACGTCTTTAAAGCAACAATCCGATTGATTGAGGAAGTCATAAGCTATAGAGTTGCAAGTCTATCAGAAAGGTTGATTCCTATCGACCAATTGAAAGAGTTCATTAGGGAGACTATTAAAGACAAAATCGATGAAAAATCAAAATCATCTACGACTCACACCAAGCCATATACTCAAAGAACTGATGATCTGAAGATGTCAATCAGCACCAACCTCCAACTTTCCCACAGTTTGATGGAAAAAGAAACCCAAAGCAACACATAGATCATTCAATTGAAACATGCATAATGCAGGAATCTACAGAGATCACCTTGTAATTTGTTCGGTCTTTGAAGAGAAACACGTTTGACTCATACACCGACTTGGAAGTTAACTCAATTAATAGTTTGGGTAAAATTAGAACAAGAGTTTCTCAATCGCTTTTACAGTACTAGAAGGACAACCGGCATATTAAGCTTAAAGCTCCTACCAGGGAGAGGAAGTACCCGTTATTGATTATATCAGTTGTTGGAGTAGTTTGAGCCTCAATTGCAAGTTTAGATTGGTTAAGACTTCAACAATTAAGATATGCATCCAAGGAATGAATTAGGGCCTTTTCTACATACATCAATGAATGAAACCAAAAATATTTGGAGAATTAGCAACTCGTGAACATGCCATAATAAAAAACTTTGATATGCTCCTTGATAAAAATCTAAACTATTAATAATGCTCCTTGATAAGAGTTTAGATTGTCAATGATGCTCCCAGACATGAGACTAAAAATTATCTAAATTTTAAATTGAAAACTCCTTTATATGAATATAAACTATCTAATAAATTCAAATAAAGATTCCTGATGCGAGTATAAACTATATACATAATTCAAATTTAAATGAAGACTTCCTGTTATCTACTAATTCAAATAATTAGTCCTTGATATGAGTATAAACCATTTACAAATTTGAAACATCTTGACACAAGAATAAACTCTCTCTCAAATTCGAATTCAATGAAGAATGCTTGATTTGAGTACAAACTATCTACAAATTCAAGTTGATGGTTCCTCAATACAAGTTTAAACTATCTAAAAATTCAAATTGAAGGCTCCTATATACGAATTTAAACTATCAAAAAATTCAAATTGAAGGCTCCTTGATACGAGTTTAAACTATCTACAAATTTAAACTGAAGGCTATTTGATATGATTTTAAACTATTTATAATTTTTCAATAGAGTAAACTGTGTTATGACTTGATCCTCTTAATTAGGTACGTAGATAGCTTGGAATTTATTTTTAAGTTCAATCACATGGTATAAAGAAGAAGAAAGTAGAGAAAAAACATCACATGGGAGAAAACTATTTCGAGACATGCTCGCTCATTCACTTCAATTCAACATAAGTCACAAGGGGGCATTAATTGTAGGCATGGAGAATTTATCGTCAATTATATATTGACATGTGAAATATATTTTTCATCAATTTTATAGTTTTTATAAATAAGCTATTAGTTGATTGATAAATTCTAACATTGCCATATATGAACTTGAAGTAAATACCAAAAAATTTGGTAATTCTAGATCACATCTTGCGATTAAGAAAACAAATGCCAAATAAATTATGAATGACCAATCAAATCGCGCCACATCATGAAGTAAATATGACAAAGTTTTTCACTCTACAATTACAAATAGGAATATTTTTCCAACAATTGAAGACATCGCTCAAGACGTGAGTAAAGAAACAAGCTAAGTGACAAGAAGACAAGTGAAGACACATAACTCAAGGCGCAAAACAAGACACGATTGAAAATACAAGTGAAGACCCAAGCAACAAAGTATTCAAGAATCGCAAAAATCCTCTCTAGCACAAATGAAGAAAAAACTATGGTGTTTAAGGCAAAAATCAAGATATTCGTCGTATAGATCAAGAAATGCCAACTTTTGGTTTGAGAACAAGTAGAAAACCCCGTTAATTAACATTATTAAGATACAAATCCATATTGACAGAAGATCAACGTTCCAACTTTATTAAGAAACACACAAAGTTCATGAAAAAATTCAAGTGTATAATGTTTACTTCAGGAATAAGTCGAAAGACCCTTAAATTAACGTTATTAAAGACTTAAGTCAACATTGAATGAGATCAAACCATCAAGGTCCACATTCAAAGTTGTCAAATCAAAGCTTACATTCTTGAAGTGAAGAATCAGAGAGCTAAAATATATAGAGATTTTTTATCCAAATTTTTTTCTATTAATCCAAATATTCTTTTATATATTTTCTTGTGTAATAAATTCATAAACAAAATTGCTTTACACTTTCACCTGTACAACTGCTTATTCAAATTGTTTGGTTTACCTCACGTATATACCCTATAACTTAGTTGTAAGAGTGACTAAAATTCTGTCATTGCTTTTAAATTTAGAAACTAATAATAGGAAGCACTTGGTCTCACGTGATTCATATCATCTTAATAAAATTGCTACATTATGATAATAAAAAAAATCTATAGAAAATAATAAATTTTTATAATAAAATAAGGGCCGGAAGACGCAACGGATCTTCAGGATAGGCTTCAATAATGTAAAATATTTTGATTTCTTCGTATTTTAAATTTGATACTAATTGCATGGTATTCTAAAAATTAATATTAACTGCATTTCATATACAAGTATTAATAAAATTAGAAGAATTAATTAAAAACTTAGTGATGGGTATAAGGGCATGTACATCATCGTAGAGTCAACAAGCATACATATTCAAATACTCATCGTAACACAGATGATCGTTGCAGAATCCATTGAAAATTTTTGTGACAGGTAAAGCCATTGCAAATTAGCCCCATCTTTACAAATAATACTTTAATTTGTTGCAATCCAATCTCAAAATAATACAAATTATTTAATAAACTTGTTCATCAAAATGACGGGGGTTGCCACGGGCATTACCTCTTGTTTCAAATGCATGCGACGGAGGTTGATGCGTACCAAAGTCTAACAGCTCCATAAGAAGCGAAGGATCTTCTGAAAATTCCAAAATTACTAGAGGATTAATATACAAAATACAAGTTAGTACTATGATGCTTAAGTTAGTCACTGCCCCCAATAAAATGTCCTCTAGAACTATAATCTTGATGCAATCACCATTCCTAATGTTGTTCTTCATACATCTCTTCCTCTAACTTATCTATGAGATATATATATATATATATGTATATGAAATGACTGACTAATTGCCCTGTAAATGCTCTTTCCTTTTTATTGTTCCGAGCATGTTTGGTTATAAAATATCAGAATATTTCAATGACTTATTTAAACCTCATGCATAATGTAAAATCACACGGAACAAGCAAAAAAAAAAAAAAAAGCCCAAATAGCATAAAACTCTCGTGCGTTTTGAAAATTCAGCTAAAAACTCCCTTGTGTTTCAGAAATAGGCACCCTTTGTTTTTGTAAACATAGCTTACTTGCCCCTATCCGTTAAAATCACTTTACAGTGTTAAAATTTTAATTAAATAACCATTATGCCCTTGCTATCATATTTTATTTCTTATTTTAATGACCGTTGGTTTTTTTTAAGGGAATAAAAAGCCGTTAGATCTAGTCAATTCATCTCAGTCCTTAGATTTATAAAAAGATTAAGGGTCTAAATTTAATAAATTTTAAATATATAATATAAATATTTTGTAAATTATAAATTATAAACTTATTATTAAAAAATTAATAAAATTAAACCCCCATGCCCAGCCCCCCTCCCCACCCTCAGCAAAAAAAGTTTTTATTTAAATACTTAGAATGATAATTTAAATCTATATAATATTTTTAGTTTATAATATATAATTATTATAAATAATTAACATTGTATAGAAATTTTTGTATTGTGATATTTAATTTAAATTATAAATATTAATTTTTTTTTATTTCTTTTGTATTTTAATTTAAATAAATATATTTAAGAATAAAATTATTTATTTGTTACAAGGAAAAAAAAATAAAAACTATAAAACCAATCTCAAAAACAAAAAAATAAATGTGTGTGATTTTATACGTCAAAAAGGGTATATTAGTCATTTTTAGTTTAAAAGGGGTAAAAATATGCCAAAACTCAATCCATTTCGCATCAAGGGCGGTGAAACTAATGGAAGGAAAGTTTTACGCAGAATTTTTTATATCACAAGGTCCTTTTAACCTATTTTTAAAATATAAGGGGATAAAATGCAATTTGGCCCAAAAACAATATATATCATCAACTTGCAATGCACTTAGTGTGGCTAGTATGTGGCAAAATCCATTATTAGTCCAACAAAGCAAGATTTCTTGTATGCTTGAAAATATTAATATCATTTGGTTAAACCGATTAGTCCCCAACTTTTCATCGGGTTAAGGTGGATAAGAATCATAGGTCATTTCAGCCTATTGCCGAACCTTACTTAACACCGATAGGTGGGTCAAAGCATATTGTAAGAACCATATCTATACCCAACCTAACACCAATAGGCAGGTCAAAAATACTATCACCGCTATAGTAGTCCTCCACATAACACCAGTAGGCGAATCAGAGAATTACTATATACAACTTGGTCTTAATAAATTCCGAGCTACTTCTTCCATACTCCTACTAAATGATCATAGGAAATTTACTCTATAGTAGTGATAAATATTGTTGGGTTCAACATTCATGGACAAGGAGGCCAATGAAAATTTAAAACTTTAGCAATCAACATGTATATTTCTAAATTATACAAGCCTTTGTCGTCTCCGAATAGTGAAACATAGCGAGATAAAAAAACAAGCACGAATAAATAAAATTTATGCCACTAGCACTCCTACTAATGTAGTTTGTCAAGAAATGCTTCAAGTGTTGTCTAGCCACGAGCAATCATCCTTAGATTCGCAGAGCCTCAAGTGTTACTCCTATAATAGTATCTACACATCATATGTCCACCAGTGCTTGGATTCTAGCTAGTCAACTCCAAACCCTGATTTCTTGAATCCACCAAGTAACCAAGTGGTATATACCTTTTTGAGTTATGCATATAAATAGAAAAAAATGCTTTTTTTTTTTTTTTTCTTAAAGCCGCCGGTACCGTGGCGAGGGGTTGGGCATGACCCCTAACCGTTTATTGATATCAAAAGAACCCCAAATACATGTTAAAAATTATAAATGAGGAGTATTTACTCCCTATACAATTTTAAAAATGTATATGCGGAAGTAAATTATCGAAACGAATTAAAAAGGCAAGAAGTCCCACCGGTTGTGTGTGCACCTGTTTAGTCCTATGTCGACAAGCATAATTAGCAAGATAGTCTGCAGGCTGGTTCCTTCTCTGTATATATGTGTAAACTCCATTTGAATTCCACGGCTGAGGCGGCTGAGGCGTGTGAGTAATGGTTGGAGTTTCCAATCCCCTATTCCTTCTTGTACCAAATTTTGCCTTCTTGTTCTTACTCATGGCTAGACTCTCCACTTGTAGCACCCCCTATGGCACTGTGTTTCTATAATGCTAATTATCATACAGCTTCCTTAATCATAACTCCTTTTACAAAAAAAAATTCATTTAAAACAATGAGCAAATTATATTTTTATCAATATCATATATATGTCTTAAGCAATGACAGACGCCGTTAAAAGTTTACATTCACCATTCCGCTGGTGTATTCATGAACGATACTCCATGAGGAGGAAATTGTAGTTTCTAGTTAAAATTAATATTGAAATACATTTCAATCAAAGTCTAATATTTCTGAAGTTATGTGATTAGAAATCCCAATTCAAGATGACATGCTAAACCTCTTAATAAGACTTGAGGCACCGCTTATGATCCAATTCAACAAGTCACTGTGACTTGTTCCTTAAAAAAAATGTATGACAAAGAATGAGTTATTTTTTGTGATAAGTATAGCTAATTAGCTTGTATATTTATATATACACATACACAATAAGATAATTTTCATGCAATGACACTAACCCACAAATATCCAACACGCAATCACCACAAAATCACTGAAGTAACTCATACCATAATCATATTTTATAATCATCCAAAATAAAAATATGTGATATTGATGATTAATAATCGTGATATATAGTGAATTTTGAATATAAACTTTGATATAATATAAAATATACATTAAATCTAGACAAATCTTAAAAATAAAAAAATATATATAAAAAGTTTAAGAAAAGAAAGAAACTCGAGAACCGACTCGCAAGCTAACGAACAAAACATTTCTAATTCGAGCTCGTTAAAACCGCAGGCTCAAGTGGGCTCGCTTAACTCGAACTCAAAAACTCAAGTTTGGCTCGAGCTTCAAATCGAGCCGAGACTCAGCTGCCACCCTAGTAATTAAGGGGAAAAATGCAATTTACCCCCTGAAAAATAAAACAGTAATTTACCCTCCGTGTTATAAACAATAGAGTAAAATACCCCTAAGCCTGAGAGTGTATTACACTCTCCGTCTTGCAACTGGGCATGATTTTTAACCAAAAAAAATATTATGTTATATATATTTTTAATATATTAATGTATATATATTAAAAAATAATATCTAATAATATATATATATATATATATATATAAATTAAATATATATATATATATATATATATTTTTCTTTGTTCTTCTTCTTCGCGAGCGCCGCCGCGGCCGCCGACCCCCCATCGCCTCCTCCTTCTCCCGCCCGCCCGCGCCCGCGCCGCGCCCCCTCATCCGCCCAGATCCGCCTGCCCCTTTCCCGTCCGCCGCCTCCTCCTCCTCCTCCTTCCTCCCTCCCTTCCCTTCACCTCCTCCTCTCCCACCCGCGTCCCCCTCCCCCGTCCGCCCAGATCCGCCAGCCTCCTCCCTGTCCGCCGTCTCCTCCTTGTCCTCCCTCCCTTCCCTCCCTCTTGCCCGCGCCTAGTCCGCTACCGCCGACATATCTCTCTGTATGTATGTATATATATATCTATATATATACTATATCATTTAACATACAAATATATATATATATATATATAAATTTAATATATAATATATTTTTTTTATTTTTTTACTTAAATTTAAACCGTTGATTTGAATTAGATATAATCTACACCGTTGATTTATTAGTTAAATTTGGACCTTAGATTGATCAAGATCCATCGGTCATTAAATAAAAATAAAAATATTATTTTAAATTTTAAATTAAAAAAAAACCACGCGTGTAATACACGAAACGCGTCAGGGGTGTATTTGATCTATTTTTAACAACACAAGAGGGTAAATTGCTACTTTATTTTTCACAAGGGGTAAATTGCTCATTTCCCTTAACACAGGGGGCAAATTGCATTTAACCCAGTAATTAAGTATCTCCAACAGATGTGGAGTCAACATATATAGAAATAAATGAGACACAAAGACCGTTGAGGAGTGTCGTTGAGGCAGAAATTGACACTTCGAGTTGTGATTTCCTTCGATGTTTCGCTGATAATTTGCACGGAGGCTATAAGGTTGTACCATCTGTTGGCAATTCATTGTTGCCTCTCCAATAAATAGAGAACTGTATTTTCAAAGGCCTAAGTTTATTTCGGACCCAATGGTCTTGTTGTTTTCCCCTGCCTGAAAGTTGTGCCATAAATGGTACCACATTAGGAAGTTAGAAACCTCTGGTTAATTAAAATTTGGTTACTCCAAAATGTCATACTGAATACTGGTAAATTACTAGAACCATTCGTTTCGTTTCGATTGAAAATTGAAATAAGCGAGATTTAAAAAAAAAAATCTTACTATGTCAAAATTTCAAATTTATATGTGAAAAAATCTGTAAAACTAAAATTTATAAAAACAAATGAATTTATAATTCAATTCAAATTCCAAATATCATTACAATTCTAATGGGTTTAATGCACTTTATCTCTTTGTGATATTGTAACTGGACAAATTACCAATTTATAAAAATAATAGCAATTTACCTTCTTTTGTTTTTTAAAAAATTAAACAATTCACCTTCCTGTCTAAGTAGGTAAATACTTCTTTTTGAAAAACATAGGGGATAAATTGATGCTTTTTAAAAACACACGGAAATAAATTGTTATTTTTTTATAAGGTGCAATTTGCTCATTTATAATATTAAAGGGGGTTGCATGTATTTTTTCCTAAATTCCAATACTTAAATTATTTACTTATAAATCTTTGACAACATCATTACAACTTACATTGGAAGTATTCGAAATCAAATCCAATATCTATATATATATAGCAGAACGATGGTTGATCAAAATTGAGCCAATTTTGACCGAATACTAATTTCTGGTATTTTTGAATTTTTTAATTCACTAAAAAAATTCTCATTGGTTGGTGATTTTATTTCATTTAAATATATTAAAAATTAATTTTGTATTTATCCAAAATAAATTCACCTATCCAAAATCTTATCTTCAAGATTTATATTTATCTTAAATAAATTCACATTTTAGGATAATATTTACCTTTTAATTTTATGAAAATTTTCTTTATATTTATCTAAAATCTCATTTTGAAAATTAGGATACATTCACATAATTAATATAATATCTTTGGTTTTAAATCTCTTTCCGAATTTTATAGTTTGATAGTTTTGCATTTTTTATCAAATAAAAAAATTCATTGGTTATAAATTCAAAATCAACCAAATTATTAAAGTATTTATAATATTTGATATTTAATTATTTATTTTATATTTATCCAAAATTAACCAAATATCTTTTGTTTATTCCATGGTTAATGATTTTTCCACTTAAAGATTTATATTTAACTCAAAACGTATTTTACCTATTAATTTTATATTTTTTAATTTGTTATTCCTATATTTTTATTTTCTATCCTACGATTCTTTTAATTATACTATATATATATATATATTATATATATATATATATATACTATTTTTTTCTTCAGTTTGATTTTTAATTTCATCATAGCTATAACTGAATTTATCTAGATAAATACAGAGAAATTTTAATTAATTTAAAATTGATAAGGTTTTTAACCAATAAAAGATTTTTTTAATAAGGAAAAAATAAAATATAATCCTAAAATATGTATTCGTTGAAGATAAATAGAAATTAGTTAGGATCTATATCTTGAAGTTAAGATTTTGATAAGTATATATTAAATTTTTATTTTATATTTACGTGAAATCTTATTTCTGAGATTATAATTGAATTATTTAACTGTCAAGAAAAAATCTTGTTGGTTAGAGACATCATCTATTTTAAATATTTTGTATATTTATTTTGTATTTATTTGAAATATGATCTCCAAGATTATAATATAAATTTAATTTGAATTTATCTTAAACTTACCTAATGATTATGGTCTCCATCTATTTCTGGATATTTATTCTTTTGTATATTTTTATACACCAGTATTTTTATACATATTATAGTTTCATCCCTTAAATTTTTAATATTTAACCCTTTTGTATCTTTTTATACACCAAGTACTTTTGTATACTATAATTTCATTCATTAAATTTTTATTTTATAGTTTATTTATTTTACAAGATGAAAAGAATCACTAAATTTTAATTTTATTGTAATTAGTTTCTCGAGCTATCTAAATATGATTCTACTAGATTTATGATTATATGCTTTGTATATCTTTACATTCATATATAAATATATGTATTTTCATGTTAGTTTAATTTGAACTATTTTTCTGAAAAAGGCCACATATGATTGTTTGAATTTTATTTTCTTCTTATGTATATTCTATTTCAATTGAAACTTTTGTACATATATGTTAGATCAATTCCTTAATATATCATAAATTTTATTTTCAACTTTTATTTTATGGTTTTATATTAAAGCTTAAAATGACATGATAATAAAATAATTTTATGTAATATTATGTGTATACATATACATTTATTGCTAGAAATTAACATAATATTTCATAATTTCTATTATAACTTCTCTTATCACCAATTTCTAATAACGCATTAAAAGTAACTATACATTCTTGGTTTATATTTTATTTTTCTTGATAAGTAAGATCATTTTAAATGTATGTACTTAATAGTTTCCTATGGAAGATAAATTATATAATACAAATAATACATTTAAGTAATTTTTTATATTTTTATACAAGGTTCAATATATATATAAAATGTGATTTTATATACTTAATAGAATGTTATAATTATTAAAAGTAATCATCATACAAAATAAACTTTGGTAAGTATAAATATGTTGTATGTGTTGGAAAATATCAAGTTTAGTAAAAATTCAAAACTATTATGCTTTACTGATTAAAAATTAAAATTTATTTTATGTAATTTATTCTTTTACAACACAATATATTATTAAAAAATATTTAATTTAAAATATATAATTATAGATATAACCGTGCATAGCACGGGTTCTCCGCTAGTATTACATATGATAAAACTAAAAGTGTTAGATGTTTGAAAAAGACTTTTTTAGCTTTTTATTATAAAAGAAAACATTTAAGTTAATTTTTTTCCTTAAAACATGGTTGGTCTTTATATATATAGATTAAAAATTACAGAATTTACTGTTTCACGCATTTTTCTAGGATTACATTCCTAACATTCATAGGAGTAAAGGAACCTAAACCTACGCACTTAATTATAATTACTAGTTGAATTAGGTCTCCTTATAGTACAAGAACTCAAATTACTTCAAATACTTATATACAGACACTACTTTCAATCATCAAGAACAGTACAATTCAGTTGTCCATTATACTGTGAAAACATAATTACACTATGAAGAAGCGTCCGTACTACGACACAATCTTCCTATTCTCTTTGTTCCTGATTCTGCTTTGGGGCTACCTCAATTCTATCACAAACCCTAAACACCAGGTCTTTCCTGAAAACCTAGATGACAACATAAATATCTTCATATTAGCGGGACAAAGCAATATGGCTGGAAGAGGTGGGGTGATGTTCCAAGTATGGGATGAACTTGTTCCTCCCAAGTGCTCGTCTGACCACAGAATTCTCCGACTGAACGAAAACTCCGAGTTGGAAGTGGCAAAAGAGCCCCTCCATGCCGGAATTGATGTAAATAAGACTTGTGGGATTGGTCCAGGGATGGCGTTTGCCAGTGCGATATTGAGAAGAGTTCCCAATTTCGGGACCATAGTTTTGGTGCCTTGTGCTGCCGGCGGAACAAGCATTAGAGAGTGGTCAAGGAGCAACAGTGTTCTGAGAAGCAGGATGATTGCGAGAGCTCGTGAAGCTCTTAGGTACGGTGGAAAGATCCGTGCGATTTTGTGGTATCAAGGGGAAAAAGATACAGAGACTGAAGAAGCTATGAATCTGTATCCAGGCGAATATCGGCTGTTTATTGATAGTCTGTACCAAGAGCTGATGCATCCTCAGGTTCCTTTCATTCAGGTACATAATCAATCACACAACAACTGTCGTTTTGATTGATTGATTCAAGCCAAATCAGGTTTAGGCCGTATATAATTAGCTTGGCATTTATATTCAAAATGAAATATAAAATACCATACTATTTAATATATTGAGATATATATATATATATATACATATAAGGGAAAAATACAATTTACCCCTTGTAATATAAGAAATGAGTAATTGTGAAAAATAAAATAATAAATTATCCCCTGTATTTTGGAAAAAGAAGCAAATTATCCCTTATCTAAACTATTGATAGGAGGTAATTTGCTTCATTTTTTGAAACACAGGGGTAATTTGCTTTTATTTTTGAAACACTTCGATAATTTGCTAACTCTTTTTTCATGTATTTGCTCATTTCACATAACAAGGGTTAAATTGCATTTAACCCATACATATAAACTGATTAATATTTCTCTTGTTGTGTGTGGAAATATATAAAGGTAGCATTAGCATCGGGCCAAGGCGATCCAAAGTGGCTTGAAGGTGTGAGAGCAACACAACTTGGAATGGAGGATATGATAACAGTTGATGCAATGGGGCTGCCTCTGCAACCAGATGGGCTGCACCTTACCACAATGGCTCAGGTCCGCCTTGGAAATATGTTGGCTGATGCATTCCTCAACAGCAACACTAGTGTTTGAATTGAGATTGCAGAGTGTAATATGTAGTACCGATATGTACAATAGTTTGGACACTTTTGGCATACTTTTATAGAATGATTTTATGGAAAAATTGCATTTTTATACCTATAGAGTAGAGGTATGTGAATGTTATCCTACGCTTAGTTTTTGAAAACGTCCAAAAATTCAGAAAGGGTTGCCAGGTTGAGTGCCATAAACATCCCCTTGTCTTTTAACGAAACTTGTTAGGAGAGAAATTTGGGGAAAATTGCATAATATCCCATGTTATAGGAAAATTACTGCATATTTACACGTATTAACTAAATAGCCAAAAAAGATTCCCTATAACTATTAATAATGTACAAAACAATCCCTCTTCGTTAAAAATTGGAGAGTTGCCTAGACGGGTGATCTAGGTCGAAAAGTGATGAGCTCTCTTACAGTCGCTAAAGTTGAGCTTGTTGGAGGTTACCGAGAAATATATGGTCCCTGAGAAAAGAGAAGCTCGTTAGGTTAGGTGGGAGGACCCCAGCTAAGGCCTTCCGATACTTAAGTCAATTCAAGTTTGAGATGGTGGTAACCAATCTAAGCTTTAAATATGATCGGAACTGGAGTAAATGTGTCTTACCATAAATGTGGTGGAATAGTCATATCTATAGGGCCAGATGTCCATACGAGCTCCGTCCACGCGGCAGTATCCCAAGCTATGAGATTCTAGAGTCGATGGTTCAGATTATTATACTAGGAGAAGTTGAACAATTACCTACTGAACATTTTTTTTTTTTTTTTTGTTTCAATTAGCTTACCGAGATACTGCAAAGAGAGCAGTGGATTTTATACAAGGGAAGTTTTCCATGTAGATCCTATCTAGCGGGGTTCGAAACCCCTCCTGAAAATCCATGGACAGGCTCTCATTGCCTTCATCCAACTAGAGAGATTGACTTTTGTACAAGGGAACTTGTCCCCTCCTTAGTACGATAGGGACTTCCAGCTCGGGTAGTAGGGCACGGAGTAAGAGGTACTTGGAAGCCGGATTGCTCTTAGCACTTTTTTGAGGTGTGAGCAGTGGGTCAGCAGGGCGCTTATCCTTAAGATCCCCAACTGAAGCAGAAGTTGTAGGGGTAGATAGAGGGCTCTTTAATAAAGTTCGCCAAGTAGAGGAGGCGGCAATAGTAGTCTTCTTTTGCTTTGCTCTCTCAACCTTGTCCGATAGCAGTTTTTGAAACATCTTTGCTACCAAAATCCATGAACCAGCAAATAAAGAACTAAAAACAATCTAAAATTATCTTTGAGCAAGGGAAAATGCCAAAAAAGTCTGCAACGATATATAATAGAAGCAGGATCCATGTCTGCCCCTTTATGGCTTAAGCCATAGCTATGGAGAATAACAAGGTGAGAGGATCATATGGGTAGACATTCAAATGTTCCAGCAAGCTTTGGAAAGCAGCAAGACGACTACGAGCAGAGTGGTCAAGAGGGTTTGCCGCAATCCACACAGGAGGAAACCTCCAAGTTGTGGGAAATAAAAAAAGAAATAGTTGCATTTCCACTCCTTGATGGAGGACTTGATTTTAAGAAATCGAGCCCCCCCTCGTGAAGTGAAGTATAAGAGGTCGGACCTTGCTCACTTGAGAGTAAAAAAAAGAATAAAACTGAGTACTAGAAGGGATTTCTCTCAGATTACTTACAAAAAAAAAAAAATAATAAGCTGGACAACATGCTAAAGGACATAGGTACTAGTTGGTTCAAAGGGATTGGCAGCTACATCCGAATTAAAATCATGAAAAAATGTATCCCAACTTCTAGTTCGGCTATGTGAAAAGAGAAAAACCTATCAGGTGGGAAATTCGGGTGAGGATCAACAACAACTAGCCTTAAATCATTAAACATACAGGTATTTTTGCACTTTCCACTTATTAACTCAATTGCCTCATACATTGAGAGGAACGGGAGCGAATTTAACTCTAAACTGATTCTAATCTTCCAGGTCAGCAATCAACCTTATGCTTTTCTACCATTTTCCTCTCCCTTTCTTCCCTAAAGTTTACCTCACCTTCCCTAGCTTGCTCACGCCTCTGTGGTGCAAGGCAAAGTCAGACACGATGGGGTTCTCTCTTTCTTCCCCAGAGGATCCTACCAGATCTACCATCACCTCCTTAATCGCCTTCTTACCAATACTCCCAATAGGCATGCTTTTTCAAAAGAAAGAAAGAAGAAATTAGAAAATTATACCTATAAAGAGAAGAGAAAATGAAGGAAAGTTGGAGCTCTAGGGGGAAATTCGAAAAACATATAGGAAAAACAAAAAAGACGAGAAATACGAGAGAAAGGAAGTGTGACATAAAACACGTGTCAACCTTCGTTAATTATGGTAGAAGAGAAGTCCCATCCGCAGTGAACTCGGCTCCTCTCTCTCCACTTGTCACCTCTCCCTGAATCACCATGCTAGTGCCCTTTTGCACTGCCAAGTCCATCCTATCACTTTATTTATTACAATTATCACTTATCTTTTATAGATAGGTAGGATCCCCCCAAATCCGCATATGCGTGTAAAGTGGCGACACCCTATATTACTCCCCTCCATCAGCACAACAAGTCCAGAAACAAGCCTAGGAAGGCCAGCATGATCTTCCCTGTTGAACCAGCACAAATGAAAAAAAATTCTTCAAATAGATCATTTGCAGGAATATTTCATTGTACTCGATCAATGCAATACCAAGTCTTGTACTTCTAGAGTGGGGGCACAGTAATGATACCCCTTCAAATATTTTTTCTCAAGCTCAAAGCTAAGGAGCTAGGCCCTAACTGAGCAGCCCAACAGGTCTGAACCTATTGGCTCACTGAGCAATCTCGTAAGCATGACCCTACTGACACATGAGCAAGGTATCAAACCCATGGCTACTTTTATTTCCACTAACCTGATAGGAGCAAAAATGAGCTCAATATAGTAAGATGACTCAGAATACAGGGACAACACTTCACACGTACTTTTGACATTATAAGATATATCATACAAAAACATTAGCAACAAATGCTTCCTAGATCGTTAGTGGCTGATCTACTTGTAGCAAGTAAATGGAACCTGCTGAAATTGGGACGACTATCAAGATAGAGATTCAAACAGTGATAATTTCTTAAAGATAAGTCCAAATCGCAATTTTTTTTTTAATTATTAGTTAGCTACCTCCTATAGCTTTCTAATGGTGTATCGCAAGCTGCAAGTGCTTTTGGTATCACACTCCAACGACATATGAATAGAGGCCCTTGTGGAGTCACACTGTAAACAAGTATCCTTTACTCAACACTCTCATTTCTCTCTCAATTGTTAGCTATCTTTTAGCATACATTTGCACTTCAAACGAATTTTATCATTTTGTCATCATATTCGACCATTATTCTAAGAATATTTCAAAGTTTTCATTTATTTATTCAATCAAATAAATTATTGACTTAAGCATCAGATTGTTAACCCCCTTTTTTGTTGATTAATCCTCCTTTGATCTTAGAATTTTTTTCTAAAGATTCTTTGAACATTGTGTTGCTACTAGACTCTAGTAAGCATCATGGTCATAAGACATCTTTCTATACTTAACCTTACAATAATTGCAGACATTAGAAAATAGAATCATAAATTTGGAATAGTAATTACAAAATAATAAATTTAAGTAGGATAACTGCTATATTTGATCTCTTAAATTTTCGTATAGAATCACTTTAATTTTTCAAGTTCATTTTTTGACTTTAACATCCCTAAACTTTGATTTTTGTTTTAGTTTGGTCCCTTTGACCATTTTTCGATGAAAATATGATCGAATTTTGACTTTTTTAAGGGTAAAGTGATTAATTTAAATTTGATTTTCTCACTTTAATTCCTTAAATTTGTAAAATCATCAAATTTGTTATCTTTTTCGGTAGGAAAGCAATTCTTTTATGTTTTCTTATGTTAAATATAAGGTGTAATTATTTTATGTGAATATAAAAATTTTAAACTTTCATGAACATAATAATAATACAATGTTTAATATAAAATAAAATTATGAAAGCTTTGACCTTTTGTGCCTCTTTTACAATAGTTTGTTGAGATATGCACGTGAACTCATTTTCGATGAACCACTGCGTTTCTTTTTATTAATACGCCCAAAAGATGCTCCAATATTAATTTGTATAGGACAAGGGTCTTCTCTAATTTTTCCTGCCGTTCAAACTATAAAATTCAAGTATTGAGATAGCAAGCAACTGTTGACTGCTTCTAACGGAAAAATTGTAATTTTAGTCCGTTCGCTCTAGTAATTATAAGAGATAACATTTTAAATTTTATTGAAATTGAATTTGATAATGAAGCCCAAAAATTTAAAACAAAAATAAAGGCACGTTAAGGACAAAATACGTTGGATTGCAATCTGGTTGAAATTTGGGGCTCATTGAGGGACACATGCCAAATTCTCGCAAGATTTGTGATTTTCGATTATTTTGTCTTTAATATGTAATTTTTGTAAATTATAAGACTTGATTACCAAATTTAATTCCAAGAAAAAAAATATCATTCCTATAATTGTGGTGTAATTCCAAACTAGGGATAAAAAGTCACCTAATAATTTGTTAGTTGGTGTGATTCCAAGGGTGTACACCTACTTTGAATTCCTTTATACACGACGGAAACGGAATTATCCAAACCCCTCCAGAATTTTGGAAACAAAGAGCATAAGACTGCATATTTCTTACCGTGAAGTCAATTCAACAACGTTGTTCTTGTCGTTGGTATTGTTTTTCTTGCTACAAATCACGTGGTAGATCTATGACTAATTACAAGTCTTTTTTTATGCATTTCGTTTCATGTCAAACCCACAATTTTTTATAGTAATTGAGAGGAAAGTATGGGGGGATGGCAGTCTGGTGTAAGATTCTCAGATAGAAACAGCTCAAAGTGGTTGTCTCTCGCCCAAGTGGTCTTCTAAAATAATGCCGAGGAATCTCGTGCCTTTGCTTCCAAACAGTCTAACCATTCTATATTCTCAAGATAAAGGATAAAAAGCCTCTTCCATTCTTGCAGTTTGCTCTGGGGAAGGTATGTATTCCCTTGTTTGGTTAATGCTTTTGTCATACTCAAGTTTGGTGAGCACCAACAGTCTCTCCCATGACAATGCCTTACAAGGTAAAAGCATATTCATACTAGCCGGACAGAGCAATATGGCGGGCCGAGGAGGAGTCGTGAACGGCACTTGGGATGGATTTATCCCTCCCGAATGTCAATCCAATCCGCTAATCCTCCGGCTTAATGCTGAGCTTACATGGGAAACAGCCCGAGAGCCTCTCCACCGTGATATTGATATCCTGAAAACTTGTGGGATCGGGCCTGGGATGGCGTTTTCGAATTCAGTTCTGGAGAGGGACTTGGGCATTGGGGTGATTGGTTTGGTCCCTTGTGCCATCGGTGGAACGAACATAAGCGAGTGGAGACGTGGCAGCCGACTCTACAATCAGCTGCTGACGCGGGCTCAGGCAGCGTTGCACGGTGGAGGAGGACTAATTCGGGCTATTCTGTGGTACCAAGGTGAGAGTGACACAGTAAGCCATGAGGATGCTAAATTGTACAAGAGGAGATTAGTCAAGTTCTTTACCGACGTTCGATCTGATTTGCTATCACCTGTGCTGCCTGTGATCCAGGTTTGATGCCAACTTGTTAAATTATTGGGATCTACGCAACTTTTTTTTTTTTTAATTATTTGATGATGTTTTATCTGGTGCAGGTAGCGTTGGCGTCAGGGGAAGGGCCATATGTAGATGTAGTTAGGAAAGCTCAGCTGGAAATAGACCTCCCAAATGTGAAATGTGTCGACGCAAAGGGACTGCAGCTGCAGCCAGACGGGCTGCATCTTAGCACAGCAGCACAAGTGACGGTCGGCCGAATGATGGCCGACGCCTTCCTCCAGATTATGGCCCCTATTCCTGTTCAGAGCAGCGCCCACAAGACCGTCCACAACTCTTTTCTGGACTTCTTTCTCAGATGGTTTAGGTGGATATTTTGATCATGATACATATTTATGTCTTAATTATTGTTGAACATAAATATTCTCATAGTTTTCAAAATAACAACCTTTTTCCGGGCAAGACATCTGTTGTTTAGGTACAACAAATATATACGTGGGACTTGAATTTAAGACAAAGATGTTCATAATTACATATAATGTCACTTCAAGGACTCCCAATAATTGTTTTTTTAGTGGGGAGAAATGCAAGCAACCTCCTATAATATTACAAATGAACAAATTACATCTCAATAAAAATAAAACAGCAATTTATTTTCTTGTATTTTTTCAAAATACACCAGTTTACTTATTTAGACTGGTGAATGAATTGCTTCAGTTTAAAAAGCACCAGAGGGTAAATTACTTCTTTTTTTTTTTTTCATAAGAAGGTAATTTGCTCATTTATAATATTATAGGGATAAATTGTATTAAACCCTTTTTTTAGTTCGAATCGATAACTAGAACTAGATCTTTTATGTTGAAATTGGTCCAAAATTTGCTTGAGACTTGGGTAGAATCACTCAAATTTCATTTACAAGACTTGATTTTAGTTGGTAAATGAAAGGAGGACATGGCAAGTCGTGACAATGAATTTGTGGTTGTGTTTTGGTGGTGGTTGAGGAAGTTTCATCACCATCCAGAACAGCGCTTTCCCTTGTTGGTGTCGCCACACTCTCAATCGGGAAGAAAGGTTGGGCTGTCATTGTCTTGGAGACACAAATAGTGTCATCATACTCAGATACCACTCTCTTCTCCATATTAACAGACACAGGACAGAGAAACTCAAAAAAGGAAAATTGAATCAACACTTATATATGGGGATAATTATATTTACACTCTTTGATTTATTGTCATTTTACACAAATTATCCCTATTATTTTAAAAAATTACAGAAACCATCTGTGGTAGTCTTTAAAACTCTAAAATCCCTACTGACTTTGTCAAACTTTAATTTATTTTTCAACGATAGAAATGCCCTCAGGGGTATTTTTTTTAATTACCAAAAGGTAAAGAGAGTGTCAAAGAAATTTTTATGGGGATGAATAATATGATCCCATATATTCTTTTTATCCTTATTATACTAATTCCTTACTTTTAATTTAAATTACTTTATTAAATTTTTTTATTGAATCTGCATATAAATTTACACCTCAATAATTGAAATATTAAATTATTTAATTAATATATTAATAAAAATTAGTTATTAGCTTATATATTCAAATTAAAAAATTATCTCACTAGTATAAATTATTTTAAATGTTTAAAAATTAAAGAAATTATTTTTATTTTTTAATATCTAAATTTTATTAAAATTAATAAATTATACATATATCTATATATATTAATATATTTCTGTATATTTTTACATTTATACATATATATTTTGATGGCCAATGATGGCGAAGGAGGGTGAAACGTTGGGCGCAACTGGGGCGAGGCTGTAGTCCTTGCAATGGTGCAGTGGGAACAAGGACAGGCATGAGTTGAGGGTGGGCATGGCGATAGGATTGGGAAGATCGAAGAAATAATTTTTTTTTAAAAATTAATTTAGCAATTTAAAATTTTTTATAAATAAATTATTTATTTTACTAATTCTTATATTATTTATATAAAATGCATAATTTATTTGAATTATAATTTATTAATTTTCTAAATAATTTTTTAATTACAAGAATTTAAAATAATTTATATAAATGTGATAATTTTTTAATTTGAATTTATAATCTAGTAATTAATTATTATTAATTAAATATTTTAATTATTAAAAGGTGTAAATTTATATACATATTCAATAAAAAAATTAATTAAATAATTTAAATTTAAAATAAAAATTTAGTATAAAAAATAATAAAAAATAATGGGGTCATATTATTCATCCCCATAAATGTGACACCCCCACCGTAATCACATTTAATTACCCTCACAACTCACAATTATCCCTATAAAATATTTGACAAAGTCGATATCTGACGAACACCACAAGCAAATTACATACTTCACTAGAGTTTTTAGCTGTTACAAAATATAAAACACTAACTTAAACACAATTACATGTTCTTATGTCCATCTATCTAGAGCTCTCGAATTAGCATGGCACTGCTGACCCATCTATATGGTTGATGCTGGCTTATGACCTATCTCCTGAAAGAAAAATATACGACAAATTTATGAGTTGTCAACTCAGTAAGTATAGCTTTCAGTCTATATATATATACTCGAGCAACAAGTTAAGTACAAAACAATGATATCAACATAACCAACACATATTACACAATATAGCCAACTCACAGTAAACAATCTTCTACTCCTAGTCTGCTTACCAGAAGGTGATAGTGTTTTTCTCCATCAACTCAACCTCACCTTTTCATTTATATGATGGGGCATCAATCTTATATCGCATCATAGCTCTTTCAATTCGCTTCATAGCTCTTTTCATATCGCATCACAGCTCTTTTATATCGCAGTACTGCTCTTTTTCATATCGCATCATAGCTCTTTTCTCATCGCATCATAGCTCTTTTCTTTCATTTGCCACAGGCTATTCAACAACATCAAGGGGTATTCACATCACATTATATTCAATTTCCACCACTCCCTCAATTCCACATATCACCATCCTTGTAAGCAGCTATTGATGTAAAGTCATATATAAACATATTTCTATTTACAAACATCCATACACATCATCCAATAAACAAAACATTTCAATGTATTTCTCATTTTACGTGCACAATATCATCATTACAATTAAATCATCCACCACGCATACCGTTTCAGATAAATCAACTTCAGCACGAATCACACTTCTATATTAAAGGAATACCACAAAGAAAGGAAACATGTATAGATAATACTAATTATTCACTTACTCGTACAATTCCATATAATAATATTTTCTCGTCAATCACTTTCTATTCGACTTCCTCCACATTCAATTACAAAACCCCACAATCATTTAGCCAACATTCGTGTAACACGATCACAATTAAACACATAATAGCAATTCCATAGATATGTAGATAATCTTAATCACCATCAACGTCCATTAACAAGTATACATACCATTCATATTTCACCCATATGAATATATACATAAATCCAACAAGCAATACTTATATTCATACACACATATATATATATATATATAAACCAATTAGCTATACTTACCTCACTTTCCCCAATTATTTAAATAGTAGAATGATGTGTACAAGCTCAAACGTTGTTCCCGTGTCCTAAAATGAGGTATAAGACGTATCGTCAGTGAATCGTCGATATTGAAGTTCTTTCAAAAAGCACTAAATTACATTCGTACACTTCTCACTAATTTCTGAATATCTCCTTCTATAAAATTCGGATCTGTATTCCGTTTTCTTCTACATAAAGTAGACTCAATTATCTTTCCATCAATATATATTCTGATTTATTAAAATCAGTTTTTATATTTTAGAAATTACCCTTACAGTCCCTGAATCTTCAATCTTCACAGAATGAGCCCTACTCACTAAGTATATCATAACTTTAATTACAATCACTAACATTAGAAACTGTTTTAGTGTAATAAATTAGACATAATAAGCTATCCAATGATGTATGATTTGTATTTTTAACCATAAAAGTCAATTTTATAGAAATCTGTCCTTTTTACGAAATTGTTTTTCCTTGACAGCATCTCTGTTTCAGTTTATAAAATTCCCTCAGACCAACAAACAATTGATAAAGATTCAATTTTTACACCAAGTATTCTCATGATTCTCTAATTGCATTTACAGCAAGAATCATACGAATTGGATATATATATAATTAGTTATTCAAGTTTTAATACAACCTGGTCCCTTTTAGACAGCAACAGATTCAAACCTTGTTATTTTAAAATTCTTTGAAAAATCATATACTGTTCCAAAATTTACCAAATTTTCACAATATAACCTCCTATGTATCTAGTTTCAATTTACACAAGAATCATTCGAATTTAACCAGTGAAACTCTACTCACAAGGTTTTAAACACACCTTGTCAGTTTACCCGCAGAAACAGAGCAACATAATGTTTCCTCCGTTTAACCCATTCAAACGACCGATTTGGTTTCTTCTCAAAACTAGAAAGTTTTAGTAAACATATCAAAGATTACACAGGTTCAAAAATCACTAAATTTGGAGCAGCATAACCCTTTTAAAATCGAGATTTACAGAGGCTAATCGGAAACAGAGTCGATTCTGGTACTTCTCTTTCACTTTAATTGGGTATTTTCTTCCATTTTGACTAACATGCAGCTCCTATACGAATTTAACCATGAAAGTTCAGCGAAACTTACCAAATCTTCTATGAAAATTTCCAAGCTTGAAGATGATAAAGATGATGAAAAGTAACCCCACTTCCTTCTCTCTTTTCCTCTCTTTCTCTTCCCCTTCTTTCTTTTCTTCTCTTCCTCTTTTCCTCTCTCTTTCTCCCGTCAAGTGTGTGTGTGTATGCTGTATGTGTGTGTGAATGTGTGTGTGTGTGAGAGTAGATGCAAGAGGTGAGGTGCTAGGTGGCAACTTGTGTTGCTACCACCTCACTCTCTCTTTCTTTCTTTCTTTTTTTTTTTTTATTCTTTTTGATAATTACCAATACATCCCACCTAATTTCTTAATTAATATAATTTGATCCCAAATATTATACCGAACTCCAATTTACTCCGTTCAAGTTTTAGTATAATCAAAAGTAAATATAGAATTTATGTACTAATTAAATAAATTTCATAAATTTTTACCAATTAATCCCACAATTATCTATTAAAATTGTGTGGATGTTACAATAAACATTACTTTGACGCCTCTCTAACTTTTTGGTAATTACAGAAACACCCTGAGGTATTTCTATAATTAAAAAATTAAATAAAAGTTTGACCAAGTCAACAGGGGTATTTTGGGATTTTAAAGGCTATTAGGGGTAGTTTCTATAATTTTTGAGAAGACAAGGATGATTTGTATAAAATGATAATAGGTGAAGGGGTGTAAATGTAATTATCCCTTATATATGTATACTGTTAATCAAGTAGAGTATATTTTTAGGGTGAATATCAATTTATCCTTTTGTAATATTGTAAATTAATAAAATTACTTCCTTATGAAAGAAAAAAAAATAGCTATTTACCTCCCATACTTTTTAAAATGAAGCAATTTATCTTTATAATATTGCAAATTAATAAATTACTTCTTTATGAAAAGAAAAAAAATAGCTATTTACCCTGTGATCTTTAATAAAATTTAGTTATAAACAAAAATAAAAAATAATATTTTTAATTTTAAAAATTTAAAATAATTAATATAATTTGCGATAATTTATTAATTTGAATTTATAAGTTAATAATTAATTTCTATTAATATATAATTAATAATTTTAATTATAAGAGGTGTAATTTTATATACAGATTCAATAAAAAAAGTTAATAAAATAATTTAAATTTAAATTAAAAATTAATATAAATAATAAAAAAAATATATGGAGTCATATTATTCATTCCCATAAACATTACTTTGACACTCCACTATCATTTGGTAATTACAAAACACCATTGAGGTTATTTCTGTTATTAAAAATTAAATTAAAGTTTAACCAAGTCAATAGATGTATTTTGGTGTTTTAAAGGCTATCAGGGATGTTTTTATAATTTTTGAAATGGCAAAAATAATTTATGTAAAATTTCAATAAATGAGGGAGTTTAAATGTAATTATCCCATTTTTTTAATAGTTTTCTTCGTACTCCTGCACATTTAGCACTAAAACGTTTTAGTAGATTTAATAAATTATTCATGTTATCTTCTTTCTATTTTATTCAATTAAATAAATATAATAGAATTTTTTTAGATAAGGCACCCATATCGAGCTAGTGCGCACCGACTGTTAGTATATATATGAGACTAGCGTGTCGAAAATATTGAACTTTAAATAGATTCTACTACGTAGTGCAATAACAATCACTATTAACTCTTGAATCGATCATGCTGAATTATTGAGAAATACAATAAACGTAAAAGCAGAAGCGTATCTGAATTCTCTCTAATAATAAGATATCAGGAGATCTGTTTTGAAGTACCGTGTGATCCGGGACCATGACATATATAGTAGGTGTTTCAGTTTCAACCCATCACTGAAACTGAATTACCTTTAGTCTCTACACATTTAAAGGCCCACATCCTATTAGATACATTAAGAACCGAATTATCTAAGCCTTATTTGATCACTTTATTAAGTTTTAAACATCGATAGTCCATAATACATAATTAATTTTGCATATAAACCCAACGTTGGATTAAGGATCCAACATAGTTGGATTAAAAGTTCCAACAATCTCTCACATGGGCTATATGTACAAACTTAATAATTATGTATTATTATGAGCTCAATTTTGTTGTTATTCCTTAGTGCATATATAAACCAATCCGGTCCATCAATCATATCAAATGAGAATCAAAGCGGTCTTTGTTACATATATCGTAACTCGACCCATCAATGGTCACAACATTGATACAACTAATTGACATGAATTATGATGTGGATGCGTAGCATGGAAATTTCGTGCAATGTGATTTATAACTTGTCTATTTCCAACTGGTCCTCTTTAAACTTTAGTGAGATCAACTCATAATAGAATTTATAGTGAAAAAATAAAAACTGTAATATTCATTTCTGCAGAAAATGACCTTTGATAACCACAAACTGAATGAAGAAAATGTCTAAGAGCATTTAAAATTACAAACTCCCACATAAACTGAATATCCTGAAGAGCTTAAGTATCTTGAAGTGATATGACACCCATATGAGCAATGTGCTCATGAAACCTTTTGGGTGTCAATCTTTTAGTAAGTGGATCCGCGATTATGGAGTTTGACCTAATCTGCTCTACAAACAGTTTTTTCACTCTACATTCTTTATTTTTTTGATCCCACAGAATCTATGGTACATATAATCATCAACCAAATTCATCTCAAAACCGAACGAGATGATCATTTGATGCAACTTGAAGTACTGTCAAGATGCTTTCTTGAGTACGTACCACTGACCCGAATCCATATGACTCGATCCACTATGCATGGGTCAAACACCATGTCTTTTGTACATGGGCCATTGGCCCATTTCTTTCATTAATATGATATATATATATATATATAACACAACACACACACACATATGCATGGTTTGACAATCACTATCAACCCTTGAACCGATCACGCTGAATTATTGAGAAATACAATAAAAGTAAAAAGCGGAAGCGTTCATGAATCCATGGCTATAGGAATCCCAATGAAATTGCGAGACAATGGTCTTCCAGATCAATACGATTTCAACGAGTATCCTTTAGTTTCTTTTCTCTTCGAATTCTCTCTGATAATGGGATGTCAGGAGATCTGTTTTTGAAGCATCATGTGATCCGGGGACCATGACATATATATAGTAGTAGGTGTTTCAATTTTAACCCATCACTGAAACTGAATTACCTTAAATCTCTCACATTTAAAAGCCCACATCCTACTAGATACATTAAGACCCAAATTACCTTATTTGATCACTTTATTGGGTCTTAAACATAGATAGTCTATAATACATAATTAATTTTACATATAAGCCCAATGTTGGATTAACGATCCAACATAGTTCGATTAAAAATTCCAACAGAAAAATTATATTGGCGTATATGGTATTACAAATTATTTACCAACATAGTCTTTATGTAGATAGAGAGATCAATCCCTCAATTATCTGACTGAAAGTGACTTGTGGACATTTAATAATTCAACAACTATCGATTAAATATATGGAAAAAAAGCAAGCAATCCCCTGATGATATTGTAAATGCTCAAATATCTCCTATAAAAAGAAATAGCAATTCGTATTTCTATGTTTTTTTAAAATGCAACGATTTATCTTCCTTATTTTTTTTTTAAATAAAAGAATTTACCTCCTTAAATAGAGAGCTAAACTAAATCATCCTAAAATCACAGAGGGAAATTACTAATTTTTTTATATGTGTTAATTTGCTCATTTATAATAGTATAAATGAATAAATTGTATTAAACTCTTAAATAGATAGAGCAAATTGGAAGAGTGCAAATGAAAGTTCGCTGCATTTCTGTGTGGCAAATAAAGAATTTTTGAAGTGACGAATGAGAAAGTGTGTGCCATAAAGGGAAAAAGGGGGAAACGAATAGGCTTCACAGAAAAGCAAAGCTAATTCTGGAATGTCTTCGCATTCTCCTTATATTTATAATAATACATAAAAATAAAACTCTTCCACATTTATAAATGACGGTTAATGACATTATTGTATTATTTTTTTATAAAGTCAAAATTATTCTTTATGATAAAATAACTAACTTATTCAACTTTTTAAAATTTATATTAATTGATAAAATATTTATTTTTTCTTTCTTTTATTAATGTAATGTACTTGTATATATATTTTGCTCTTATTTATAATATATAATATATATTAAAACGTAAAAATATATTTATATTACAATGGCTAGTATACTATATATAAAGTGAGAGCACCATTTTGATGTCTCACTTAATTTTGGTATGCTATTTTTATTTTTTAAATACATAATTATTCTTTTTCTTTTGTCAACTTTTATTTTTCTCTCTCTTCTTAACTTTCCAACTCTCATTTTTTTCTCATTTTTTTATATTTTTAAATATTTTATTAATCTAATTAATATGTTTTTAAAATAATATTTTTTAAAAAATTTAAATTGATTATGCGTACACATGTGAGTGTACCACATATCTGTACTGTATAAAAAGAAAAGGTCTTCACACACGGTGGTTAATGACACTGCTGTGCCAACTTTTTTTGGCGAAGCCAAATATACCCTTCAATCGATAAAATAATTAACTTTTTTAACTTTTTAAATTTTACAGTAATGGATAAATTAGTTTTTTTTCTTTCTTTCTTCTTTTTTATTTTTAATTTAATAGATTTATTTATATATTTTATTTTACATATAATAGTAAATTATTAGAACAGGCTAGTGTTTTGTTTATTTGATTATTTGATTATTGGCGAAGCCCGACAGTATTTTTATCATTTGTTATGTTACCAAACCAAAGGTGGGTTCGGCCAATCCTTCATATTGTTAATTTGGGCCCAAACATCATTTTACTGATTTGCCCTTTACTATTTATATTATTACAACCTTTAGCCTCTGATGCTCTTAAGCTGCCAACTTTAGGGATTCATTCTATGGAAATTGCAAATAGAAGAATCAATAATACATGTACATTCCAAAAAATTATTTTACGTAGGGTTGGATGTGTTGGATATATTTCAAAGACGTGTCGGACCTGAGGATGGCGTGTCCAAAAATAAAAAAAAAAAGAAAAAAAGAAAAAAGGACACGGCATCAGACACGCCTGCTGGTGTGTTCGACACGTTTTGAATGTTTTTTATAATTTCAAAACGTTTGGGATATTTTTCTAAAAAAAAAATTGAGCTTAATAAAATAAAATAAATTAACTCACTCATTCTAAACTAAATTTTTTTTAGAAGAAATTACTAAAATTTTTTAGATGGTTATGAAGATTTAATTAATTTTAATATTAAATTACGTTATTGAGTACTTTTAAGATAAACTGATTATGTATATCTTTGAAACCATATTTGATTAAAATATAGATGTAAGACATGGTTATTTATATTTTATCTTGATATTATTCATAATGTATATTTTAATTTTATGAGAAATTGAGAATATATATTATAAAAATATATATTATATGTAGCCGTGTCTTATTCTAATTTTTTATATTTTTCGTGTTGCCGTATCCATATCCGTATCCGCATCCGCATCCGTATCCGTATCCATGCATTATAGAGGAGCACACAATAAAACAACAATACAATCTGCAGAATTTAAACCTAGCATCTAAATATCTCACTTATTTGAATTGAGAAGCCAATTATGTCCAAGTAAAATAATTGCAGAAGTGCAAAATAATATATTAATTATCAATTATATATATTTTATTTATATTTTAGAATTTATTAAATTAATTTTAAGTATAAATTGTCAATCACTGTTTTAATATATATTTTGTTATCAAATCAATGGCCGACATGTGTCAAAATGAAGTATTTCATCCAATCAAATTATGCTTCACAGTAAAAAATTCCAACCAATCAGATCGCGTCATGTGGAGCAACTGGATGTACGCTCCAATTAAATCAAGACAAATATTTGTGATACTTTTCTCTTTAAAAAACTAGATATGGTGGCACGCATTACCTGCGCGCATAATATTTTGTAATGTTTTTATTTTATTGAAGCTCATAATTATTTCTTTATATTAAATTATTTTATTTCCTTTCAAACTCACACACAAAAATTATTTGATAATTCTTTTTAATGCATTAATTATTAATACATACTTTACTCAAATTAAATTAAAAATTGGCACTTTATATGATATATACATGCAAAAATAAATACTATTTATTATTTCAATTAACAATAAGTTTAAATAAATGGAATTAAATTTAATTTTTGAGTCCGTGTAAGTAATTGCATGGAATTAATTTTCTAAATAAACTTGATTGAGTAGTTAATTTTACATGAATTGGAAAATTGAAGGGTATTTTTTTGTATTATAATAATTTGGTATAATGGTATTATAATAATTTTAAAGGAGTTGTGGCTAAAGAAAATTGGTAAAATTGAATTAACTTGAAGGGTAATTTAGTGAAACATAATTTTTGGTGTAAGTAGTATGATCATCATTTTGTGTCTATATGTCCTCTTCACTTTATAATAGTATAGATGTAAATATTAAAAAGATAATGTCGAGTTGACCAATTATATTATTCAAAATATATGATGTATTTATCTCTTTAAATTAAATTATAAATAGATAATATAAAAAGTGTTCAAGTGCATAACAACTAGGGGTGGGTGTTCGAGTCAGGCCGATCCGACCCAACCCTACTTGATCGGATTCGGATATTATTTTCTCAAAATTTCAGGTATCGGGTAACCCGATACTCGTATTAAAAAATTGGGTCGGGTCGGGTAAGATTCCCCTACCTAAACTACCCGATCGGGCACCCGAAGCTTTTAAAAAAAATTCTCTCCTCCTCTCTTTTTCTTCTTTTTTTTGGTTCCTCCCTCTTCTCTCTTATTCTTCTTCTTTGGTTCCAAAATTCCAAGTTCCCAATTCAACTACTAAGTCCCAACTCTCAAGAGCCAAGTTTCCCAATCCAAACAAAAATTTATTTTCTCAAACCCTAATTTCTAAAATGTCACAAGAAAATAATTTTTAAAATGTCACAAAAAATAATGGAATTAAAATACCAAATTCAAAGATTAGTATTATTTTTTTATTATTAAGTTAATTGTATATTCAAATTTGTATTACTTATTGTAAATTCAAATACCAAAAATTTAAAGAAAACTGAATTTTTTTTTTGTATATATATATATAAGCCTCTGTTTCTGACTAAACAGCTTCCACTTGATAAATAGAAGCTAAATCAGCTTTAATTCATTACATGTTGTTCAAACATTTTCAGAGGCAAATTTTGCTTCTGATTTTTATTTATTTATTTATTAATAAAAAAAAATTCGGATACTCGATAAAGATCGGGTCAGGATCGAGTTGCTATTTTAGCTATCCGACCCAAACTACCCGAATTTTCATTACTCCACCTGACGCCCAACTCTAATCACAATTCTATCTCTTTAACACCTATATAAAGGGATCCTTATACCTCATTCAAAAAATACAGAGCTAGAGGACAAAGACTTGAGCACACAACAAAAACTAAATAATTCTCTCTAGACAGTTCCTCAAGTTAATGAATAGTTAAATGCGTTCAAAGTGGAGATTGAGTTGTTCATCAAAGGTGCGGTACAAATTATAACGTGTAATTCAGGATTACAAGCTCTAAGCCCTTGAACTAACATTGTAATTCTCTAGATATATTCTTAAGAAGATCTAATTGACAAATCCACTTTCAAATCCTCAAACCTCAAGTCAAGACTATAGCATTTAATTTGAAATTACAGGCGCGAATCCTCAAATTAATGTTATAGAATTTAAACCAAGTCAAAGGGAGATTTACAAAAAGACTTTACTTTTAAATCTTTCAAATACATTCTTCGAGAAAAGAATCAGAGAATTAAATAGAAATTATACCCACTTTTACCTATTAAATATATATTTTTATCTGTAATAATTTTCTTATATTTTAATTTTCAAACACAATAAAATTAGCGCTCACATCCATCTCATAAACAAGATATGAAATAAACCAGACAGATCCTATACTATTGATCCCAATTTCGACGACTCCGAAATCCTTTCTTTCGTTACAACTCCCACTTGACTTTATCGTCCAAACTGTCTCTTTCCACTAGAAAATACTCTGTTTTTCCCGAAAGAAGTAAAAACAAAACTACTAACCTCGCGGTAGCTGTAGAATACAGCGTTACTGCAATGCTTGGATGAGGAATATGTAATTGCAGCCATCGAATCACAATAGAAGACCATCATCAAATCAAGGGATTTAACCAGCACAAGAACGATACGGTTTTATGAAAAAATAAATTCATTGCAGCAGCTTGTTTGGCTAAAGTATTTGCTGTAAGCATAAACATGTGTCGTAGGAAATAAGATGGTTAAATATAAATCCATCTAAACAAAAATATATTCCTACATAATTACTGTAAAAATTTATGCCTAAAATATACTTAGTAATTACATCATATACATTGTTGTGAATCTGGACCAGAAAAACCTCCGGATAACACCGAATCAATCTAACCAACTATTACAAAGAAAAGGACTGGGTCCGAAACCCTTATACAAACATTGAATACAGAATCAGAAATACAAACTGTAAACAATAATAAAGCAGGATTAAGGAATATAGAATAAACACTGTAACCAAAGATTAGGGTTACAGTGAAGCGTACGGCTCAAATTATCCCGATCCGATAGTGAAACCCTTAAGCCACAAAGGCCAACAACCCTCAACCTCGGTTGCTAGATAACCCACAAGCCACAAAGGCTGCCACAAAGGCTAATAGATGAATTCGGCCACAAAGGCTGTAAGGCCACAAAGGCTTTAGTGTTCGGTGAATGTAAGAGAGAAAGAGAGATGTAAGGTGTTCGTTCTGCCTCCAGCCAAAAGGCCGACCTTGCTATTAAATAGCAAGTCGCCATTGATGGCTGAGGGGTGAAGATGAGAAGGAGGCGGTGGAGAACCAGACAACGAGAGAGAGATAAACGAAGCGGGGCATTGGGAAAGGGATGAGGCGTGAATGAGTAAAGGAGAAGAGATATACATCATCAATATCAATGTTAACAACTTTATATATCAAAAGTAAACATTTGAAAATGGTTGTCAATGAATAATTGACCTAGAACTGCCATGCAAATTAACAAAAAAATCCACATACACTTTAAAAAATAATTCCTTACGCAATACGATTTACCCATCAAATGAATCAATACGAATATTTAAAGTTTGATTACAGTTAATCAATATTCATTATAATTTTATCTATAACAAATTAAAACATTGTTATAATTTTTATTTATATATAATATTTTGACTTCTCTTGTATAAACAACAACTAATAATCTTGTTCTCTATGTGGATGACATGCTAATCGCCAGTCCAAGTGTAACTTTGATAGCTGAATTACAAAACAGTCTGTGTAAAAATTTTGAAATGAAAAACCTTGGAAATGCCAAGAAAATTTTAGGAATGACTATTGAGAGGGATAGGAAAAACTTTACTATTTTTCTAAACCAAAAATCTTATGTGAAATCTGTGCTTGAAAATTTTTCTATGACAAATTCAAAATCTACTTCTGTTCCTTTGGCTGCTCATTTTCAACTGTGCAAAGATCAGTCCCCAAAAACAGATTCCGAAAAAGCAAAAATGGAAAAAATCCCTTACTCAAATGCGATTGGATCTGTCATGTATCTTATGGTCAGTACTAGACCTCATATTGCGTATGCTGTTAGTTGTTTGAGTAGGTTTATGTCTAACCCAGGAATCACTCACTGGGAGGCTCTTAAATGGCTTTTTCGATATTTGAATGGTTCTAACAATTCTGGTATTAAGTTCTCCAAATGTTCTGAAGGTGTTAAGTTAATGGGGTATGTGGATTCTAACTATGCAAATGATAGAGACAGTAGAAGGTCTACTACTTCCTATGTGTTTACTTTATGTGGTGCCTGCAATAGTTGGAAATCTCAACTTCAAAACATTGTTGCTCTTTCTACTACTGAGGCTGAGTATATTGCTATAACTGAGGCCTTTAAAGAAGCTCTTTGGCTCGAAGGATTATTAAAGGAAATTGGTTTTCTAAAACACAAAGCCACTATTTTTTCTGATAGTCAATCTGGGATTCAGTTGTGTAAAAACCCTATTTTTCATGACAGGACCAAGCATATTGATGTAAGATATCATTTTTATAAGAGACATTGTTGGAAATGGTACTGTTAATCTTGAAAAAATTAGATCGGAAGAAAATCCAGCTGAAATGGGTACCAAGTGTCTTCCTGTTGATAAATTCAATAACTGTCGTAATGTTCTTAACCTTAGTTAATTCTTATTCTGCATATATCTGTTATGTTTTCTTCTCCTTGCAGGTCTTTTCCTCACTAGGGCCCCAGAGTTCTTTTGGCTGTGATGATCACCTAAGATCCGCCACCTTTGGATTTGGTCCAAGGTGGAGATTGTTAAAGTATGGCCCAAATCCACTTATGGCCCAACCCACTTCAACCCTCTTGGATGGCTTGACCCACCAGCCAAGGCCCACAGCATGAAAGAATCAAATTTTTTATTCCATTGTCTAGGTGACTGTTTTAGGCCATAGAGGGATTTTTTCAACAGGCACACATGATCATGATTTTTCTTATCAGTAAAACCACAGGGTTGGTTCATGTAAATTTGTTCATGTAGGTCACCATGTAGGAAAGCAGTTTTAACATCCATTTGCTTTAGTTCCCAATCATAATGTGCAACTAGGGCAAGTATAATGCGAACAGTAGTATATTTAACAACTAGAGAAAAAATTTCAGTATAATCAACACCTTCAGTTTGGGTAAAACCTTTAGCTACAAGTCTTGCTTTAAATAGGGAAGAATTATTTTCTTGTTTAATTTTAAAAATCCATTTGCAATCAACAATAGAAGCATTTTTTGGTTTGGGGACAAGGATCCAGGTTTTATTATCATGTAATGACTTCATTTCTTCTTTCGTAGCTAATAACCAATTTTCTGATTCAGGAGTTTTTAGAGCTTCATTATAAGAAGTTGGTTCTTCAAGACTTTTAGTGTTTAAAGCTAGTTGAAAATCTCTAAGTTGAGCAGGGATACTAGGTTCTCTTCGTTCTCTATCTCTAGCAAGAAGGTAATGATTTAAGTTATCACCAGTTTCTAAGTTTTCATTTTCTGTATCTGTTTCTACCCTATTTTCTTCCCCCTGTTGGTTATCCTCTATAGGATCCTCCACCTTGTTAAAGGTGCTTTCTATGTTATATTCCTCTATTTTCTTAGGGGGTTGAGACAAGCATGGAAATTCAGATTCATTAAAGGTAACATCCATACTTATTAAGACTTTAAAACCTGGTTGGCTTATAAGCCAGAGCCTATAGCCTTTAACACCATCAGGATAACCAATAAAAACACATTTTTGGGATCGGGGATCAAGTTTATCACCATGGGATAAAGCAAAAGCAGAGCATCCAAAAATGCGTAAAGAAGAAAGATTTACATCAGAATCTGTCCATATACACTCAGGAATTTTTCCAGATAAAGGCACAGAAGGAGATCTGTTAATCAGATAAGCAGCAGTTAATAAAGCTTCTCCCCAGAAAATTTTAGGTAACCCAGAACTAATTAATAAGCATCTAACTTTAATCAAAAGAGTTATGTTCATACGTTCACCAACACCATTTTGCTAGGGGGTGTAAGGGGTAGTTTTATGTCTTTTGATTCCAAATTCTTTACATAAATCAGAAAAGTTTTTGTTGCAGAATTCCAACCCATTGTCAGTTCTTAAAGCTTTAAGTTTCTGGCCAGTTTGATTTTCAATCAAAGTTTTCCAATTTCGAAATTTTTCAAAAGTTTCAGATTTGTGTTTCATCAAGAAGAGAAAAACTTTTCTGGAAAAATTATTAATGACAGACAGAAAGTATCTATTTCCACCATGGGTTTCAATATTAGAAGGTCCCCAAACGTCAGCATGTACATAATCTAAAATGCATACATAAGAGGTGGGTTTTGGGGAGGGTGATGAAGGATAATGCACTCTGTGTTGTTTTTCCAAAACACATTCATCACAGAAATCAAATTCTACAGGTTTTTCCTTTAAAATTCCATTTTTATGCAAGCAATCAAGACCTTTCATGCTGATATGCCCAAGCCTTTTATGCCATAAATCAGATGTAGTAGTTTTTGAAACAGATGCAGTATGACACTCATACTTCACAGAACAAATATACAAATTTCGTTTTCTTTCAGCCTTAAAAATAGTAAGAGATCCCTTCATAATTTTCATTACTCCCTTCCCCCATTTTCCTTCAAGCCCCTCTTCCTCGAGGGCGGAACAAGAAATCAGGTTGTGAGCCAAATCAGGGACATGTCTAACATTCTTGAGTGTCAGTTTAAAGCCATTTTCAAAAATCAAACACACATCACCATAGCCATAAACATCACATATTTTTTCATTTGCCAAAGAAACTGAGCCAAGTTTTTCAGACTTGTAATTTGTCAAAATTTAACGGAAAGGAGTCATATGATAAGTACATCCAGAATCAATCAGCCATTCATTTATATTTAGAGAAGATGAAACATAATTTACATCACAGATCATATAAACTTCATCAGAGTCAGCAACATTTGTAGTATCTTTTGAATCATTTTTCTTTGGTTTCCTGCAGTCTTTAATAAAATGTCCTCTACCACCACAATTGTAACATCTTTTTTCTTTTGATTTTTCTTCATTGTTCCTTTCTTTATTGTTTTTATCATTTCTGTATTTATTCCTGGAATTGCTTCTTCCTCTACTCCTACTTCTGCTTTTACTGTGTCTTCTGTACTTATAATCTGAGTTTCTATTTTTTGTTCTTCCTCTAACAAAATTCACTTCATTTTGGTTTTGACTAGGCTTGTTAGTCTTTAGATCCATTTCTTTACTCTTTAAGCCACTAACAACAGTTTCAAGATTAACATTATCCTTCCCATACTTAATGGCAGCTTTTACACCTCCGTAAGTTTCAGGTATAGCATTTAACAGAACAATAGGTGAATAATCATCGATATTTTTATCTCCAGTTAACATAATATCTTGGATTAACTTAGTGAAATCATTTTCAGAGGCAAATTTTGCTTCTGATTTTTATTTATTTATTTATTAATAAAAAGAAAAATTCGGATACTCAATAAAGATCGGGTCAGGATCGAGTTGCTATTTTAGCTATCCGGCCCAAACTACCCGAATTTTCATTACTCCACCCGACGCCCAACTCTAATCACAATTCTATCTCTTTAACACCTATATAAAGGGATCCTTATACCTCATTCAAAAAATACAGAGCTAGAGGACAAAGACTTGAGCAAACAACAAAAACTAAATAATTCTCTCTAGACAGTTCCTCAAGTTAATGAATAGTTAAATGCGTTCAAAGTGGAGATTGAGTTGTTCATCAAAGGTGCGGTACAAATTATAACGTGTAATTCAGGATTACAAGCGCTAAGCCCTTGAACTAACGTTGTAATTCTCTAGATATATTCTTAAGAAGATCTAATTGACAAATCCACTTTCAAATCCTCAAACCTCAAGTCAAGACTATAGCGTTTAATTTGAAATTACAGGCGCGAATCCTCAAATTAATGTTATAGAATTTAAACCAAGTCAAAGGGAGATTTACAAAAAGACTTTACTTTTAAATCTTTCAAATACATTCTTCGAAAAAAGAATCAGAGAATTAAATAGAAATTATACCCACTTTTACCTATTAAATATATATTTTTATTTGTAATAATTTTCTTATATTTTAATTTTCAAACACAATAAAATTAGCGCTCACATCCATCTCATAAACAAGATATGAAATAAACCAAACAGATCCTATACTATTGATCCCAATTTCGACGACTCCAAAATCCTTTCTTTTGTTACAACTCCCACTTGACTTTATCCTCCAAACTTTCTCTTTCCACTAGAAAATACTCTGTTTCTCCCGAAAGAAGTAAAAACAAAATTACTAACCTCGCAGTAGCTGTAGAATACAGCGTTACTGCAATGCTTGGATGAGGAATATGTAATTGCAGCCATCGAATCACAATAGAAGACCACCATCAAATCAAGGGATTTAACCAGCACAAGAACGATACGGTTTTATGAAAAAATAAATTCATTGCAGCAGCTTGTTTGGCTAAAGTATTTGCTGTAAGCATAAACATGTGTCGTAGGAAATAAGATGGTCAAACATAAATCCTTCTAAACAACAATATATTCCTACATAATTGCTGTAAAAATTTATGTCTAAAATATACTTAGTAATTATGTAACATCCTCACGCGTTAATACATAATTACCATTTATCAGCTTAATAATATAGATAAGTGGTGTTATGATTTATATAATATTTGGTGTTTAAGGAAATTTATTTGATATGATAAATTCTTGGAGATGAGTGAAAATTTGAACAATAGAAATAAGTGTAGAATTGTAAAGATGGGATGGAACAAATACAATCTTCTTTTGATTTATACATATCTACATCCTATATACTAAAGTTAGTAAAACAAAATACGAATAATATGAAAAATGAGACGGGATGGTGGAATAAGGACAAGGTGTGAACTTATGCATCTTTACCAATATATATATATCAAATACTATAATAATATATAATATATATATATATATATATATACACCCACTTACAAACTTATATATATAATTAGGAATACATATAATATATATATATACCTAGACTACACTTAGAAGAGTGTAGAAAATAACAAAGGAAAAAGAGAAAGAGTGAGGCGGTGGAGAGAGGAGAGCAAGAGAGGAAAAGAGGAAAAAAGAAAAGAAAGAGAGAAAAGAGCAGAACGAAGAGAAAGAAGGGAAAGAGAGAAGAGACAAGAAAGAGAGAAAAGGGGAGAGAGAGAAGAAGAGAAAGGGAACAAAAGAGAGAAGGAAGTGGGGTTGCTCTTCATCATCTTCAAATTTGAGAAATTCCTTAGAAGATTTGGTAAGTTTTGGTTCAGTTTTCTTGATTAAATTTTTGTAGGTTTTGGGTAAGAATAGAAATTGAAGTAGATAAACCAATTCAAATGGAAGAAAGACACTGGGAGAGGCTCTGTTTCGAATAGCCTCTGTAAATCATTATTTTCGTAATATACTGCTTCAAATTTAGTGATTTTTGCTTCAGTGAAAACCTTATGATGTTTACTAAGACTTTGTAGTTTTGAGTAAGATGTGAAACCGTCTTTTAAGTGGGTAAAAGTAAGAACACATTCTGTTGCTCCGTTTCTGCGGGTAAACTGACAGGTGTATTTAAAACCTTGTAAGTTGCGTTTTACTGGTTAAATTCGAATGATTCTTGTGTAAATTGAAACTAGATACATTGAAGGTTATAGTTTGAAATTTTGGTGAATTTTGGAACAGTATATGATTTTTCAGAGAATTTAAAAATAACAAGATTTGAATCTGTTGCTGTCTAAAGGGACCAGGCTGTATTAAAACTTGAATAACTAATTATATACATATCCAATTTGTATGATTCTTGCTGTCAATGCAATTAGATACTCATGAGAATACTTGGTGTAAAAATTGAATCTTTATCAATTGTATGTTTGTCTGAAGGAATTTTATAAACTGAGGTAGAGATGCTGTCAAGGAAATACAATTTCGTAAAAAGGACAGATTTCTATAAAATTGAGCTTTATGGTTAAAAATACAAATAATACATCATTGGATAGCTTATTATGTCTAGTTTATTATACTAAAACAGTTTGTAATGTTAGTGATTGTAATTAAAGTTATGATATACTTAGTGAGTAGGGCTCATTCTGTGAAGATTGTAGATTCAGGGGCTGTAAGGGTAATTTCTAAAATATAAAAACTGATTTTAATAAATCAGAATATATATTGATGGAAAGATAATTGAGTCTACTTTATGTAGAAGAAAACGGAATAAAGATCCGAGTTTTATAGAAAGAGATATTCAGAAATTAGTGAGAAGTGTACGAATGTAGTCTAGTGCTTTTTGAAAGAACTTCAATATCGACGATTCATTGACGATACATCTTATACCTCATTTTAGGACACAGGAACAACGTTCGAGATTGTGTACATCATTCTACTATTTAAATAATTGGGGAAAGTGAGGTAAGTATAGCTAATTGGTTTATATATATATATATATGTGTGTGTGTGAATATAAGTATTGCTTGTTGGACTTTATGTATATATTTATATGGATGAAATATGAATGGTATGTATACTTGTTAATGGATGTTGATGGTGATTAAGATTATATGCATATCTGTGGAATTGCTATTATGTGCTTAATTGTGATCGTGTTGCACGAATGTTGGCTGAATGATTGTGGGGTTGTGTATTTGAATGTGGAGAAATCGAATAGAAAGTTATTGACGAGAAGATAATTATTAAATGGAGTTGATTGATGATGCCAATGATGATGATATATGTGTATGGAATAAAAGATGGCTTACCTAACTGGGAGGGGGCATACTGCAATGGCTATGATGATATGATTAATGACGAGCTGTGTGCTGTCATTGATCAGTGATGATGATGTGACATATCATACGAGCTGTGTGCTGTGTGATATGATTGATGAGGGATGCCATACGAGCTGTGTGCTGTGTGGTATCAGTGGTGATGAGATATCATACGAGCTGTGTGCTGTGTGATATCAAGAAAAGAAAAAAAAAAGAAAGATATTGTGATTGAGATGACGATGTGATAGCCGGCAAGCCATTGAGTGATGCACTCCAGTTTGGTTGAGCAGGGCCCTAAGAAAACAACAAAGATGTTATTATTATGGTATAAACTGATATATGATGATGAGCATGCCTTGTTTCTTATATCTGCGGATAATATTGATAAACCTTGATTGGTTGACATGACTGTATTGTGTTTGACTTGGGATGTATATATATAATTTTGGTTGGCTATACTTACTGAGTTGACAACTCATAAAATTGTCGTATATTTTTCTCTTCAGGAGATAGATCACAAACCAGTGTCAGCCGTATAGGGTCAGCGGGGCCATGCTAATTCGAGAGCTCTAGATAGATGGACATAAGAACATGTAATTGAGACTAAGTTAGTGTCTTATATTTTGTAATAGCTAAAAGCTCTAATGAAATATGTAATTTGCTTGAGTTGTTCGCCAGATATCCACTTTGTCAATTATTTTATTGAGATAATTGTGAGTTGTGAGGGTAATTGAATGTGATTACGGAGGGGATGTCACAAATTACATCATATACATTGTTGTGAATCTGGACCAGAAAAACCCTCCAGATAACACCGAATCAATCTAACCAACTATTACAAAGAAAAGGACTGGGTCCGAAACCCTTATACAAACCTTGAATACAGGATCAAAAATACAAACTGTAAACAATAATAAAGCAGGATTAAGGAATATAGAATAAACACTGTAACCAAAGATTAGGGTTACAGTGAAGCGTACGGCTCAGATTAGCCCGATCCGATAGTGAAACCCTTAAGCCACAAAGGCCAACAACCTTCAACCTCGGTTGCTAGATAACCCACAAGCCACAAAGGCTGCCACAAAGGCTAATAGATGAATTCGGCCACAAAGGCAGTAAGGCCACAAAGGCAGAGCCACAAAGGCTTTAGTGTTCGGTGAATGTAAGAGAGAAAGAGAGATGTAAGGTGTTCGTTCTGCCTCCAGCCAAAAGGCCGACTTTGCTATTAAATAGCAAGTCGCCATTGATGGTTGAGGGGTGAAGACGAGAAGGAGGCGGTGGAGAACCAGACAACGAGAGAGAGAGAGAAACGATGAGGCGTGAATGAGTAAAGGAGAAGAGACGTTAAGGTAATAAGAGAGAGAGAGATCAGACTGGGTCGGGTGAGAGAAGCGTGTAGGTCAAGTGTGGGCCTGGGCTGGTGGGTCAAGCCATCCAAGAGGGTTGAAGTGGGTTGGGCCATACTTTAACATACATGTTAGACCTTCAATGTGGAAGCAAAATAATATTTATGATTACTAACCTCCAGCATTGATTCAAATGCAAATCTATAAAAAATTGAAGACTGTATAAAAATTGATATTAGAATCTTCTGAAAGCTAGTGCAATCAAACTGATGGTGTGTTTCTTTATGATCGCGGGATTTCAGGGGACCCAAGCCTCAAATCATGTTTTTCATAAAAAACTCAATGCGTCTACATACTTTCTTCCATAAAAAATGTACATTGTATATATGTTTGGTGGTTACCGGAAGTTACATACGTTGGATAGTGGACCACTTAAGTAATACTGTCACGTGGAGATAAGTCGTGGCCACGGCTTATCAGAAATGCGCAAGATAGAGACCTCTGATAAGTCGTGGCCACGGCATATCAGACGTTCGCTAGATAGAGAATGACCATGTGATAAGTCGTGGCCACAACTCATCTCATGTCCTCAATGGCTTCAAAATAATGTCAAAACTATATGTTCAACATTATCCTTGGTCCATCTATTCAATAATCAAACTTTCATCTCAAAGGGGTAAAATAAGAAATAAAATACATGAATCATGGCGACATATCCTCTATTATTGAGTAGCATCTTCCATGTATTACTGTGCACCATATTTCTGACCCACATAGTAGCACAACTTTATTAAATAAGCCCTATGCTTATTGAGGATCCTAAAATAATATTATTTTCAAATGTAAACGCACAACTGAAGTGAGAAAACACAACAACTGGATAAGAGTTTCCTTAAACATAACAATTGTATCATAATACAATCACATCACGGGACATATTCCCATTCTAGCTACATGATCCTTAAAATTCTTTGGTGGCATGCCTTTAGTCAAAGGATCAGCAAGCATCAATTCAGTGCTAATGTGTCTAATCACCATTTTCCTTCTTTAACACGTTCCCTTATGGATAAATACTTAAGTTTGATGTGTTTACTTTGACTTTGACTTTTGTTATTTTTAGCCATAAAGACAACAGTTGAATTATCAGAATATATCCTTAATGGCTTAGAGATTGAATCCATTATTCTCAACCCAGATATAAAACTCTTCAACCACAACCCTTCTTAAGTTGCCTCAAAACAAGCCACAAATTCAGCTTCCACAGTGGAAGTAGCAATCAAAGTCTGTTTTGTACTCCTCCATGATACAACTTCACTGGCAATCATAAAAATATAACCAAATGTTTTTTCTTGAATCAATACAACCAGCAAAGTCTGGATCAGAGTACCCAACAACTTCTAGATTTCAGTTCATCTATACATAAGCATGCAGTCCTTTGTCATTTGAAGATACCTCATGACCTTCTTTGCAGCCCTCCAGTGGTCTAAACCCCGATTACTCTGTTATCTTCTCAACATCCCCATGGCAAATGCAATGTCAGGCCTCGTACAAACTAGAGGATATATATAAGGCACTGGTTCAAATGTAGCTTATCACCCTTCACAATAGGAGTTACACTAGGTGAACAATCTTTCATTTGAAATCTTTCTAAGACCATATTGATATAGGTTTCCTGAGACAATCCCAAAATGCATCGAGATCTAACTCTATGAATCTTGATGCCAATAACATATGATGCCTCACCCATATCTTTCATTTCCAAATTCTTAGAAAGAAGTTGTTTCACTTCACATAGCATACCCTTGTCGTTGGTAGCAAGTAACATATCATCCACATACAGTAAGAAAATAAGTTTTACTAACCTTCTCGTATATACTTGAATTTTGTTAGGTATGACTTATATACCAGAAAAGGACAGATGCTAGAGCGTAGCGACGATTTTCTCGTATTGTAGGTATGGTATAGGGTCAATTTGGTAAATGTACCATAAATTAGGTTACTTATATATATATATATATATATATATTTGTAAGCTAGAAGACACGATTTTCTCTGAAATAAAAGTACAGCAGGACGTAGGCACATTGTCGAACCTCGTTAAATCTTGTGTTCCTTTTCTTCTTATGTTCAATAGCATTAATTTCTCAACAAGTGGTGAAGTTTGATGGAACTGGGAACTTCGGATTGTGGCAGACGAGGGTGAAGAATTTGTTGGCGCAACAAGGAATTTAAACTTAGTTTTTTATTATATTTATTTACAGTTTTCTTCAATCTTAATGCCTTGGGGGCGCATGGTTTTTTTTTTTTTTTTTTACCTATTAATATTAAAATAAAAATAATTAGTCAAAATCCACTCTTTCTAAATTTTTCAACAACTCTAATTTAATAAGATTGATATTGTTTATTTGCAATTAAAGTTTGATATTTAATTGTTATCATATATTGAATATATTATTGATATTATTCATGTGTTATTTATTTTAAGCTTTAATGTGACATATTAATTAAAAAATTTCATAAATAATTAAGATTTTAGCAAAGTATTTGCGTTCACATATTATTTGCATTTTATTTTTTTAGTTGGATATATCATTTATTCTCTAAGTAGTTTAGAGCAATTAGGAGTCTAGGCCGACTAATAGTTTTATTATTATCTTTTTAATAATTCTATTATTTTTAACTACTTTTTATTTACTATTAAAAGGAGTACTTAAGTGAGGGTGTAATTGTCCTTTCATAATAGGGAACAAACACTTATAAATTCATACTTTTATATATAGTATAGATAATAACTTACCAGCATTTTAGTCCAAAATCATAAAAATTGTAGTCAATAGTAGATTTTCTTACAGTGAGCTATGGATTCAAAATAAAAAGTGCCTTGTTATGATCAAGTTTAAGTTGAATTTTCCATGAATTTTGTCGTATACATAAAATTTTTGTTCATGTTTAAACACTTAAATTAGTCATTTGAGTTCTTCTAGGTTGTCTCCAACTTTCTTTCACCTCTAATTAAAAAAAATTGTAGGTTCAAATTTAAGATATATTTGTATTTATCATGTAATTAATCACACATAGGAGTTACACTAGGTGAACAATCTTTCATTTGAAATCTTTCTAAGACCATATTGATATAGGTTTCCTGAGACAATCCCAAAATGCATCGAGATCTAACTCTATGAATCTTGATGCCAATAACATATGATGCCTCACCCATATCTTTCATTTCCAAATTCTTAGAAAGAAGTTGTTTCACTTCACATAGCATACCCTTGTCGTTGGTAGCAAGTAACATATCATCCACATACAGTACAAGAAAATAAGTTTTACTCCCACTAACCTTCTCGTATATACTTGAATTTTGTTAGGTATGGCTTATATACCAGAAAAGGACAGATGCTAGAGCGTAGCGACGATTTTCTCGTATTGTAGGTATGGTATAGGGTCAATTTGATAAATGTACCATAAATTAGGTTACTTATATATATATATATATATATATATATATATATATATCGTATTTGTAAGCTAGAAGACACGATTTTCTCTGAAATAAAAGTACAGCAGCTTCACCGCTCCCGAGGACGTAGGCACATTGTCGAACCTCGTTAAATCTTGTGTTCCTTTTCTTCTTATGTTCAATAGCATTAATTTCTCAACAAGTGGTGAAGTTTGATGGAACTGGGAACTTCGGATTGTGGCAGACGAGGGTGAAGAATTTGTTGGCGCAACAAGGAATTTTAAACTTAGTTTTTTATTATATTATTATTTACAGTTTTCTTCAATCTTAATGCCTTGGGGGCGCATGGTTTTTATTTTTTTTTACCTATTAATATTAAAATAAAAATAATTAGTCAAAATCCACTCTTTCTAAATTTTTCAACAACTCTAATTTAATAAGATTGATATTGTTTATTTGCAATTAAAGTTTGATATTTAATTGTTATCATATATTGAATATATTATTGATATTATTCATGTGTTATTTATTTTAAGCTTTAATGTGACATATTAATTAAAAAAATTTCATAAAATAATTAAGATTTTAGCAAAGTATTTGCGTTCACATATTATTTGCATTTTATTTTTTTAGTTGGATATATCATTTATTCTCTAAGTAGTTTAGAGCAATTAGGAGTCTAGGCCGACTAATAGTTTTATTATCTTTTTAATATAATTCTATTATTTTATAACTACTTTTTTATTTACTATTAAAAAGGAGTACTTAAGTGAGGGTGTAATTGTCCTTTCATAATAGGGAACAAACACTTATAAATTCATACTTTTATATATAGTATAGATAATAACTTACCAGCATTTTAGTCCAAAATCATAAAAATTGTAGTCAATAGTAGATTTTCTTACAGTGAGCTATGGATTCAAAATAAAAAGTGCCTTGTTATGATCAAGTTTAAGTTGAATTTTCCATGAATTTTGTCGTATACATAAAATTTTTGTTCATGTTTAAACACTTAAATTAGTCATTTGAGTTCTTCTAGGTTGTCTCCAACTTTCTTTCACCTCTAATTAAAAAAAATTGTAGGTTCAAATTTAAGATATATTTGTATTTATCATGTAATTAATCACACATAAAATAATTGTTTGGAGCCAACGAAAATATTTTATTCAGCAATATTTAATACATAGATATGTATTATGATTAAAATTCCAACTAAACCATCCGAGAATGAAGCCCATACGAAGAATATCAAGCCATAAATTGGGTAAAGGCATTAGCCATCATTTGCCCAACCTGGACTTCGCCTTCAGTGCTGAGATGCAACCCATCACTCCCAATTTCATTCCCTTTGCATCAACACACTTCACATTTGGAAGGTCAATTCCCAGCTGAGCTTTTCTTACTTCATCTATATAAGGCCCTTCTGCTGATGCCAATGCCACCTGTACCAGAAAAAAACAATCTTAGAAATAAAGGAATGAATTTAGTGTATATTCGTATGCTTCTTGTTAATTTAACATATATACGATATGCATAAACATTTGTTTAAATTAATAGATGACCTACTTTTTATGATTGTAATGTAAATTTATTAAGTACGATGCATTTGTAATAAAGAGTTATATTCTGCCCAAGCAACAATAGATCGAAAATTTGGCAAGTTACTGTCATCAGGTCATCACAGGCAATTCAGGCAACTTCAAATCAGATCGAATGTCGTAATGAGCTTTGCCAACCTCATCTTGTATAGTTTAGCGTCCTCTTGACTCCGTGTGTCACTTTCACCTTGGTACCATAGAATAGCCCGAATTATTCCGCCATCCTGCAACGCTGCATGAGTTCGTGACATGAGTTGTTTATAGAGTGTGTGGCCACGCTTCCACTGGCTTATCTGTGTTCCTCCAATGGCGCAAGGGACCAAGCCGATGTCCCCAATGCTTATGTTCTTCTTCAGAACAGAATTGGCAAACGCAAGGCCTGGCCCTATCCCACAAGCTTTTAGGATATCTATGTCACAGGTGGTCCCTCTTCCCATTTATGCTCGGAAATTGCCGAAGTATTTTTTGGACTTGATTGGCATTCAGGAGGGACATATTCATTCCAGACGCCTGCATCGATTCCTCCTCGGCCCGCCATATTACTTTGTCCAGCTAGTATGAATATGCTTTTGTCTTGTGAGGCATTGCCGTCGGAGGCATTTGTGGTGCTGATCACCAAAATGGAGCAAGACAAAAACATTAACCAAAAGGGAAGACATGGCTTCCCTATGGCAAAGTGCATGAAAATGGAGGCCATTAATTACCCTTTCGCCTTGGGTATATATAGATCAATATGGCCCAATATTTAGGAGGAGATTATCTTGGACCCACCTATAAACATGGAGAGAAAATCCTTTTTATCCTTCTCTGCAGAGCCAGATATTAAGAGGTATGCAATTTTGTTTCAAACTTTCGAGGAATTTCGATATTCCGAATTCTATCGCCTAATACTTATTAAATATATAAAAAATCTAAAATCTTTGAAAATTAGTTTTCCTTTTCCTTAAAAAAGAAATCCGATATGACTGTACTATGCTTAACTAGATATTATATTTAGTGGTAACAATGTAAATAAATTAGTACCTCCTACTAATTAATCATACTAAAGAAATAATGCGTCTATATATGAAAAATATTAATTCTTTATCTCTTATACATAAATATACATATATCTAATACTACATGAAATTACGCTAATAAGAACCACATATATTCTTTGAAAAATAGTGGACTTCGTTGCTTATGTGGATTAAAAACAAATTTGATAAGAATTTTAATTGTTAATTAATTCAATGCTGATTTCGTATTAAATTTGTTCTTAACAATTAAGCCGTTTTCTTTAAGTGAAACTTCCATATTATTATACTTCATGTTTTTTTTTTTTTTTCATTTCTATTAATTTTATTGAAATCACAATTTGATCTCCTAATTTTAAGTTTATCTAATTTGATCCGAAAACTTTGTACAATCCAATTCAGTCCCTTAGAATTTTAATATATTTGAATCATATTCCCTATATGTATGTTTTTTGGAAGCCAACTTATAATTTTTTAACTCTTGAAAATTAAGTTGTCAACTTTCGTATAATTTGTGCTTGACCCGAAATTATAAGAAATAAAAATTTACATGAATAAACCATAAAAAAGAATATATATAAGAAAAAAGAAATCTCATAGGTGATAATAAATTAATTAGTTAAGAATGATAGATAATATGTAATTAATACATATGGGGTGTCACAAATATAGTCCAAAGGCTAATATATATTTTTTTCATCTGTTATGGATTGTAAGTCTATAATAATTATAACAACCCTCAATGAACTACCTTAAAAATTCTCATCCACCAATGGTCGACAAGAAAAAACAACAACAAATATGGGGATTGCACATTGATCCGTGGTCGCAGGTCGGGGGTATTCTCGAGTCATCGAGTTCTCGCGTCCTCGAAATATTGTGATCCTAAGAAAAGGAAGCAGATCGTTAGGTTCGCTGGGGGGTGCCCAGCCAATACTCTTCGATGCTTAAGTTAACAAAGTGTCTGAGATAAATCGGGTAAGGTAGATAAAGAAGCAACAATCTAGAGCGATCTAAAATTTAAGTAGGTATGGTGAAAAGTCCCCACAAATAAATTAGGTACGAAGTATTTATAGTACCCGTGTGGATCCACCTGCTTGGTTGACAGGTCCAATCATATGGTTCCACGTGGCTTATCTGGAGCTATAAGTGCTATGATCAATGACTGATAATGACTGCTAGGTGGGTCGGACCCTGGAAGCGGGTCGGTTCACGGGTCAATTAGCGACTCAACCCGATGGACCCATAGAGAGTATCGGAAATGGGTTTCGGGGCAGGTCCGGGTCGACCTGAGGACCCAGTCAATCTGGATCCTTCAAAGGCCTTTCTGCAAATTCAAACATCTTTGGGGGTAATTTTGTCATTTTACAAGTGATTTCCTAAAACCCCTCATCATTTCTCACCCAATTCTTATTAGTGTGGTGAAAAGGCGCTAATAAGAATTTGAACAATCACATATTCTGAATCGTTAGATCTATGATCCCTAATTTTCATGTGGCCGTTCGCTTTAGTGCGTCTTTTCATGGTCCTATTCCTATATATATGCGATGCATTTGACTTATTCAACACATTCCTCCAGCGAGCCGCCTCTAAATTTACGACCTGACTATCCTTTCCAGGTACCTATTGCAACCTTCTTATCTCTTTCTATATTATTTCATTATGTAAATCGATTCTAGTCCGAGTTCGAGGTCTAGCTCCAACTCCAATTCTTGGGGGTCATCTGCGACCGTGCCCAAACCTCTTTCTAAGATAGGCCCTTCTATACCTAGGATAGAAACTAATGTATAAATTGTTGACCAAGACAAGAATTCTCCTGAGGAACATTCTCCCGAGGAGGTTACCCTCGAAAAATATGAAAAAATGATGTCAAAAGATCCTTGGCTGGGTCGTCTGTACTTTATCTATCTCTTCTCAATTCATTAGAGAAAAATACTTCATTCTGTGGGAGTATGACATTTTTCTTCCCTCGATCATTTGATAGGATGCATCTACCTCCTCAGGGGTACTGCACTTTATCTATTGCCCATTTAGATGCCGACCTTCATTTTTCCCTTGCTCGCGCGGTATCTAAAATATTAAGTTATCGAGACATCCATCCCATGCAACTATCCCCAATGCTATTCGCCACATACTTCTATTCATCTTGGTCATGCACGTTCGTTATCTTGAACCCAGCTTTGGTAACTTCTGGTTGCTCTATAAGTTTACTTCCTCCAAAAGGTCTGGCGATCAGGGGTTTTTCTACCTTACCGCGAAGCCCCACTGTAGAAATCTCGATAAAGTAAAATTTAACGTAGGTCCTTGAAAAGATAAGTTTTTCTTTCTTCGCCCTCCACCTATCAAGAATGGCATTTTCCTTGTAATTGGTGTAAGTCCAAACTGGAACCTTGAACTGAAGGAAAGGGGCTGGATGATGATGTGATCAACAATCTTACTTGTCATTGGTACAACGCTGACCTGCTCTTGACTGAGTGTCCTGAAGTTGGCCGACCTCTCTCTAGCACCTTTCAAAGTTCAAGGTTCATTAGGTGATGAGACTTGTATTATTCATGCTTACTTTGACATCCTTCTTTCCTTTATATTTCTCATCTAAGGCTTTTTGGGCAGAACTCACACAATGAATGCTCGCATCGCTAATAGGAATCGTGCCAAAAAAGATACTCTACCAACACTAGGCGCCAGCGTGTCTCATCCTTCCACAACTGGAGGAGATCGCACTCAATAATCTAAAGGAAAGGGTATCGAAAGCAAACATCCTAACTCACCCGTTCCTCTTGCTTGCCCTTCTCCTCGAGCTCAAGAAATCATTAGCTAAGATGTTGAGCCCGCAGGTAGGATGGGTTCTACTCCTCGTTCAGGGACCCAATCTGAAAAGACCCCCGAAGTTCGTGCTGATCGCAAAGGGAAGAAAGTGAAGGAGCCTGAGAAGAAATCCAAGAAGCCGGAAAAACCCAACGGTAAGGAGGTTGCTGAGGGACCCAGTGATCCCACAAAATGTGAGAGAAGTAGCAAGAGTTCGTGTTCCAGCAGGTCAAGGAAACGGAGTAAATCTACTGCCACTAAGAGGAAAGCTGCTGTTGACAAGACCGAGGAGGAGAATTTCCAACTCGTTGGCGACCTCAATAAATAGGAGTTAAATTCAATTTGCCCCCCTGTGTTATGCAAAAAGATCAAAAAAACCCCTATGAAAAATTAAATATCAGTTTCATCCCCTGTGTTACAAAGAATGAATCACACTGCCCCTTGGTCAAAGATAGCTTAATTTTATAGGGGCAATGACTAAAATGCCCCTCTTAGTCAATTTGGTCAATTTATGCCTATTAAAATATATCTATAATATATAAAAATTATTTAAAAAAATTTTATATAAAAAAATAATCAATAGAATTTTTTTTATATAGAACTAAAATATTTATTAAAATATACCTATAAAATTGTTTATATTAAATTTTATATAGAAAAAGTATTTTTTTAGTCCATTAAATATGTTCAATATTAATTTTAGTCCGATAATTAATTATTTTTTTTTATAAATTTATTAAATTTTAAAATTGATGAAATTTAATTTTTTAGTGGCGAAAATTTTAATTTTTTGACCAAAAAATGACATGGCATGATAAGTTGATATTTTTTGGAGGCTTTTAATTTTATGTAGCTTTAGAAAACTATATCACATGTTGGATAAATTATATTATATAAATTATAATAATTTATAAAAATTAAAAATTTTATAATTTATAAAAATAAAATTATTATTAAAAAAAATCAAACTCCCCCCCACCCCCCACCCCACCCATCGGCTTCCCACCCCCCTCCCCTTCCCTCCGGTCGCCCAGACCTGGACGAGCCTAGAAGCGAAGGCGGCGCCGCAAATCTGGGCAACCGGTGTTAGAAGCGAAGGCGACGACGAGGGCCCTCGGTGGATGGGCGACGGCGGTCGCCCTGGTTGCATTGGGCGACCGCCGTCCCCCGGAGGCCAACCCTCCTCTGCGGCGGCGCTTCGCCGCCGCTTCTTTTTTTTTTTAAATTAATTAATTTCTTATATAATAAAAAATATTATATTAAAAATATTAATAAAATATATAATATATAATGATTTATTAAATTATATATAATAAATTATATAATATAATATTATATTATATTATATAATATTATAGTATAGAGAGGAGAGGGCAAAATTGTCAAAAAGAATGAAATTTCAGACCCACACTCTCAGTCAACGCGAGTGTATTACACTCTCTGACCTTAGGGGTTTTTGATCTTTTTTCATATCACAGGGGGTGTGCTTGATATTTTATTTTTCTCAGGGGGTTTTTTGAATATTTCCAATATCACAGGGGGGTTCCTTGGATTTTTCCCCTATAAATAGTGGATGGAGACTGAGGAAGAACTTCAATATCCTTCATGCAAGACCGCTGAAATGTCTGGGGAGAAGATGGTGCCTGATTGGGCCATATCCGACCTAAGTATTGTCCTACAAACTCGTGCGGGACAAGATTCCTGGGAAGTATATCGATCATCTTTGTTGCAACATGATTAGGCACTACTAGCTCCTTATTCCCACATAAAGGTTGAACATCATTTCTCCCAATCTCTCGAACAGGTGAGATCTTCTTTACCATCCTTGATGTTGTCAGTATAACCATTGGAACAATTTTACCTTTTGTTTTTCTTCTGCTTAGGCCAAGGCATATGTGCATCATTTATCCTTAAAAGCCACATATTAGCGAAGAGAGAAGTTGGCTGGCGATAGGCTTCTTGCAGAGGCACAAGAAAAGTTCTCCTTTGCTGAAGAAAAAATCAAACTTTTGGAGGAGCAGATCAAAAGTGCTCAAGCCAAACTTGCCCAAGCCACATAAGCTTCTCTCGAAGCGGGAAGAACCGAGAGCTTCTCCGCAGGTCACTCGGCCGACATAGAGAAAGGTCGAAAGGAGAGTTAGGAAGATGGTCGTAGGAAAGGCTGGGAAGAGGGTGTTAATAAGGATTGTGAGCAATATCTTGCTTTTGTTGAGCGTAAACAACTGTTGATCGACACTTGCTCCTTAGGTCGCATAGAATACTTATCTTCCGACGAACACAAGAGACTGATAGCTGACACCCGTCTGTAAGGTGCCAAAGACTTCATTAAATCCCCTATTTTCCAGACTGCTGTTGAAATCAAGGCTTTCGACTTCCTAGCCCAGGGGTTCGAACGATGTACCTCTCAGATAGCCAAGCTTAAGGGTTGAGTGCAATACCAACTGGATCAACCCTTCCTTAGATGGCAACTTATCCGCTTTCCTAGAAGAAGAGCCCCTTAAATTAGAAGGGGATGAGTTTGCTAGCTTGATTGACGAGGTAGAGAAATTGGAGTTTTCATAGGTTGTCCTAGGTGGACTTTTTTCTTTACCTTTGATTTTGATGAAATTAGATCGCACTACCATTTTCCCTTTGTAGTATTTTGTACTTGTCATATTGTTCGGAATGTAGATGGTCTTGCGATCTTGATGCTACTTTTGTACGAACCAATCTGAGCAATGATATTCCCATTTTTTTTTTTTTTGTGCAGTAGATGTTTTACGATCTTGTGGTATTACCCTATTTCTTGGTTTCATTCTTTTGAAGGCTTTGATTGAATTTGTAACTACCCTTTCTCATAATTTATATGTTCACGACCTCATGGGGTTGATTCTTGTACTCAGCTGAATTCTTTTGCAGAATCAATGCAATTCTGTTTCAGAACTTACTCTTTTTCAATAAAAATTCTTCCGACCTCGTGGGGTCGGTTCTTGTACTTAGTCAAATTCTTTTGCAGAATTTATGCAATTCTTTTTTCAGAATTTGTTCTTTTCCAGAATAGGAATTCTTGCGATCTCGTGGGTCGCTTTTGGTACTTAGCTAAATTCTTTTGCATAATTTATGCAATTCTTTTTCAGAATTTATTCTTTTTCAGAACAAGAATTCTTACGACCTCGGAGGGTCGCTTCTTGTACTTAGCTGAATTTTTTTCCAAATTTATTCTGTTTCAGAACAGGAATTCTTGCGACCTCGTGGGGTCGCTTCTTGTACTTAGCTGAATTCTTTTGCAGAATTTATGAAATTCTTTTTCAGAATAGGAATTCTTGCTACCTCGTGAGGTTGTTTGTTGTACTTAGCTGAATTCTTTTGCAGAATTTATGCAATTCTTTTTTCAGAATTTATTATGTTTTAGAACAGGAATTCTTGCGACCTTGTGAGTCGCTTCTTGTACTTAGCTGAATTGTTTTACAGAATTTATGCAATTTTTTTTCAGAACGGGAACTCTTGCGACCTCGTGGGGTCGCTTCTTGTACTTAGCTGAATTCTTTTGCAGAATTTTGCAATTCTTTTTCAGTGGGCGTTGTCGTGATCTAATAGATTTGTGTTGAGTTGGCACAGAAAAGCAATCTTTTTCAGATCTATGTACGAAAAGATGATCTTTCTCAGATCTATATACACGAGGTGGCCTTTTGTCAGATCTTTACAAAAAGTGATCTTTTTCAGATCTATACAAAAAGTGATATTTTCCTTCCTTGATCGGGCATCAAATTTTCTTAAATTATGTACATTCTATGACCTGGGCAGTTTGTTGCCTTCCAAATCTTGCAGCCGGTAAGTTCCTTTTCTCTTTACTTTAGTTACTTTATATGGTCCCTCCCAACTGGGATCTAACTTTCCTACATGTTTAGTGACCTCCACCTTCTTTAACACCAGGTCGCCACCTTGAAAATTCCTTGATTTCACTCTGCTATTGTAACTTTTTGTCATGAGACCGTTGTAATGTAGAATCTTGGTGTATGCTCTATCGGGGGTTTCCTCAATTCTCACTACGTTGAATTTTCTTGCTTGTTCATTTTCTTCCGGTTATATTGTGTGACTCTAGTTGTTTCTTCCCCTATTACCGCAAGTATCACTACTTCCGACCTGTAGACCAAGCAAAACGGTGTCTCTCCTGTTGCTGTTCTTGGTGTAGTCCGGTAAGCCCACAACATCCCGGGTAGTTCTTCAACCCACGATCCTTTAGCTCCATTCCGTCTTTTTTTTCAAATGCTACAGTAGGATTCTATTCGAGACCTCAGTTTGTCCGTTAGCTTGTGGGTTTACAACAGTTGTGAAGTTTTGCTGGATTTTCAATTCCTTGCACCATTCTACGATCTTCTTTCCTTGGAACTGAGTTCCATTACCCGAGATCAAGACCCTGGGTATCCCAAACCTACAAATGATATTTTTTCAGATAAAATTTATTACCTCTTTTTCGAAATTTTGGCCAACGATTCTGTCTCCACCCATTTTGAGAAATACTCTACCGCTACAATGATGAATTTTTTGTGGGCTGGAACTGGTGGAAAAGATCCAAGGATATCTATCCCCTATTGGTTGAATGGCAGGCAATCTTTACAGGTTCCATTGGGTCGTTGGTGAGTGTATCAAACTTGCGTATTTTTGGCAGCTTTCACATATCTCTGTGAACTCCATAGCATCCTTTACAAATGTTGGCCAAAAATATCTCGCGACTTTATGTGCTGGCGATCTGCCTACTTAATATTTTCACAGCTGCCTTCATGTATTTCTCTGAGCACATAATTCACCTTTTTCGAGCCTAAAATGTAAATTCTTATAAATTATAAAAATAAATGTTATTTTAAAAAAATAGTTATAGATTATATAGATAAAAATGCATAAAATTATGGATAAATATAAAAAAATTTATTATAGATAATTGTTTATATAATTATAAAATTTTAGATAAAAATACATAAAATAGTAATTTACTAAAATAGATAAAATTATAGGTAAATATAAATACTTATAAATAATAAAAAACAAAATTCTTATTTATATCAATATAATAAAATTATTTACTTAAAAATTATTATTTTATAAATATATATTATTATGTTACACAATATAAATTTAATAACAACAAAAAACCCCTCACCCAACCGCTCCCCTCGGCCCTCGCCCCACCCCGCTCCACCCCCTCCTCCTTCCCCTCGTCTGCCCTCCCCAGCCTCGCCCGCCACAAAAAGGAGCGACATCGCCCCCGACACAAGGGGAGGGGGCGTCGCTGCCCCCATCCCAGTTGCGTTCAGCTGGGTGACTGCCGTCGCCCCCCTTTGTTGGGGGCGGCGGAGGTGACCAGGAAGAGTAGGAAATTTATTAATTTATATTACTTATATAAATAATTTTTAAAATTATATATATTTATATATAATTATGCCATGCAGGATGTCTAGTGTATTTATTTGCAACGTCAGACATGACATGGCTCATTTGGCCTGACACGTCAGCAATTTCCGTTCAAATTGCTGAAAAATTGACACCAAAATCCTAAATTAGATCTAATTGAAGTATTTTTCAAAATTAGTGTAGAAAATATGATAATTATCATAGTTAGTGTACCAAAATTGAACGAGAACCAAGTTAATGGGCTAAAAAAGTTTTTTCCCCTTATTTACAAATGCAGAAGCTAGAGACTCCATTATCTCAATTATAGGAAATTTTTACTCGGATCAGATTTGGTCAAATCTAAATTAATTACATGGCAAGTGCAATACACTTGTCATGAAGTGACAAATCACAGAACAAGTGATGAACTTACTTTATGATTGGATTGGTTCGATCAAACTAGGTTTGGACAAGAATTTTACGTGTTCGCAATCATTTCACTATTTTTTTCTATTAATTTTTGGACAAAAAATATCTACAAAGTTAACTTTTTAAGTATTTCAAAATATCAATTAAAAGCTTTTTCTAAAAATATTTAACGAAGTTACTAAGGAATAACCAATGTGTCGTTCCCAATTCTATACTGAAAAAGAAAAACAACGGGTAGGAATTCATATGTAATGATGGGTTAAAATATTTTTATCACACAACCTCAAAATATAATCTAATTTGAATTGTCATCTTATTGTTGCACCTACAAATTTATGTAGAACATAAATTTTACATTAATAACACAAATCAAACTTATATACAGTGATCACATTGCTTGACCATTCAACTTACAAAATGTTTAAACAGTCCTTTGATATTAGTTGTTTCAACTGGATCAATAATTGGATCACCGCCAAGTGGATATTTTTTGTTGGGGATTTTTAGTTTCAACCATCATTATTATCATTATTTTTAGATTAATTATTATAAGTAATAGAATAGATTGCATAATACATACTTGTATCTTTGATATAAATTAATAATAATTAAAAAATCATCAAGTTAAATTACTTGTCATCATTTAAAATAAGGTTAAATTACAATACAATACTTATATAGTTAAAATATTACATACAATCCATATGTGTCATATAATTATTTTAAAAAATATTTAAATATAAATTTATGAAACGTTATGTCTATATAAACTATAAAGTAAATATATAATAAGAATACACTCAATATAGTATAATAAATCAACAAATAACGATACATATCGTCATGATATTAAAAATAACAAACTAGCCTATGGCAATTTGAGTCATCAAATTAATAAATTAAGTTTGACATACGATCGCAGATGATTTACTGTCATGTTCCGTTGCAAAGCTCCGTGAGCAGAATAGCCACCAACCTATGATTAGTGGACACTTCGAACGTAACAGGGTATCTAATACTACATTTGACTCCAAACCCAAGTTTGGCCAAGAGAATATTGACTAAGAAGATATCTTCGTTCTTCAGAAATCAGGTGCTTTAATCAGACGCACTGCCATATACGCAATGGATCAAAACTTGTCCCTTGTACGAAAAAGAGAGTCATGAAAATTTATCTTCTTATTCTCATCAACCACTCTTTGCCTACGATAAAATCAGATTGTCCTTGACAGCACCCCGTATTTCTAATTATAGACGTTTGACATGTCGTTATTAATCGCGCTAGCAAGAATGTGATCCAAGCTACATCCAAGCCGACTGTGCCATTAGAGCGTGCAAACAATATGTCTTGAAATATATCTATTTCTTAAAGATGTTATCGTGAGATCAATATCGATCTTGCATAAAGCTATTATAGCTACACCTATATTTTATTTATATAAAAGATTTACGTCCAAACATCCAGAAAGTTAACAACTAGTATAGTTGTAAGAATATCTGAAAAAACAACCACATGGTCTTTCAAATATACAAAAATACAACTGGATATCTGTTCAGGCCTATCATAATGATTATCACAACATACACTCATCTTGCATCTCTATCGTGTGATGCAACAATTGTACATCAATAAAGTGACCAACTTTGCAACGTAAGTTGCAACGAAATGTCCCATTGCAACATATCATTGTTTGCTACACGAAACTTTGCAACGAAAAACCCCAATTTATATTGTGAAAAAACTTCGTGTGCAAAAATGCTGCGAAGTCTGTTTTGAAAGTGCCACCCCGGAAAATTTCTCCTGCGTGCATCGCGAAAAAATCCGTCAATCTCATCAAGTATTTTCACACATTATTATAGCATTATTTTTCTTGATAATTCTATACCTTACATTTGATATATCTATGAACTAACATAATCAACTTAGCACCTTCACGCACTGATCTATGGTATAGTAATCACAATCCTTATTCTACTGTCCTTACATCTGACTAATTATCAATACACATTTAAAACCTATCGTATTATATCCATACCTATTATAATATGCATCTAAAAACTCATATATTATCTCCTATTATTTCAAACAAAAACAGTCAATTAGACACACTCGTCACCAATCACCCCCACACCTTCTACCCTATCATGACTGGCTTCTCTACACTCACAATCCATCCCACCTCCTGCTCCATTGCCGCCAGCCCACCCCCCGCCCACTATCTCCCCGTTCGGGCGACGCCGTCACCTAGAACCACATATCGAGGGTGGACGGCGATCACCCTCGCTGCTGAGCGACGATGATCGCCCTCGCTGCTGCGCGACGGCAGTGCCACGCTCTTTACTACAGCTACAGCGGCGGCGCTGTTATTTTTTTAATTGAGTTTAAATTAATTTATTTAAAAATATTATATTAAAAGTATTAATTTTACATATAAATAATATTTTATTAGTAATAATTTTTATAAATTATGTTAAATTATTTAATTATATAATATATAATATTATATAAGTTAGATTGAGGCAAGGGAAAAAATATAAAAAAAATGTCATTTTTTTAGACCAATTTTTTCGGTCAATGCTCTTGGGCTATCAACTTTGGCCTCAGAGGGGATTTTTTAACTTTATTTTATATCATATGGGGTGTAATTGATACTTTATGAAATGATAGGGTTCATTGGATTTTTTGCCAAGAATAAAATATCACATTCAACTTCGTTCTCTATACTTTCACCAAATACTTACTGGTCATATCATGGAGTGAGTCGTCCGAGTAAAGCATGGCACAACAATATTGTTTAGGTTATATGTATTTTCAATGATTAAGTATGCTTAGTTTTGTTTGAATCACTGGGACTACCGGTGGTTGAAAAATATAAACTGTTGTATTCTTTCATCAAGCATGTGAGATCTTGATTTCACCTAGGCCTGCAGTGCATACAAAGTAACGAAGGCTCGAAGTAGTGAGAGAACAATCTGATTCCTTGACAATTATGCCTTCACAAATTGAAACCTTAAGTGTGTTTTTTCTTCATGATATTCTTCAATTTACGTTCAAGAATATAAATAATTAAGTGACAATAATTACCTCAAAAAATCAACTAGGCACAATATTTGTGATTGAGTAAGGTATTTGAGGTTTCATGATGGGTACACCTCAAATACCTTACCCAATCAGAAATCTTCCATAGCACCATAATGGTCGAAGGGCTTTCACAAAAATTCTCAGATTACTGAAGAATTAGCCTTGCAAAATAAAGATTTTCACTCCAATTCTTAAATCAATAATATTTACTGAAGAAATAAATGGAAAACATTGATCAAAGTGAGAATGGTGGTTGACGATAATATGAAAGTGAAGAAAATTAATGAGTGCCATAGGCAGGCCAAAAGTATCTGAAAATAGCTTAAAATAGAGAAAAATGAGAGTTTGAGTGTGATAGTTATGTTACCAAAATGACTGCACCATGCCTCAATTTATAAGCATTCTTAGAACAAGCTCAGAGGGCTAGTTGTGGCAAATCCAGTGTCGTTAGATACTTGCATGATGTTAGCTTTATAATAGAAAAATAATCATGGAATTTGGACTTATCTAGACATGTCTACCATACTGGTGGTTATTATGACTTTATGAAGTCTTGGACTTTTCTTGCCATCACAGGTTTTTAGGAGAAGGATTTTTAATGCATTTATACCTTGCTAGGCACAACAACTTTGTTCTACTGGTGAAATCTTTCCATGTGGGCCCACCTCCGGCTTTGGCTAGCTATAAGATTCTATACCACTTGAGCCAATATGCTCAAAAAATATACCTGCTATGACATTTTTAGTGCGGTAGAAGGTGCGTGTGTCGATTCGCAAGGTGTGCTACCTGGCAATATGTATCCAAGAGCCCACCGTTAATGATCCACATTGCGATTACCGTTACCCCTATCGCTCCAAGATAGGAGTTAAGGGTCTCTCGTTCCCCGACCTATGAAGAGTGTGGAAAGATACAAGATTATAGATCGATTATCCGCCCTGTTACTGTAATGTAATTGTTCCATCTATACAATTAGAGCGCTATACCAATCAGCTCCGAATTGCTATTATGTATGTAACGTTCTGATAGCCCCGGTATGGTTTCTCCTATATCCGTGTTGTCTCTGTAATTCACTGGAAGTGAGTGACCATACAAGCAGAGAGCTCAGCTAGATGACAATTCGTCTCAAGTCACCACAATATCCAGGGGTATATATTCCTGTCATCGAATAAACGATGTGAAACTATTATACTCTCAATAACTACATGCTTGCACTCAGCTCTCTACCCTATATCCCACCATGACAGATAGGGAATGTATCAGCTCCACAATCCAACATGATAGGAGCTGAGACAGAATAGAAAATAGTTCCCTCCATTCATACAATTCTCTGATACTTACATCACAATACTATGAATTATTATATCTCTAACTCTCAATAATTTATACCATCCTAAGTGCGATCCAGGGAAGTTATTTGAATCTTGCATATTTTCTGTATGTCTTATTCCTCTTTACGATTATTTACATATTTCCCTCACCTTAACTTTCCTCTAGCGATTCTCTACTTCTTCATTTTCCTAGTCGGAGGCCAGCTTGCTTTTTTCCATACATTTTCTTTTTTCAATTCTCGCGCATACCTCTTTGTTCAACTTCCTCCTACAATGTAGTCTTTACATAATTCTCCATCTCAACTTATTCTTATATATCATTTACCTATCATCTCTCTACTCACTATGTCACAATACTCGCGATTCACATCCTTCCTTTCACTCTTTTTTTTTTATGCTCAGAAATCTAGACCTATTGTTCTCTAGCCTCAAAGAACTCAGTCTTATCCCTATTGAATCCTCTGTGAATGAATGCATAAGCCACTTCTTTATTTTTAATTCTTCTCCTACACCTTGGGTCCTCAGATGGACTTCAACTCTCTATTAAATTAATCTTCACAAAGCTTTTTTTTATATTTGAGGCTATTATCATTTTTGTGCACTCATACTTCCCAGCTTTTCTATTAATCGCATGTATATTGTTTCCTTTGATCTCTCACAAAATATACCATGTGTCTTCATTTTTGTACGCCGTATTTCTCCTGACTCATCTCCCTACTCAAATCAATTTCCTGTTCTGCATATACTATCTGATGGCACTAACATTCTCTGCATTGACTACGATTAATTATAGTAAATCTTTCGCTTTATATTGCTGCAAAATTTTGTTGATAAACCCAGTTTTTTAGTATTTGATATAGGAAGCCCTTGTTAAACTTTCTCTCAAGGGTAGAAGACTAAAAACTAACCGAATATGAGAGCCCAAAGAATATGGGCACCAACTGTACTGAGGATACTTATTTCAACCATTCGTCCTCTTAGAATGAGGAGTCTAAGTTCTTTTGTCATGTTTGTGTGAGTAACATTCACTATGATAATTCTTCACTTATGCCTGGACTTGAGAGGAATTACATGCTAGTACATATGGATTCTGCTAGCATTCGATTATCGTGATATAAAGAAGTCTCCAAATTTTTGATACCATTTAACTGTGCTATGAAGAATCTCTTTCATACCAGTTCATCGGATCATGTATTCAACAATTCAAATGAAGAATATCCTTTAGCTACCTCTTCTGCTAGGAGCTCGGCCCTACATCAATCATTCTTAAATCGTTATGATGAAGAACTCTTTATGAGTCGAGACTACCTTCCTATACTTGAGTGGTCACAATATACTCATTCCACTTGATCGTAGTTGTACATTGTCGTCCTGTGGATAACTCAGACCTTACTCTGTTCACAGTGACCTCCTGGGTGAAAACTGTATTTCACTATGGTTTCTTTGTCGCAACAATGGTAGCTCCCTAATACTTCCAATTGCTCCAGACTCGTAAACACATAAGGTGTAGTTCCTCACCCATATATGGAGATGAACAGTTTGACAAAATCAAAACCATTATTAAATCCAAGTCAATGTGGCTAATATTTAACTTTCCAACCAAGTGAGAGTTAGATTGAGTATGACCCAACCACTATCATTATCAGTTGCATGATTTATTATAAAAATATCTCTACAAATCAAAATAAAATAGACACTTTTTATATCAAGCATTATCATTCAATGTCAAAATAATACTACTCTCTTACCCCTTATTGGATTGATCACGAATCTCCTAATATATGCTATTTGTCTTCAATTGTTTTATCCTTCTAATCATTCCACATATTGTATTACCAATATATATTGTTCTTTCTCTCCAATTGGCCTCTTTCCACTATGGGCCTGTATCTCCCCCTTTCAACATCTTACTCACTTAATTCTCTCTCTTGACCTCCCTTAATATCGTGAGTACCCTATACACATGTTTTTTTCTTGTTTTACTGCAAAACGAGCACTAGTTAACTTTGAAGTACTGGATACTCTACCTGATCTGTAGTAGCGTTTTATAAATGCTCTGGATGGCGTTGAAGATTCAATTTGCTAATCAACGCTATATGAGTGCTCGATTTTGTGTCTTCCCTCTTTATTACATGATGAAGTTATTTCCTATGTGGTGTCTTCATGATATGTTCTGTTTATTTATACATAATATATCTTTACCAATTCATTTACTGTGTTGCAATATATATAGAATATACTAATATGCTAGAACTAAAATCTGCTAAGATACGACACGGTACTGGCTAACAAAAATACAAATTTCTATCCATAAGTAATACCAACACTACTTGAATGATTACCCCCTAAATCATCACATAGCTACGACTCTAAATTAACGAGATTAAATTTGCGCCAACAGGCTCTACTACTACTTCAACTACTCGTGAACCTATGCTAGATACAAGATAATAATAATGCCGTCAGACCGCGTTGAATACTTCTCTTATCAAGCTTCCGAGCCAGTTGTTTCCATGCATAATTTCTGTTCCTGATACTTGTGCCTTATTACACAACAGGATTTCTTACCAGCCTCGATCCTTTATTATCAAGATCCTTGTCAATACCACTGAATCAAGTTGTGCCAATTACACATTCGCCCCTCCTAGTCGGAAAGACTACTAAGGATACATGCATTTGCGTAGTACCTCTACTTGTTACAGTGATGTCGCCGGTTATGAACTCATCCTTTGCCCTCGCCTCTCAACATAACATCTCTCTCTCCTAAAACTCAACAAATTAAGTTAGATATCTTCCAATTTCTCTACACCACCTCATACTCTATCTTTTACATTAGCTCGAGTTTAGACATATGTTATTCTGTCAACTGAAATCCTTGTAACCAACTGGTCATGGTTATCATGGATTCACATCTCTGAGATTATTTGGACTTCTTCACACTTTAGCTACTTCGTGCCATACTATATCTTTTTTCATGATAAGGACCTAAACGTCATAAATCACCAAGAACAAACATTATATCACGATGTAACGTATCATACTGACATCAACAGAATACTGCATTCTACAAATTCCGCCTAATTCACATATTCGAGGCATCGTACATGAGCTTCACATTTGTCATCCATCTCGTTTCTTACTTTGTGATTCAGATTACATTAACTAATACTATTCTATAGGTATCGTTATTTTTAAAGAAAATTATGAAGACATTCAAACTGTATTGTTAATCCATATATATTGAAATTATACGAGATAATATCTTGAACTATTATCTTCATATACCAAATATATTAAATGAATCAATACAACATTCTATACTATTAATGTTGTTATTATTCACTAGATAATAACAGTGAGTTGAGAGTTTCCATAACATCTATATATACATTTTTCAGAGCGCATATTATCATAAAATCATAGTATATTAGAAAAATAATACTTTTCAGTATACAGTGTATAATATATAGTAACGATTAATTGTACTAATACTATCAACATATATTCCTTTCAACTCGAGCGATTCGTCCTCTAGTAATGACTCCCTTATACAAGTACTCTTGACAACTATAACGACACATATCTATCAACACTATCAATCCTCATATATAACATATAATTCAAAACAAACGAACGTGAAATAACGTCGTCACATAAATCCACTATCAAATTTACTATCCGTGAGTAGCTGATATCAGATATATGCGGAGACAATCCAACTCCTTCGTAATTTTCAGCAAAAACTTGCAATGTACTCTTAATACTCTGGCGTAGCATTCTCAAGTGGAAATAGCTGAAAAGTGGTTGTCCTCCATGTTTATAGGTGCAGAAGTGGTCTTCTAAGATCAGTATTTAAACGCAATGTATATTGATCTATATATACCCTAGTGAAAGGATAATTAACAGCCTCCTTTTTCATGCTCTTCCCATAAGAAGCCATCTTCCTAATTTTTTAATGCTTTTGTCTTGTTCCACTTTGGTGATCAGCACAAAAAATTCATCCAATAGCAATGCCTCACAGGCAAAAGCATATTCATATTAGCTGGACAGAGCAATATGGCGGGCCGAGGAGGACTCGTGTCTGGCTCGTTGGATGGATATGTCCCTCCTGAATGCCAGCAAGTCCAAAAAATCCTTCGGCTCCAATGCCAATAATAAATGGGAAAGGCTCGACCGCCGCCGTCCCCAAACATGACATAAGATTACCTAAAAAGTTGCGGATAGGGCCCGGGCTAGCATTCGCCAATTCAATTTTCAAAGAAAAACTTAAACATTGGGGAAAATTGCTTGTTCCTTGCGCATTGGAGACACACAGAGATAAGCGAGTGAGGCGTGGTTGCCACTCTACAAACAACTCCTGTCGAGAGTCATGCAGCGTTGCAGGGTGGAAATAATTCGGGCTATTCTATGGTACCAAGGTGAGAGCGACACACACGGTGTCAAGAGGATGCTAAATTATATAAGACTAGGTTGGCAAAGTTCTTTACCGATATCGATCTGATTTGAAGTTGCCTGAGCTACTGTGGTCCAGGTATGATGATACTTAAAATTTGCAATCTGTTCTTTTTGCACAAGTTGAAATGTTTTATATTACAAATGTATTGTTATAAATATATTGTTTAAATAAGAATTTAAAATAATATACCTTACATACATACAAAATATGTCATCTATTAATTTTTAAAAAAAAATTATGCACATTGTCTATATATTAAATGAAACATTAAGATTCATATGAATCTACAGTAAATTCAATAAGTTTTTTCTCATATTGCTTTTTTTCTGGTATAGGTGGCATTGGCATCAGCAGAAGGGCCTTATATAGATGATATAAGAAAAGCTCAGCTGGGAATTGACCTTCCAAACGTGAAATGTGTTGATGCAAAGGGAATGAAGATCGGGTATGATGGGTTGCATCTTAGCACGGAAGGCGAAGTCCATGTTGGACAAATGATGGCTGATGCCTTTGTCAAATTTATAGCTTAATATTCTTCGCCTAGCTTCATTCTTGGATGGTTTGGTTGGAAATTTTTATCATATAATACATAGTATGTGTTATATATTGCTGAATACAAGATTATCACTGGTATTGAATAACTATCTTTGAGTGATCAATTGCATAAATTAAACAAAAAATGAAAATATAAATCGAACTTGAACCTAAACTCTTGTTTAGGCTTTAGACTTTTTTTTACCAATTGGTAAGAACTCCAACACTTTAAATAACTTATATAAGTTTTAAAGTCACAAAGATTTGATCTTTTGCCAAAATTTATGAAAATTTCAACTCAAGGTTGATTATAATAACTCAAATTCATTCTCGAACTTAGTTTCTATTGTGACACTGCTAGTCCACATTACTATACCACAATTACAAAACAAAATAGACCAGGTAAGAGTTATATGTGCATTTCCACTGTATTATTCACTAAAATAATATGCTACAACAATGAATATTTTCAATGGATTTAATAAGAAACCCATCACAATTATAATTTTGTGATAGGCACTGAACAACCAGAAGAATGTAGCTGGATCAGGTCGGAAAAATAGCAATGGACAACATACTAATTTTCACAGTAATTGTAGCCAATGAAAATATTTGGTTCACCATAATATTTCTAGGCAAGAAATATATATTTACAATTTTTTACGGCCATTCCTACAACAATTTTTTTTTTTTCTGGAGAAGACAAAATGACAATTTTCAGTAGAAAGCCGTCACAAAATGACAAGAGTGCGCAATGGAATTTTTATAGCTTTTTAGTTTTTTTTTTTGTGATGCAACTGATTTTTCATTTATAATTTTTCAAATGGGAATTTTTCGTATGGTCTTCACTTTTGCGATAATCTAAAATATAAAATTGAATTGGTGTGATTGTAGAGGACGTCCGAAATCCATAATTTTAATTTTCTAACTATGCAAAAATGATCAATTTTATTAGTTTTATAAGTTTAGTTATTAATTATAAATGACAATAAGCAGTACAAATACGAAATTCAAATAGTAGAAAATAATTCCTTTTGATACTAATATAAAAAAATAATATAATATTTTTAAAATATTTAAAATAAAGAAAAAATATAAAAATAATTAGCTCAGTGGCCACTTGATCATCATCACATCTTGGTCATGTGTTTATTGTTGTGCCATTGCATCGTCCAGAGGAGCTATTAGGGGATTGGTGGTGTTAAAGTAGTGACTGTTGGCTGCGGGATCCCATGGGTTGCATCGTATGGTTGTTGAGGTGATGAAGTTTATCGTTCCGCTTGTGAATTTGCATAGACTTAGGATTAACAGCACTAGTTGTGTCTACCATCTTTGACCGATCGTTGATGAGGAATGGGTCTAGGTACCCATCCGAAATACTCAATCATTCCTTCATTGGCTTACTATAGTCATTCACAACTCATCCTCATGTGACGCTCTGGCAGCAAACTCATCGAGTTTCGTGGACTTTTGGGGGATATTCTCCTTGACCAACTTCTAAAAATTCTCTAGAAACGAAAAAAAATTGAAGTTAATATTGGAGTTTTTAAATTTTGAATTTAGAAAAAGAAAGTAGTGAACTATGATGTGCCGCTATCTCCGCAACCATCAATCTATTTCAATCACCATTGTCCATATTAATTAGTCCAACAATCTATGAAAAATCTTCTACCTCAATTTTCAAACAATTCCATATGTTTTCGAATCCTTTTTTCTCATTGAGATTGTCCTTTATTTTCTTTTCGATGTCTATGATAGTGTTGATGATGTTATCATCGGCATTCTACTAAATATGCATGACTCAAGATTATGGCGTATCAAGTGGTACCATAGGCCTAAAGATCTAGAAAATGTTTATCTTGTTCCACAATGGGGGGACATATTATCCTAGTTGTTGTGCCAAAGGATTTTCAATGATTGTGCTATACCGACCTACACAAACAACATATCTCAACTCTAGTCAACCTAGATCTTGTAAACACTTCCTCTCCAGTCGATTCTTAGTGAACGGTATCTTATTCCTCTAGTATGGATAGTCAAGCGGCAAGAATTGCCTGTGCTAATCAAAGTAATAGATCGTTCTTGTCATGCTAAAGTTCAATGCTTATGTATGTAAGTACATACTAGACAACACATGTAGGCCCAATCTCATATTTCGATGCTTTTGTAGTGTCCAATCAAAATGTTTTCATGTTTGGGCATATGGAGGATGAAATATCGATTCCTCCATATCTAACAATTTGTATGCTATGTCACGTGCTTAGCTGCTGTTAGTGAAGTATATAAACTTTGAATCAAGAAGTTAATGGTAACTACCTTAGTACGACATACACAAACTTCTTGACCCAGGGGTTTCTCACCCTTCCCGGTTTGTACTCTAGATGTCTTCCACTACAACATCTAACTATTTTTTTGATACATTAATCTTCATGATTAATAAACTCAACTCCCTTTTAAACTTTTTCATAAATATAGTAATATGACAGAAAGGTGTGATTAAGGGGTGAGAAATCCCCCATCAACTGAGACATGACATCATCTACCAGTTTTGAGGTATATTGTATCCGAACTTGGTGTTAGCAAGCCTCACAACCACCGCCAGCTAGAAGTTGTTCTTACGACACCTTATAATGGTTGGTCGTCGTGCATACAACATAAAAAAATATGTTTGATAAGCTAAAAACTTTTTACAAATATATACTTCCCACAGTAGGACCTAGAGCTAGCCTCACCAATATTTGGCAGAATGAAGCTAGGACCTATTGACTTATCATATGAGAATTAATATTCAGGCTCAATAATATCATAAACCATCCTATCGTCCTAGTTCATTTTCTAGTAATCACCCCTATCTATCTTTGTGTTAACTACAATAGGAGTTAGCTCAATAATCGAGGCATGCAGATCATTATATTCTTTGTATATCCACTTTCAGAATTTTGTCAATACTGCTACCTGAAATATAAGTACATAAAACTATAAGGGTAAATTACAAATTGCCCTCCGAACTATATGCCTTTTTATACTTTACCCACCGAACTATTTTTTGTGTCAACTTAGCTTCCAAACTTTGCGTTTTTTTTTCTTTTTCACTTTGCTATCTAATTCTATTTTTTCGGCCATTTTTTCACAAATTTTACCACAAATTCTCCAATTTTTGAATGTTCTTACAAGAAAAAACACATCAAAGCTAAAATTTCACAAAAACATTTACAGAAAAGGAAAAAAATTGACAAACCCATTTACAAATTTTTAGCTTAATTTTAGCTAAAATTTGTCCTTTTTTGTAAATGTATTTGTGAATTTTAGCTTGTATATGATTTTTCTTGGAAGAACATTAAAAAATTGGAGAATTTGTGGCAAAATTTGTAGAATGTGTAGAAAATATTGATTCCAACTAAAAAATGGCAAAAAAAATAAAAAAAATAAAATCAGATGGCAAAGTGAAAAAAAAAAAGTAAAGTTTGGAAGCTGAGTTGATACAAAAAAATAGTTCTATGGGTAAAGTGTAAAAAAACATATAGTTCGAATGGCAATCTATAATTTACCCAAACTATAATGTAAACTAAATATACATTTTTCTTTCATTCAAAATAACAGTATGCACATATGAACATACATATATATTTTCCTAAACATATATTTACATAACAAAAGAAAAGGTTTTAATTTTTCATCAATTAATATTGCACCTCAAAATTTAGTTCAAACAATATGTGTTGAATAAAATGAACTAAACTATTTAATTGGAAAACAACTAGCAATCGAATGGATAATAGTGTTTGTGGATATGTTTTATGATATAGGAATATAATACAATTGAAATGACACTTTCAATAAACATATGAAAATGCAAGGGATATAAGGAAAGTTTTTGACTGAAACAAATGAACGTCATATTAGGGATAGATTTTGTGCCCGGCAATTAAACATTGCAGTGGGGGTAATACTACTGTTGCAAATTTAACATTGAAATTTGGGATGGAAATAGTGGCAGCCGAGATATCCATCCCAAATCATGTGTGGAACGACGACATAACAGAGGTTGTGGGAAAATTGTCGCATGTGAAGGGCTTTGCAACAAATTTTCGACGGCTTGCAATTTTAAGAGCTATCCTTCCCAAAGACATTCAATACCTTCACGAATGAGCGACATCATACTTTCGTTGCAAAATCCATCTAAAAATTGACTACAAGCTGAATTAAACCACAAAATTAACAATGTTAGGATGGAAACGTCTATATCAAAACATGCCAAACTTGCTATGAAATATGTGACTAAGAGACCGCCGGAAAATTTTATGAACATCTAGTAAGAGATTTTGTGATAATTCTAACAATCATGGTACCATCCAAGAAACTCTTATTATGGTAATTTGCAACCTTTCAGACCCGTTTATCCATCCCATTGAATATCTTGTTTATGGTAGTGATTGGATAAGAGCATCCCCCACGATGATGACAAAATTGACTAGCTAAGAACTATAATATATTAGGACACCATAATTTTGGATTTTGTTCAAAAAAATAAAATACTAACTTGTGATGTACATTTATCATATGTAGCATATTTTGATCCCAGTTAGTTTTGTTACAAATTTATTCATTCGAAAAAACTCCCCACTGCCCAAGCTTTGTCCGATTGTGTCTTTGTGATCTACCAGCTATCTTTGTCAGTATAATTGCATTTGATGATTGGATCTCAAATGCATAGTTCAATGTATAAGGAACTTCCTCATTTGAGATCAAAAGTAATAAAATTGTGAAATAATTGGAAAACCATGTTTGCAAGCTTCAAAGATAATACATAGATATCATAATTTTGTCAAAATGATATTATTTTTAAAGGAATTAGAAAACTAGCAGGTGTATTTAAATGATAAGAGTTATAAGATGGATCAAATTAACTCAAAAAGTTGTAAAAGTTGGCAAAAACTATTTTGACATATGAGAAAATGTATTATATATGGTAAAATATTAGGTCCAAATATTATCTAGAAGTAAATTAAAATTACTACGAAAATAGTGAAGGGGTGGGTCGATTTGGAAACACGGTTGAAACGTGAAAAATACAAAATTTAAAATATTGAAAATCAAATCAAGAGGTGTATTCTTGATATTAAATAAAAATGCAGATTATAAACATACAAATATATCAATCATTTTCGACTATGGAAGAAAAAACAAGGATACATAGTTAAAATGGAATTATCAGCTTTATAGTTTTTTTTGGAATCGTCTTGAAGCATTGCTCCTTCTCCAAATCTAGGAGATGTTTCACCAAAATTTCTAGTGCAGAACTCTTCTAAGGTCGTCCACACCGTAAGGAGAGAAGTCTTAGTCTTCTTGCTAAAAACTACTAGACCTAGGAAGAAAGAATTGAAAGTTAATACTATAGTTTAGTGTACCATTGATTCACATTTATTTTTCACTTGATCCAAGATCAAGAAGAACCAAGAGGAGAGTGCAATATGTGAGAGAGAGGTCGGAGACCAAGTGTTTGCAATGGGAGAGAGGGGGCGTACATGTATTTTATGATTGTTGGGAGATGAATGACCTAGTCAGTTAAATCCAGTCCTAACAATAAAGTAACCTTCCGTGTGGTATGATGGAAATCATATTATATGGAGGGTACCATTTATGACCGAATTGGTGCTTGTCAAAGGCAGCCAATCAACCAACCCACTTTTCATTATAGACTCCTCATTTTCATTTAAGGAAGTCAACTTGGCCTCAGGCTATAGTTTAGTGCGAGCTAAATTAAATAGTAGATTTTAATTCAAATCCAATTTAACTAAAATCTGATTAAACATAGTCCAATGTCATTTAATCTCCTTTTATTAATAAATCAAATTTATTAATTAAAGCAAGTTCATTTAAATTAATCCAACTAATTTAGTTCTTGGGCCATCCATCCAATGAATTATCCTACGTATAAATGATCCAATCATTTATAATTTTTAGAAAATTGTTTAATCTAATTAAACTCTTTCTCATATTTTGGAATTAATTATAAATTTGTTCACTTACCTCCAAAGAGATTTGTGTTAGACTCTTTAGGTTTAGCCTTAATTGAAATTGGATGTTGTCCAACATAATTTATTAGTTTGAATCTAATTTAATTAATTATTTTGTATTAACCATTAAATAGAAACGTCTATCTTCATGGGTGGTCGTCTAGCTATGGATTTCATTGAACTAGAGACCAGGTGAATGTTGAGGGTGAACATTTAGGCTCTCAAGTTCCATACATGTATGGTCCTTCTATCAACCATCTTTTAGTCTTAGTTCAAGGTATAAAATTGGGTGTCAGTTTCCATCATTGACTAGGAATCTATGCTCAAAACTAGAGACCCCATTTATTCCTCTGATCTACAATAAGAAACCATTTCTTTTGGCCATAGGTTAGAGCTCATAGGAGACATTTCTTTCATATACTGACAAGACGGGTCCTCTTCATGGAACCTATCGTCCTCACTACACATTCCAACTGTGATGGACAAGACATATAATGATCATATCCAAGACATAGTCATCTCTCGTTAGATTCAAGATACAATCATCGTATGCATATCACTATATGGTTTCTCAAATCCTAGAACTAATCCCGTATTATTGGAGCAAGAAATTCCAATCCTCCAAAGCTTCCATATGACGATTCCCGTTCGTTAGTTCAATTAGCTGACCACCTAGTTTACTGAACTACTAAAATTGCTTACACATCTAATGTTTGTCATCAATGAAATATGACACTCATCCAATTAATTCAATACTTATTGCGAGTCTTTATAGGACTTTCAACGCCCAGTCACGAGGTTTCGATCTTGTAACATTTCAAACTAACCCTCAGAAGTTGATTTCATAGATGTCATCCAATGCCCAACACAACCAAATGGGTTATCCAATTGGTCTATGCATAGCAAATACTTAATGCCAAGGATGAATACTTACCATATTCATCCAGATAATATTATTTTGAAATAACTTATTGAATAGCTCTCAAAATTCTCAATCCAGTTAGATTTCTGGTCATTTATTTCAATAATCTCACACTTGACTAAATGTAATCACTAATTTCCCTTAAATTTATCTGAGCATGAGCAATCTATTTTACCGGCTTGGTCTCACATGTTTTCGCATTTTCTACTTATTCCTACCATTGATCCAAACAAATGGTGGCGTCTAAGAATTTTCTTGTGCTCTTTAAGATCCTAGTTGTTTCCTTACAAGGTAATTACAGGCTTGGCCGTGCGAGCCACCACACCTAATCACTAGATGTAACTTTTCCATCCAAACCTCCACCTGAGCAACTTCCATAGATGTTGTATATGGTCTTCAAGTATTTTCTTGCATTCATATTGTTCTTTGTATTCCTATTGATGTCCACGACAGCATTGAAGATGTTGTGAGACACATTCTTCTCAATGTGCATGACATCACGATTGTGCCATATCAATTCCATCCCTCAGTATTAAGGATCCCATAAATATTTTTTTCGTCCACTTTTGCTCGATGCGGTACCCTAGTTGGTTTGTCAAAAAATTATGAACTGTTGGATTGTATCATGCCTCATGATAATGAATTTCGTCTTTGGTCAACTTTCATCTTTCAATCTTTTCTTGTTGATTTTTGTTGATGGATTTTTTATTTCTCCAGTACCAATGGTCATGGGAGAGGAATTGTCTCGGACAATCAAGTAGCATACCTTCCCGATGATATAGATGGAATGCTCGTATGTCATCCATGCAAATAGGGAACTCAACAACTCGCTACAAGTTGTTTCGGAATGTGGTTTGGTTTGAAAAACTGCATCCAATTATTGGGTGTGCTACCTAGCATGGCAGCGCTAATAGTCACTTTGGAGGATGACAACTACACTATGGCACAAGCTTAAAGGTTTGAGATCCCATCACAAATCTAAAAAAAAATTCTTAGACAACACTATCAGCATGGAGTGATGGTTGGAAGATATGACGTGCGGTTGGACAGCAGAATATCGATAGAAATTGCAGTAAACCCATAAGACCTAGTTGGTATCGCAAATTACTCATGATCAGATTAGTCTAAAAAATGAGTAATTGGCTTTAAGGTTAAGTGTGAGATTGTTGGAATAGGAGACTAGAAAACCAATTAGATTAGCGGTTTTGCAAACTATTCAAGTAATCTTTATTCAAGTAATATTACTCCGATGAATATGGTAAGTATTAATCTTTTATATATGTGTCTGTTGCTCTTACTAATTACGTTAAGCGTCCCTTTAACTTCACAACAGATACCTACGGACCATATATATAACCCATGTAGTTGGGTTGCGTATTGAATGATGATTATGAAACCAACTTTTGAGGGTTGGTCTAAAATGTTCCAAGTCGAGGACCTCGAGACTGGGCATTGAGAGTCCTATTTGAAGGAAGCGGATCAGCCCGAGAAGCATGGCAAAAACGCGAAAAATAATAAAAAATGCAATCAATCAAACAATAAATCCTGATCAAGGGATGTACCCCTTGATCTTTTTCTGTGTTCCATGTACAATAAAAACATAGAGGTCATACAACAAATACAAGAAAAATGAGAAGCCAGAAAAGTAAATGGAAGTTATCCTCATCGTGTTTCTTACTTGGCTACAAGCGTTGATTTCTCTCTATTTTTATTTTTGGATTCGTCCACAGCGAGATCTCAATCTGGAGATCCTCCATAGACTAACACCCCACCACTAATGGATGTAGAGAATTTCATGCTAGCAAAACCTCTACAAAAGTGCAAAAAATCAACAACGTTATTGATTAACGTTGGATCTTTTATTCCTCTATCAATCTCTAAGATCTTTAGAGGGTTTTTAGAGAGAAAATGGGAGAGAAGTTTCATGGGTATGTGTGTGTAGCAGCTGTTGGTCGGCTATGAGGGTTTATGAGGCTTTATATGTGACCTAGTCACAAGATACCATGGAGTCTTGAACTCGCAAGACTCTAACAACCATCTAACACCTCTAAGACACCTTGTGGCTGATTTTGGTGCACTCCATGGCACCATTTCATCCACACCACACCCAAGGAGGAGCCTGGCTCCTCCTTGGCCTAGCGATGGATTTCAAATCAAAACCTAGTTGAATTTATGAGCCCAACATTAAAATATCCTTTAATCTAATTAAAGGATCCAAGTCTTTTTTCATCTCTCCTTAAATTTGTAAATTATAAATCAAAACAAGCCCAATAAAATTAATCTAATTATTTTTAATAGCTGACTTGAAATTTTAATTAATTCAATTAATTATATTTCAATCTAATTAAATTTCAAGTCATTCATCCAATGGATTGGTCTAAATAAATGATCCAATCATTTATTCTTTCCAAAGATTAATTTAATACAATTAAATTAATTCGACTCTTCTTAATTAATTCCAAATTAACTCCATCCCATTACAGTGGTAGGGTGTGACTCTTCAAGTTCACTCTCAACTAGACTTGAGCATGTGTGACAAACACAATTAATTAAATCTAATTTAATGAATTATTTCTGATTATCCATGGTATTTGAGACTTGGTAAATAATGACGTGAATATTTAGACTCCAAATTTATACGAGTATGGTCCTAGTGTCAACCTTCTCCAAAACTCCAAATAACTTATATAAGATTGTAACTCAAAATTTAAGAAAAAATTCAACTCAAGTTGATTATAATCACTCAGATTCTTAGACTTAGTTTCTATTATGACATTGTTAGTCTACATAATTATGCCACAACTACAATACAAATAGATGAGGTATGAGCTATATTTGCATTTCTAATGTATTATTCACTAAAAAAAATGCATTGTAGCAACGAATATTTGGAATGGATTTAATAAGAAACCAACCAGAATTATAATTTTGTAATAAGCATTGAACAACAAGAAGAATGTAGTTGGATCCCGTCACAAAAATAGCGATGGACATACTAATCTTCACAATATTTTGTAGCAAGTGAAAATATCCAATGGAATCACCATAATAATTCAAGCAAGAATATATATTTACATTTTTTATGGCTTTTTCCTACAACAATTTTTTTTTCTGGAGGGAGGGATAAAATTTGACGATTTTTCAAGTAGTAGGCCATCACAAAATGACGAGAGTTGTTCAAATTATTCAAATGAAATTTTGTTGTAGCTTTATACGTATAGTTGTTGTTTGTGTTGCAACTTGTTTTCCATTCATAATTTTTCAAATAGGAATTTCGGTATGGCCTTCACTTTTGCAATAGTCTATGACATTGATTTGAATTGTTGTGATTTTAGAGGACATCCCAAATCCATATCATTTTTTTAATATTTTTTAATTATGTAAAAAATGATGAATTTTATTTGTTTTATAAGTTCAATTATAAATGACAATAAGTAGTGCAAATATGAAATTCAAACTGTAGAAAAATAATTATAGTTGACACTAATATAAGTAACATAAGATAATAGTTTTAAAATTGTTAAACTAAAGAAAATTATAAAAATAATTAGCTCAGTCGCCACTTGATCATCATCACATCTACGTCATGTGTTAATTATTGTGCCATTGCATCGTCTAGATGGGCTATTAGGGGATCGGTGGTGTTGAAGTAGTGACTATTTGTTGAAGGATCCCCATATGTTACATCATATGGTTGTTGAGGTGATGATGCTCATCGTTTAGATTGTGAATTTGCACGGACTTAGGGTTAGCACCTATAGTTGTGGCTACCGTCTTCTAGCGATCATTGAATGAGGAATGGGTCTAGGAACCCATTCCAAATACTCAATCCTTCCTTCATCGACTTACTATAGTATTTCACATCTCATCCTCATCTGACGCTCTTGCAGCAAACTCATCGACTTACTGCGGACTTTGGGAGACACTATCCTCGTCCAACTTCCGAAAATCCTCCAGAAGCAAAAAAAACAAATGAAGCTAATATTAGAGTTCTAAAATTTTGAATTTAGAAAAAAAAAAGAGTAGCAAACTACAATGTGCCTCTATCTCCGCAACCGTCTAGCTATTCCTATCACCATCGTTTTTTATAATTAGTCCAACATTCTATGAAGAAATCTTCCACCCCAAGTTCCAAACAATTGCATATATTTTCTTAATCCTTTTCTCGCATTGAGATTGTCCTTTATTTTCTCTTTGATGTATATGATAGTGTTGATGATGTTATCATCTACATTCTACTGAATATGCATCACTTAAGATTATGATGTATCAAGTGGTACAACAGTGTAAAAGATCCTAGAAGATGTTTTCTCTTGTTCCACCATAGGGGACGTATTATCCTAGTTTTTGTGCCAAAGGATTTTCAATGATCATCCTATACCAACCCATGCAACGACATATCTCAACTCTATCAGCCTTGATCTTGTAATCTTCCTCTCCGCTTGATTCTTCATGAACGGTATCTTGTTCCTCTGGTACGGATGGTCAAGTGGCAAGAACTATTTGTGCTAATCAAAGTAAGACGCCTTTCTTGTCATGCCAAAGTCCAATGCTGTGTATGTCCTTACATACTAAACAACCCATAACACTTGCAGTATTCCATTCAGATAATATGCTATAACCGAGAAGGTGTACAAGCATCATGAATTATTTGTTCATTAGATGCTCATGAAACCCCACACTTACATGGAACACATACAATAGCTCCTCAATCAATGATTGCCTATACACATCAAGGAGATGTTTCTAGTTTGGTAGGCCCAGAATCACCATTGTTAGGAATATGTATTCAAACTTCATAAATGTCCCTCAGAGAAGATTGTAGGGATTTAAAATCACCAACAAACATGAGTAGGTCTTGTTGTACTATCCATAGGTGCATATCCGTCCGCATCAAAGTCCAAACTCATATTTCAATGTTTTGCAGTTTCTAGTCAAAATGTCTCCATGTCTGGGCATATGGAGGATGACATATAACCTCATCCAGATCTATCTATTGGTGTGCTATGTCATGTGCTCAGTTGTTGTTAGCGAAGTATATAATCTTCGAATCAGGAAGTTAATGGTAAGTACCTTAGTAAAACATACACAAACCTCTAGTGTTTGTGGATATGTTTTATGATATAGGAATATAATACAAATGAAATGATACTTTCAGTATACATATGAAAATGAAGGGGATATAAGGAAATTGTCTGACTGAAATAAATCAATGTCACATTTCGAATGGATTTTCTGCCAGGCAATAAAATATTGCAATGGGATAATATTACTGTTGCAAATTTAACATTAAAATTTGGGACGAAAATAGTGGCCGCCAAGATATCCATCCCAAAATATGTGAGGAATGATGACATAGCAGAGGTAGTGGAAAATTTATCGCATGTCATGAAGGGCTTTGCAACAACTTTTTGACGGCTTGCAATTTTAAGAGCCATTCATCCCAAAGACATTCAATACCATTCACAAATAAGTGACATCAAACATCTGTTGTAAAACTCATCTAAAAATTGACTATGAGCTGAATTCAACCACAAAACTAATAATGTTAGGATGGAAACGTCTCCGCACGACGCGTCAGATTTGCAATGAATTTGTGACCGAGAGACTGCGGGGAAATTCTATCAACATCTAGTGATGGATTCTGTGATAATTCTAAAAAACTTGGTACCATCCATAAAAAACATATCACGGAAATTTTGAATGCTTTCAGACCCATTGCAATTATCCATCCTAATGAATATCTTTTTTTATTGTTGTGATTGGATAATAGCATCTCCGACGATGATGACAATATAACAAGCTAAGAACGATAATATATTAGGACCCCATAGTTTTGGATTTTCCTTAGAAAAGAAAATACTAACTTGAGACGTACATTTATCATATTTAGCATATTTTAATTCTAATTCGTTCTGTTACAAATGTATTCATTTGAAGAAACCCCCGCCCAAGCTTCGTCCGATTGTGTTGCTGTTAATCTACTTGCTATCTTTGTTAGTATAGTTGCATTTGTTGATTGGGTCTCAAATGCTTAGTTCACTATATAAGGATCTTCCTCATTTGAGATCAAAAGTGATAAAATTGTGAAATAAGTTGAAAAACATGTTTTCAAGTTTCAAAGATAATACATAGATATCCATAATTATGTAAAAAGTTATATTACTTTTTTAACGGGATTAGAAAACTAACAGGTGTGTATTTAAATGATAAGAATTATAAGATAGATCAAATTAACTCAAAAAGTTGTAAAGGTTGGCAAAAACTATTTTAACATATGGGAAAATATATTATATATGGTAAATATTAGGTCCAAATTCGCCCCTAGTGCGGAAGATACTAAAAAATGCTTTTGTGCATCTACCTATACTCGACGTGTGTGGCTTCACATAATTTTTTAAAGCAGCAACTAAGTTGGGTAGTTTTCAATTTCTACACTACCGCATATCTATTTACCTGTGGGTCATGATTAGACTTACTGATATTCTGTCAACTGAATATCTGATAACCCGTGGGTCACGGGTTATCTGGGATGCACATCTACTGAATTTTTTTTTTATCTTTCTCACACTTTAGCTAATTTCTTGCAATATATATTTTTTTTCATAAAAGAACCTTCAATATCACAAATACACTCAAGAACAAACATTATATCACGAGAGTATATAGACATCAACCAAAAAATTCTATTAATTATATATATGTTTTATTTTCCAGATTGAAACATTAAATTGTTGTAACCATATTATTAAATTTTACACATAAATATATATATATATATATATATATATATATATATATATATATATACCAAATGTATAATTTATATATAGATTTATTCTAGTAATATATATGAAGTAATAATAAGATGGAATTTCATAATATATATATATATATATACATAAATAGCGTTAAAGAATTAACATTTTCATATACAGGCATATTAATTATTAAGCACTGATTAATTAGTAAGAGGTACTAATTTAATTTACATTCTTATATATCTTTTAAAAAATTATAGTCAACATTAAATCAATCAAATCAAAAACTAAAAAAATAAGAAGGAAAAAACTTTCTCAATAGTTGGCACTTTAATATATCCAGTAGATGATAGAAATGGGAATATCCAAATCCTTCGCAATTTTGAAGAAAAACTGCACATATATTTCTTAATATTTGGTGTAGGATTCTCAAACAGAAATAGCTTCAAAGTGGTTGTCCCTCCATGTTTATAGGTGCAAAGCGGTCTTTCAAGATAGCCTCCTTTGAAACCGCTATGTATATTGATCTATATATACCCTAAGTGAAAGGATAATTAACAGCCTCCTTTTTCATGCTCTTTTCCATAAGGAAGCCATGTCTTCCCTAATTTTTTATGCTTTTGTCTTGTTCACTTTGGTGATCAGCACCAAAAATTCATCCAAACAATACTCACAAGGCAAAAGCATATTCATATTAGCTGGACAGAGCAATATGGCGGGCCGAGGAGGACTCAAGTCTGGCTCGTGGGATGGATATGTCCCTCCTGAATGCCAGCCAAGTCCAAAAATTCTTCGGCTCAATGCCGAGAATAAATGGGAAGAGGCTCGACCCCCGCTCCACCATGACATAGATTACCTAAAAACTTGTGGGATAGGGCCCGGGCTAGCATTCGCCAATTCAATTCTAAAGAAAGAACTTAACATTGGGGAAATGGCCTTGTTCCTTGCGCTATTGGAGGAACACAAATAAGGAGTGGAGGCGTGGTGGCCCACTCTACAACAGCTCGTGTCGAGGGCTCATGCAGCGTTGCAGGGTGGAGGAATAATTCGGGCTATTCTATGGTACCAAGGTGAGAGCGACACACGGTGTCAAGAGGATGCTAAATTATATAAGATAAGTTGACAAAGTTCTTTGCCGACATTCGATCTGATTTGAAGTTGCCTGAGCTGCCTGTGGTTCAGGTATGATGATAACTTAAAATTTGCGATTTGTTGTTTTTGCAAGTCAAAATATTTTATTTCAAATTATATTGTATTTAATAAATATACCACTTTCTTATAAAAATTTTAATATACCCTACTCACATACAAAATACGTCATCTATTAATTTAAATAAATATTTATGCACTTGGTCTATATATATTAAATGAAACAAAAGATCATATGAATCTACAATAAATTCATAAGGTTTTCAGGATTGCCTTTTTCTGGTACAGGTGGCATTGGCATCAGCAGAAGGGCCTTATATAGATGATATAAGAAAAGCTCAACTAGGAATTGACCTTCCAAACGTGAAATGTGTTGATGCAAAGGGAATGAAGATCGGGTATGATGGGTTGCATCTTAGCACGGAAGGAGAAATCCATGTTGGACAGATGATGGCTGATGCCTTTGCCCAATTTATAGCTTAATATTCTTCTCCTAGCTTCATTCTCAGATGGTTTAGTTGGAAATTTTTTATCATAATACATATGTATGTATTAGATATTGCTGAATATAAGATTCTCATTGGCTCCAAGTAACTATCTTAGAGTGATCAATTACATAAATTAAACAATAACAAAAAATATAGATGGAACTTGAACCTAAAAGCTTTTTTAGTCTTTAGATTTATTGTTTACCAATTCGATAAGATCTCCATGACTCCAAATAATTTATATAAGTGTATAAAGATGGGGGAAAAATTGATATTTTTGCCAAAATTTAAGAAAAATTCAACTCAAGTTTGATTATTATCACCCAAATTCATTTTTTTAAGAATTACCCCGAGGGGTGTGCAGGGCTTGCGGGGTCCCCGTTCCTTCTATATTAAATCATCAAATTGTCAAAATGTACAACTGGGAGTGCTACCTCCCTAATATCACTAGGAAAGTCATTAATAAGGAGTACTACTCCCTTATAGATAAAGAATGCATGAATGAGGAATACTACTCCCTTACAATCCTTGAAAGCATAAAAAATAAGTACAACTCCTTTACATTAAAAATATACCTGTCAAAAGTGTGCGGAGTGTTGAGAAGGTCAGATTGTTTTGGCGTGTCAAAAAATTTCTGCACCTTCGCTAAATATGAGTAGAAATAACCCATCCCAACCTGCGATATGCTTAAGGGAGGCAAGCTAAAAGAACGACGAAGTAATCTCTTCTCCAAATGATAAACAATTTACCTGATTTCCAAGATAGCTCAAAAGATCAATTAACGTATAAACAAGTGGCAAAGTTGAATCCAACAAAGGAACATATAAAGCATAAGCGAATCAATGGTGAAAGTTTTGCTACAAATCATTCCAATGATTAAGTATATCATAGCCTGTATCACACCGGTTAATCATATGAGGAGAGCTTCTCTTTGTTCAACAATCAGCAATGCTGGAGTAGAGAGTAAATGGGGAGAGCAACTCCCGAATTAGTAATGCACAATCCAAGCAAATGCAAATGGGTATTCCAAGGCTTCAGTCATATGGACGTCCTCTAACCACATTACCACAGTATATGGTTCACAGTTACTTGATTCCTTCCGCAACAAACAACACAACCTTATTTCATTTTCTACCTTAAAGTGTAGAAAGCACTCCAATATAGTGACTTAATAAAATTTTGATTGAACAAGTTGAACAGAAGCTTACTTTTATTGAAAAAATATATGAAATATTACATAGATATTTCCTCTCTATAGAAGTAGATAACTATTTAGCCTCTCATAAAGAGGAAGATTGTTCTTGTTGGGAAAATCCCCATAAACTGAAAAATTTAAAACACAAGAAAAGACTCAAATATTATGTATTGAGCAGTTGGAGAAGTTTTCTTATATTCCCATTTGCTTCTTGTCCTTCTTATTTATAATAGTGTGCGGACTTCAATCCTGAAGTTCGAACTTATTTTGGATGACATTACTGCATTCTTCATCTTCTTCATTCTTCTGCTTACTAACTATTGGCCATGATAGCTTGTCGACCACGTGCTTACCAGCTGGTTACCACTTCTTTCTGACTGTTGGCTCATTTGTTGTTTTCTACCGATAGTCTTGCTTTTGATTTTTTACATTATGAAGATTCTACCTCTTCTTATAAAAATCATTCCTTTTACCCTTGTTGGGTTTCATTTCGTGTTTCTTTTGAGTTATCCGAATCTTGTTTCCGAACAAGGGTTTTTTCTGTATCTCGCAACAAGGGCATACATGGAATCGCCCTATATATATTATCTTGCATGCTTTTATTCATGCCATCTCTGTTGCATGAAGCATATTCTCCTAAATGAGCATTCATTTTTTCTTGAACAATCTTTCTGCAAACTCCATGCTTTTCCCGATCATGGCGTTTAATGGAAATGATCCATTTAATTTATTTTGAAAAGATCTTAAATGGATAGTTGACTTTGTCCATCTCTGTGGGACAAACCCATGATCCCTAAGCTCTTTTATTAGAGATGTCATCTTAACTTACGGATGATATCAGCGGAGCTTCTCCTGAGCCAACTTTGATTTTGTGAAAGCCACCATATCTGGTCTCTGCAGCTTAATGAAATGAAATGCTGGATGAGACACTTTTCCTGCAATCTCTGGAGCCGCAAAGATGAACCTTAGTTGAAGGGAGCAGATCAGCCTGGGAAGCGCGGCGGAAACACAAAAAATCGAGAAAATGATAAATCTAAAGTGAATTAATCCCAATCAAGGGGTGTAACCTTGATTTTTCTTGGGCGTTCGTGTATAAAGAGCAAAAAATTATAAATCGAATTTATCTTTTGTCATTTTTTCTTACGGCTATAAGCGTTAATTCCTCTCTGTTTTCATTTTTGGATCCATCCACAAGGAGATATCAATCTAGAGACCCTCCAAAGATTAACACGCCACCACCACTGGATGTGGAGTTTCATGCTCGCAAAACCTCCACAACAGTGCAAAGAATCAACAACGTTATTAATTAACGTGTGATCCTTATTCCTCTTTTCGATCTCTAAGATCTTGAGAGGGTTTTTCGAGAGAAAAGGGTGAGAAATTTCGTGCATATGTGTGTGTAGCAGCTGTTGGTCGGTTATGAAGGTTTATGAGGCTTTATATGTGACCTAGTCACAAGATACCAAGAATCTCGACCTAGCAAGATTCCAACAATTATCTAACACCTCCAACACACCTTTATGGCTGGTTTTGGAGCAAACAAAGGGACCGTTTCGTGCTCACCCTCCTCCTTGGCCTAGCCATGGTCTAACCAAGGCCTTGGGCTTTCATTTTAATGGATCGGGCTTGGCTAGTTAAAATTAAATCAAGCCCACGTCTTATGAACTTCAAATCAAACCTAGCTTAATTTATAAGCCCACAATAAAATCTCCTTTAGTCCAATTAAAAGATCCAAGTATTTTATTATCTCTCCTTCAATTTATAAATCAAATTTATAAATTGAACAAATCCCAATAAAAATAATCTAATTAATTTTAATGGCCAACTTAAATTTCTAATTAATTTAATTAAAATTTCAAGTCATCCATCTAATGGATTGGTCTAAATAAATGATCTATTCATTTATTCTCTCTAAAGATTAATTTAATCCAATTAAATTAATCCGACTCTTCTAGAATTAATTTCAAATTGATTCCATCCCATTATAGTGGTAGGGTGTGACTCTTTACTTCACCCTTAGCTAGACTTGGGCGTGCGTGACCAACACAATTAATTAAATTAAATTTAATTAATTATTTCTAATCATCACATAATCAGAAATCGCATGTTACATGGGTAGCCATCTAGCAACAGTTCATAACACTTGAAACTAGGTGAATATTAGCGTGACATTTAGGCTTCGAGTCCATACGAGTACCATCCTACTGTCAATCGTCTCCCGGCCTTAGTCCAAAGCTTGAAATTGGGCGTCGGTTCCCATCCTTCTCTAGGCAACTATGCTTAACACTTGATATGCATTTAACCTACCGATCCGATCTAGGAAATCTAACCCTGATCGATCAATTACTTTGGTGAAAGACTTTTAGAGTCTAAACCATCTTATAGCGCATATGATAACTCACTATCATATACTGACATGGGACAGATCCTTTCTTGGAATCTACCGTCCTTGCTACATACTCCTACTGCGCTGGATAATTCTTATGATGACCATTCATCACGACACAACCACCGCTCGCCATATCCAAGATACAGTCTTCGTATGCACATGACTGCCATGATTCCTCAAGTTCGAGGACTAATCTCATACTATCAAAACTGGGAATCCTAGTCAACTCGACCAAGCGTTAAGAGACTACCATATGACGATTCCCGCGAGTCACTTCAGTTAGTTGACTACCTTGCCAACTAACCCACTAAAACTGCACAGATGACCTACGTCTCCTGTCGGCGAATCACGACTACAGTACTTAGTGCAAATTTCCATAGGATCCATGATGCGCAGTCTCGAGATCCTCGACTTGGAAGGTTCCATCAGGAGTTGGTTGCATAGCAGCCAAACCTATGCACAACCCAACTCCATGGGTTTAACCTTTCGGTCCGTGGGCATTTCATTGTGACATTGAAACCTCGTTCAATATCAGTAGTAATCACAACGAAACACGTTGTCATCTTGATGAATTCTTACCGTGTTCATTGATCTAATATTATTTGATAAATATTGTTCAATGAAAAACAACTAATCCAATTGACTTTTGGTCACCTATTCCAACATTAGCTCTAAGATATCTCCTTGTTTCATGTGGAGGTTATTATGCCATGCATCGTAAACTGCCCCACTAATGCACTCCGGAGATTTTGAGATTTTTGAAATGCTTGGTGACATAGTATGAACCGAAGCGAGTGCTCCAAAATCGTACCATTATCTGACATCTTCTGATTTAGACCCTTCGAGCATCTAGATCCGGTTATATTTTCCGAATGCATCAATTATGGTCTTGCCTGTATTAACATCTATGCGTGAAACTAGTTTTTCCCATATTTTCTTGGTATACCTGCCAAGTCGAAACAAAACATATTGAATCTTCAGTATTAACCTTAGAAGTGTCTGTCAAAATTTGTATGATCTGGCCTTTGATTTGGATCACTATGATCTCCTTCTGGAAAATGTTTCCTGGTACTCCTAGGGTAGGAGTCACTATTCAACTTCTTCCTTTTCCTTAGCTCACTTGATTCCTACAATTGTAGGAAAATTGTTATTACATAATAGAGAGGGGTTTATTTAATCTTACCTCTTAGTTCGTCATGCTCTTTCGGACTAATGCTTGGTAGCACCAATCCTTCAGTCTGTCTTTGAGAAAATACCTTCTTCTTGCTACTGATTTCATCAATTTTCATTCGGCTACTTGTATGATTAGATTAACATTTCCCACATGGATTGGAGATCTTTATAAAGAACATGGGTGCAACTAATTCTATTGCTACTCCACTCTAAAGGAAATATTTATGAAGCCAATAAATATATTCATCTACTGCACAAATACTCATTAATTTAAGGCCAAAGAGAATATGTGTGTATTCTCTAGCTTTTTGAATTCTACTTCATTCGAAATATCTATTTCCGATAAAGTGTATCTTTATAAGCCTTCCTAGCCTTTCTGCCATTCCGCTTTTAGATTCTTCGACAAGGATACTGACTTTGGTATTTTCTCGGTATTATCCCATCCGATCTTTCTAGAAGCCTCCAAGCTTAATTCCAATAATATTATGAAGTTTTTTTTGTTCGATTTTTCAGGTAGTTGTTACTATCTTCATGGCTGCAACCCATTCATCTATTAGTTTCTCGATGTTTGTAAAGTCAATAACATCCAAGTTGAGTATAGTGTCATATGGGTTCAAGGGCTGGAGCATTATCCTTACCCAATGTGCATTTTTAGGCACTCTTCCCGATTTCATCCTGGATTCTCTCTAAGTTTGATTCCACAAACATTGGTGTCGCATATGTGTAGAAATCCGCCCTTTCCCTCATTGGATGAACCTGTACTTCCCTCTGGTGGTGGTAGTGCTGGAGTGATCTCATTGGTTTGGATGTTGATCAAGTCAACAATCCAAGCCGGTAAAAAGATTTTGCCGATTATTGTAAAAATCTGATAGATTTGCCTCGTGACCTCCATTATTATGGATCTAATTGCTTCAAGGATTAGACCATCACTAGTCTTATGCTTAGTAATCTCGATCGCCTTTCCCTTCTTATGTAGAAGAGACACAGATCCAAAGGCATCCCTAATTCGTTCTTGTCAAGATCTGGATGGTTTTAGGGGTATTCCTCTAGTTTCTTTTTAGATTTGTGACTCAATTTCAGATCTGCTAGATCCTTGTGTAGATTTGGAAGGATTTTTAAGGATTTCATCCATCTTCTAGCTCAAGATTTCTATTTTTGTAGGTATATGGTCTTTTGGATCTCTCTTAGATCTTGAGAGGTTTCGAGGGAAACGCTTGACTTCTTTGCAATAAGTTCCTATAATCATAGTTTTTAGAATTTTAGTCTTGGGTGATCTTTTGGATCTCTCTTAGACCTGGTGAGATTTTCAAGATATCCGGCTCGAGTTCTTTCCAACCATTTCCTTTTTAATTATAATTTTTAGAAGTGTATTGGTGAAGGAATTTACCCGTTCCGTTTCTCCTTGAGGGTGTAGTACCGTAGACTTCGATTGCCTGTAGACTTCTCATTGCACTCCCTGGTAGTTTCTTCCAGATTAGGTGAATTCTCCACCATTCTTCTTGTATCCCCTTGGTAAGAGATTTTGGAAATATTCTTTGTTGTCCCTCAAACCTTCATTCGGTGTCGGGAGATAATCTTCTCATTCTTTAGAATTTTCATAAAGAAATATCATCTCCATCCTTTTAGCATTTGAAAACATTTCTTATTGTAAATCGAACTTTTATTCGGTTTCACGCTCTTAAAAGTCTCATCCGTTCGTGGTAAAACTATCTAAATATAATATAAACAAATGTTTCTTCGATAAACTTGGCCCTGTTACCATTTTAAGCAAGCATTAGCTATAGGATGCAAAATGAATGGATATGGACGAAAATCGTTCTTAAAAAGCTGTGTAGGGGTAAACTTGTCTGAAATGGGGTTAGGGCACTAAATTAAGCAATTCTGATAGTTACCGGACTAAAAGTAAAACGGGTAAACTTAAAGCGCTAATATTAGTAGCAGACAAACTTAAAGGACTAAACAAATTATTTTTCCTTTTTATTAGTGAAAAATGCCATTTACCCCCTTGTGATGTGAGAATAAGCAAAACCGCCTCTTTAAAAAATAAATAGCACATTACCCCTATCTAAACCATTGATAGGGGTAATTTGCTTCATTTTTGAAACATAAGGAATAATTTGCTAATCCTGTTTTTGCAGGAAGATCTGCTCATTTCACATATCGTAGAGGTAAATTACATTTATCCCTTTTATTTATAGTCTTTTGTTAACAATGACTTTTCATTTACATGATCCTTTGACTCTCTCTCGAATGCATCATTCATTTCTTCATGAATTTTTTTGGCATTTCCCAATTTCTCCAACGCATGACTATTTTGGAACTCTCTCTCGTATTTGCTCCCCCAGGTTGTTAGAGAAATCCATCAAGAAAAAACACACTATCGATGCAGGAGTTGCTCTTGCCTTTGCTCTCCCAGATTCTCCCATAATCAATCAAGAAAAATTCAATATTAGCACAAGAGTTCAGCGACATGAAAATAATATATGTTTATCCGAACATCCTTTTTATTTTCCGCCGAACCTGTTTTTGTTGATCTTATGTTTCTACTGCAAGAAGGTCACCTTTATTCTGTAACCTTTAGTTTCTACATCCAAAAAAAGTCGGAGAACAAGATTGTTGGCCGTAATTTGTGATTTTTCTTACTATCAAACTTGATTTTCTGGTTATCAGCTCATGATATAATTAACATGCCAAGTATAGAGAACACCATAGGGAACAGAGAGTTTCGACGATGCTTACTCATCCAACAACTTGATTGTCGTTCAGACCAGCAATGATAATATGCATTTCATTTGATTGAATGTTATGATAGTGAGGAGGCAACATGTAATGCTTTTGAATCATTTTTAATGAGTTTATCTCTATGTGATAATGTAAATGTACACATTATCCCCTATAAAAATAAACTTACTAATTTATCCTCTGTATTTTTTAAATAAAAGCGATTTACCTTCCTAACTAGACACCCCTTTCCTTCTTCTCGCCTCCATGTACCACCTCCCTTTCCATTCCTACCTCTCATTTCCTTCTTCTTTCCCCCACCACCACCAACTTTGTTTCCTTCTTCTCTACTCGCCATCTGATATCACGGTTCCTCCACCGAGCACCAGTTTAACTGGTCGTCTGCTACGGTGGCGCCATCTTTTTTGTTCTTCTCTTTCTTTCTTTCTTTTTCTTTAATATAATTCGGTTTCAACTTTCGAGTTGGCCAGTTTTCACCAGTTTGGTCGGATTTTGATCGGGTCATAATGGGTTTGACCACCCCGATTCTAATACACATAATCAGACTGGCCTCAAGTCTGGTTCCTCGTCGAATCGGTTGGTCCGGTCCTAGTTTAAAAACAATGTGCACCGGCTTGCGAGCCGGCTCGAGTTGAGCTCGAAAATTTTTTATTTTTGTAATTTAGTCCTGTAACTTTAAATTATTAGCAATTTTAGTCTTTTTTAATCAATTACCAAAAAATTACATATGACTATTACATGATCAAATAAAATTGAGAATTCCGACCATTAAGATGAGGCGACAGCCATTAAATTGGCAATTCTAACCATTATGGCAATTAAATTGGGTTGCAACAATTGTGATCTGGAGGAACAAGTTGGGTAGAAGACAAAAATTGCTAAAAGTTCAAAGTTACAAGACTAAATTATAAAAATTAATTCGAGCAAGATTAAAATCCAAATTTCTAAATTAGAGTACTAAATTTTTTATTTTCCTGTTCGTGAACTAAATTAGCATTTTAAGAATTTAAATTCTTACAAATTAGTTTAAGTTCTTCTTTTATATACTTTGCGTAAAAAATTTCATTTCTTTTGTAATTTAGTTATAAACTTTTTAATTGTTAGGGAAAAACTATAAGAAAAACTAGTAAATTTAATTAAATAGAAATAACAAAAAGAAACAGCAATAAGAAAAAAATCACTATCAGTAATTGATCGAAATAGAGAACGAGAACACTTGTGCAATGCATGAATATGAGCAACATTGGGAGCAAAAGTAATTAAAGGAGTTTGTGTATTTCTGTGTACTCAGAAGTCTGTTGTTCCAGGCTTAAATACATAGTGGAGGGAAAATATCTTCACCAAACTTAAGGAACTAAAAACTAAGTGGGCACCACGTGTCCTCCATCCGCAAGACAAATCCAACGGCTATAAATAAGTCACTAATAGAAACGTAAAACACTATGTACAGAAAATGTGATATAGAAAGACCTACACTATGTCTGGATTTAGTTTTGGCCCCATGTTTGGTTTATTACTTTTGCACACCATAAGTAGGTGTGCTTTGTTTTTTTTTTTTTAGGGGGGCTTTGAGCCCAATTCCACTTTCTTCCTCCACATATCTGTTATATTATATTACAAGCGGAGAACCCGTGCTATGCACGGTTATATCTATAATTATATATTTTAAATTAAATACTTTTTTAATAATATATTGTGTTGTAAAAGAATATATTACATAAAATAGAATTTTAATTTTTAATTGGTAAAGATAATAGTTTTGAATTTTTACTGAACTTGATATTTTCCAACACATACAACATATTTATACTTACCAAAGTTTATATTTGTATGATGATTGCTTTGAAATAATTATGATATTCTATTAAGTATATAAAATCACATTTTATATATATTAAACCTTGTATAAAACTATAAAAAATTACTTAAATGTATTGTTTGTATTATATAATTTATCTTCCATATGAAAATATTAAGTACATACATTAAAATGATCTTACTTATCAAAAAAAATAAAATATAAATAAAAAATGTATACTTACTTTTAATGCGTTATTAGGAATTGGTGATAAGATAAGTCATAATAAAAATTATGAAATATAATGTTAATTTCTAGCAATAAATGTATATGTATACACATAATATTACATAAAATTTTATTATCATGTCATTTATCACGAAAAAAATAAATCAAGGATACAAAAATAAAATAGAATATTATACATCTTTTAAGCTTTAATATAAAACCATAAAATAAAAGTTGAAAATAAAATTTATGATATATTAAGGAATTGAATTAATCTTTGTATTTTATTATTAATCTAACATATATGTACAAAAGTCTTAATTGAAATAGAATATACATAAAAAAGAAAATAAAATTCAAACAATCATATAAGGCCTCTTTCAGAAAAAGAGTTCAAATTAAACAAACATGAAAACACATATATTTATATATGAATGTAAAGATTTACAAAGCATATAATCATAAATATAGTAGAATCATGTTTAGATAGTTTCGAGGAACTATTTACAATAAAATTAAAATTTAGTGATTCGTTTCATCTTGTAAAATATTATTAATAGAAAAAAAAGAAAAAGAAAATAAAATCTGAAAGAGAATGATGAAATTGAACTAAAAAATAAAAATTTAATGAATGAAATTATAGTATACAAGAGAACTTGGTGTTTGCCTATTAACACTACGTAAATATATTCCTTTTTTGTAGAAAAACAAACCCAAAACAAAAATAAAAATAAAAATAAAATTTGGAAGAAAAAACAATAACATTAAACTATAAAATAAAATTATAATATATAGAAAACTATGGTGTATAAAGTAATTAAAAGTGGTGAATATTTGAATACAAATAAAAACTAAATAACAAAATAAGTACAATCATACAAATAAATATTAAATGAAATATGTATCTAGTAACACTAAATAAATCTGTTATATCTTATAGAAATACACACACACACACACACACACACACACACACACACATATATATATATATATATATATATATATAAAGAATGAAACAGAAAAAAGGAAAAAAAATTAAACAGTAAAAAATTTAAGGGATGAAACTATAATATGTATAAAAATACTGGTGTATAAAAATATACAAAATAAATATCCAAAAACTAAAAATGAAATTAAATAGAATCATACAAAAATATTGAAACTAAATACATACCATTAACACTAAATAAATCTATTCATTCTTTACCAAATAAAAAAATCACCATATAAATTTGAAAATCTATCTATTCATTCTTTACCAAATCAAAAAATCAACATATAAATTTGAAATACTAAACCCATAAGAAAAATAAATTAATATTTAATAAAGAAAACATAACAAAAGGATAGCGATTATACATTCAATAACTTTCAAGTATTATAAAAATAAAATATAAAATGCTATCACCATAAAGAATCAAAAACATCTCTACCCATAAAGATTAGTGTAAAAGACGAATAAATATTAAAAATTAATATACAAAATTTCAAAGATCATGAAATAAAGAATGAATATAATGAAAATATGTAGAAGAACAATAAAAAGAAGCATAAGAAGTGCTAAATTTTGATGTCGTTTAATGAAAAACATACAATTGACAGATATGAGCCTATTTAATAAATGAAGAGATGCAAGATAAATTTTGCTCTATTTATATACAACTATGATGGAGACCATAATTATTAGGTAAGTTTAAGATAAATTCAATTTTAATTGTTATTATAATATGAGAGATAAGATTTCAGATATATACAAAATAAATATACAATATATTTAAAATAGATCATGTCTCCAACCAATAAGAATTTTTCTTGACAATTAAATAATTCAATTAATTATCTATTTAAATTTATCACTTTGAATATAAAGTCTAACAAATTATTCAACGCATTACTATAGTGCATTTAACTATTATTATAGTATTTTACTATTTAAATATTTGTACTATATATATTAATTAATATATATTTATAATTATATATTAATATAATATTATATATATAATAATATAATATATTAAAAAGACTTGATTGAACAGTAACTTTTTGTCTTCCAAATCCTAACATTAAACATACACCACTTATTTTAAATTATTTTATATTATCTCAAAAACAAATCCAAACTATATATATGTCAAACACACACTTATTTATCTCTATTTTTCTCTCTCTATCTCAAAAACACCCAAACAAAACACTGCAAAACCTAATCAACAAATCTCTCTAAGCAACCTTTTCTAAGATTGCAGGTGAGGAAGGAGTTGCTATTTCACACCCCCTACAAGTTGGACTTGGGTTGAAATCAACCAAGGCCAACTTGGCAGCAACAAGAAGAACAAAGGACCAGACGGGCAATGATGCTAGATTTGAACTTGTCTCGAACAATATGACAATCTATTTCCAGATTGTTGAGAGCTCAGCTTGTTTATAAAGGAATCGAAGTGGGAACAGAGACACCATATTCTTGCAATAATTACGCAATCCAGGATAATTCACATACAATGGATCTCATACTTCGATACTCAACTTCGGCAATTAAACAAGAGACCGTGTTCTGTTTCTTTATCTTCCAAGAAATTATGGCATCCCCAAGAAAGATGCAGTAACTAGTTAACGACCATCTAGTACCAATGTAGCTGTCGCAATCTGCACCCGAGTAAACCTTCAATTGAAGAGCATTCTTGCAGGGAAAGAAGAGGCCCTCATGAATACTACCGTCGAGGTATCGAACAAGATGCAATGTTGCATCCAAGTGCTGCTGACAAGGATGTTGTAAGTACTGACTAAGTTGCTGACAAGCATAGGAGGTACCAGGCCTAGTCAAATTCAAATACAAGATACGACTAGCAAGCCTTCTGTAAGTGTCTAGATGAGTGAGTTTAGCCCCTGCTTCACCTATAACCTTAATGCCTCGAGGAAATGGTGCGGTAGCACTGCGAGCATCAAGCATTCCAGTATCTGCCACAATATCCTTTATATATTTCGTTTGTGTAACAGCAATGCCCTGAGTGCATCTGTCTATTTCCAGCCCTGAGAAATATTTGGTTATTCCAAAATCCTTGGTAGTGAATAAGTGATCAAGATATTGCTTAACCTCAGTAATCATATCTGCAGAAGAGCCAACAACAAGAATATCATCTACGTAAAGAAGTAGCACCAGAAAACCAACATCTAACTGTTTTGTGAATAGGCAGTAATCATGCTTTGATTGATGGAACCCAAATGCAACAATCTGTGTAGTAAAGTTTTGGTTCAACTATCGTGATGCCTATTTGAGGCCATAGAGTGATATTTTTAATCGGCATACATGGTTTGCAGGCACTTGGTAACCATCTGGAAGATGTATATAAATCTCTTCCTCCAAGTAATCATGCAAAACAAAAAAGCATTATTTACATCCATTTGATGTATATGCCATTGAAGAGCAACAACAACAAAGAATAACCTTACATTTACCCATTTAGCAATAGGGGAAAAACTCCCATTGCAGTTAATGCCTTCAATTTAATTGTAGCCTTTGCAACTAAACAGGCTCTGTATCTGTCTATAGAACCATCTGCATATAGCTTCAGTTTAAATACCCATCTGCATCCAATAGGTATTTTATTAGGAGGCAAAGGGGAGATGTTTTAATTGTCTCCAATGCACATAATTCATCCTTTATAGCTGACCCATTCTGGAGATGCATTAGCTTCAAAGTAAGATTTTGGCCCTTGTAAAGTGGATATGGCAGCAACAAACTCACACTATGAGGGTGCTACAGAAGTAACTGTTGATGGGCAGGTTGGATCAAGTGAAGTATTGCACACAAAATCATTTAGCCAACACAATATAGATACTTGTCTAGAATACCTCGTGAGCAAAGGCACAACGCACGCATTATTGCTTGGCTCAGTTGAAATGTGAGGACTAGTATGAGTGATGGGAGATTCAGTAGAGGAAATTGGTCCAGGGCCATGTTAGGTCACAGGTGAGTTTTGACTAGAGACAGGAGCTTCTTGTAACACAGGTGCAGGAAAAGGATAATCACCTTCAGTGGCAAGAGCGTCCTTGTAAGGAAAAAAACCTTCATGAAGCACCACATCCCTGGAAACCTACATCAATTTATCATGTAAATCATACAGTCTATATCCCTTTTTATCAAATGCATACCCAACAAAAACACATATGTGTGCTCTCTTGGTAAATTTGGATTTTTTAGGTAGAACATTGGTGTCAAAAGCAAGATATACCAAATGTTCTGACCATAGAGTAGTCAACAGACCTCTTATATAAGATTTCATATGGTGTCTTCCATTGTAAACCTAAAGTAGGGAGTCTATTGATAAGATACATGGCAGTAAGTACAGCTTTTGTCCAACACGTTGAAGGAATGCATGACTGAAACATCAAGGCTCATGCTATTTGCAATAAGTGTTTATGTTTCCTCAGCAAGGTATGGATTATTATTATGGATTAGTTGTAGATTTGTGCACATATGAGTCGCAGCTCGACTGTCAACTATCTAAGAATTTGGTCCGAAAACATCAGGTACAGAGTTGAAATAAGTACCTGGGAACTCACCCATCTTGGCATAATGTACCTGAGCTTGCTTTAATTGTGCATTTGCTTCCATTATCAACAACAATTCACTCATCATAACAGATAAAGACTGAGTAGTTACCTCCTATAGTGGTATCAGAACAGCATCAGAGACTACATTCAAGGCTTTTGAATAAGAACCACCTCTATTCCGTTTTTCTATCAAGTCCTTAAACCAATCTGGATATCCATGTTATTTAAAATGTTTATCTAGAGTGTCTTGTTTTCTCACAGTTAGTGCAATATGAGTTTTTCTTCTCAGCATACTATTTCTTCTGCTGAAAGCCTTAGCTCCAGCTTCCATATTAAAATCAGCACCACACCATTATTGTTATATTATTATTCATTTCTTCTATGTTAGTACTTCCATGCCTTTGGCTATCAACACCCAAAACCAACGAACATGTCTTATCCACTGAAGGAAGTGGATCCATTACTAAGTCCTGACTCTGTATTGCATCAAAGGAGTCATTCAATCCTATTAAGAATTCCACAGAACGTTGAGAAGGACACGAACACTCAGGTGTTGGATTTACACATTATAGTTCATCTCACAACATTGTAAGTTTTGTAAAATATGAAACCACATCCATATTTCCTTGAGAGCTCGATGCAATCTCTCGCTGCAAATTATAAATCATTGGTCCATTCGCCAGATGAAACCTTGCTTTTAACTGTAACCATAAACTTTGAGTAGATTTATCATAGGAAAATGCCTTCGCAATATACTTGGATACTGAGTTCATTATCCAAGAGAAAACCATACTGTCTTTTCTAATCCACTGCTTGCATTCCTCAGTATTTCCTGTAGGTTTCAAATATGATCCATCAATAAAGGATAGTTTCATCTTTGCAGTCGGTGCAACTTTTGCAAATCTACTCCACAACAAGTAATTATTCTGCAGCAATAGTGTGGAAACCAAAACCATACCTGAAAATATGAGGTATGGATCTTCAAAACTTCTGATTCATGAGCCACATTCGTTCCTGAATTCGAGCTTGAAACGATGATCAAAATAAAAAAAGAAAAATATTAACGAACATCATTAGATTTCAAAATATTTAATTTATATTGTTATTTAAATATTGTATTTTCAATTTGTTTAAAATTTCTTATATATTAGGACAATTTTTAAAGTTGATCAGCATTTTGAGAATTTAATTTTTTATTCTAAATTAATTAATATATTTAACATTAATTGATTAAATTTTAAAATTATACTATTGTTTTAATAAAATGATATGTTGCATGTATTTATTACTAGTATATATAAATATATATACATATACTAACACACGTGTATATATAAATACATATAAAGAAGACATGATTGGGTAATGAACAGTGGTTTTTATCTCCCAAAACACAACATCAAACATACAATATTTATATACACACATATATAAATACATATAAAAGAGACATAATTTGACAATGAATAGTGATTTTTTTGTCTCCCAAAACACAAAATCCAACATACAACACTTATTCAAATCTATTTTAAATTATCTGTAAAAACAAATCAAACAAGGAGTAGGTCTTCCTTCCTTTTATCTCGAACGCATATTTATTTATCTCTATTTTGCTCTCTCTATCACCATAAAACAGAACAAAACACTCAAAACATGAATCCAAACAAAGAGTAGGTCTTCATTTTCTTCCAACTTAATCCCAACTCTTCCTAATTCTCTTCAGAAGTCTTTGGCTGATTTTGTCTTCCAAAAATAACAAAGATTTCATGACTCCCTCCTCCAAGAAAATCAGCAACTTCCTCCTCTCCTCTCTTGGTCTAGAACCAAGTGAAGAACAAAGGAGACTAAAATCACTATTTCATAGTGATTTTGATCTCCTTTATGGTGAATTTATTTCATACTAGTTTGAGGATAAATCAAGCTTTTTGATGTGGTATAGACGCATTTAGAGAGCCTCTAAGTTGAGATTTTGTGTGAACAAATGCCCAAGAGGAGACCTAGATGCACTGCCGGTTGGAGGAGAAAACAAAAGGTAATCTAATTTTATGTTTATGCTCTTATTTTTTCTTTTATACATATGCCTTATGAATGATTAGATATACATTTTATACATGTAGTGCTCGGAAAAATTCAAGGGAGCACCCCTTGCACCAGATCTATATGCTTTATGAACTTTTAATTCCTATTTTCCATGTTTCCACCATGTTCCCGGGCCGATCCGCTTTTCTTCATTTGGCATTTCTGTAGATATCTTGTTCTATGAGGTCTACTGGTAGATAGAGCTCAATTACACCCGATTGGAGTTGGCAAATAAATCTTTGTATGGTTTTCTGCAGGAGAGGTGGTATACCCATTAGGGTAGATCTTGCTACTCCTATCTTTATGGGTGGAACCTAATAGATATAATAAGATGATTTGATTTTCAAAATGGACATGCCTTTGGCCTACAACATCATTCTAGGGTGACCCCATTGACCATCTTCCAGGCTATTGTCTCCACCTACCACATGAAACTAAAATTGCTAGTTGGAGCAACAGTAGGGGAAATAATAGACAATCACTACACAACACATAAATGGTACATTGAATATGTAAAAAGAGGTTGACCAAAGGATATGGCCATAGATCTCCCTCAGCCAAGACGGGAGAGAGGTAAATAATCCACTTAGTATGATGAGTAGGGAAATGAAGCTCCTGTCTAGGTGTGACTCACAGAGGAGCTGTTGAGTATCTAATTGGTACTAGGATAGCCAAACGAACCACTAAGATTGACCCCCAACTCAACCCTCAGTTAGTAGGACAAACCACTTTTTTTGCAGGAAAATATGAATATTTTTGCATGGTCAGCTCGTGACTTGGTAGGAAATTGTCCTAGTCTTGCTATATACAGCTTGAACTTAAACCTATCTTTGCCTCTTTTGAAACAGAAAGAGAGAAATTTTGGTCCTGGAAAGGACAAGGTTATCCAGGAGTAGGTAAGTAAGCTCTTATCTGTTGAGCAAGTGTTAGAATAACCATTCCCTTAAGCACATCAAGGAGATTCTATTTCTTGAGTGGTTATCAAACAATCGTACTTGTCCCCAAGCTAGTTAACAAATAACATATGTGTGTGTATTTTATAGATATTAACATTGCATCCCCTAAAGATTTCTACCTTCTTCCCCTCATAGACTAGATGGTGGATTGCACCACTAGTCATAAACTGTTAAGTTAAATGGATGCATCACAGGGATATCAACACAATCATGCTTAATCACGATTACCAAAGCGAGTAAGCTTCATCACTTCAAGGGACCCGTATTGTTATGTTGTTATGTCATTTAGGCTTAAAAATGCAGGTGCTACTTCTCAACAGTTCGCAGCCCCCATGTTTTAAGAGAAACTCAAATGCAACATGGAGGTCTATGTTGATTACATGCTAGTGAAAAGTTGGCAAGCTGACGACCACATTGCATATTTTGTTGAGATATTTAGCATACTAAGGAAGTACCACATGAAGTTGAACCCAACCAATAGTGCATTTGGAACCCAGAATGGACTTAACCTTTGCTACATAGTGACTAGAAAAGCTATTAACGTCTATCCAGATAAGATACAAACTATTTAGGAGATGAAGCTCCTAGCTAACCTCAATGAGGTACAAAAACTTGTTGGCTTCGAGCCCTAATGAGCTACCCTCAATTGGTGCATGCATTATTGCTAGCTCCGAGCACTAATAAGCCACCCTTAATAGGCATACGCATTCTTGCTTTCGAGCCCTAATAAACCACCCTATAGGCGCACTATTACTTATTTCTCTATATTAGTTGGGAGCCCTAATATGTCGCCTCTAGTTGGTGCATTCCTTCACATTCCATTGGTTATGAGCCTTAGCAAAGGTTCCTTTACCAGGTTTATTTACTTGGTTTATCATTTAATGGTTTCTTTACACTTATTTGTTATGGTGATTACTCACCTATTTACTCTAGTATTTATGCTCTCGCTTATTTCATATTGCAGTATGTTGAATTCTATCTTTGGTAAGTGAAGATATCCTTACCTTGCTCTTAAAAAGGAAGTCATGGAATAGGCATAAGGAAGGATGACTCATCTTGCTGACAACATGAAGCAGGGGACCAATCTACTTGATTATCAAAAGGGAGCATACCAAGTTACCACTTTAACAAGTTAAGGAAGTTACTAATATTTCTTTTACTTGGCAAAAATTAGCAGGTAGTTGTATGCCTTATTTTGCAGAAATGCAATATTACTTGGCTAACACTTTTTGTCTCACGATAAGTATCTATCACAGAAAGTAACCTACTTGATATTTAAGTTTGTAGGAAAAATGTCGCTTAAACTTGCTATTTCAATGAGACGTTGAGTCTCACTTTCCTACTGCCACTAATCACCTGCAGGGAAGATGATTCGGGCACAAACCCAATACTATTATAACACTAGGACATGCCCATCATTCTATTATTTTATCCTATATGAAGAGAGAGCATGCCAAAAAAAAACAACAACAATTAAGTAAGCATGTTCATAAATCATTCATAGAAGGAAAGAGAAGCGGGCAATAGAATTGAAAGACACTCAATGCCATCATAAAATATCCAAGCTCACAACTTGGGGTTTCCAAACCTCTCGTAGAAGGTGATCAAATATTCATCATATTAAGAGCTATTTTGGCAGATGGAGCGATAATTATTTACCAATAAGAGGGGGATGTCTTTTTTGCCAACTACAACAAAAGGCTCTGTCTTGAGAGGGAGAGCTCCATAACCTAATCCCTTGGCATGATCTCTTGCCTAGTAAGAATAGGACTCTCTGACACTTGTGGATGGTTGTCATTACTCGGCTCAGGAACATTTTCTAGTCCAACATGTATGTCAAGAAAAGAGGCTGCCACACCATCTAGAAAAAAACTTACTATCGAGAATTGCTTTGCATAGGTCTAGAGCTAGTGGAAGTAGTATTTCAGAGCACGATTGGCCTACAAGTTTTGGATCTCTTTTTACTTCTTTTACTCTGCCAAGCAACATATTTGTATGGTTTCTAGCAAATCTCTTATTTCCTCGATAGAGGGGTAGTCGAGGATCACTTCTCTCCTAACTTGTTCCTGTCTCAAAATGCTTGCTCCAGGTAGGTGTGTAGAGAGTATCTCCTACCTTATGTGACAGATGCTCAAAACATCCCACTTATGCATTACTTCTTTTTCCATGCTTCTTCACCCTCTCAAGGGTATCCTCTGACAGAGGCCCTCTTTGCTCTAACTAGCTGAGGAGACCACCCCTCAGCATTTTTACTTTGGAGCAAACAAGCTGGTCAAGTTAATGTTATTATTTGTATTCATCATAAACTTTATAAATTTGTTTATGCTTATGCTACTAAGATGGGAAACAAACATGACCAAGGCTTGTAGGGAAAAGTATCCATGCTGGTCTTATTAAGGGTGGTCAAGCCCCCTTCAAAAACTCAGTAGCCAAGCAGCCTTCACCATATTCTAGCAGCAAGTAATTACATCGTTCAAATTTCAATTAGAAAGAAAACTCTTTTTCGTTGTTCTTTCTTTAGTAGTAAGAGGGGTTTTTGCCCTCCCTGGTGGCAGAGTGTGAGGAAGGAGGGGCTGGGAGGCCGATTTAATCCTTACCTCATTTGGTAGGCATAGGGAAGTGATTATTTTGTCACTTGCCTTTGGGATCCTCTATCAAAACTAGTAGGAGTAGAGTGAGGACTCTTCAGTAGGGTGTGCTTGGTGGAAGAGCTGGCCTAAGGGTCTTCTCCGCCTTCTTGTAGAAGCTTTTGAAACATCCCGCTTTCAAGTATTATGTATCCAGCACTTATCAATTATTACTTAACAATTCTTGTGAACAAGGAAATAACAGGCAAGAAAGTATACCAATAGTTTCATCCACATTAGACTTATCGTCCATCTCTCCTAGCCATCAAGGTACCACCAATCATAGAGCGCGTGTTCTACGAGCAGAGCAAGGTCTCTCTCTCCTTTGTTCTTTTTATAATCATAACTGGTTTCTTTTGTAGATATGTGAAAATATCCCTCAAACTGCGTTCATTGAGGTTCCTTTAGATGAAAGGACACTCTTTCTAATACTGTGCAACAAGTCAGGATCGATTTCTCCCGTTGGATGAACACAATAAAGGAAAAATATTTTTCTACAGGAGTAATTTTCTTACTCCAGTTGTCCAGACCTACCTCTCGCGCAATAGGACTGAGGAAAAATTGATGATACCACTTCATTTTCCCTCAAAGAGCCCCAAACATAGAAATGGGTCACCTCTGAGCAACTTAATGGTCATGACACTTTAGCCCATGGGTAGGGAGATAAAAGCCGAAAAACCTATTTTCATCTTTACTGACCTAGCAGGCCGAAGGAATAAACCCATTTCGAAAGGATGAATCAACAGACAATACGACAGACCTATCACCTAACGCATTGGGACACATCATACCGAAAGATCTCCAACAAACTCCTAGTAACTCGGATGCAATTGGGCTGCTAATTAGCAATTAACAAACTTTTGGATTTTTAGGTAAAATGGGCAAGACTTGGTAAAAGAGTCATATCTTAGTTAATATGAATCCAAATCATGAACAGATTCTTCGTCTTGGATAGCCAACACGAGTAGCTTTCAAATGGTGTATTACTCTTCCTAACCACCCTTTGGGTCATTCTCCATGGTCACTTATAAATAGATCCCTTGTGAATTCATTTTGTTAACATCTTCCAATACCTTACAACATCAATTCTCACATTCAAACTCTTACTAATTTCTCGATCTTGAACCTATCTCATGTTTAATTTTTGCAGTTTACACGAATCACCATCACAACTCACAACTATTCTCACTTTACTTCATGTTTTCCTTCTATTTCTTCAATATACTACTATTGATCTAAGTATTGGAGTGCTAACTTCTATTTTGAAGGTTAATCCCCCATTAATCTTAGTACTTTTCATAAAGATCCTTCAATCCTTATGGGGTGGCCAAATCCCAGTGCTCATTATTGTTGGAAAAAGCATCCACTTAGCACTTGCTTTTTTTTAATGTGGGGCTTTTGTTCCCATTGGTCAATTTATCTTAGCATGAAAGCAAATTTTCATCCTGTACCTTTACATATGTTGTTTTAGCCCTTTACCTTTCTAGGACAACAAATAAGCCTTGTAACTTTTAGTTATTCGCGATTTTATATCCATTAAGTTGACCAATGGGATCAAAAGCCCAAAATCAATGAAAACACATGAGACACATGCTTTTTTCTAGAAATATTTTCAAACTTTAGCAACTAAAGGGTAAAAATTAAGAAAGATTAAAAAGTTACATGACTTAATTCCTACCTTAGAAAGATAAAGGACAAAAATATCAAAATGGAAAAAGAAAAAAGATGAAAATTTACAAAATCAAGCCTTTCATCTTATTCTAACTTAATAGAATTGAAGGTGCAATTCTACACCTATATACATACATAATTGGATTATGTTAGGCGTTAAATTCTCAGAGAAATCTAGAAGTTAGGATTTTATTTCTACTAGCATAGAAACAAACACAGGTGAGCAACAAAGGTTTAGATACCATTAAAGGAGCAATGTTTGGAGCTCTACGAACTAGAGATGAACGAGTTCGTAGTAAGATAATGCTGTGAAGCATTTCAACTTCATCTGCTACAACAGGAGGTGAAAAGATATTTAATTTGATAAGCTTTTCGTGCTTATTTTGTCTCTTGCACATGATTTCATTAAAATGATTGAGCACAAATTTGTGTACAACTATTATGCATGATTAGTTATAAATGAAGCTTTAACTCTCATTCGGTCACCCTGCATACATCGAATCCCACACCGAATCCATCATCGTCTCATGTGCAAGTGGAGTTGCCTTAGGAATGAGGGCATATGAATCCTCATATATATTTCTCATGGACCTTTTACTTGCCATAGTATGATTCAATTATAATATTCATTCACAAGCTCTCTCATACATAAATCGTACATAACCTCATTTGTAATTTGAATATGCACTTCCTGGAAAGACACTTGATTTTCTCGTTGTCCATATAGGCATGTTGACGCTTAGCCCACTCTAGAACACCATTGTTAGACTCATGTACAATTCTCATATTTCTTAGCAAGTTATTCTAATACATCCACTCCCTTAATTGTTTTAACCTATTACTTAATTAAAAACATGCACACATATAGAAACATATTGTAAATAAAAGCCACTGATTATCTAAGGAATAGTTAAATTAGCTCAGGCTAGGTTTTCTTGAAACCACAAACTGGTAAAAAAACTCAATAGAGTATGATCATAATTAACTAATGATTATGGTTCCAAAGAAATTTTACATAGATTAGGTAAAGTACCATGTAAAAGTAAATTAAATAGGAATAATAGTATGGATAAACCCTGAGAATCCTCGACACAGTATTATACACTAAAGTCGAATAACACCTCAAAACCCTTATCATAATAACTATAGACCTTTATATTGCTAGACGAATGAAACTAGAACGCCAAGACTATGAGTTTATCTTCTTCCTGAAAAGAAACAAAAAAAGAAAAGGTGTCAATGTTACTTGGATCACAATGTACGTCCTCCAACCTCAATTCAGACCTAATAAGTTGATTACAATTTCTCAACCATAAAAATTAAAATTGGTGTAACTAATTACAATTAAAATCATTATATAGAAACAATATAAAATATAAAAATTTGAAAGTTGATATATAAGTATAGGGAATCTTGATAGTTAAGATGTAAAAGTATTGGAACACAAATGAGATGATGTATTAAAATATAGATCTATTTTTTATGAAAATAGTGATGGATTTGGAATGAAAAATATAGTTGTTAGATTATAACCATTAATATTGAAACAAAAATTTCCGCCTAAAAAAAAATAGATCCTAATTCCTTATTGGCAACTATGAACAAATCATTAGCAACCCAACCGAATTTCCGATGGGAAATATGACGAACTTTCAATAGTGTAGTACGTCATGCTTCAACTGTCGCAAAATAGAAATGGACGTCGGAAGCCATTGGAGATTCTGGATGGGTCACTTGAGTTTGAAAATCCATTGAAAATATTTATGTGATTCTGGATGGGTCACAACATTAACAAAGAGTGCATCATAAGATTTTCCCTTTATAGATTCCCCTTACTTAACCATGCTTGTCCTCAAGCATATATAACAATTCAATTCAATCATGCTTCTTTCAAAAGAAAATCCTGTTCATTTTATTCCACCCCGTTTTGACTTCTGTCAATGTTTAAAAATGAACTTACTATCAATGAGCAAGTAACAATAGACTTCACATTGTAAATTCGTGCAAGCCACACAATGGAACAATTATCCCAACAATCTATTAAGAGTAAAATTTAGCAGTGACTTAATACCCGCGCTTAAGATTCACTCATTACACTCGTAGTTTTTATTAGGTGAACAATCAACTCTCGGTTCATTCCCTGACAATGTTTTGCAATAGCCTTGCTCTTATATCATATGTCTATAGCTAGGAAGTAAATTAGGTGCATGAATCAATCTTTCCATGTTGTAATGCAACCTGATTTGAAGGTGGGAGACAAATAGATTCACAAAGGATTCTTTGGGTTAAAAGAATTAGGTGGTGTTTCCAATTTATGGATGCTCGTAGTTTAAGTGCATACTTATTGACTTCACACTCCCTCTTTTTCTTCTTCTCTTTCTTTTCTTCTCTGTTTTCTTCTTCTTTTTTTTCTTTTTCCATTTTTTCATTGCGTCATAGAGTTTTATCCATTTTTTTCTGGAGTTTTATGATTTTTCTATTTTTTCCTTCTTTCATCAACATCTAGAAATCATCTTTCCTTTTTCCTCCATGTTTATTTTAAGAAAGTGGAGATTGTACACTTGAGCCATATGTTGATGGGGAAATTAGTCCAGAAGCTGTCCTTCTAATATTCTAAAAAAAAAAACATATATAACCAAGAAAGTTTTACAAAACCAGACGAGAGATAACAATCATATGGCCAAACAAAATGATATAGCACTAAGATATGTGCTCATAGGTCCAAAAGCTCACTAAAACAAGGGCTCGTGTGTGTTACTCACAAGTATTTATCATTCAAACTTATTATCATGACAATCATATATAAAAGTGGTGCAAGTTTGAATTCTTTCCTATTCATGCAAATTATCCTTGCAATTCTAATATGCATTCACTAATCATGTCAGCAAGAGTAAAATTGGGATACATCATAACATGACCATGACTTGTAGCATAAATTAGAACCAAATCATATCAATCAAATCACAAAAACAAATACAAAACCACCCCCACATTTAAGACAGGCATTGCTAGTGTGGAGGAAAGAACAATTGGAGCGAGCTGGTCCTTGAAAGTCGATAGCGGAGGGCACAATCCCTGCATGAGAACAAAGAAAGAAATAAATTTAAAATATGGCAGAGAACGAGACGGCTAAAAGAAAAAAATAAAAAATATATAGAAAATAAGAATATATAAGAACAAAAATTAAACGGAAAATTGGAATTGAGAGGAGTGGGAGTTGGCGGGGAGCGCGGGCAAAAGGGGCAGCCAACAATTGGGCGGTGGATCAAACTTTGAAGACCGAGGTTTAGATCTAGTGGTTAGAGAGCAAAATTTGATGGTGAATAGAGGTAAATGGAGGCAGAAGTGCACGACAATTTCCAAGCGGTGGCACAGATCTAGAGGTGAATTCACATGGAAAATTAGGCGGAGTAGGGTCATGAAATGGCAAAGTGCAACGGCGAAGTGGTGGTGGTCGTGCAAGGTAGGGACGATAATGGTGGTTGCTCAAGGGAGAAGAGATGACGGTAGTTAGAGGAAAAACAACTGACAGCGGCGACAAGTAGCTTTACATTGCCGAGAATGGAGTTGAAGTGGAGCTGGAAAGATAGAAATCAAAGCTGAGAAACCCTAACATGAGATCCTTTTATTGACGTGGAATTTTTAGAAAATTTCCCTTTTCTTTTTTGAAGTTTTTTAATCTTTTATAAATAAAGAAATAGAGGAAAAGGAAAACAAAAAACTTAAATAAAAGAGAAAAAAATAGGGGACTAAAACATCAGACAAAACCGTTCATTTGATAACCCGTGGACACGTGTTATTGAAAGTCGTCTCTTCTAAAACTCTACCTACGTAACCCATAGGCACGGGTTATCAAAGATTTGCTCTACCCACTACATCTAAAAAATTAAAAAAAAAAAAAAAAACATAGGTTCCCTCCCATAAAGCCCTCTTTTAACATCACTAACTTGACATTTGGATATTTCTAATGCTGCTTCAAGTCGAAGCCAGGGCTCAAAATGAATATTTTAAGACTATTTGGTATAACCTTTTAGTCTTTGCCTAACACGGCCTCTGTCTTTATATCGTCACTTTCCACTATCCATGAATTTTTTTTTCTTTCTTATGTGAAATTCATGCCATGCCTTATTGCGATCCTTGTACATTCAAGCATTCTCGTAAGCCTAGTTCATCCATTTATTCTTGTTTTCAGGTTGAATCCTATTGGTCTTGCCTGCATTTTTTTCATTTTAAATGATGCTTCAACTAGTGGTTTTAGATCCATTTAAAAGTAAAGCCTTTTGCATTTCTAACTTAAACTCTTGAGCAGTGTCTACAAAATTTGCAACCTCCTCATGCTTTTCTTTCATGTCTTGCAAATATTCCCATTAGAAATTTTTTATGCAAATTTTTTTGGGATCCTCACATTTGACTAAATGTGCATCGTTAGTTCTAGGGTTATTAGTGCTTTCAATTGTAAATATATCATGCCCATTATTGTGCTGATATTTCCAAGGTTTAAAGACATCAAAGACTATATGTTTTTCATTAACTCGAAGAGTGAGTAGACCTTTCGACAAATCAATCATGGCTCCACTTGTGGAAAAAAAAAGATCTTCCTAGAAATAATGCATAGCCTTATCTTCTTTGATCTCGAGCAGAATGAAGTCAACAGAGATGATAAATTTGCGTACTTTGACCACACACATCCCCCAATATCCTCCACTATCCTCCTAGGATACTTAACGTTTATATTCTCTAGTTGCAAAGTGTTTGTATATGAGATAGGGTAAAACTACATCTACCTCCCCTGAGGTTTGGCATAATTACAAATACCCCCTCGTTGTTTGAAAAATTACAAATACCCCTAATGTTTGATAAAATTATGTAATTCTTGGATGGATGCATAGAAATGTCAACTTTGCCCTTACAGTATTTTTTAAAAAAAATTAAAATCTTATAAAAATATTGAATGAGATGGATGAAAAAAATTTTAAAATTATAAAAATAATTATCGAATTAGTCGATAAAAAAATATTTTTAAAAAAAATAAATAAAATTATAAATTTTAATTCATAAGGGTATTTTGGTCAGTTCACTATAAAAAATGCATAGATTGGGGTAATTGTTAGACGGTCGTTAAAATTAGGGGGTATTTGTAATTTTTCAAACAACGATGGACTATTTGTAATTATGCCAAACCTCAGGGGAGGTAGATGTAATTTACCCTATGAGATATATACAAAAAAATTTCCAAGTTAGTTTTCAAAATTCTTTTAGGATATGGGATATACGGGAGAACAATATCTAAAATATATGTAAGAGGACTCCCTTTTGTTTCCTCTTGGGGCTCCTCCTCTTTTTAAGTTTGGGTTTTCTCCACTTGTTCTTTTAGTGGCTCTTCCCTAATGGCTCTTTAGTTTTTCGCGGTGTTGAAATTGACTTGTTCTTTCGAACTTTTCTCTATGTCACTTGAAAGTTGTCCCTCCTTTCTACTGGGCATCATGTTCACCAATTGCTCATGAGAACCTCAAAATTTTAGATTGATGCGTCTTAGTTTGGAACCTAGTGTTTGTCATGGTGATGAATTGAGAGAGCATGTTTTCTATATTGCTCTTCTTCTCTTGTTGGTCTTGTTGTGGTTGATGGTATCTCGGTGGCCCTTGTTGTTGGTCATTACTCCATGAAGAATTGGGGTGATTACATCCTGGGTTTTATGTGTCAGATAATAGATTGAAATTAGACTTGCCGCCATGAGAATTAAGTTAGTATCTTCATGAATGACAAATGGACTCTCTATCTTGCAGTCTTGACTCAAGTGTTATATTTGACCACATACACCGCAAGGTCTTATGGGTGCACCATTGCATATCACTGCTCCAAGGTTATCCACTTTTTGTGTTAGTGCAGCCATCTCAGTAGACAAAGTTATTACTGTGTCGACGCTATGGATACCGGCTACTCTTCAATTGATTAACCCAATGAGCAATATTTTCATACGTTGAGTTTCCAAGTTATCTAATATACTCTCTCATGCTATACCAAACCTATAATTACCAAGAAATTAGTGGATTCTTCCTTTCTAAGACTCGTGATAATAATGCATTAAGATTTACGAGAAACCAATGTGATCTGATGAATCATGCCTTTGTATGTTAATATATCATTCAATTCAAACTATGAATTACCAGTTCCAGTATGCAGAATCCCCTTCCATTTCATCTACATAATTAATTTAATTTAAGAGGTGAGAAAGCTCCCAAAGTATAACTAGCGCAATAATTCATCCACATGCAAAACAAGGTCGTAGATTAATTTAAAATATTCATAATATTATCTCAATTAAGCTTCCCAAAGCCCTAGCAAATATTAAATTAGTTGATAACTACTAAATCTAAAAAAAAATTGAAAAACTCATGGAGTAGAAAATTGGGCTACAACGGTTGTTACTCTGGTGCTAGATCGACTTCTCCATGTGTCTCCTTCTTCTTCTCATTTTTAATCGTGAAATTTTTAGCGAAAAATAGCTTCTCTTACTTCCTCTCCTTCTCTCTTTTATACTAGTTCCTAACTATGGTAGAGAAAAAAAGTGATTCTGAAACCATCAACTTCTTTTTCTTTTCTTTTTAATTTTATTCCTACTAAACTTCTTAGAATAATTACAAGAAAATAAGGTGGCTTCACATAACATTTTAACTTAGCAATTAAGTTGGGGACTCTTCAATATCTACACCACCGCATATCTAATTTTCCGTAGGTCTAGGTTAGACTTAGTGCAATTTTGTCAAGTGAGTTTCTAAAAATCAGTGGGTTATCTTGCATAAGCTTCTGTTGAATTTTTTGGATCTTTTTCACATTTTAACTATTTGCTTTTAGTCTATTTCTTTTCTATGAAAACACCTAAACTGCCATAAATAAATCAAAAAATAAACATCACATCAAGAGAATATAGGGACATGAACAGAAAAATGCATCATATAATTTCCCCTAATCAACATATGATGCCATAGCGTCACCTCATCAACCATATGATATAACAAATGGGGATCCCGCAGCCAACAGATGACCCAAATCTCATATTTTCGTAAAATTGAAGGCCCTACCAAAATTCCCATTTTAAAAATTGTGAATGAAAAGCCCATTGCAACACAAATGTCAACTATGAGCATAAAGTTGTTGCAAAATTCAATTTGAATAAGTTGCACAACTCTTTTCATTTTGGAACGACCTTCTGTCCGAACAACCATCATAGGTTGTCCCTCTCAACAAAAAAAAGAAAAAAAAAACATCTTAGAGTAAAGCCCCTCGAGAATTGTAAATATATATTCTTAACTAGCAACATTATGGTTATTCCAATGTATATTTTCACTAGTCATAGTCTATTGCAAAGATTAGTATGTGCATCGCTATTAACAACGTTCTTCTGGTTGTTCAATACCTGTTAAATATTATTATTGTAATGGATTTCATATTAAATTCATTGCAAATATCCATTGCTACAACACAATGTCTTCAGTGAATAGTACATTGGAAGTGCGTATATAGCTCTTACCTAGTCAATTTTGTATTGTGGTTTTAGGATAATTATGTAAACTAGCAGTATCCAACATAAATTAAGTCTGAGAAATGAATTTGAGTGATTATAATCATACTTGACTTGAATTTACCATGACTTTAAGCACGAAAATCAAATTTTCCGTCATCTTTCTACACTTATATAGGTTATTTGGAGTCTTGGAGATCTTATCCAATTGGTAAGTAATAATTCTAAAGCCTAAAAAAGGCTTTAAGTTCAAGTTCCATGCATAATTTTTTATTTTGTTTAATTAATGTAACTAATTGCTATAAGATAGTTATTCAGAGCCAATGAGAATCTTATATTCAGCAATATATAATACATACATATGTATTATGATAAAAATTTCCAACCAAACTATCTGTGAAGGAAGCTAAGCGAAGAATATTAAGCCATAAATTGGGCAAATGTATCAGCCATCATTTGCCCAACATGGACTTCGCCTTCCGTGCTAAGATGCAACCCATCATCCCCGATCTTCATTCCCTTTGCGTCAATACATTTTACGTTAGGAAGGTCAATTCCCAGCTGAGCTTTTCTTACATCATCTATAAAAGGCCCTTCTGCTGCTGCAATGCCACCTGTACCAGAAAATCGCAATCTTAGGGAAAACTGATTAAATTTACTGTATATTCATATGCATTTTCTTTTTCATTTAATATATAGACCATGTGCATAAAGTATTTTTTTTCAAATTAATAGATGACGTATTCTGTATGTATGTAGGGTATATTTATTAATTTTTTTAAAAGACGGGTTCATTTATTAAATACAATGCAATTTGTACTAAAAAAAATTCAATATGCAAAAACAACAGCAGATTGCAAATTTCAAGTTATTACATACCTGGACCACAGGCAATTCTGGCAACTTCAAATCAGATCGAATGTTGGTAAAAAACTTTGCCAACCTCTTCTTGTATAATTTAGCATCCTCTTGACTCCGTGTGTCGCTCTCACCTTGGTACCATAGAATAGCCCGAATTACTCCTCCACCCTGCAACGCTGCATGAGCCCTTGATAGGAGTTGTTTGTAGAGTGGGCCGCCATGCCTCCACTCGCTTATTTGTGTTCCTCCGATGGCGCAAGGAACAAGGCCGATTTCCCCAATGCTTAGGTTCTTCTTTAGAATTGAATTGGCGAATGCCATCCCGGGCCCTATCCCGCAAGTTTTTAGGTAATCAATGTCACGGTGGAGCGGTGGTCGGGCCTTTTCCCATTTATTCTTGGCATTGAGCCGAAGGATTTTTGGACTTGATTGGCATTCAGGAGGGACATATCCATTCCACCTACCGGACTTGATTCCTCCTCGGCCCGCCATATTACTCTGTCCAGCTAGTATGAAAATGCTTTTGCCTTGCGAGGCATTGCTGTCGGATACATTTTTGGTGCTGATTACCAAAGTGGAGCAAGACAAAAGCACTAACCAGATTAGGGAAGGCATGGCTTCCTTATGGAAAAGAGCATGAAAATGGAGGCTGTTAATTATCCTTTCAATTGGGGTATATATAGATCAAAATAGGTCGACGATTTAAAAAGAGGCTATCTTGAAAGACCACTTCTGGACCTATAAACATGGAGGTACAACCATTTTTCAACTGTTTCTGTTTGAGAATCCTACGCCAGATATTAAGAAGTATATATGCAGTCTTGCTTCAAAATTGCGAAGGATTCGGATAATCCCATTTCTATAATCTACTCCACATATAAAAGTGCTATTTAGTTGAGAAAGTATTTTCCCTCTTTTTTTTTTTTTTTTCGATTTGATTGATTTAATGTTGACTATAATATTATCTTTTAAAGGTATATTGAATGTAAATTAAATTTGTACCTCCTACTAATTAATAACTTCTAAATAATTAATACATATGTATATGAAATATTAACTCTTTAACTCTATTTATATATATATATATATAATTCCTTCTTATTATTATTTCATGAACATTAATAGAATCAATTTATATATAACTTATACATTTGGAGGTCGTTTTCTGCAAGCAAAGTCAGAATGCTTTTCATCATTGTTTAAATACCTGCAATTTGGCAGATATTTGTTTCCAGGGTCATCCTTTCACATGGAGTAATAAACAATTTGGAAAAAACTATATTACTGAACGTCTAGATAGAGGTTTGGCAAAAATTACATGGTGTAATTTTTTTCCGCAATGCACTGTTCATCACCTGGTCTCCTTGTTCTCAGATCATTCTCCTATACTTGCATGCTTGAATACGGGGTTTCGAAAACCTTCTCTTTTGTTCATATTTGAAAATGCATGGACTTTGCATGTGGATTATCTTAATATGGTTAAGGTATCTTGGACTATTTTTAATCACACAAAAGATTTTGGATATAGTCAAAATCGATCTCGACTTATTTAAAACACTAAGAGATGGAGACGTGATGTGTTTGGTAATACTGATTTCATGATTAGTCAAACTAGAGAGAAAAATCGAACTTATTAAGTGACAAATTGCTCATTCTCCAATGGATCATCTTATTTTACAAGAAAAAGATTTACATGGTCATCTGAGGCAACTCCTGCTTCATAAATTTTTTTATTGGCAGCAATGTGTGAAAGCTCATTGGTATAACTTTGGGAATTTAGATACCAAATATTTTCATGCGTATGCTAGTCATTCTCATCGTCAGAATTTTATTCTGGGTGTGAAAAATGCTCAAAATGAATGTGTTCATGATTCTCAAGCAATTTCTAACTTATCTCGGGAATATTTCCAAGAGTTCTCTTCAGCACCTAATCCTTCTACATTTAATTATGATGATTTTGAATTTTTCGATGGGCCTCTACCTCACATAGAAATAAGTCAACATCATTTTCTTACTAAACCAGTCTCAGATTAGGAAATTTTTGCTGGTCGTTGTAAAATCGGACAGAATAAAGTAGTTGGGCCTGATGGGTTAAATTTAAATTTTTTCTACGAATATTGGTCCATAGTAAAATATCGAAAAATTGCAATGGTGTCGCGGTTTTTTGAACATGGTATTATGCCTTCTAGATTAAACCATACAACTATAGTTGTAGTTCCAAAACAAGCACACCCCACACAGTTAAATCATTTTAGGCCTATAAACTTATGTAATACTGTGTATAAAATAATCTCTAATATCCTTGTTGCTCGCAAGAAACCTTTCATTGCTAATCTTATTTCTCCTCATCAAAATGCTTTTGTACCTTCTTGTAACATATCGGATAATGTCTTAATAGCTCATGAAATGTTGCATTCAGTGAAATCTAAGAAGACTAAACAATACTTTCTAGCATTAAAACTGGAAAGCGTATGATAAAGTAAATTCGACTTTTCTTCTTTTAATTTTAATCAAATATAAGTTTTCTCTTGCATTTTTTGACTAATTTTCAAATGTATTAGTTCAGTGACTTTTTCTATCCCAGTTAATGGTATAAACTCCCAGTTGTGGACTCCTAGTAGAGGTCTTCGTCAAGGTGATCCGATCTCACCGTACTTATTTATTTTATGCCTTGAACCACTTATCCGAAAAATGTTTTATGATAGTGACAACTTGATTCTTGATACTATCAAATCCAGTCAAAATGGTCCTGAAATCCCTATACTTTGTTTTGCTGATGATTGTTTAATCTTTTATAAGGCTAATCATAAATTTTTAAGGTACATACAAATGATCTTGGAAAATTTTTCTATGATATCGGGCCAAACAGTGTGTTGGGAAAAGTCAAAATTTATTTTATCGCCTAATTCTCCAAGCTTTTTAAAATGGGATATTAAGGAAATTTTGCACATTAGCTATTGAGCTCATCATGATAGATACTTAGGTTTACCATATGTTATGGAAAGGATGTCTAAAGCGGACTTTTACCTTATAATTGCTAGGATTCAACAAAAAATTTCGATTTGGTATAATAAATTGCTTTCATATGCTGGGCGTTCCACTCTGTTAAAGCAAGTCATGAATACTATTCCTCTATATCATATGAATGTTTTCAAAGTTCCAATGGGCATCATTACTTCTATTAATTAGAGTTGAAAAATATTTTTATGGAAAGCTAAGGCTAATGAAAGAAAAACAGGACATGTGAATTGGAATATGATTTGTTCCCCTACGGACATGGGTGGTTTGGGTGTCCGTAACCTTGTTTTCTTAAATCGAGCCTGTAATGAAACTTGGCTGGAGATTCCAAATGCAGGAAAATTCTTTATGTTTTTCTGTTTTTAAGTATATATATTTCGTAATCAATGCTTCATCGAAGGTAATCGTAACCCTCACCAAAGTTATATTTAGAAGAACATACAAAAAACTATACCTTTCCTAAAGTAATCTTTATTTTGGATAATTAGTGATGGAATCATTATTAATTTCTGGGAAGATAAGTGGATAGCAGATTATAATATTAAGTCTCAGGTATTACAGATTCCTGAAGATCTTAAGCAACTAAAGGTGTCGGACATTATCTCTCCAGACAAAACTTGGAACCTTACTTTGGTGGAACCTTCTATCCCACTAATGAAATGACAACCTCATGTATTTGTGGATTGCCAACATAGCAATAGGTTCCCACTAATGTATTTTTGTATTTGTTTATGGATACTATCGTGCAAAAATGTCTGGGAGGACATACCTCATGTATTTGTGGATTGCCCCTGTTTCTCATCTATTTCGAACTGTTTGCTTAGTGAGTTAAAAGATTTGCACCATACTAATATTTTAATTTGTTTGCATAAGTTAAATTCTAATAAAAATAGGCAAACACTTGTAGCTAATACTTTTTGGTCAATTTGGAAATCACATAACTCTGCTATATTTCAGCAAAAATACATAAATGATTATCATATTTGGAGGTCTACATATGAGTTGACCACTGTTTTGAGAGGTTCTAAATAGAGTATTAGGGGTAATAAAATTAATATTTCGTGTCAATGGTCTCCACCTCCTCCAGACTGGTTCAAGCTTAATATTAATAGCTCATCCTTAAGAAATCCCGGGCCAGCTGCTTGTGCAGGTATTATTAGGGACTGTACTTCCAGGTTTGTGGTTGTGTTTTCTGCGTATATTGGTACTAACACAAACAATACGGCTGAATGTTGGCATTACATAATGGATTACAGGTTGCAAAAGCATATAATATTAGTCATTTGAGCATTGAAATAGACTCTAAATTTCTTTTACTTCTTCTTTACAGAATGGACAGAGTCCCAACACCACTCACCCCTTTGCTTAGGGATTGCAAGGAGTTAATGGTTGATTTTGAAGTTGTATCAATGAATTTTTGCTACAAGGAGGCAAACTATGATGCAGATATTTTTGCACATAATGCAGCATTAAATAGAAGTCCTGTGAAAATTTTTTTGGTCGCCCCCACCTTTTTCACATGATATTGTATCATCCGATCATCTTCTTGTACGTACTAGAAGTACTGCCTCCCTTTTTGTATTGAATATTGTTATGAAGTAATATATTTCTTTCCTGTTAAAAAAACTTAAACATTTTGCATGTATAAATATTATGTGTGAAATTTAATAGTGTTGTTACAACAATTTAATGTTTATATGTTGAGAATTAAATCATATATTTACTTAATAGAATCTTTCAATCCAATATAATAAAACGAAAGCTAACAACTTTGAAAGTATTGCATTCAAGATCTATGATTAGGGGAAATTATATGATGCATTTTTCTGTTCATGTCCCTATATTCTCATGATCTGATGATTATTTTTTAGGTTATTTATGGCATTTTAGGTGATTTCATAGAAAAGAGATGGGTTGCAAGAAAATAGATAAAGTCTCAAAAAGATCTAGAAATTCAGCATAAGCGCATCCAAGAAAACCCATGACCCATTGGTTATCTGAAATTCGGTTGACAAAATTGCAGTAAGTCTAATGCAGTGGTGCAGAAATTGAAGAGCCCCAACTTAATTGCTAAGTAAAAATGTTATGTGAAGCCATCTTAGAATGAGAAGAAAAAGAGATTGATGGTTTCAGAATCTCTTTTCTCTCCTATCATAATTAGAAACTGGTATAAAAGGGAGAAGGAGAGGAAGTAAGAGTAGCTAATTTTCTCTAAATTTCACGTTTAAGAAGGTGAAGAAAAATGAGACAAAATTGATCCAGCAACAGAGTAACAAATGCCCGATTTTCTACTCCATGGGTTTTTTTATTTTTTTTTAGATTTAGTGGTTATGAACTAATTTAATCTATGCCAGGGCTTTGGAAAACCTAATTAAAACAAAGTTTATAATACTCTTTCAGATTAATCTACGACTTTATTTTTAAATATTGATGAATTATTGCACTTGTTATTATAATTTGAGAGCTTGATCACATCTCAAATTAAATTAATTATGTTGATGATTAATTGGAAGGGGATTTTCCATAATTGAAGGGGTAATTCATGGTGTGAATTGAATGATATGTCAACATACATAGGCATGATTCATCAGGTCATATAGGTCTTTCATTAATGCATTATTATCTTGAGTCTTAGAAAGGAGGAATTCACTAATTTTTTGATAATAATATGTTTGGTATAGCTCAAAAGAGTATATTAGATTAATTTGGAAAAACCTCAGCGTATGAAAATATTGCCCATTGGGTTAATCATTAGAAGAGTAGCAGGTATCCACAGCGTCGATATAGTAACCACTTTGTGTACTCAAGTTTCTACACTAACACAAAAAGTGGATAACCTTGGAGCTGGGATATGGAATGATGCACCTATTGAGCGTTGCGGTGCATGTGGTCAAATAGGACACTTAAGTCAAGAATACAAGGTAGAGAGTCCATTTGTCATTCATGAAGATGCTAACTTAATTCTCATGACGTCAAGTCTAATTTCAATCCACTCTCCAACACATATAATCTAGGATGTAGTCACCCCAATTTCATGGAGTAATCAACCACAATAGCAAACACTAGATTCCATACTAGGACACATCGATTCGAAATTTGGAGGTTCTAATGACAATTGGTGAACACGATGTGTAGTAGAAAGGAGGGACAACTTCCAAGTGACATAGAAAAAAGTTCGAAAGAATAAGTCAATGTCATCACTGCGAGAAACGAAAGAGCCACTGAATAGAATCAAAAGATTCATTTCGAGTCCCCACATCGACATAAAGCAATGTGAGAAGTATCCAAACGTCAAGCTAGTGACGTTAAAAGAGGTCTTTATGGGAGGCAACCCATATTTTTTTCTTTTAATTTTTTAAATGTAGTCAGTAGAGCGAATCTTTAATAACCCGTGCCCATGGGTTATGTAGGTACATTAGAAAAAAATATCTATTGGCTATTAATTTAAAAGCTATGGATTAAAAATAGCGGTAGCTGATTTTTATTGACCATGCAAAAATATAGATTTTTCATCAAGAAAAAATTATTTTCCATGGTAGTTATGTCGGACTGCTATACTTAACTCAGACCTTTTGTTCAATCTACTAAATTATCACGAGAAAATATATCCCACTCATTCAGTCACTATGAGCATACATTCTAAGAAAATGAGTCTCAACGTGTATAGAGATATTAGTGTCATAATTATGATAGGGGAAAGATTCATTATTGGAACACGCCGACAATACTACACATTCTGATTGCACTAGATAAGGCTTATAAATGCTTGTATCTTTTGACACAGTCATTGCTCGCTAGATCCACAATATAGTCATCATGTGCATGTAATTTTCATGATTCCTTAAGTACGGGACTAATCTTGTACTATTGGAGTCGGGAGTTCCAGTCATACCGATCAAACCTTGAAAGGCTTCTATATGACGATTTCACAAAATCAGTTCAGTTAATCGACTACCTTGCCGACTAACCCACTAACATTGCATATACGACCTACATCTCCTACCGACAAAATACTGGTGTAGTACTCACCGCAAATCTCTATAGAACACTCGATGTCCTGTCTCAAGATCCTCGACTTAGAACTTTTTAGATTAATCCATAGAAGTTGGATTTATGACTACCAAATAATACGCAACCCAACTTCTTGAATTTAATTGTTCGGTCTGTGGGCTTTGTTGTGCAATTGAAAAGATATCAAAGTAAAGAAATAAACACAACAAATAATTATGCCACTATTGAATATTATTTTTATTAGAAAAAAATATTACATACATTAAAATTATCAAATAAATTACACAAAAAATCAATCTAATTGATTTTTTTATCACCATTTTAACAGGGCGTGTGTGTATGTTATGATTGTTGGGAGATGGGTGGCATAGTCATTCAAATAAATCCATACAATCAAGTAACCTTCTATGTGGTATGATGGACATCATACCATATGGAAGGGCACCACATATCGTCGTGTTGGTGTTTTTCAAAAAGTACCTACTGGGCCAACTACCTTTTCATTACCACGAGGAGTCCAACTCATCCTTTCCACACCACATAAGAATATCGACTTGGCATTGGGTCCTATTTTAGTGGACCAAGGTACATTTTAAATAAGATAAAGTGCAATAGGTTCAAATTCAAATCTAATTTAATTAAAATCCAACTAAATATAGTCTAATGTCATTTAATCTAATTAAACACATAAGATCAAACCTCCTTAATAAATTCAATTTATTAACTAAAGGAAGTCCAGTTAAATTAATCTAATGAATTTAATTCTTGAGTCATCCAATTGATGGATTATCCACATATAACTAATTCACTTGTTTATATTTTTTTACAATTAATTGTAGGAAGCGGATCGATCTAAGAGCACGGCGGAAGCGTGAAAAATCCAGATTAACAAAATTAAAATGTAAATAAACCCAGTCAAGGGTGTAGCCTTAATTTATCCTAGGCGTTCAGATGAATTGTGTAGGCCAAGAATCAAAGAAGAACGAGAGATGCAAGATAAACTAAATGTTAAGATCTGATTGGAGTGGACTCCTTTAGAGGATTTCAATAGAGAAATCATGAGGGAAAATGATCAGGTTCAAGAGGAACAACTTATGACGCCGATCGACCGAGGATCATCTCCTTCTTGTGCTAGTAAGATAAAAAGTTCGAAGGAGAACCAAACACAGGTTATGATTGATTAACGTCTTTGAATCTCTTCTTGTTTTTTCTTTAATTCAAGAGACCAACAGAGACAAGGTTGGAGAGAGTGGAGAGAGAGGGAGAAAAAACTGTAAGCTAGGGGAAAGGACGACGTCGTGTGTTGTTGGAAAAAAAAGAACAAAAAATAATATTTGTTGTGACCTGGTCTCAACACACTAGGAAAAACTCTAACTTATCCAAAACTCACCTAACCCTGGCCAACCAACAATGTGCCCGAAACTTTTTAGTTTTAAACTTTATGTTGGTCATTCTCGTTTATTGGAATCATACTTGTTGAATTTATTGAGCTACAGGTTGGAGGAGCTCAACATTGGAATAAGCTTTAATTGTGTTAGAATAAGCAGAACAGTTACTGACAGAAATTTGGTCTCTGCATGTGAATTATTACTCATTACTACTTCATGGGATGGTTAGAGCATACAGAACTTAAAGGGAAGTATCTCATTCTTATAATATGCTTGTCTTAAACTCCTCTGCTGTAATAATGCAAAAATATACAACTGTTGTCGTGACTGAGTATAATTTCTGAAGCTGCAGGCATGATTATATATATATATATATATATATATATATGTATGTATTGATATGTTTAATGTTATTAGAATCATGACTGGATATGAATAACATCAGGTGAAAGCATATAATGATGTTAAAATCTAGATCTTGGTAACAGATTGTTTTAATTTGGAGCTGTTTGGTTTTGTAAAATTAAAGTAACACTAACTATATTACAAGTGTTTTCATGTTGTTGGGACTGAGTATACTTGCTGCAAGTCGTTGTTTCTGCAAGTGTGTTAAAAGATTAGTCATGGCCAAAACCATGACAAATGTTTTGACTATGACTAGAAATCATGACGAATATGAATTAAAAGTGGTAAAAAAATTAAATTTTTGCTTTGACTTTGTTTAACTGTAGTTAATAATAGTAATTTACCATGATTTTTAAACCGTGTTCATTTATAATATAGTGAATACTTAAATTTTTTTTATAGTGGTTTCATATGCACGAGGAGTTGCGCCAATTTGTAATAGGTGTTCTGTCATTACACATGCGGAATTGAGTACAATTGGAATATGCAATCGAAACTCCGATGGTGCTTACTGGACTATTAGTTTCACTACGGTAAAAATGCAATTTACCCACTTAGATAGGGGTAAATTGATTTATTTTAAGAAATACAGGAAATAAATTTATATATTTTTAATATGAGAATAATTTGTTCATTTGTAATATCATATAAAGGTAAATTGCATTAAACCCTTTCACTACTGCATTAGTTATCGATTTCCATGCTAATTCCTCTCAGTTTTAGAATGTTGCTGCAATTTTAGTCCTGTAACTTAAGAGGATAGTATTTTTGGTCCTGTACGGATTGATTTTTGCAATTTAGTCATGTAATTTTAAAGTTTTGACAATTTTCATTACATTTTTTGTATTTTTAGTCTTGTAACTTAGAAGGTATTGGCATTTATAACTTAGGGGAGTTGGCATTTTTTGTCCTACATAAATGTATTTGCGGGACTAAAATCACAATTAAATTGCAATTTTTTGTCAAAAAGGACTAAAATTGTCAAAATTATAAAGTTATATGACTAAATTGCTAAAATCAATTCGTACAGAATTAAAAATGTCATCCCCTAAAGTTACAGGACTAAAATTACAATTTTTCCACTAATATTAATAGATGTAGCTGCAGAATTTCTTTATTCAGATATTTGCTGATGGACTGAGTATATTTGTCATGCTGCACATATGATTGTGGTATTTGAATTCTAGATAAATGCATATGGTAGTGCGAAAATACTATAATAATAGTCTGCTCATAGCTAGGACCGAATGCTTGTATAGAGACTAAAGCATGGTTGTAAGAGTAACACAATCTAAGTTACAAGACTAAAGCATGGTTGTAAGAGTAACACAATCTAAGTTGCTGATGGACTAAAGCATGGAAGTATTTCAATTCTGTTGCTCTGTCGCTTGTGATTTATATTAACGTCGTCCGCCACTGCTACTGCTTGAACGCTGCTTTGCAGGGCCAACGCTGCAGCAGGAGAAGCGGTTGAAGTGTGTACATGCGAGATGAGGAAGCGGAGAGGAATTGCAGTTAAAGAGCGGCGACGCATTAAGAAACTGTTCTCGCGGGATAGAAAGAGATAAAGAAGAAGGAGCAGTCTGAGTGCGGAGTTGCAGCAGCTGCGGAGTGACGCAATACAACATTGATTTAAGGAAAAAATGTAATTTTAGTCCTGTAATTTTTTGGATGGCAATTTTGTCCTGCGCGAATTGATTTTTGCAATTTAGTCCTATAATTTTCAAAGTTTGGCAATTTTCATCCATTGGCTAGAAAAATGCATGTGACTTTCACATGACCCAAGTAAATTGCAATTTTAGTCCAGTAACTTAAGGGGCAATGGCATTTTTTAGTCCAATAACTTGAGAGAGTTGGCATTTTTTGTCCTTCGTGAATTTATTTACAGGACTAAAATTGCAAGTAAAATTTCAGATCAAATTGACCGGAAAAAGATTAAAATTGTCAAAATTATAAAGTTAAAAGAACTAAATTACAAAAATTAATTTATACAGGATTAAAAATATCACCTCTTAAATTACAAAACTAAAATTATAATTTTTCTTTGATTTAAACCGACTCAGCAGAAGCAGCTTGTGATGCAATAATAGCATGCAGCTGAAGGGGCAATGATGATTTAGAGCTTTAATTGGAATCTTTGAGGTAAAAATCCAATATCCCAGCAAACATGGTGCTGTCAATGTGGGTGAATGCTGCAGTTATAGGACTCTTCGTAGCGTGACCATATAAGAAGTAAGAGGAGTTTTAAAAAAAAAAATCAATAATTGTACATTAATATTTTTTAATAATCAATAAATTCCTGCTTTGACGGTGTTTGTCTAAAAAAAAAAAGTCTCCCAAGAGGTTGAAATTGACCAAGCACTCCTCCAAGAGAAGGCATTCTCTCTAAGATTCGGACTACATCAAATCAGGTCATGGGCATGGACTTAAAAAATTAAGTTCTAATGGATCTATATTAATCCAATTCAATTACAAGCCCATAATTTCAAAGTCCATGTCTATTAATTCAATTAAAAGACCTAAGCCCACTCTCACTTTCTCTTTTAATTTATAAATATAATTGGTAAATTAATCGAAGCTCGATTAGATTAATTCAATTAATTTTAAAGGGTCTGAAACCTAAAATTAACTAATCGTTTGAAAAATCTAACCCATGAATTTTTACATAAATCATCCAATATTAAGTCTCTTCAAGAAATCAATTCAATCCAATCATGCATTCCCCACAAGAAATTAATTAAATCGGATTAAATAATTTATTTCTTACAAAATTTATTCTTAAATTATTCCATTACATACCGATTAATAGAGTATGACTCTTTAGATTCACCTCGCCCAGACTTTGGCATGTATGACTAACGTAATATTAATCTAACTGATTAATTTATTTCTAATTAACCAATAACCAAAATAGCCTGTTACTATGGGTGGTCGTAACAACAGTCTATGGAACTAGAGATTGGGTAAATTGCGACTTGAACATTAGGTTCTGAGTTTCATACGAGTATGGTCCTTTTATTGACTGCCTTCTAGGCTTACTCTAGGGCAAAAATTGGGCATCAGTTACCATCCTGGACTATAAAACTATACGTATAACGCGAGTCCTCGTTGACCCCACTGATTGACACAAGAGACATATTCTATTCATTCAGTCACTGTGGCCACAAATTCTAAGGGCTTAAACGGGTCTCTAATCGTATAAAAGATACTACTGTCACAATATTGATAGGGAGTGACTTCTATCTTAGAACTAACCATCCTTACTACACACTCTGACTACACTGGACAAGGCTTATGATGATCATGTCTCACGACACAGTCACCGCATACCATATCCAAGATACAGTTTTTGTATTCACTTGGCTGTTATGATTTCTCAAGTTCGAGAACAAATCCCATACTATCAGAATCATGAATCCCAATCATACCGACCAAGCCCTAAAAACTTCCACATGATAATTCCTTTGAGTGAGTTTAGTCAATCGACTACCTCCCTAACTAACCCACTAAAGATGTATGGACGACCTATCTTTTCTACTAACGAGACACGGTTGCAATACTTCGTGCAAATCACTATAGGACAACAGATGCCCCATCTTGAAATTCTTGACTTGCAACGCTTCAAACAAACACTTAGAAGTTAGTTTCATAGTTGTCAAACCTATACGCTGCCCAATTCCACGGGTTTAACCTTTTGGTATCTGGGAAATTTTTGGATATTAATAGACCGTTCAACGTGTGTAGTATGTACAACGAAACATCAATGCCAGTTTGACCTAAATTAGCTTAAACCGGGGTATGGGCTTTGGCTTAAATGGACTAGGTTTCACAAGATCAAGTCCATGTACAATGGACCTTAAATTAAATTCAATTTAATTATAAGCTCATCATTTCAAAGATCCATATCTTTTAATCCAATTAAAAGGCACAAGCTCCCTTTCTCTTTTAATTTATGAATCTAATTTATAAATTAATCCAAGATCAATTAAATTAATGAAATTATTTTTAAAATGACTAAATATCAAAATTAACTAATCCAATTAATTACTCCTTGAAAAAATCTAACCTATGAATTTTATATAAATGATCTCATCATTTATTCTCTCGAAGAAATCAATCAAATTCAATCATTTATTCTCTTTAAAAAACTAATTTTAAACCAATTAAATTAATCTATGCCTTTTAGAATTATTTTAAATTAATTCCATTATATTTTGGTGATTAGAGTGTGACTCTTTAGGTTTTTTCTCAGCTAGATTTCGTCGTGTGTGACACTAACATAATTAATTCAATTCATTAATTATTTCCAATTAACCGATAATTAGAAATAGCTCACTACTATAGGTGGCCTTTTAGCAAGAATCCATGACACTAGAGAATAAGTGAATTGTGAGGTGAATATTTAAGTTTCAACTTTCGTACAACTATGATCCTTCCATCGATCGTCTCCCAGCTTTAGCTTAGGGCATGGAATTGGACGTAGGTTTTCCATCCTTGACCAAGTATCTATACTTATAAATCGACTCCTCCCTTACCCCACTGATTGACACGGAAAACCTTTCTCACTCATTCAGTCACTGTTTTGACAACTTCGAAGAGCTTAAATTGGTTTGTGGTCATATAAGAAACATTGTTGTCACAATACTGACAGGGGACGAATCTTGTCTTGAACACCGTACTGGTTACATACTCTGATTTCATTGGACAAGGTTTATGATGACCATGTCTCACGACACAATCACCACTAGTGATATCTAAGACACAGTCTTTATATGCACTTGCCTACCATGATTCCTCAAGTCCAAGGACTAATTCCATACCATCGGAACTAGGATTCCAGTCATAACGTCCAATAAACTATCTTGTCAACTAACCCACTAAAATTACATAGTTCACCTACGTCTTCTACAAGTGAAGTACGATTGTAATAGTTATGCAAATTTTTTTAGGACACTCAATGCCCCATCTCAAGATTCTCGAGTTGGAACATTTCAAATTGACTCTTAGAAGTTGGTTCCATAGTTGTGAAACCTATTGACATTCTACGGGTTTGACTTTTTGGTATGTGGGTATTTTGTTGTGATGTTGACACACCGTTCGACATATGTAGTAAGCACAACAAAACATGAATGTCAATTTGACGTAAACTAGGTCAAACCAAGTCATCGACTTGAACTTAAATGGACTAGGATTTAAAATATCAAGTCCATGTTTAATGGACCTTAAATTAAAGGGTTAAAGGCAAATTTCGTCCCCTAACTTTGGTCATTTTCCATTTTAGTACCTTAACTTTAAGCGATTGCAATTTAGTCCCGTAGTTTCCAAAAACGCTAGATTTTAGACTTCCGACCGGATCTAACAAGATCTAGGCAAAATTTCAGACCATTTTACCCCTCTCTACTTTAAAGTGCAAATTTTAGTCCATTTTCTCTATTCTTGCATTTTTATGTATATTTCCACCCATGCTCACCTAGAATGGTATTATAGCTTATGTTTTTTCAAGAAATATTTGTTAATATGACATTTAGATATTGTTTTTCCACTAACGGAGGAGACTCTTTGAGAAAAATAAAACTGAACAAAAGTTCGAGTTACAGTGACAACAGGGATTGACTCAGACCCAATACAGAGAAAAGAACTTCTCAAAAAATATTGCAAACAGTCCAAGAGGATTGACTCGGGTCTTCTTACAAAAGAAGAAGTAGATCAAGAGAAGCGGGTTTTCGAAGTCCGACAACCGCTACCAGGAAATGCGGTAAGGTGCTTACACTCCACTAAAGTCCATGGTAGAAGTCTATCCAGGAGAAAAGGAATGGGTAAATTTCGTCACCACTACATATATAAAAATTATGATTAGCGGAACTAATTGGAAAGAACTTGAGCCGAATACGAAAAAGATCTCGCAAGATTTGAGAGAAATTCAAAAGACAGTGCAAGACTATGGATATAGGTTAATTCATATGCCTATAAAAATAGATTCTTTGAGTCAAAAGATGAACGAGATTCTTAAGATTCTGCCAAATCTACATAATGATCTTACAGATCTGAAAACATAAGTTGCAAATCTAAAGAAAAACCAAAGGGAAAGCCCTGAAATATCCAGATCCAGACAAGAACGGATCAGGGATGTCCTTAGGAAAGTACCTCTTCTACATTAGAGGGGAAAGGCGATTGAGATTTTGAAGCCAAAGATAACAGATGAACGGATCCGAGAAGTCATTAGTGCCATAAAAAAGGAGATAACCAAAGCGGATCTATCGGATCTACAAAAGTTGGTTGAATCCTTTTTCCAACTTGGGATTGTGAAATTAGTCAATATTCAAATCAATAAAATCACTCCAGCATTACCACCATCAGAGGGAAGTATATGTTCCAATGATCCTCCATAGGATCATCTAATGAGAGAAAGTGAAGATTCCCACACCAACGTGTCGCCAACATTTGTGGGAACCCGACTCAGAGAGAATCTAGGAAAAAAATTGAGGAGAGCACCTGAAAATACACTTTGGACAAAGACTATATGTCTAGCCCTTGCATCCATATGGTGCCATACTTAACCTGGATGTTATCGTCTTCCAAAACATCGAGAAGCTAATAGATGAATAGGTTGCAACAATAAAGATATTAGCAACTACCCTAGAACTCGACAAAGAAAACTTCATAAAACTGGTGGAGTTAAGTTTGGAGGGTTCTGTAAAGATTGGATGAGATAATACCCTCGAAGATACTAAAGCCAATATTCTTGCAGGAGATTCAAATAGTGCAATAGCAGATCGGCTAGAAAGGCTTATCAAGATACAGTTTCATTGGAGATGGATTTCGAATGAAGTAGAGCAGAAAAGGCTAGAGAATATGTACAATTTCTTTTTGGCCTTGAATTAAAAAGTATTTGCGCAGTAGATGAATATATCTATTGATTTCACAAGTATTTCTTCCAGAGTAGAGTAACAGTGGAAGTAACAGCTCCAATGTTCTTCGCAAAAATCTACAGTCCATGGAGAAAAAATGTTGATCCAGTCATACAAAGCACCTGAAGAGAAGATGGACTCAGTTGTAAGGAAAATGTCTTTCCTTAAAGACAGGTTGAAGGATTGGTATTATCAAGCATCTGTCCAGAAAAACATGAAGAGGCTAAGAGGTAAAATGAAACAAACTCCTCTCTGTTGTGATAATAACAATTTCCTACTATTATAGGAGAATCAGGTGAGTCAAGAAAGATGAAGTAAAGCAATAACTCCCACCCTAGGAGTTCTAGAAGAGCCTTTTTTAGGCGAGATCATAGTAGTTCAAATCAAAAGCCAGATCATACAAATTTGGACAGAGGAGTGGACCAACAAGGCTTTATTCCAAGGATCTAGACGAACAGATGCAAGCTCCATAGGAAGAACCCCTACAAGGAGAATTTTCAGACGAGCCCATACCCGAGCTAATGAAAGTTTCAAAGACTGCAATTGCTGGACCTGCGGAGCAAAAGGTCATATATCTCCAAACTGCCCGCAGAAATGTGGCGAATTAAGAAAATTTGAAGCCACGAATAACATCTTATATGCAGTCTATTATGGAGATTTGGTGCCCATTTACCAATTCGAATACCTTCCTTCAGACGAAAACGTCTATGAAGATGAGATAGAGACTGATTCGGATGGATCTTCAACCGAGGCAGAATAACACAAACGAGAGAGATAGGCTTCAAACCTCTGAAAACCAGTCAGGATTCTTTTCCAGAATGATGGTGTCAAACATGACCATGAAAAGAGTCATGCGCCACGATTCTAACCTAAACCTGGCGAAGAGGCCGTCACAATGGATGACTGTCCCAAACAATTCAAATTTGTTTCGTAATTAGGATATGCCCAAAATCTTCTTCCCGAATTTATTCTAATCCAATAAATCTTTAATGGTAGCTTGATTCTACACACACAATACATTTGTTTCCAAGTAAATATTCTAACCAAACGAACGCATACTTGAATTTAAAAAGATGAAAACTTATTTCTCCTTATTCCTCTCTTTTTTTGCTAATTTTTTCTCGAATACACCGTCTCAACTCTGTCATGTGTAGTGAAAACTAAGACAACCAAATAGGGATAAATGCAAATTATCCTCCTAAAATATTGAAAAAGGGCAAAAGACCCCCTAAAAAAAGAGGGCAAAGAGCCTCCCCAACCTTTTAATAAAGAAGCAAATTACCCCCTTCATTGGGCAGTGTAGTTCATTCGCTCATGTTTGCAACCAGTTTAGTTATTTTGGTTTGTAAATGCCAATTTTATTACTAATTACTAGATATAAAAGTTGAAAAATATTATCACTTTCTCTTTCTTTATAATGCAGCACATTTCTATCTTATTTTGGAGGTTTTCTTCTGTGGTATCTATGTAGTTTTTACGAAAATATGTGCAATTTATTTAGTAATTAGGGGTTAAAGTGACCAGTTACAAACCAAAATAGCTAAATCAGTCGCAAAATGGACGAGTAAACTACACTGCCCAGTCGAGAGACGTAATATGCTTCTTTATTAAAAGGTTGAGGAGGCTTTTTGCCCTTTTATTTTTTTTAGGGGATTTTTCTGCCCTTTTTCAATAATTTCAGGGGGGTAATTTGCATTTACCCTAACTAAACATGCCGTTCTATTGAGGAAATTCCACCTTTTTTTTTTCCTTTAAATTATAGTTGACCATTAAAGTTCACAGTCAAAGACAAATAGCAACAGTTAAGTACTAAATCTGATGAGTCAAAAATATAAGATATCAAAATTGAATTAGCGATATAGCTCACATACCATAAATAAAATCATACATTACCAAAAATATAATCTAAAGTTGTAGAGTGCCATTAAAATTTAATTAGAGAATATGGGAAAAATACAGTTTACCTCGTTTGATACAGGAGATCAGCAAAAATTTCTATTAAATTAAAATAATAAATTACCTCTTTTGTTTGTTTCATTTTTCTGAAATTCATAAAGTAATTTTTCTAATTCTTTTTTAGAGGAGGTAATTGCCCATTTTACGTATCACAAAGAATAAATTGTATTTATTTTCAATATAAATGGGTAAAATCTATATTACCCCGTGTGATATTCCAAATATTCAAATAAATTCATGTAATAGAAAAAATACCATATAATCCCCTGTAAAATTTAAAATGGTGCATATTACCCCGTTGTAAAATTTCATATGCCAAAAATTGCGACTAAATATGTATATTTTACCCTTAAATTATCAAACAACCCCTATGTTTAAATTATACGTATTTTAAAAATATAATATAAGAAATTTAGTTATATGAATATACATAAAAAAATCTAAAAAATAGAAAACGGAGATATAGAGATAACTTGCCGACGGACGAAAGATTGGCGGGTGGGTGGGATGTCAAAATGATCGTTGTCGGATGAACTTTCCAACAATGGAAAGCACATGTCGAGAAGTCGTCGGATGTCGGAAAAAAAAAAACGATAAAAAATGGAAGGAGCGAGTTGGGATCAATATATATATTTTTAAATTTTATAGAAGGTTATATGATATTTTTTTATTATAGGAATTTATTTAAATATTTTTTATATCAGATGGGGTAATATATATTTTATCCCAATATAAATCTATGTTCTGTAAGCTACAGATATAGGTATGACTCATCTACAGCTCTGTTACGTGTCTCCTCCATAAATTTCCTCAACATAAACCAACAGCACTCCGCCACTCACTATTTATAATATAAAACTCCCTGCGTGAACTGCACACCAAACCAGGCCTCATACTCTTCCTCTTACTGAAATCAATCTGCTCCACTCCATGAATACTTCAAAGGTACGAAACATCTGGAGAAAAAAAAATAAATAAATGTTTGGGGTAAATATTATGTCGATTTCTGTGATACCCATAAATGTGTATATACAAAGATGAAGAGTATTTTTATGTGTTTTCGAACGCATGCAGGGTACTGAAAGGATCAACGACGAAGGTGCGGTGGAGATAAACGTGGAGACGGTGGACTACCGGAAGCCGCCGGGCCGCGATAAAGACGCCGTTGAAGAGAAGACGGAGGTGACTCATTTGATCTGCTCCGACGACAAGCCCGGAACCGGTAACGTTGTGGCGGAAGCTGCCGGGAAAGTGGCTGAAAAATTGAAGTCTGCTGAGGAGGCTGTGTCTCAATCCATTGGCCTCAAGAGCGATAAGAAAATGGAGTGAACTGTTAAGCAAGAAACTGATGTTAATTTTGTGCTTCAAATTAACTATGGTGTGGTTTTGATCCTTTGCCGTAGATTTCAATTGGGATTTTTATGATTACTTCTCATCCTAAATAAAAGGTATAAATTGCATACATGTATTTATAAAAAATAGGCAAATCGTCCCTTTATAAAAAATAAAATAATAATTTATTTTTATGTTATTTAAAATGTAGTAATTTTTTTCCTTAAAATTTTAAAAGTAAAGCAATCTATTTCTTATAGTAGGAAGGTAAATTATTTTGAATTGCTCATTTTTTAAAACATAAAAGAATAGATTATTGTTTATTTTTTATAAGAAATAATTTATTTATTTTTAATATCACATGGTAAATTGCTATTCACCTTCTAAGTAAATGTAGTATTTTTTAGAAATAATTTAGGATAACTGGGACTGTAAAAGAAAAGGATATTAGTGGGAAAATTGGAGTGACGATATTAAAATTTGTTGTGTTGATAAAAATTTTTTAATTGTAATGATCTTTATAATGATAATAGGGATAATATTTAAATAGATGTTGTAATTGGGTATAAGTAGTGACAATAAGATTGTACATAAAGTTTTCATTGTAATTATTTATTTTTTATACACACATAATGCTAATGTAGTGATGATAAATATAATTGTTATAATTAGATTTTCTTTTGTTTTGAGGTTGGATGTAATGACATGTAAATTTCTAATGGTTAGAAAAATTGTATTCGTGAGGTTTGTTTTAATTTAACGAATAAGTTCTTCTAACAAATTTTATTTTATTGAGATTGTTGATATTAATAAAAAATTATATATTTATCTCAATTAATTTATTATTTATTTTTTGCAAGTTGTATATTTTTACATGTTAATATCTATGAGAAAATATGTTTTTATCGTTATAAGGGTAGTTTAATAACTAAAAAATATGTTTTATCTGCAATTGAGGGTAAATATTAATTTTTATTTAGTTGTACTGTTAATATCAATAAATTAATTGAATTTTTAACGAAGGAATTTATTTACTAGATGAAAATAAACTTCAAGTATATTTAATTTTTCAAATTGCTTGAGTTTATATATAATTTCATATTTTTTTAGGGGAGAGGAGTGTAATTATTAAATTTATGGTGTCACTGCATTATTGTTATATATATCACTTATTATTTACCTGGATAATTTAATGCACATTTTTTATAAAAAATAATTATATTGTGATAAGATTAAAACTATATCAATTTTTATTGATGTGCATAAAAATAAATGATCTAAAAAAGCCCAAGCAAACTAAGAAGAAGAAAAAAAATACGAAGCCCAAGTTTGGGAGAAAGCCCAAGGGACAGGCAGGCGTCTCCTAGAAAATAGAAGTCCACCTTGCCTAAATCCGAGAAGACTCTAATCTAAGAAGGCCTCATAAGCCCACAATGAGGTATAGAGACTTGAAGTTCCATAACCAAACTCAAAGGTCCTCCACATGGTGCCGACGGGTAATCTAGGTGATGGCCACGCAAGACCTCCGGAGGTCCCCTCGGAGAATCGGATAAGGACCAACAGCCCCCTCAGGGATACGTGGCGACCCAAGAAGAAGTATTGTAAGCCCTAAAAAGAATTGATTCCACTTGGAAGAGGCCTACTCAACTATCTCCTTGAGAATCCTAGAAAACAACATTCTTATCCCCAACAGATACACTACAGACTCTAACAGTCTCCCGAATTTAGGCGGGATCCTCCACCTGGGAGAGGTCTACACATTGTCGCCTAGTTGTGTGCTGGGCAACGGCGCGTCGCGCCCCTCTTTTGGGCCACGGCGGAGGTGGACTAGGAATGGGATGGGGGTGGGGGGTGGGGTTGGAGGGTAGGGATTTCTTCTCTTTTTTTCTTTTTTTAAATTTATATTAATTATATAAATAATTTTATAGTTATGTATATATTTATATACAACTATGTAAAATGCCAAGTGTACTTATTATCAGTGGCAAAAAATGACATAGCTTATTTCGCCGAACAAATAAGCAATTAACTGACACATCAACAATTTTCGTTCAATTGGCCGAAAAATTAACACCAAAATTTTAAATTCGACCTAATTGAAGTATTTTCCAAATATAGTGTATACAATGTGATAATTATCATAGTTAGTGGACTAAAATTGAACGAAACCCAATTTAATGGACTAATTTTTGGGCAAAATTCTTTTTTGGTCCCATAAAAAAGGGTCAGTTTCGTTTTTGGTATCACAATTGTTGGGTGTTCGGCTTTTGGTACCATTAAACTAAAAAATAAGCCTTTTTGGTCCTGACTTAACGACAGATGGAACATAGACCTTAACAGCCGTTACACGTGACTTTGATTTCAAAAGCCATTTTAATGGTACCAAAACCACAAAAAAGGCCCTCTTTTGGTACCGTTAAAAGAAAAATATATATATATATATATATATATATATATATATATTTTTTTTTTTTGACTAATTTAACACAAACTATAAGACCTTGTTTTTAATTTTTTTCAAAAATAATAATATTAGAAAATTTTTATTTTAATATATATAATAAAATAGCTCTATAATTATTATTATTTGCATTTTAGATATTTTTTAAAATCTTTTTTATGATTTTTGAAATTAAATTATTATTTGGTCTAAAAAATATTAATATTTGAGCACAAACTACAAAAAGTAAAATTTATTTTTTGAGTAAAAGTATTAGATAATTTTTTTATTAAATATTTACTCTCGAGATATATCGAAGCAACTATTAATTTATTTTAAATTGAATTATTATTTTATTTGAAAATATTTTAATAAAATTGACCATAAATTATAAGAGATGCGTGTTGGGCCAGATCCAGCATAAAAAAAAATTATCTAATACTTTCACTCAAAAAATAAATTTTACTTTTTATTGTTTATGCTCAACTATTAATATCTTTTTAGACTAAATAATAATTTAATTTCAAGAATAGTAAAAAAGATCTTAAAAAGTATTTGAAATACAAATAATTATAATTTTAGAACTATTTTATTATATATATTAAAATAAAAATTTCCTAATATTTTTTTTTCTTACAAAAATTAAAAAAAGTTCTTATAGTTTGTGTCAAAATTGGTCAAAATATTTTTTTTCTTTTAATGGTACCAAAAAATATATTTTTTTGTTGTTTTGGTACCATTAAACTTGGCCTTTGAAGTCAAAGTCACATGTAACGGCTCCGTTAAGGTTCACGTGCCGTCTGCCGTTAAGTCGGGACCAAAAAAACTTATTTTTGGATTTAATGGTACCAACAACCGAACTTCCAAGAATTGTAGTACCAAAAATGAAAATGACCCTTTTTAATGAGACTAAAAAAGAATTTTGCCCCTAAGTTTTTTTCCCTTTTAGGTTTGTACTACAATAATTATAATACTTATAATTAAATGAAAATCAAATTGATTATTGAATTGATATTTATAAAAAGTTCTAAAATATAAAGTAGTAAGAATTATTAAAGTTTTACTATTAAATTATTTTTTTTAAATTTATATATCACCTACATAGTATTTTAAATAAATTAGATAAGAACAAATTAAGTTGATTAAATACATTGATAATTTCAAATTAAAGGGTATATTCAAGAGGAAAGAAATAAACAAGAAACTTCACTAAAAGTATATATATATATATATATATATATATTTCATGGGCTCAAATTTACAACCTTTTAATTATGAAACCTCAATCTCATTTCTTGGTAAAAGTCTTATTATTGTTCTGAAAAATCCAATATCTTTTCTTTCTAATGAAGCGTCTTTCAAAATAAAATTGTGAGGGTCACAGAAACCCAAAGCGGACAATAGCATGCATAACGGGCATCAATCGAGTGAATCCCATTACCTCAACTATGATTTTGTCTCGTCGATTATTGGTTCACGTTTTGTTTAATTTGCTAATTAATAGGCTTGGGAGGTATCCTCTATTGTATTTCATATCTGGGGCATTTTATTAATTTGGAGTTGTACTCCTTAATTCCTAGTTGGATTTTTTGTTGATGATTGATGCTTTGGAGTTGTACTCCTTGTTTGTGCTTTACTTTGCCGAGCCATGAAGTGGAGGTGCCCTTTTTTTTCTGGTCGAATTGTTTGTTTGCTCTGTTGCAGGTATCCCAAGAGAATGTATGATGACATCAAGTTGAGATATACTTACTGTTAACTGGCGATGTGACAGAAACTTTTTGACATGACAAATTCTCAACTCAACTTGATGGTATTTTATCTTTTCATTTCTTTGATTTTCTGTTTATTGAAGCAAGAAAAGCTTTTGCAAGTGATAAGTTGGGCCTGATAATTCGAACATATTGGTAGAAACTTTTTGATATGATAGATTATCAGCTTTAACTCATTTCGTCTTTTGACAGTATACCTAGGAAACTATTCTGTAAGGGAGTGGTACTCCTTATTTATCATTTTTCTAGGTGATACTAGGGATTTAATACTCACTGTTGTAAATTTGGTTACTTTGGTTACAATAAAAAAGGGACGGGGACCCTGAAAAGCTCTTCCACCCTGTCTCTGGGAATAGGACCATGTGCTCATCCCGAACCCCTTGTTTGGTGGTTGGTAATACGGACAAATATTTCATATTGGTTCACTATAAGAAAAATGATCAATAGCTACAAAAAAATTTCCTGCTAAAATTAGCGTCGAGCTAATTAGCAAGTAAAATTTTTGTTGCTGATTTATACTGTTCAATATATATTTTAAACAATATGTTGCTAAATTCATAACAAGTTAATTTTTCTTGCTAAATTTATTAGCAAGTAAACTTTTATTAGATAATATAAATTAGTAACTAGAGCTTTACTTGCTAGTTATCTCGACGCTAATTTCTTTTCGTTGCTATTGAACAATTTTCTTGTAGTGGTTGTAAACGAAAAACTTAAATATCTTATGAACCCCAAAACTATTCTTTCTTGTGAGTCAAATCTTCAAACCAAAATTGTAAAATTTATAAAAAGCCAAAACATATAAACCTCACATAATAGGATACCAAACAATTCCCAAAGCCACATCACAAATACAACACTATGATCCATAAAAAGTTCCATTAATACAGCATTTAATAAAACTTTATAGAATTCTTGTCGTATGGCAGCAAATTGATCAGGTAAGTGCTGGAACAATTAGGCCTGCAAGATTTGCAGAAATTTGGGGCAACAAGAGAAATAGAATAATCGAGATTTTTAGGTAACAGCCCCCCAAAGTCGTTGAATAGTGATAGAACAATGATTAGCAGATATTCTACGAGGAGAATGAATTAATCAATGTTAAATGCATCTAACTTGTATTAAAATGGTCTAAGCAATCATTACAAGTATGTCAAACAGAATACAAATTATACCTTCACATACATTACAATTACACGGCTGCAGGTCAAGGATTTTATTGTTTATAAGAGAACATCTTAGGAACACATTTTTTGGCTTGATGAATATACTGCAAATTCGAGTATTAAATAATAACAGTTAGTTATAATTAATCAGAAACTTGTAATAACTATTTATTAAATAAAGAAAAAATACAATTTATCCCCTGTGATATAAAAAAATGAACAAAAAAATCTTGTGAAAAATAAAATAGTAAATTATCCCCAATGTTTTGAAAAATGAAGCAAATTACCCTCTATCTAAACCATTGATAGGGGGGTAATTTGCTTCATTTTTTTAAACACGGGGAAATTATTTGCTAATTCCCTTTTAACAAAGGGTATTTGCTCATTTTATATATCATAAGGGATAAACTTCATTTAACCCATTAAATAATATAGGTAAAATTACACTTTTGGTCCTGTAACTTTAGGTCATTAGCACTGTTAGTCCTATAACCTACTTCATTTACACATTTGGTCATTTTTTTTGACAAATTTAGTTTTGAGCATCTCACATTTGGTCATTTTTTGGCAAATTTAGTCCTGCAAATTTAGTTACAGGACCAAGAATGAGATTTATTATAGTGTGAATGAGACCAAAATTATCAATACAGGACTAAATTTGTCAAAAAATGATCAAATGTGAAATGCTCAAAACTAAATTCGTCAAACAAAGGATCAAATGAGTAAATAAAATAAATTATAGGACTAAAAGTACTAACGACATAAAGTTATATGACCAAGAATATAATTTTACTAATAATATAAGAAATTTAAGAAATATACCCGTCTTATTGTGAACCGACCAATCAATGTGATTGTTTGTCAGCTACAATGATAATCACCCATGTCTGATACATAGGAATCGACAATTAAACATATGGATATATATGATAAATGGATGGTAGATGGACGTACATTCTGAAGAGAAAAGTCAAACATTTGATAAAAGGCAATCATTTGATACTGTCTGCAAAATCATACTTCGGTTAGGGAACATCTCTAATTACACGAGTTCAAGCTCCATTTACCCTAAAATTATATTATTTTAATTCAAGTATGTGAAGAAGCAATTATTGATTCCAGGAAAACCCAGAACCAAACTCCTACTTGAGTAATTGCAGTACTATATATATCCCGACCAAACTCCGTCACAACACACACACAAAAACATCCGAAGTCTCAATTACGAGCAGCCTTGACAGCGACGAAAACCAAAAAAATCCACCCATGGCGACAACCCCCACTCTCATTCTTGCTTCCCTTGTTCATTACCTCTTCATACAACTACTCTTGCTACCATATCAACAAAACATTATTTTCACACACGCCGTACCTGGAGGTGGCAAGTGGAACCTCCTCCTCCCCAACATAGGCGTCTCCGCCATGCACATGCAGCTCCTCAACACAGACCGTGTTGTCATTTTCGACCGCACGGATTTTGGACCTTCCAACATTTCTCTCCCCAATAACCAATGCCGCAATGACCCCAATGATCTAACACTTAAAGTTGACTGCACTGCCCATTCAGTTGAGTATGATGTAGCTTCCAACTCTATCCGACCGGTCAACGTGCTCACCGATGTCTGGTGCTCCTCTGGCTCCGCCATGCCTGATGGCTCTTTAATGCAGACAGGTGGATTTAATGATGGTGATCGCAACGTTAGAGTTTACAAGCCATGTAGTGAAGATTCTTGCGACTGGCAAGAATTTGACGCTGCTCTTACACAGAGAAGATGGTATGCCACCAATCATATTTTGCCAGATGGTAGGCAGATTATTGTTGGCGGTCGTGGGCAGTTCAGTTACGAATTTTACCCTAAGAAAGCTGGAGCGGATCAGTCATACAATTTGCCATTCCTTTCACAAACTAATGATCCAAGAATTGAGAACAATTTATACCCGTTTGTTTTCATGAACACAGATGGGAATTTATTTATTTTCGCCAACAATCGAGCGATCTTGTTCGATTATGTTAATGGGGTGGTTGTGAGAAACTACCCGACAATCCCTGGCGGGGATCCAAGGAGTTATCCTAGTTCAGGATCTGCAGTTTTGCTTCCACTTAGGGACTTGCAAGGTGGAGCAAATGTTACCGCTGAAATTTTGGTGTGTGGTGGTGCGCCAAAAGGATCTTTTACTAGTGCAAATAATGGAAACTTTGTTGGGGCCCTTAACACCTGTGGGAGGATTCGAATAAGTGACCCAAATCCACAGTGGGTCATGGAGACCATGCCTTTGGCTCGAGTCATGGGTGACATGGTGTTGCTACCAAATGGCAATGTACTCATCATCAACGGGGCATCCTCAGGTACTGCTGGGTGGGATTTAGGTCGTAACCCAATATTAACACCGCTCATTTACCGACCCAATAATCCTATTGGGTTGAGATTTGAAGCCCAAAATTCGAGTTCAATTCCTCGAATGTACCACTCAACTGCGATCTTGTTGCGTGATGGTCGTATTCTTGTTAGTGGAAGCAATCCTCATGCATATTATAATTTCACTGGGGTTGTTTTTCCTACTGATTTGACAATGGAAGTGTTTTCGCCCGACTATTTGGATGCACGTTTGGTAAATGTGCGCCCTACGATTGTCTCACCTGCTTCACATTCTCAAATCGGATATGGGCAGCAACTTATTATTAATTTTACAGCTCAAGGCAGAATAAATAGAGGTTTTATCACGGTGACAATGATTGCACCACCATTTACTACACACTCATTTTCAATGAACCAAAGACTATTGGTTCTTACTAATAGTACTGGAATAAGCGCGGCTGTAACATCTCTTGGGGGATCGAATTATCAAGTTCGGGTTATGACACCGAATTCAAATATTCTTGCTCCATCTGGATACTATCTACTATTTGTGGTTTATCGAGAAGTTCCTAGTCAAGGTATTTGGATCCAAATAAAATAGAAAAAGGAATCCATTATGTAATTAAAGTCAAAGTTGCATTTTGTATACACCATCTTGTTTGAAACTATAAACATGTTTTTTGTATTCCAAGGCTTTTTCTGAATTAATGTGCTAAATTAGTTACTATATATGAGCTCAATAGCAAATTCATTAAGCATTTTTTGTTACTAAGAATTGTCTAATTGCATACAAGATTATGAGGGTGTTAGATTAAATATATTTGAAAAATCTTATAAGTCATACAATTTATAAAATATATTTATAATTTGTAAGATGTCAGATTTTATTTTTGAAACAAGTTCTAGAGCTTTTGAATAAAATGAGTTGGATGGAATTTATAAAATATTAGTATTAAAAAATTTACATATCATTTGAAGAGCTTTATTAAAATCTTAAAAATAAGTTAGAAATTCTTTAATTCTTAGTGAGCATATAATTATAAGATCATAATACCTTATTTTTTGTAGCTTATAATCTGTCTTCTTTATTTTTTGCTTTTACGAAATAAAAGAAAATGCTTAAAATATAGTTTGTAGAGTCTTATAAACTCTAAAATAGTTCATTACGATATAAATTTAGCGACACAAGAATGTTGCCGAGGCCGGGAAAGAATTTTCAATGAACCTGTGATTCCACCTCATCGGCATCGAAAGCATACGAAAATCCGTCACTACAGCATGACGAAAATTTGCGACTACCACGTTATCGCAAGTTCCATTGGAAAAATGGTGGGAATTTGGCGAGAAAAGGTGTCGCAGTCCATCGTAGAGCTTGTCAGACAACCAATTTTGTCTAGTATCTATACTTTATTATAATTGAAGAGCACCTAATTGATGTCTTAATTTTTCTTTGGTCTGTTATTTTTTTTATTTTTTAATTCTTTACAGTTTTTTTTTCCTCAAATTCCAAGTCTCTCTCTTTCTCATTACTTTCTCAATAACTTCCCACAACCTTTATTATTTTTTCACTAACTTCCACAATCTTTATTATTTTCTCACTATTTTTTCAATAAATTCTCACCATTTTTATTATTTTATTATTTTTAATTTATTTAACTAATATATATTTTTTAAAAAATCACTAATTATATTATTTAAATTTTAAATTAATTACACACATAGAATATGTACAAATTACTAGTTTCCAACAAAAATTGTGACACAAGTGTCTGGCCACAGTTTCGGGACGGGATTGCAACATATTCAAGAGAAATTTGCGACGAATTAGTAGAAAGGAAGGTGCGCTGCAAAGTCGTTAGGAACTCCATCTCTAATTAGCAATTTTCTTATAGATTAAGTTGTGGATTTCTCAAGCATCTCATAGCTATAATGGTAATATTACACCAGTAATATGCGTAAAATTCATATTACATCCTGTGATATTTGAAATGTTCAAATAAGTCCATATGATAAGAAAAATACTATTATAGCCCCTTGTTAAATTTTAAAAGGTGTATATTGCCCCAAAGTGTATTTGAATTTGAATTTCTCCATCGTCCGACCATTTCTCGACATGAGTCTACTACCGTTGAAAAGCTCGTTCGACAACAAGCATTTTGACACCCACCCACTGCCAATCTGCCGTCCGTCGACGAGTTTTTTTTATTTTTTTATTTTATAGTTTTAGATTATATATATATATATATATATATATATATAACTTTATTATATTTTTAAAATATGTATAATTTTAAAAAAAGGGTAGTTTGGTCATTTAGGGGAAATTAAATATATACATATTAAGTTGCATTTTGTGCAAGTGAAATACAATTTTAGAGGCAATGGGATAACGTGCACCTTTTTAAATTTTACAGGAAGTTATATGGTATTTTTTTTTTTATCACAAAAACTTATTTGATCATTTTGGATATCACAAGACAAAATATAAATTTTACCCACGGTAATATTATGCCGTTGAAATCCATCTTACTTTTAACTGCTCTATTGCAACGGTCATGTCTTTTCCAACGTATGTCTGGTGCAAGCATGAATATATAGAGGCAACATATCTCATTTGTAATCCACACTTTTAAACTAACTATTAATTGAGCATCGATCTTATTAGATTTTTATAGCTTTTCGTCGAATTTATGACACTAGGTTTTAACCAACATGTCGTGTTTAAAGTGAAATACGTGGTGCATCATCAACTCACGAAGAATTCAGGTGTATTTTGAACTTTTACATTGGACTAAGTGGATATATTTTTTGTAATTTTTAAAAAAATTTCATCCACCCTGTTCAATTTTTTTTATAAAATTTTAACTTTTTTTTTTTTATAATAAAGTAAGGGCAAAGTTGATAATTTCATACCTTTATCCAAGGATTACATAATTTCATTCAATATTAGAGAGATATTTGTATTTTTTCAAACAACGAGGGGGTATTCGTAATTATGCTAAACTTTAGAGGAGGCCATTGAAATTCATCCTAAAATTATAGCATAAACAATCAATAGTTTCAGGTGCCATAAATTAGCAGTTTCAGGTTAATAACGAGATAAATTCAAATATTTTTGTTACAAAAGATATATACTAAGACTGAGACATTTACCCTAAAGTCTGTAGCTAGTGCCGACGCGCTTGTGAGGCAACCCCATGTTCGCTCTAGTCTCCATAACACTTAAATATCCAGTAAACCTTAAATTCAATATAAGGAATTTATTTAACTAACAAACTTATAATGTGAAAACACTCACCACCACATCTACCTTATATACACATCAAGACCCAAAATTCTACTATCAAATTCTTATGTGGGATAACATCACTTCTCATTTTTCTACTCAATCTAATCTATGGGTTCTACTACGTATTGGCATCCATTTTAGACTAATTGTTGTTACAAATTAGCAATACAAATTTGATCTAATCAACTTGATACCAGAATTACATAGTGAGATTGAGAAATGACTATATCATCAGTTGATCTAATCAACTTGATACCAAGAACTACATTAGCCTCACCTATATCCTTCATTTCAAAATTATATTTGAAGAATGACTTGGTCTCGGTGATAATAACTAAATAGATTCTATTAATAAAATGTCATCTACATACAGGCACAAAATGATAATAGTATCCCCTTTAACCTTACAGTATATACACTCATCAATCTCATTCACAGCGAAGCCAAAAGATAGAATAGTTTGATCAAAATTTTCATGTCATTGTTTGGGGTGCTTATTTTAGTCCATAAAATGACTTATAAAAGTTTACAAACTTTGTGCTCGTTACCATGAGCTACAAATACCTCAAGCTGATTCATGTATATTTCTTACTCAAGTTCATCATGCAGAAAGGATGTTTCCACATCCATCTGGTGAATCGAAATATTATAACTTACCTACGGTTCCATCATATTTCAATTTCTTCTAGAAAATATAAACACATCCAATCGTAGTACACCCTAAAGGGAGATCGATTTACACCCATGTCCCATTAAAGACAATAAAATCCATCTCATTTTTTATAGCTTCCTTCCACTGCTTCAATCCGCAGGAAGTCATAACATCTTTGAAGGTTACAGGATCATCCTCGATGTTGTATGTGATAAACTTGCTTCCAAAATCCTTAACAATCCTTGATCTCTTACCCTTTTAGGTTTATCTAATTCCTCATTAGTCAAACTAGAACTATTAGGATTAATCCCTATATTTGTCATATTTTCCACATGATCAGGAATAAAAGTGAAAACAAGTGAATTATTTAGAGAAAAACTTCGAGGTATTCCTATTTTCACAGGAAATACATGTTAGTAACATCACAAAATTTGACTATTATATTGACCTCAATGTTTGGAATTTTTTATTCAATAATTAGAAATTTCAAAGTATAACTTGTCTCCACATAGTCTAAGAACGCTGAATCCACAATCTTAGGACCTAATTTCTTTCTCTTGTGTTTTAGGACTGACACTTTTGCTAGGCACCCCCATACTCGAATGTAATTAAGGCTCGATTCTTCCTTTCCATAATTCAAAAAGAGTAATCGTATTGTGTTTTAGCGTGACTTTATTCAGAATACGACAAGCCATATTCAGAGTTTCTCCTCACAAATACTTATGTTTCACGAATTTTAAGATTAGACTGTTGATCATGTCTTTAAACGTTCTATTTTTTCGTTATACTATTCCATTATAAGAAGGTGATATGGAGGTGTTTCTTTATAAATAATGCCAAAGCTTTGGCAATATTCACTAAATGCACTCGACTCATATTCTCCTCCTTTATCATACGTTAATCGTTTAAATTCTTATCAATTTGAGTTTCTACTTCGTTTTTAAATAAAATAAATTTATCGAAAATTTCATATTTGTTTCTTATTAGATACACATAACAATATCTGCTACAATCATCTATAAAGGTGATAAAATATCTTTTACGGTCCCTAGTTAAAATCCCATTGAATTTACATATGTTATTGTGAACTAAATCAAGTATTTATGAATTCCACTCAATTGATTGATAAGGTTTCCTTACTTGTTTAGCTTCTACACAAATTTGACATTAATGTCCTCGTTGAATGTATAACTAGGTATTAAATCAAGATTCATCATTTGTTTGAGTGAACCTATATTTAAATGACCTAACCTACTATGTCACAAATTAGAAGACTCAACATTCATAATAATAAAATTTGAAATAGCAATTTTATTACATTCAACACGAATTTAAACAACCCATCAGATAAATAACCTTTACCAATAAAAATACCAAACTATTGAATTACAATTTGAAGTTAAGTTCACAACCTTCACTAACTATTACAGCACCGCTATATATTTCTCCTAATAGTAAGCCCATGGTGCACTCTTTTCAGAGATAGACCACGCTCTGAAGGAAATTTCAAGTCCACCCTTCCTATGCCAAATACATCAGTTGTATTGGAGTTGCCTATGCTTAATTACTGTCTTTTCATTGACAACCTGATAACACAGAAAAAGCGATTTATCAGCATAAACGTGCACATTCACTCCAGTGTCAGTGAACCCATCAAACGGTTCATAAACAGTCAGGAGTTCGGGTTGTATAGAAACATATCCTTTAGTTACTTCTGAGATGCTTGCACTGCTAGAACACCCCACAATCATGTTCACAGTTGCGTGCCCAGTCTTGGCCTTTTTGGCGGGATAATTCTTGGCCCAATGTCCAACCTGCCCACAGTTCCAATAGGATTTTTTTTTTGTTCTTATTTTTGTTGTTGACCTTGCCTTTGTCGATGGTTTACGAATCTGTTTTTATAGTATTTACTTTCTTCTTTCCAATTATTAAATTAGCCTTAAGCTGATGCTCAACTGACATCTTATGAGTCTGATTCCTATGCTCTTCCTCTATACTAATTGCAATCATAAAGATCATCTAGGAACAATCTATCTTTCTAATGCTTGACTGTCATGCCAAAACTATCCTAAGATTTAGAAAATTTATCTACTATGGACATGACCAGAAATTTATCAGGAAGCTTCCTCTCGATATCGGACAAAGCATGCTCAAAATTTATAATTTCTTTTGTTTGTTCAGTTAAAGACCTTTCCTGAACCATCTAATACCTTATGAACTTGGAAACAAAATACCTTTTGAGCCCTTGCTCTTCAGTATTATGTTTTCTATCTAGCTCATCCCATAACGATTTTCCAGTGTATGAGTCGGACAATAGAAATCAAAGAGCGTACTTGACATTGTTGAAAAAAATAGCCATTTGACCTATCTGGTCCCGCTGAGTCCACTGCGCAATCTCAATATTTTGGGATCTGCATCAGTTATTTCACGTCTAGTCACTTGAATTACCATCAAAAACCTTTTCATCTGTTGTTGCCAGGGTTTGAAAAATTGACCCGAAAACCTATTCAAATACGAAGATAATTATGATTTAAAAACTAAATCTAAAATTCAAATTTCACTAACAATAATTAATTGTTCCAACTAAATCTGATTTTTCAAAACACACTATAATTTCTTCAAGATTGTTTAAAAAAATTCAATCATAGTATAGTTTTGAAAATAAGAAGATTTGATGATAATAATTTCATAAACCAATTTCGCGAAACAAGCACGTTTGATACAAATAGAGAATCAGTTAGATATGTTGTTATAACAAAAATTTAAATAACAAACTTACAAGAGAGTTGTATCATAACAACTCCCTGTCTAAAGCAAATTACCAACCAAATCATTGAATTTCTTCTATTTGGCTTGAAGAAATTATAGGTCTCGTATTAACGGGCACCAGGGGCTACACAACTTCCTTAAGGATCAGACAGTTTTGTTCTTTTAGTATTGCACTACGTAACTTCTTCCATGATAAGACCATTATGTTCTTTCAGTACTCTACTGTACCCAAAAACACCTAGAACAATACTCAATCTCCTTATAGAAAAATTGAAGAACAAAATTAGGTAGCCTTTTATTAATTTAGGTTATAAAACCACAACATAAATGTTAAAAAATATTTAGAAACGACCAATGGTTTCAAGTGCCATCAATTAGCAGTTGTCATATTAATATAAGGATAAATTCAAATATTTTTGCTGCAAAAAGATATATGCTGGGTACTAGTATTAGCTACACCCGTACTCGATCTCAAGGCCGTTGACTCTAGTTTTCATAAGACTACAAATATCCATTGAACCTCAAACTCAATATAAAGAGTTTATTTAACTAATAAACTTTCAACAGGAGGCAAGAATAAGTATGAAAATAGTTACCCCACATCTACTTTTTATATACACTTCAAGGCCCAAAATTCTCCCATCATATTTTTATGAGGGAGAACATCATTTTTTATTTTTTTACTCAATCTAATCTATTGGTTCTACCATATTGTGGCATCTATATTTTAGACTAACTGTTACAAATTAGCAAGATTAATAAGCCAATTACAAAAATTCATAATTGTAATAAGTTTCTTAATGAAAGTAATATTTATATATAGTCAATCAAGACCATAATAATTCAATAGTAAATAAAATAAAGTTGCCCACCAATATATGCAGTAAAATTATATTGAAATAGACCACTACTAGAAATAATGTCACTAGCAAAGACACAAATTTCTTGCGAAATAGTTAAGTTCATTGCTAATTTAAGAGAGCAATGAATTTAGCAAGAAAAAACTTAGTAATTAGTTCGTCACTAATTTTAGTATCAAACTTTTCTGTTACTGATTTTGAGTTTAGCTAATGAAAATATTTTTTATTAAAATTTTTAGTGAACTTTTGAAATTTTTTGCCAAGATCAAATACAAAATTTTATAACATTAAAATTCCTTTATAATTATAGTAAAACAAAAATTTGTTTCTAATGTAAATATTGATATCACATAAACTTAAAAAAAAATCCTTGTTAAATTCATTGATAATTATCAATAAATTTACTCTCTTTTTAAATTTTTTTAGCTATTGATATAATTTGTTATAGTAAATTGAATCATCCTTTTAACTCAAAGATGTGGAGAATGCGACCTTACTGCATCGATACACACACGGCATTAAGTGCCAAGTCTTCATTACTACTTTTGCCCGAGCTGCACAACAATGGTTCAATCAATTACCCTTGGCTGTGAAAAGAAACTTCCAAGAATTCTGTTCCCTTTTCCTGCACCAATTCGCCAGTAGGGGAAAGCACCGAAAGACCTTATTAAACTTCTTCTCCATCCACTAGAAGGAAGGAGAGCATCTGAAAGAGTACCTCCAGCATTTCAACATGGCGGCCTTGGAAGTTCGATCATCGACCCAGGAAGTTAAGGTTAATGCCTTTGCAAAAGGATTGCTGGATGGAGACTTCTTCAACTCCCTAGCTAAGAAACTAGCCACCAAATTTGACGCTCTCCTAGCCCGAGCGGCTAAGTATATCAATATGGAGGATGCCCAGGCATCCAATAGAGAAGTCTGTGGAAACAGTTAGTAGTGTCCAGGCTCTACAGGTCGTACCAGGGACATCCCTAGCTCCCTCCAATGGGATGACAGTCCCAGGACCTCCCAGGCCCGTTGATCCGCTGACTAAGCCTCCACACCTCAGTACTTTCTCAGAAAATATGCCCTGATAAAAATAAATTGGCCCAAGCGGCCCAAAAAGAAGAAATAAATCGAAGGCCTATATACCTATCGGGAGGCTCAGGACATCCCACGTCCATAACAGTCCCAGTAAGCCAAGGATAACTTAGTCCACAGTCCAATTAAGCAGGCCCAAACAACCCAAGAAGCTCAGGAAAAGGAAAGGAGACCTGAGACATCCCCAAACTCGAGGCTTGGGACATCCCCGACTCAGATCATGATTAAGGCCCACCAAAACAAGCAGCCCAAAGAGCCCATGCACGTGGCAACCCACTCTCCCACGTGACACCTCATCATCCCAGGTATCAGCAGCCACCTCGGACCACATCAGTCCTAGAATGACAAAATAGGTAAGGAAGGACTCCTTGGCAACTAGGATTCCCTGGCGGCTAGGGCTCCCTAGACTGGAGAAAGACTTCTACTTCTAGCTATGGATAAGGACAACCAACTTTCCCAAGAATCTCGGAAGGGATAGATCCCCAGCAGATGGGGCACTCCCTCTATAAACACAACCCTGATCTCTCGAGGCCAAGGACACACGCACACATTTTGTGACACTTTCCTCACACACCCGGATACTCTGAAAAAAAACACCTTCACATCTCTCTCACTTCCCTATCTCTCTCTAAACTATATTTTAAACTCTTTATAAGCATATTATCAAGCGTTCTTACACTTTTCATCTAAAATCCATACTAACTTAGGAGTCGGAGTGTTAACTCCATTTTTGCAGGTTCATCCTTCAAGATTTGCATTCACTCCGCCCCAAGCCTTGAATAATTGTCCAAATCAATTGGACCCGTGCATTTTTCGCATGCATCAACGAGATATTATTTTACATATAGTTTATTTCTTTTATCTATCTAAATACGATTCAACTAAATCTATGATCATATATGCTTCTTAGTTCTTACATTTACATAATATATATATGTATTTCATCATGTATGTGTAATTCGAGTTACTTTTCGAAAAATTCTTATTCGTGAAAATTTTATTTTATGCCAATCTTGTTCTTTCATGACCAGTGACAATGCTGTTGTATTTATGATTTAATTGAACTCGACAATTTTTATTTTTATTTATAATCATTTTATTTTTCTCAATTCATGATAATTTACACATTTTTGTTATTCGAATAAATGAAATGATATAGAAATTTTAAAATTATATTCTTATTCGTCCATCTTTCTTTATTTTCTTTTTTTTCTTCTTTTAGTTATCTTTCTTATAATTTATTAAAAGTAAGTTTCTATTCATTTTTTAATTTTATTTTATTTTTTTCAAAGTAAGATTGTTTTAGATTTTGTAATTTAGTATAGACTTTGATGGAATATAAATTATAACAATACATTTAACTAAAATATTTAAAAAATATATATTATATAGCCGTGAATAGCATGGATTTTACGCTAGTAATTTTATGAATTATAAAAAAATGTATGAATTGATAAAAAACTTGTAAATATTATTTTGTATAATTCTACTCAAACTACTATTTTTTTTTTTTAAATATTTCTTACTTTATATGTTTTCTATACCATTTATATATATATATATATATATATATATATTATAGTTTCATCCATGCATTTTTATTTTTATAATTTAATTCTTTTTTGTTTTTGTTTTTAAAACAGAAGGAATGAAATTGTTTAGTGCTTATATGTACATATTTTATTTAATATTTATTTGAATGTATGATTCTATTTAATTTGGTATTTAATCCTATTTCATCTAAACTTCAACCTTTTTCCAAAATCTTTTTATACACCAATTTTTTTAAAAATATTATATTCTCATCCATTAAGTTTTTATTTTATGGTTTAATTATTAGTATTTATTTGTCTTATGATGATGTTTGACAAGATGGAAGAAATCACGAGATATTATTTACGTATAATTTATTTCTCGAGCTATCTAAATATCATTCAACTAAATCTATGATCATATATGCTTCTTAGTTCTTACATTTACATAATATATATATGTATTTCATCATGTATGTGTAATTCGAGTTACTTTTCAAAAATTCTTATTCGTGAAAATTTTATTTTATGCCAATCTTGTTCTTTCATGACCAGTGACAATGCTGTTGTATTTATGATTTAATTGAACTCGACAATTTTTATTTTTATTTATAATCATTTTATTTTTCTCAATTCATGATAATTTACACATTTTTGTTATTCGAATAAATGAAATGATATAGAAATTTTAAAATTATATTCTTATTCGTCCATCTTTCTTTATTTTTCTTTTTTTTCTTCTTTTAGTTATTTTTCTTATAATTTATTAAAAGTAAGTTTTTCTATTCATTTTTGAATTTTATTTTATTTTTTTCAAAGTAAGATTGTTTTAGATTTTGTATTTTAGTATAGACTTTGATGGAATATAAATTATAACAATACATTTAACTAAAATATTTAAAAAATATATATTATATAGCCGTGAATAGCATGGATTTTACGCTAGTAATTTTATGAATTAAAAAAATGTATGAATTGATAAAAAACTTGTAATATTATTTTGTATAATTCTACTCAAACTACTATTTTTTTTTGTTTAAATATTTCTTACTTTATATGTTTTCTATACCATTTATATATATATATATATATATAATATATATATATATATTATAGTTTCATCCATGCATTTTTATTTTTATAATTTAATTCTTTTTTGTTTTTGTTTTTAAAACAGAAGGAATGAAATTGTTTAGTGCTTATATGTACATATTTTATTTAATATTTATTTGAATGTATGATTCTATTTAATTTGGTATTTAATCCTATTTCATCTAAACTTCAACCTTTTTCCAAAATCTTTTTATACACCTTTTTTTAAAAATATTATATTCTCATCCATTAAGTTTTTATTTTATGGTTTAATTATTAGTATTTATTTGTCTTATGATGATGTTTGACAAGATGGAAGAAATCACGAGATATTATTTACGTATAATTTATTTCTCGAGCTATCTAAATATCATTCAACTAAATCTATGATCATATATGCTTCTTAGTTCTTACATATATATTATATATATATATATATATATTATCATGTATGTGTAATTCAAGTTACTTTTCGAAAAAATCTTATTTTATGCCAATGAAAGTTCTTTTATTGTTTCATGGCCAGTGACAATGTTGTTGTATTTATGATTTAATTGAACTTGGCAATTTTATTTTTATTTTTATTTTTCTCAATTCTGATAATTTACACATTTTGTTATTCGAATCAATGAAATGATATAGAAATTTTAAAATTAATTTTTTATTCGTACATCTTTCTTTATTTTCTTTTTTTTCTTCTTTGAGTTGTCTTTCTTATAACTTATTAAAAGTAAGTTTTTATTCATTTTTGTATTTTTTTTATTTTTTACAAAGTAAGATCATTTTAGATTATGTTTTTAGTATAGACTTCAAACAAAACATTGAACTAAATTTTTATTTGTTTTTATTTTTTTTATAGAGTTGGACTTTTGTAAAATAAGAATGTCATAATTTTATGAAAGTAATCCTCATAAAATACAAACTTTGGTCATGAAAATATATTGTATGTGTAGGAAAAATATAATTTTCGATAATAATAATAATAGATTAAAAATTCATAACTACTATATTTTACCTGTTAAAAATAAAAAAAAATATTTTACAAAAAAGATTTCTTTATTAAACAATATATTATAAATATTTATAAAAAAAGAAATATTATATAGCCGTGCATAGCATTTATTTTACGCTAATAATTTTATAAATTAAAAAAAAAATGTACGACTTTATAAGAAAAAACATCTAAATAGAATATTTGGGGCAACAAGAGAAATAGAATAATCGAGATTTTTAGGTAACATCCCTCCAAAATCGTGGAACAATGATTAGCAGATATTCCACGAGGAGAATGAATTAATCAATATTAAATGCATCTAACACGTATTAAAACGGTCTAATCAATCATTAGCAGTATGTCAAACAACATAAAATTATTCTACCTAAATAATATAATTAGTTGACTCCGCACCCAGACAAGAGAACCATGCACACAATATTTTGGATAAATTCAGAGAAGGATAACAGTATATGCATGGAACCAATAAACATGAAAAATAAAACAATATCAATTGAAACTTGAGTGATCTGTCATGCTGGACATTGAAGAGCCATGTCTAGTACGTAGGAATCCACAATTAAACATATTCATATACATAGAGGCATTCAGTAGATGAACGTACATTTTGAAGAGCAAAGTCAAACGTTTGATAGCATCCAATCATTAGATCATTGTCTGAAAATCTCACTTCGGTTAGGAAACATTTCTGGTTGCACGACTTCTCAATCTCCATTTATCCAAAAATCACTGTATTTGAAATTTAAGAAGTAAATGCAGTAGTATATATATAACCCAACCAAACTCCAAACATGAGCACAACTCACAAACATCTAAAGTCTCAATTACAAACAGCACTGAGAGAGCAAGGAAAATCAAAAAGACCTCCAATGGCGACAACCCCGACTCCCATCCCTGCTCCTCTTCTCCATTACCTTCTCATACTACTACTCTTGCTGTCATACCAGCAACACATTCTCACACTCGCCGCACCTGGCGGTGGCAAGTGGAACCTCCTTCTCTCCAACATAGGCGTCTCTGCCATGCACATGCAGCTTGTCAATTCAGACCGTGTTATCATTTTCGATCGTACAGATTTTGGACCCTCCAATATTTCTCTCCCCAATAACCAATGCCGTAATGACCCCAACGACCTAACCCTTAAAGTTGATTGCACTGCCCATTCCGTTGAGTATGACGTAGCTTCCAACTCCATCCGACCTCTCAACGTGCACACTGATGTCTGGTGCTCCTCCGGCTCTGCCATGCCTGATGGCTCTTTGATGCAAACTGGTGGGTTCAATGATGGCGATCGCAACGTTAGAGTTTACAAACCGTGCGACGATGATTCTTGTGACTGGCAAGAATTTGATGTTGCTCTAAGACAGAAAAGGTGGTACGCCACCAATATTTTGCCAGATGGTAGGCAAATTATTGTTGGCGGTCGTGGACAGTTCAGTTATGAATTTTACCCTAAGAAAGCTGGAGCAGATCAATCATATAATCTCCCATTCCTTTCGCAGACTAATGACCCGAGAATTGAGAACAATTTGTACCCATTTGTTTTCTTGAACACGGATGGGAATTTATTCATTTTCGCCAACAATCGAGCTATCTTGTTTGATTATGCTAATGGGGTGGTGGTGAGAAACTACCCAACAATCCCAGGTGGGGATCCGAGAAGTTATCCTAGTTCAGGATCTGCAGTTTTGCTTCCACTTAGGGACTTGCAAGGTGGAGCGAATGTTACCGCTGAAGTTTTGGTGTGTGGTGGTGCGCCAAAAGGTTTTTTACTAGTGCAAATAACGGAAACTTTGTTGGGGCTCTTAACACCTGTGGGAGGATTCGAATAACTGACCCAAATCCACAGTGGGTCATGGAGACCATGCCTTTGGCTCGAGTCATGGGTGACATGGTGTTGCTACCAAATGGCAATGTACTCATCATCAACGGGGCATCCTCAGGTACTGCTGGTGGGATATAGGTCGTAACCCAGTATTAACACCGCTCATTTACCGACCAATAATCCTATTGGGTTGAGATTTGAAGCCCAAAATTCGAGTTCAATTCCTCGAATGTACCACTCAACCGCGATCTTGTTGCGTGATGGTCGTATTCTTGTTAGTGGAAGCAATCCCCATGCGTACTATAATTTCACAGGAGTTGATTTTCCTACCGACTTGACGATGGAAACATTTTCACCTGACTATTTGGACCCACGTTTGGTACGCGTTCGCCCTGTGATTGTCTCACCTGCTTCACATTCTCAAATCGGATATGGGCAGCAACTTGTTATTAATTTCAAAGCTCAGGCAGAATCAATAGAGGTCTTATCACTGTGAATAGTTGCGCCACCATTTACTACACACTCATTTTCTATGAACCAAAGACTATTTGTTCTTACTAATAGCACAGGGATCAGCGCCAGTGTCACATATCTTGGTGGATCAAATTATCAAGTTCGGGTTATGACACCGGGTTCAAATACTCTTGCTCCACCCGGATACTATCTTTTATTTGTGGTTTATCGAGAAGTTCCTAGTCAAGGAATTTGGGTCCAGATCAAGTAGAGAAAAGGGTTTCAATTATATATGTAACTAAAGTCAACGCGGCATTTTGTGTACATTATTTCATTTGAAACTTTAAATATGTTTTCATCTTCATACTCTCTTGGTGTATATCAAGGCTTCTTTTAATTATGTGATGAGGTCTAACTGCAAGTACATTGTTTATCGCATAGCAATCATTACCTAGTTACTAAGTGTTTGTCGAATTTACCAACTTTAATTAGTTAACTCGTTAGAAAAAGTAGATATAATTAATTATTCTATGATCTAGAAAAAAAAACTGGTGTGGAAAAGAATATGAAAAAAGTGCCTATGATCATGTAACTAATCTTCGTAGTTTGTTGACGTATGTATCTCAAGGATTCTTTTAATTACGGGATGAGGTCTAACTGCAAGTACATTGTTTATCGCATAACATTCTTCACCTGGTTACTAAAGTGATTTCTGAATTTACCAACTTTGATTATTTAAATCGTTAGTAAATATAGATACAATTAATTATTCTACGATCTAGAAAGCAACAAAACTGGTGTGGAAAAGTATGTGGAAAGAATGCCTATGATCATGTAACTAATGTATACACCATTCGATTCAAAGTGCAATTTTTTCTTTGATGTATATCAAATTTTTTTCATTGATTTTCCAGGATGTTTTTTATCCTTGTAGTCCAACCGAGACTTCATAGAAGGACCCTTCTCCTTGATCTCTTTTCTTTTTGTCTCCACGTCCTTCTCTCTTAGATGCCTAGGCATCTTACATATTAATGTACTTGGCCGCCTGAGCCAAAAGAACATCGAATTTGGTAGCAAGCTTCTTGGCCAGGGATTTGAAGAAAACTCCATCCAAGAGCCCTAGTGTAAAAGTGCTAGCTTTGAGTTCTTGAGTGGCAAACGGGACCTCCAAAGAGGTGGTATTGAACCTTTGAAGATACTCCTTCAAAGATTCTCCTTCTTTTGGTGTATGGAAAAGAGGCTCAATTCAGTCTTCCTGTGTTTCTTGCTACTAGCGAATTGGTGCAAGAAGAGAGAGTGAAATTCTTGGAAACTACCTATCGCACCAGGGGGTCGATGATTGAACCATTGCTGAGCTGCTCTGGCAAAGGTGGTGAAAAATACTCGACACTTAATTCCATCGGTGTAACTATGCAGGAGTGTTGCATTCTAAAAATGCAACAAGTGTTCTTGGGGGAACGTAGTGCCATTGTATTTTGTTATACCCGGAGTTCTACAATTGAGGGGTAATTAATCATCCATCACCCCTTCAATAAAAGGGATCCCCTGTTGTTCCTCATAGGGTGCTCCCATCACGTGATGTTAAACGTCTTGAAGTCCTTTTTTGTAAACAATCCAGTAGGGCAAGCCATTGAGGAGGGATGTCCCCTGGCTGGGATCGCATTAGCGTGTCCAAGCATTCAATGGCATTTGTTGTAGGGGCAGGTGGGTTCGGGTTAGCTTCTTCAGGTGCATTTACATCGGAGGGAGTAATTACCCGAACTGGGGCCAGGGTTGCCAGTTGTTCACGGATGGCAAAAATTGATCATTTGTTGGATGGTCCCTAAGAGGGCTGGGGACAGTTCCCCTGAGGAGGTGTCTGAGGAAGTATTGCATCGTCGGGGGTCCACCATAGGGTCTCCGGGCCTGGGGGGTGCTGGGATCGGTGTTCCACGGGTAGGCGCTAGGGAGGTCCCTGAAACAACCTGCAGAACCTGGGTGTTGCCAGGCACCTCCACAAATTTTTGCTTGCTCGGTGGATTAACAGGATTTCCATTGTCACTCACGTCTTTAGCTCTGTGATTCCCACAGACAGCGACAATTGATGCATGCAAGGTACGCAAGGATCTAACTACTCTGGGCTGGAATGTCGTTTCCTAATTAAAAGGTGTAAAGAACTTGAAGAGAGGACCTGCAAAAAAATCGTTATCATTCCAACGCCCAAATTAGTGATTAATTCGAGAGAAATAGAATATATAAGAATGTAAAAATGATGAATAATAATTCTGATTGCCAAAGATATGATGATCGTGAGAAAGTTCTTGAAGAATCAAATAGAGAGAAATAGAATCGTTGCCCGGACTCTAATGCCAATACGACGAGCACCAAAATACCACTACCTCTGAGATAACGACTCCACAGTCTTTATAGTGAAGAAGACTAATGCAAGGACCATACCATGGTGCCATTTCAAGTTTTCATTTCACTGACAAGAAATCTACAAAGCTCGTAATTAACAGTGGACCGATGTAGGAAGCAGTTCTATTGACCCCTGGAAAAATCATAGAAGAAACATCACCAAAACTTAGCCGTATTCCTACGCAAAGTGCTGAAACATAGCAACACACATAGCGGAAGCGATAGGAAATCAATAATGTTAGCTTTGGGAGGAAACTTAGGCGCTTCTACAGACTTGAAACGGTGGAGGATATAAAAGATAACCACAAGCAAATCACACGTGCTCGAAAACCCCCACCACAGAACAAGAACTAATGGTTACTTTTCAGCCCCTCTACTCACTACATTAACTGCAAGCACACATTCACAACACCAAGCAATTGTGGAAAAAACCGCCTCAATCGGCCCCATCCCAATCCAAAACTCATGAAGATAGAATCCCACATAAGTAATAATGATTATTAACGGTTCAAGAAGACAATAATTTCATCCAATTTTCCCTGTTCTTTCGAAGAAGAATATGAAGGAGTTAGGGTTTTGATTTAGGGAAGATTTCTTCGCATTGCTAGTTTAAAAGCCATAAAACAATGGCTTACGTGGCATTACACCAGCTAATGTGTTACCTGACGTGGAATTCCGGCCAAACGGATTGGCCGAAAAATTTAATGGAGGAACAAAATTGGAATTGCAAGACTAAATCTACCAAAAAAGGACCAAATGTGTAAATCAATAAAGTTACAGGATCAAAAATATAATTTGCCCAAAGGTTCGCGTAGCATTCCAATAGCTGATTTGTTGTCTGACGTGGCATTCAGACCAAATGGGTTGGCCAGAAATTTAACAAAGGAACAAAATTATAATTGCAGGATTAAATCTGACAAAAAAGGATTAAATTTGTTAAGTACAAGACTAAAATTGCCAAAAAAAGGGACTAAATGTGTAAACCAAGAAAGTTACAGGACGAAAAGCGCTAATGGCCTAAAGTCATAGGACTAAAAATGTAATTTTGCCATAAAAATATTCCAACTTCCCTAAATTATATATAGGACTAAAAATGCCTACGTCCTCTAAGTTACAAAATTAAAATTTTAATTTAATTGGATTATGTACAAGTCACATGCATTCCAGCCAAAAACGATAAAAATTGCCAAAATTTTAAAATTACATGACTAAATTATAAAAATTAATTCATGCAAAATAAAAAATACCAACCCCATAAATTACAGGTCTAATATTACATTTTTTCATTATGTGATAGGACTCTCGTTCACATTGCTTGATTAATTTTATGTGAAGCCGCTTATTAAATTATTTGTGTAGTGGGACTCTCATTCATGCTCAGCTTCTTCATTGAATAGATAAGATCTTATATATATATATATATATATATAGTCGAACAATGATTGACCAAAATTATTATGGACATCAGTTAGAAACATTACCTATTTTAAATATTTTGATATTTATTTTGTATTTATCTAAAAATATTATCTTCAAGATAAAAATACTAATTGAATTATAGTTTATCTTAAATAACATGAAGTTTTATTTTATATTAATTCACTATATATGTACATGAGCTCGTTTTATGATTAAGTTTTTGTTATTAACACTAAAAATATTCAAACCAGATGAAAAACCTTAAAATATATTATTTGTGTACATCCAAACTAATTTTTTTTGCAGATTTCTTGTCTTCTTTGTTTTTGTTTTTCAAACAAAAGGAACAAAATTATTTAATGCTTATAGGTACATATTTATTTAATATTTATTTGTATGTATGATTCTACTTAATCTTGTATTTAATTTTAGGGTAAATTTATTTTTGTCATTCGAACTATACCCGTTTTTCCATTTTGACATCTAAATTTTTTTTTGTGTCAACTTACCATCTGAACTTTGCGAAATTTGCACTTTGCCATATACCACCATTTTTTTGTTTATTTTTCTGCCGGAAAAGCATCACATTTTGTGCATGTGGAAAATCACATCACATAACTCTTAACTATCACATGTGCCCGGCATGGGATGTTTTTTCGCAAAAAACTTGAGGAAAAACAGTTATAAATGGTAAAGTGAAAAATATAATAAAATTGAGATGGTAAGTTGACATAGAAAAAAGTTTATATGCCAAATTATAAAACGAGTCATAGTTCGGATGGTAAAATTTAATTAACCCTTAATTTTATTTTCATTTAAACTTTTATCCTTTCTTTTTATCTCTTTATACACCTTTTTTTTTAACATATTATAGTTTCATCCATTAAGTTTTTATTTTATGGTTTAATTTTGTTGTTCCTTTAAAAATTAATTATTATTAGTATTTATTTGTCTTCAAATAATGTTTTACAAAATGGAAGGAATCACTAGATATTATTTTACGTATAATTTATTTCTTGAGCTATCTAAATATGCCTCAATCAAATATATGACCATATATGCTTCTTAATTTTTATATTTATATGTAAATATCTATATTTTCATGTATGTGTATTTTGAGTTACTTTTCGAAACAATCTTATTCGTGAAAATCTTATTTTTATGCTGATAAAAGTTCTTTTATTCTTTCATAGCCAATGATAATGCTGGTATATTTATTTAATTGACTTTAGCAATTTTTTTTTATTTGGACTCATTTTATTTTTCTCATTTCATGATAATTTATGCTTTTTTTTTTTCAAATCAATGAAATGATATTGAGATTTTAAAATTATTTTCTTAATCGACCATTTTTCTCTATTTTTTTTTCCTTTCAACTATCTTTCTTTATAGGATAATTACACCCTTCCCTAAGGTTTATTGTAATTACACGTAGACCTCTGTAGTTTGAAATATTACATCTAACACCCCTAAAGTTTGCATACATATAACAACTAAGTCCTCCCATTGGTCCAAATTCACTGAATTTGATGATATTAACAAAAAAATTGAACAAAAATTGATATTTACCCTTGATTGACTTATTGCAGGTCGAATAATTTTTTTGGGATTAAACTACCCTTATAAGGATGAAGATATACCTCTTCATATATATGCATTAACGTGTGAAGATGCATGAGGATAATTTGGTCATGAAAAAATTTATTTGATTACTATAAGTCAGTAATAAGTCAATCGGAATAAATATAGATTAGTTCTATTTTTTTTTATTAATATCAACAAATTTCGATGAATTTTGACTAACATAAGAATTTATTTATTAGATGAAAGCAAATTTCAAGGGTGCTAGATATAATTTTTTATACTGTAGGGGCCTACATGTAATTACAACAAACCTCACGGGAGGAGACTGAAATTATCCCTTTAACTTATTAAAACTAAGTTCCTATTTATTTTGTATTTTATTTTATTTTTACAAAGTAAGATCATTTTATATTTATGTATTTTAGTATACATTTTGATGGAATATAAATTATAACAAACAATACGTTTGACTAATTTTTTATTTTTTATATTTTTCTATAGAATTGGACTTTTGTAAAATAAGTAATGTACATATTTAATAGAATTTCATAATTTAATAAAGATAATCCTCATAACATACAAATTTGGTTATGAGAATATATTGTATCTGCAGGAAAATATTATTTTCAATAATAATCAAAATAGATTAAAAATTCAAAATTACTATATTTTACCTATTAAAAAACCTTTATTTTACAAAAAGAAATTTTTTATTAAGCAATATATTATAAAAGATTTTTATTTAATATTTTAAATCACACAGAAAATGTGAAGAAAAAAAATTAATCTTATAGGTAATAATAAATAAATTTTTCAAAAATAATATGTAATATTTAATACAATAGATATGGATTCACTATTCTCTAAGTGGACAAAATATTTAGGTTTATATATATAAAATATATAAATGTAAGTGAATTTAGTTTTTACTTTTAATTGAAAATTTAATTTAATATCTATGCATAGGTATTTCCGCTAGTCTGTATATATAGCAGAACGATTGTTAATCAAAATTGAGCAATTTTTAACGAATACTAATTTTTGATAATTTTGAATTTTTAATTTTGACAAAAAATCTTATTTGTTAGAAACATCATCTAATTAAATATATTAAAATTACTTTGTATTTATCTAAAATCTTATCTCTAGGATTATGATTGAACTTTTTAATTGTCAAGAAAAAAAATTATTGGTTAGAAATATTATCTATTTTAAATATCTTAAATATTTCTTTTGTATTTATCCAAAATCTTATCTCCAATATTATAACTTAAATTTAAATTATAAGTAAAAAAGTCAGTTAGAAACATAAGATATTCTAAATATTTTGATAACTTTTTGGTATTTATCTAAAATTTTACTTTCAACATTATAATTAAATTTTTTAATTGACAAAAAAAAATTCTTATTCGTTAGAAATATTATATGCTTTAAATATATTAAATATTTAATACCAGAATATTATTTTTAAGATTAAATACTAATTGAATTGTAGTTTATCTTAAATAACATTAAAGATTTATTCGATATTAATTCACTATGTACTTACATGAGTTTCTTTTATGATTAAATTTTATTTATCAACACTAAAAATATTAAAACCAAATAAAAAATCTTGAAACATGTTATTTGTGTATCCAAACTAAAAGTTTCAATTACCCAATGATAGTGGTCTGCATCATATTTGTATTCAATGCAATAATATCTTTTTTTTACTCTCCATTAAATGATCTCAAAATCTATATATTTTACACTTTTTCTTGATATAATTTTATTTGTTTTTCTTTTCCATGATATTTCAATGTTCGCTTGTATTTACGATGATATCTATAGCTAAACTGATGTTTCGTCTTTATCACGATATTATTTAATTTTATATTTTTATGATGCGAAATTTATTAAATTAACAATATCTATACATTTCTTATATTTTTCTCGTTAAATTTTAATACTTATTTATCTTTTGGAGTCATTTTTTTTACATTTTTAGGGTGATTGCTTGATTTTGTTATACAAGAAAGAATAAATTTATTTAATATTAAATAAGTACATATTTTGTTTTTAATTTGTATAATTCTACTTAATCAGTCATTTAATTTTTATTTCTATTTAAATGTTATTCTTTTGTATGTTTACACATCAACATTTATAAATATATTATTATTACATCTGTTAAATTTTTATTTTATAGTTTTATTTTTGTTGTTCTCTTAATATTTTTTTATTTTTGTTTTATTATAAGAATAAACAGATTTATTTTGTGTTAACCAATATATATTTTATTTAATATTTATTTATATAATTCCACTCAAACTATGAATTAGTTTTCATTTTTGTTTTAATATTTACCCTTTTGTATTTTTTATAAACTTATATATATATATATATATATATATTATAATTTCATCCATTAAATTCTTATTTTCTAATTTAATTTTTTTGGTTTTTTTATATTTTCAACTTTTTTTTTGGCAACAAAAAAGAATAAAATCATTTAGTGCTAATAGGCACATATCTCATTTAATATATTTTTGTGCAATTCTACTCGCACTACCATTTATTTTTTTTTATTTTGTTTAAATATTTCTTATTTCATCTAAACTTCTACCTTTTTTTAAAATCTTTTTATACACCTATTTTTTTTACATATTATATTTTCATCCATATGGTTTAATTTTGTTGTTCTTTTTCAAATTTAATTACTATTAGTATTTATTTATCATAAGATGAGATTTTACAAGATGGAAGAAATCACGAGTGATGTGCATGAAAATAAATTGGCCCAAAGAGGCCCAAGCGGCCCAAAAAGAAGAAAGAAATCGAAGACTTATGATACCCACCGGGAGGCCCAGGACATCCCACGCTCATAATAATCCCAGGAGACCAAGGATGACTCAATCCATAATCCAATTAAGCAGGCCCAGACAACCCAAGAAGCTTAGAAAACGAAAAGGAGACCTGCGACATCCCCAAACTCTAGGCCTAAGACATGTTCCGAACTCGAGGCCTAGGACATCCCCAGACTCGGATCATGATTACGGCCCACCAAAACAAGAAGTCCAATGATCCCACACACGTGGTAGCCCACTCTCCCACATGGCAACTCATCAACCCAGGTATCAACAGTCACCTCGGACCATGCCAGCCCTAGAATGACAAAACAGGTAAGGAAGAACTCCTTGGCAACTAGGACTCCTCGGCGGCTAGGGCTCCCTGGACTGAAGAAAGATTTCTACTCCTAGGTATGGATAAGGATGACTTATCCCTTATCCTAACTATCACATCCAACTTCTTCAAAAATCTCGGAAGGGATAGCTCCCCAACAGACGAGGGCACTCCCTCTATAAATACAACCCTGGTGTCTCGAGGCCAAGGACACATGCACATATTCTGTGACACTTTCCTCACACACACAGGTACTCTGAAAAAGACACCCTTCACACTTCTCTCACTCCCCTATCACTCTCCAAACTATATTTTAAGCTCTTTCTAAGCATATTATCAAGTGTTATTACACTTTTCATCTCAAGTCCATACTAACTTGGGTGTAAGAGGGCTAACTCCTTTTTGTAGGTCCATCCTTCAAGATTTGCATTCACTTTGGCCCAAGCTTTGAACAATCGTCCAAATCCATCGGACTCGTACATTTTTCGGACGCATCAATTGGCGACGTTTGTGGGAACACAGAGTTTAAGACTTGAGTAGATCATGAAAACACCTACAAACGTAGAAAACAAACATAAAGTCAGGGAGACACCCAGTGGTATCACCTAGGCCCTACAGGTCATCTCAAGCACCCCATTCACTCCCCTTTCTGGATCAACAGCGACGACAACACCTAAGTCAATAGACCTGGTTAAGGACACTTCTAGGATCATCATCTCCCCGACACCCCACCCATAGATCTATCCTCGGATCTCCTAGGAACCATTCAACAGATGATCGCTTCGGCCATTTGCGAGCAACTAGCAGTCCTCGTCCCTACACGAGTGACAATTCCCTCAGAATTGACCCCCCCTGAGCAGGCTGACCCGGTTCTGGCGATACCCAGGCCTAACATTGCTGAAGGACCATCCACCTAATTTTCTACCTAGATGGGAGACATACCCCCTCAATGGTTGACCTAGCTGGAGTACCTCCTAAAGGGACTGTAGGACGTTCAATACCAGGTGACGGAAGCACCAGCCGAAGAACAGGGTGGCATCCCTTTTACTGAAGGAGTGATGGCGGATGATTTACCCATGAACTGTCGGACTACAGCCATAGCTGAGTACGATGGTACCACCGATCCACAGGAACGCTTGTCCCGTTTCAAGAATGCGGCCTTACTGCATCGATGCACACACGACATTAAGTGCCAAGTCTTCATTACTACTTTTGCCCGAGCTGCACAGCAATGGTTCAATCAATTACCCTTTGCTGTGATAGGAAACTTCCAAGAATTCTGTTCCCTTTTCCTGCACCAATTCGCCAGTAGGGGGAAGCACCGAAAGACCGAATTAAACTTCTTTTCCATCCACTAGAAGGAAGGAGAGCCTCTGAAAGAGTTCCTCTAGCATTTCAACACTGCGGCCTTGGAAGTTCGATCAGCGACCCAGGAAGTTAAGGTTAATGCCTTTGCAAAAAGGATTGCTGGATGGAGACTTCTTCAACTCACTGGCTAAGAAACTAGCCATCAAATTTGACACTCTCCTCGCCCGAGCGGCTAAGTATATCAATATGGAGGATGCTCAGGCATCCAACAGAGAAGTCCATGGAAACAGTTGGTAGTGTCCAGGCTCTACAGGTCTTATCAGGGACATCCCTGGCTCCCTCCAATGGGATGACAGTCCCAGGACCTCCCAAGCCTGTTGATCCGCTGACAAAGCCTCCATACCTCAATACTTTCTCAGAAAATAATCCCTGCATAAAAATAAATTGGCCCAAAGAGACCCAAGCGGCCCAAAAAGAGGAAATAAATCGAAAGCCTATATACCTATCGAGAGGCCCAAAACATCCCACGTCCATAACAATCCCAGTAAGCCAAGGATGACTCAGTCCACAGTCCAATTAAGTAGGCCCAAACAACCCAAGAAGCTTAGGAAAATGAAAGGAGACCTGGGACATCCCCGAACTCTAGGCATAGGACATACCCCGAACTCGATGCCTGGGACATCCCCTGACTCAGATCATGATTAAGGTCCACAAAAACAAGCAGCCCAAAGAGCCCACACACGTGGCAGCCCACTCTCCCACGTGACACCTTATCAACCCAGGTATCAGCAGCCACCTAGGACCACGTTAGCCCTAGAATGACAAAATAGGTAAGGAAGGACTCTTTGGCAACTAGGACTCCCTGTCGGCTAGGGCTCCCTAGACTGGAGAAAGACTTCTACTTCTTGCTATGGATAAGGACAACCAACTTCCCCAAGAATCTCGGAAGGGATAGATCCCCAGTAGACGGGGCACTCCCTCTATAAATATAGCCCTGATCTCTCAAGGCCAAAGACACACGCACACACTTTGTGACACTTTCCTCACAACCCGGATATTCTGAAAAAGACACCCTTCATATCTCTCTCACTCCCCTATCTCTCTCTAAACTATATTTTAAACTCTTTTTAAGCATATTATCAAGTGTTCTTACACTTTTCATCTCAAATCCATACTAACTTAGGAGTCAGAGTGCTAACTCCTTTTTTGCAGGTCCATCCTTCAAGATTTGCATTCACTTTGGTCCAAGCTTTGAACAATCGTTCAATTCCATTGGATCCGTGCATTTTTCGCACGCATCAATTGGCATCGTCTGTGGGAACACAGAGCTTAAGACTTGAGTAGATCATGAAAACACCTACAAACGTAGCAAACAAATAGAAAGTCGGGGAGACACCCAGTTACACCACCCAGGCCCTACAGGTCATCTCAAGCACCCCATTCACTCCCCTTTCTGGATCAACAGCGACGGCAACACGTAAGTCAATAGACCTGGTTAAGGACACTTCTAGGATCATCATCTCCCCAAATACCCCACCCGTAGAGCGGTCTTCGGATCTCCTAGGAACCATTTAACAGATGATCACTTTAGCCATTTTTGAGCAACTAGCAGTCCTCGTCCCTACACGAGTGACAATTCCCTCAGAATTGACCGCCCCTGAGCAGGCTGACCCGGTTCTGGCGATACCCAAGCCTAACATTGCTGAAGGACCATCCACCCAACTGTCTACCTAGGTGGGAGACGTACCCCCTCAATGGCTGGCCTAACTGGAGTACCTCCAAAAGGGTCAGCAGGACATTCAATACCAGGTGATTGAAGCACTGGCCGAAAAGCAGGGTGGCATCCCTTTTACTGAAGGAGTAATGGCGGATGAATTACCCATGAACTGTCGCACTACAACCATAGCTGAGTACGATGGTACCACCGATACATAGGAACGCCTGTCCCATTTCGAGAATGCGACCTTACTGCATCGATACACACACGGCATTAAGTGCCAAGTCTTCATTACTACTTTTGCCCGAGCTGCGCAGCAATGGTTCAATCAATTACCCTTGGCTGTGAAAAGAAACTTCCAAGAATTCTGTTCCCTTTTCCTGCACCAATTCGCCAGTAGGGGAAAGCACCGAAATACCATATTAAACTTCTTCTCCATCCACTAGAAGGAAGGAGAGCATCTGAAAGAGTACCTCCAGCATTTCAACATGGAGGTCTTGGAAGTTCGATCATCGGCCCAGGAAGTTAAGGTTAATGCCTTTGCAAAAGGATTGCTGGATGGAGACTTCTTCAACTCCCTAGCAAAGAAACTAGCCACCAAATTTGACGCTCTCCTAGCCCGAGAGGCTAAGTATATCAATATGGAGGATGCCCAGGCATCCAACAGAGAAGTCTGTGGAAACAGTTGGTAGTGTTCAGGCTCTACAGGTCGTACCAGGGACATCCCTGGCTCCCTCCAATGGGATGACAGTCCCAGGACCTCCCAGGCCCGTTGATCCGCTGACTAAGCCTCCACACCTCAGTACTTTCTCAGAAAATAAGCCTTGAATAAAAATAAATTTGCCCAAGCGGCCCAAAAAGAAGAAATAAATCGAAGGCCTATGTACCTATCGGGAGGCTCAGGACATCCCACGTCCATAACAGTCCCAGTAAGCCAAGGATAACTTAGTCCATAGTCCGATTAAGCAGGCCCAAACAACCCAAGAAGCTCAGGAAAATGAAAGGAGACCTGAGACATCCCCGAACTCTAGGCTTAGGACATACCCCGAACTCGAGGCTTGGGACATCCCCCGACTCAGATCATGATTAAGGCCCACCAAAACAAGCAACCCAAAGAGCCCATGCACGTGGCAGCCCATTCTCCCACGTGACACCGCATCATCCCAGGTATCAGCAGCCACCTCGGACCACATCAGTCCTAGAATGACAAAATAGGTAAGGAAGGACTCCTTGGCAACTAGGACTCCCTGGCGGCTAGGGCTCCCTAGACTGGAGAAAGACTTCTACTTCTATCTATGATAAGGACAACCAACTTCCCCAAGAATCTCGGAAGGGATAGATCCCCAGCAGATGGGGCACTCCCTCTATAAATACAACCCTGATCTCTCGAGGCCAAGGACACACGCACACATTTTGTGACACCTTCCTAAACACCTGATACTCTGAAAAAACACCCTTCACATCTCTCTCACTTCCCTATCTCTCTCTAAACTATATTTTAAACTCTTTCTAAGCATATTATCAAGTGTTCTTACACTTTTCATCTAAAATCCATACTAACTTAGGAGTCGGAATGTTAACTCCTTTTTTGCAGGTTCATCCTTCAAGATTTGCATTCACTCCGCCCCAAGTCTTGAATAATTGTCCAAATCAATTGGACCCGTGCATTTTTCGCATGCATCAACGAGATATTATTTTACATATAGTTTATTTCTTTGAGCTATCTAAATACGATTCAACTAAATCTATGATCATATATGCTTCTTAGTTCTTACATTTACATAATATATATATGTATTTCATCATGTATGTGTAATTCGAGTTACTTTTCGAAAAAATCTTATTCGTGAAAATTTTATTTTTTGCTAATCTTGTTCTTTCATGACCAGTGACAATGCTGTTGTATTTATGATTTAATTGAACTCGACAATTTTTATTTTTATTTATAATCATTTTATTTTTCTCAATTCATGATAATTTACACATTTTTTGTTATTCGAATAAATGAAATGATATAGAAATTTTAAAATTATATTCTTATTCGTCCATCTTTCTTTATTTTCTTTTTTTTTTTCTTCTTTTAGTTATCTTTCTTATAATTTATTAAAAGTAAGTTTCTATTCATTTTTTAATTTTATTTTATTTTTTTCAAAGTAAGATTGTTTTAGATTTTGTATTTAGTATATTTATTATAATAATACATTTAACTAAAATATTTAAAAAATATATATTATATAGCCGTGAATAGCATGGATTTTACGCTAGTAATTTTATGAATTATAAAAAAAAATATGAATTGATAAAAAAACTTGTAAATATTATTTTGTATAATTCTACTCAAACTACTATTTTTTTTTTTTTGAATATTTCTTACTTTATATGTTTTCTACACCATTTATATATATATCTATATATATATTATAGTTTCATCCATGAATTTTTATTTTTATAATTTAATTCTTTTTTGTTTTTGTTTTTAAAACAGAAGGAATGAAATTGTTTAGTGCTTATATGTACATATTTTATTTAATATTTATTTGAATGTATGATTCTATTTAATTTGGTATTTAATCTTATTTCATCTAAACTTCAACCTTTTCCAAAATCTTTTATACACCTATTTTTTTAATATATTATATTCTCATCCATTAAGTTTTATTTATGGTTTAATTATTAGTATTTATTTGTCTTAAGATGATGTTTGACAAAATGGAAGAAATCACGAGATATTATTTACGTATAATTTATTTCTCGAGCTATCTAAATATCATTCAACTAAATCTATGATCATATATGCTTCTTAGTTCTTACATATATATATATATATATATATATATATATATATATATATTTCATCATGTATGTGTAATTCAAGTTACTTTTCGAAAAAATCTTATTTTATGCCAATGAAAGTTCTTTTATTGTTTCATGGCCAGTGACAATTTTGTTGTATTTATGATTTAATTGAACTTGGCAATTTTATTTTTATTTTATTTTTCTCAATTCTGATAATTTACACATTTTTGTTATTCGAATCAATGAAATGATATAGAAATTTTATAATTTATTTTTTTATTCGTACATCTTTCTTATTTTTCTTTTTTTTTTCTTCTTTGAGTTGTCTTTCTTATAACTTATTAAAAGTAATTTCTATTCATTTTTGTATTTTTTTTTTATTTTTTACAAAGTAAGATCATTTTAGATTTGTGTATTTTGTATAGACTTTGATGGAATATAAATCATATAACAAACAATACATTTAACTAAATTTTTATTTGTTTTTATTTTTTTATAGAGTTGGACTTTTGTAAAATAAGAATGTCATAATTTTATGAAAGTAATCCTCATAAAATACAAACTTTGGTCATGAAAATATATTGTATGTGTAGAAAAATATCATTTTCGATAATCATAATAATAGATTAAAAATTCATAACTACTATATTTTACCTGTTAAAAATAAAAAAAAAATATTTTACCAAAAAGATTTCTTTATTGAACAATATATTATAAAATATTTATAAAAAAGAAATATTATATAGCCGTGCATAGCATTTATTTTATGCTAATAATTTTATAAATTACAAAAAAAAATGTACGACTTTATAAAAAAAAAAAACATCTAAATAGAATATTTGGGGCAACAAGAGAAATAGAATAATCGAGATTTTTAGGTAACATCCCTCCAAAATCGTGGAACAATGATTAGCAGATATTCCACGAGGAGAATGAATTAATCAATATTAAATGCATCTAACACGTATTAAAACGGTCTAATCAATCATTAGCAGTATGTCAAACAACATAAAATTATTCTACCTAAATAATATAATTAGTTGACTCCGCACCCAGACAAGAGAACCATGCACACAATATTTTGGATAAATTCAGAGAAGGATAACAGTATATGCATGGAACCAATAAACATGAAAAATAAAACAATATCAATTGAAACTTGAGTGATCTGTCATGCTGGACATTGAAGAGCCATGTCTAGTACGTAGGAATCCACAATTAAACATATTCATATACATAGAGGCATTCAGTAGATGAACGTACATTTTGAAGAGCAAAGTCAAACGTTTGATAGCATCCAATCATTAGATCATTGTCTGAAAATCTCACTTCGGTTAGGAAACATTTCTGGTTGCACGACTTCTCAATCTCCATTTATCCAAAAATCACTGTATTTGAATTTAAGAAGTAAATGCAGTAGTATATATAACCCAACCAAACTCCAAACATGAGCACAACTCACAAACATCTAAAGTCTCAATTACAAACAGCACTGAGAGAGCAAGGAAAATCAAAAAGACCTCCAATGGCGACAACCCCGACTCCCATCCCTGCTCCTCTTCTCCATTACCTTCTCATACTACTACTCTTGCTGTCATACCAGCAACACATTCTCACACTCGCCGCACCTGGCGGTGGCAAGTGGAACCTCCTTCTCTCCAACATAGGCGTCTCTGCCATGCACATGCAGCTTTGTCAATTCAGACCGTGTTATCATTTTCGATCGTACAGATTTTGGACCCTCCAATATTTCTCTCCCCAATAACCAATGCCGTAATGACCCCAACGACCTAACCCTTAAAGTTGATTGCACTGCCCATTCCGTTGAGTATGACGTAGCTTCCAACTCCATCCGACCTCTCAACGTGCACACTGATGTCTGGTGCTCCTCCGGCTCTGCCATGCCTGATGGCTCTTTGATGCAAACTGGTGGGTTCAATGATGGCGATCGCAACGTTAGAGTTTACAAACCGTGCGGCGATGATTCTTGTGACTGGCAAGAATTTGATGTTGCTCTAAGACAGAAAAGGTGGTACGCCACCAATCATATTTTGCCAGATGGTAGGCAAATTATTGTTGGCGGTCGTGGACAGTTCAGTTATGAATTTTACCCTAAGAAAGCTGGAGCAGATCAATCATATAATCTCCCATTCCTTTCGCAGACTAATGACCCGAGAATTGAGAACAATTTGTACCCATTTGTTTTCTTGAACACGGATGGGAATTTATTCATTTTCGCCAACAATCGAGCTATCTTGTTTGATTATGCTAATGGGGTGGTGGTGAGAAACTACCCAACAATCCCAGGTGGGGATCCGAGAAGTTATCCTAGTTCAGGATCTGCAGTTTTGCTTCCACTTAGGGACTTGCAAGGTGGAGCGAAATGTTACCGCTGAAGTTTTGGTGTGTGGTGGTGCGCCAAAAGGTTCTTTTACTAGTGCAATAACGGAAACTTTGTTGGGGCTCTTAACACCTGTGGGAGGATTCGAATAACTGACCCAAATCCACAGTGGGTCATGGAGACCATGCCTTTGGCTCGAGTCATGGGTGACATGGTGTTGCTACCAAATGGCAATGTACTCATCATCAACGGGGCATCCTCAGGTACTGCTGGGTGGGATATAGGTCGTAACCCAGTATTAACACCGCTCATTTACCGACCCAATAATCCTATTGGGTTGAGATTTGAAGCCCAAAATTCGAGTTCAATTCCTCGAATGTACCACTCAACCGCGATCTTGTTGCGTGATGGTCGTATTCTTGTTAGTGGAAGCAATCCCCATGCGTACTATAATTTCACGGGAGTTGATTTTCCTACCGACTTGACGATGGAAACATTTTCACCTGACTATTTGGACCCACGTTTGGTACGCGTTCGCCCTGTGATTGTCTCACCTGCTTCACATTCTCAAATCGGATATGGGCAACAACTTGTTATTAATTTCAAAGCTCAAGGCAGAATAAATAGAGGTCTCATCACTGTGACAATGGTTGCGCCACCATTTACTACACACTCATTTTCTATGAACCAAAGACTATTGGTTCTTACTAATAGCACAGGGATCAGTGCCAGTGTCATATCTCTTGGGGATCAAATTATCAAGTTCGGGTTATGACACCGGGTTCAAATATTCTTGCTCCACCCGGATACTATCTTTTATTTGTGGTTTATCGAGAAGTTCCTAGTAAGCCATTTGGGTCCAATTAAGTAGAGAAAAGGGATTCAATTATATATGTAACTAAAGTCAATGCAGCATTTTGTGTACACTATTTCATTTGAAACTTTAAACATGGTTTTATCTTCGTAGTTTGTTGACCTATCTCCTCAAGGATTCTTTTAATTACGGGATGAGGTCTAACTGCAAGTACATTGTTTATCGCATAACAGTCTTTACCTGATTACTAAAGTAATTTCTGAATTTACCAACTTTGATTATTTAAATCGTTTAGTAAATATAGATATAATTAATTATTCTACGATCTAGAAAGCCACGAAACTAGTGTGGAAAAGTATATGGAAAGAATGCCTATGATCATGTAACTAAGGGTGTGGCTGCATTTTTTATACACCATTCGATTCAAACTGCAATATTTTTTCTTTGATGTACATCAAATTTTTTTTCATTGATTTTCTAGGATGGTTTTTTATCCTTGTAATCCGATCGAGGCTTCTTAGAGGGACCCTTCTCCTTGATATGTTTTCTTTTTTACTCCACTTCCTTCTCTCTTAGATGCCTAGGCATCCTACATATTAATGTACTTGGCCGCTTTAGCCGAAAGAGCATCGAATTTGGTAGCAAGCTTCTTGGCCAGGGATTTGAGAAAACTCCATCCAAGAGCCCTATTGTAAAAGTGCTAGCTTTGACATCTGAGTAGCAAAGGGAACCTCCAAAGAGGTGGTATTGAAACTTGGAAGATACTCCTTCAAAGATTATCCTTCTTTTGGTGTACAGAAAAGAGGCTCAATTCGGTCTTTATGTGTTTCTTGCTACTAGCGAATTGGTGCAAGAAGAGAGAGTGAAATTCCTGGAAACTACCTATCGCCTGGGGGTAAATGATTGAACCATTGCTGAGCTGCCCTGGCAAAGGTGGTGAAAAATACTCGACACTTAGTTCCATTGGTGTAACTATGCAGGAGTATTGCATTCTAAAAATGCAACAAGTGTTCTTGGGGGAACGTAGTGCCATTGTATTTTGTTATAGCCGGAGTTCTACAATTGAGGGTTAATTCGTCATCCATCACCCCTTCAATAAAAGGGATACCCTGTTGTTCCTCATAGGGTGCTCCCATCACGTGATGTGAAACGTCTTGAAGTCCTTTTCTGTAAACATTCCAGTAGGGCAAGCCATTGAGGAGGGACGTCCTCTGGCTGGGATCGCATTAGCGTGTCCAAGCCTTCAATGGCATTTGTTGCAGGGGCATGTGGGTTCGGGTTAGCTTCTTCAGGTGCACTTACATCTGAGGGAGTAATAACCCGAACCGGGGCCAGGGTTGCCAGTTGTTTACGGATGGCAACAATGATCATGGGCCAAAATATTTCAACATTTCCCCCCTTGGACCAGGACCCAAAAGGGAACCTAATCCAAGGGGCCCGGAATTGGCTACATCATCGCCATTCCACCGAGACAACACCTGCAAAACAATATCATTAACAACTAATGCCAAAAGAGATAAAAACAGATAATGAGAACCTTACTAACCCTGAACCAGATACCGAACAACCTCAAGGGGTCGGCCAAGTGAGAAATTAGCTAGGGTTTAAGCACTAAGCAACAACAAATAATCGCACCAAATCCAACTATAAGGCAATGATCCATGCACTAAGCAACCCAACCGAATGCTCTAAGCTACAAAAGAACACAACAGGTTAATGCACTAAGCAAATACATAGCATCGCTATTAAACCATAGCCACTGGGGCAAAGTCACAAACACCATCTAGCCACAAAGGCTCATTCAGCCACCAAGGCAAAGTCACTAAGACAAAGTAGCCCACCAAGGCTGACCCAAGCCACCAAAGCGACACAACCACAAAGGCACAACTAGCCACAAAGGCTCAAATCCACAAAGGATTAATGCACAAAGCCATCGCACCAAGCAATCAATTGCACATAGCGATTTTCACCCAGAAAATCTAACGCACTAAGCGAACAAACTTTAAGACACAAAGAAATCGCACAAAGCGATTTTCCACAAAAACCATTAAGCACAAAGCGTAATTTCCAAAAAAAAATAAGCACTAAGCATTTATCAATGAGAACTGCACCGAGCAAGAATCGCATAAAGCGAAAACATAAACTAATTGCTGAGATTGCACTAAGCAATAATATATCACGAAGCTAATATAACAGGAGAAATATTGTACCAAAAATTGCACTAAGCACAGTATTTATAATATGATTTGCACAAAGCAAAAATTTGATTACACACAGTAATATTGTCAGAAATTTAGCACAGAAAATTTTAGAAAAAGTTTTTCACAGATTCAAAGTTTTACAAAATATACTCAAAGCAAAAAAATAATAGCACAAAGCTATAAACATGTCAAGATGGAGGGATACTCCCGTATCTTTGCCAAAGCCGAAGAACCCTGCTCTGATACCACTGTTGGGTTTTACACCCTCAAGCGGTGAGCCAAAAACATGATAGAACACAATAAGATTAATCCACAGTATTTACAATGATTCAACAGAATAATCCGAATACATTGACATAAACCGAAAGCGAGAAAACAAGGCTCGGGGAGCCAATAACCGGGACAAACCCACGCCACTGAGGCCACGCCACAAAGGCGATAATTCTTCTTTATTCTTTCTTATTCCAAACAAGACGCCAACAATGGCTTTTATAAACGGACGCCATTAAAGACGGTGAGAGAGGGAGACGGCGCGGTGGAGAGAACAAGAACAAGAAGGAGAAAAAACCGAAAAAGATGGGGGAGAAAACGAGCAGTCATCTGGAGAAGGGAGAAGGGTTAGGTTTAAGTGTAATCGGGTCAAGTCGGGGTGGGTCAACGGTCGGTGGGATCGGGGCGGGGCGACAACTGGGCCTTTGTGGGTTTGGGCCTACCTTAAGAGGTCATGGGCCCAAATATTC